>OW240923.1:43492163-43561461 GCA_933207985.1 Pelobates cultripes
TAAGGACACTGACTGCTATTCAATCTATAACAGTGAAAAAATATTATTTTTTTTTTAAATCCAAATATTGTGACACAGGATCTAATTAGTGGCACTTGTCAGCGTATCCACTGTTAGCGTAACACACCCGCTTTAAGGACACTGACTGCTATTCAATCTATAACAGTAAAAAAAGTTTTTTGTTTTTAAATCCAAGCTATTGTGACACAGGATCTAGTAGGTAGCACTTGTCAGCGTATCCGCACATTGTTAGCGTAACACACCCGCTTTAAGGACACTGACTGCTATTCAATCTATAACAGTGAAAAAAGATTATTTATTTTTTAAATCAAAACTATTGTGACACCAGATCTAATTAGTGGCACTTGTCAGCGTATCCACTGTTAGCGTAACACACCCGCTTTAAGGACACTGACTGCTATTCATCTATAACAGTAAAAAAAGTTTTTTGTTTTTAAATCCAAGCTATTGTGACACAGGATCTAATTAGTGGCACTTGTCAGCGTATCCACTATTAGCGTAACACCCCCGCTTTAAGGACACTGACTGCTATTCAATCTATAACAGTGAAAAAAGATTATTTTTTTTTTAAATCCAAACTATTGTGACACCAGATCTAATTGGTGGCACTTGTCCAGTGACATCCACTGTTAGCGTAACACACCAGCTTTAAGGATACTGACTGCTATTCAATCTATAACAGTGAAAAGATTATTTTTTTAAATCAAACTATTGTGACGCAAGATCTAATTAAGTGGCACTTGTCAACGTACATTATCCACTGTTAGCGTAACACACCAGCTTCGGGACACTGACTGCTATTCAATCTATAACAGTGAAAAAAGATTATTATTTTTTAATCAAACTATTGTGACACAGCAGGATCTAATTAGTGGCACTTGTCAAGCGTATCCACTGTTAGCGTAACACACCCAGCTTTAAGGACACTGACTGCCCTATTCAATCTATAACAGTGAAAAAAGATTTTTGTTTTTAAATCCAAGCTATTGTGACACCAGATATAAGTGGTGGCACTGGTCACCGTATCCACTGTTAGCGTAACACACCTACTTTAAGGACACTGACTGCTATTCAATCTATAACAGTGAAAAAAGTTTTTTGTTTTTAAATCCAAGCTATTGTGACACAGGATCTAATTAGTGGCACTTGTCACCGTATGCACTGTTAGCGTAACACACCCGCTTTAAGGACACTGACTGCTATTCAATATATAACAGTGAAAAAAGTGGTTGTTTTTTTTTAAATACAAGCTTTGTGTCACCAGATCTAAGTGGTGGCACTGGTCACCGTATCCACTGTTAGCGTAACACACCCGCTTTAAGGACACTGACTGCTATTCAATCTATAACAGTAAAAAAAGTTTTTTGTTTTTAAATCCAAGCTATTGTGACACCAGATGTAAGTGGTGGCACTGACTGAAAATGGGCACAGTATGCACTGTGAGCCTGACACAGAAGCTGGCAGCAGTGGCAGACAACTGACTGCTATTCAATCTATAACAGTGAAAAAAGTTTTTTTTTTTAAATCCAAGCTATTGTGACACCAGATGTATTTGGTGGCACTGACTGGGGAAATGGGCACAGTATGCACTGTGAGCCTGACACAGAAGCTGGCAGCAGTGGCAGACAACTGACTGCTATTCAATCTATAACAGTGAAAAAAGTTTTTTGTTTTTAAATCCAAGCTATTGTGACACCAGATGTAATTGGTGGCACTGACTGGGAAATGGGCACTGTGAGCCTGACACAGAAGCTGGCAGCAGTGGCAGACAACTAAGTGCATTTACATTAGATAGAAAAAAAAATCCAAAAAAAGCATACCCTTATCCCTAACCTAGCTATGCTTTTCCCTATCTTATGAACAGCAGCTACACTTTCCCTCCTCTTACTAAGCATGCAGCTTGAGAATGAATCTAAAATGGATGCTGTCCAGTAGGTGGGAGGGTCTGCTAGGGAGGCTGTGCTGCTAATTGGCTGGAATGTGTCTGCTGACTGTGAGGTACAGGGTCAAAGTTTACTCAATGATGACGAATAGGGGGCGGGTCGAACCGCGCATATGTTCGCACGCCGTGGCGAACGCGAACATGCTATGTTCGCCAGGAACCGTTCGCCGGCGAACCGTTCGGTACATCACTAGCCACAGGGGAAAACCTGGAAGGCTTCTGCCCCAGTCACCGCAACTTGATTGGGATCTTCCTGGAGCTTTTCAACACTGGAACAGGGTATGATGATCTAGTTTTAATGTGATTAGGCTCTCTTGCAGAGTGTATAGTTGTCTCTCCTCAACACTACCAGAGACTTAGTGGAGGGTGAATAAGAACTGACTTTACTGAACACAACACACGTATTTATATGCACATTCTCCACAGGAGGCCATCAGTTAAAACAACGAATGCATTACTGTGCACACCTTTCAGCTAGGGAAGTTTCTTCATTCTCGCCTCCCCCTTCCTCTTATACATCCTTCTCCATTTCAGACCCTTCATGACAGAAACAGGGCATCATTGTGCTGCAGCAGAAGGGAGAAAGATTCCATCTTTTCTCTCCCTGTTGCAGGTGAAGACATCTGGAGATCAAGTGAACAGGTGTAAATCTGTTACACATTTCCAGCATTCCTAGGGATAGGACAGTGATTGGTTAGATCAACCTCCCCCCCACATTAACCCCTCTCCCCCTCCCCCCCAATCCCCAGATTGGTTATGGAAAGCATAAGAAAGAAGAAGCAGGAACATTTGTGGGGGAAAAAAAAATCATGTTTACCTGATTTTTCCAGCCTTTATAGTGGGGCAGTTGTAATTCAAAGTGAATGCTTTTTAATGTCTCCAAGTGATACATGTCCCTTTAATATACCAATGATACAAGATGAAAGTAGCAGTTCTTGTCATATGAGCTCATACTTGATGAAGTACTTTATTAAATTTATTTATCAAATATTTTACCAGGATGGATACATTGAGATTTCTCTCATTTTCAAGTATGTCCTGGGTCCACAAAACATTGCATTGTTACAATAGCATACAATATTACAAAAATTCAATGTACAAACTATATATATATACATACACACATATATAAATGTAATACATACCAGGTAATAAATCTATTCAACCATGACAGGTGCATTCTGTGCTGAGGTACATTGCCATAGATCTCTTAAAAGATTTAAGATTGAATGAAGATTTGACTGTGTCTCTGAGGTTATTCCATAAATGCGGTGCTCTGTAGGAAAATGAGGATCGAGCCCAGTGGCGTACATACTGCGGACGTAGGGGTCGCAGCTGCGACCGGGCCCGGCCCACCAGGGGGCCCAGCCGCCCTGTGACAAGGTATGTACGCCAGTGTGGCCAGCCTTTTCTTCTGGGGGCCCAGGAGCTGGCCACCTCAGGGCCCCACGAGGCTGGCCGTGGTGTAACCGGGCTGGCTGGCGTGCGCGAGGGAGCACTCTCCCCTGAGCGCTCTCTGCCCAGCCCCCTTGCGCCCACCGCACTAATGCAGGAGCTGGGAGATGAAATCATATTCTGGCTCCGGCATCAGTAAGAGTGTTCCCTCGCGCGGCCGTTAGTTTGTGTGTGTGTTAATTTGTGTGTGTCAGTTATTGATTGTGTGTCTGCTAGTGAGTGTCAGTGTGTGTGTCAGTGAGTGTGTTACTGTGTCTGTTAGTGAGTCTGTTTGGTGTCTGTTAGTGAGTGTGTGTTTATTAGGGTGACTGTAGCTAACATCCGTGTAGAAATGGAATACAGTTATAAGTAATATAATGCCATGAATATTCCTAGGAGTTAATGCACACAGTAACCCAACATATAACCTTAAAAGAAAAACCTCAGCATATAACAGACACACCATCAAAGTATATGTCTAGACTGCATCGAACCTTTCCTTTTTAAATTCAACAACTCTGTGTGTTTCACCTATTTCATTAATTTTTGTCCTTAAAGAGATTTTTAAATAAAACTTATGTTTATTGAATTCTTTCTTTTTTTTTCTTTTAAGGTTATATGTTGGGTTACTGTGTGCATTAACTCCTAGAAATATTCATGGCATTATATTACTTATAACTGTATTCCATTTCTACACGGATGTTAGCTACAGTCACCCTAATAAACCTGCTTGCTAATTGGCACTTTTTTGCCATTAATAAGCAACAAGCAAGTTTAGCCTCTTACCACTATTAGGCTTCTTTGCATTTATTTGATGTAAGCTAAATTTATACTAGTATTGATAATAGCACTATTGGAGAGATTACCTGAATATAGTTCCATATTAACAGGGAAGGTAGAGAGTATTTGAACATAGCTCCATCTATCTATTACTAGTGGATATATAGAGGCTTTATCAATTTGAGCTCCTATCAGATACTACCCAACTAAGTGCAACTTATTTACTAGCTTTTGACCTTTATCTCTTAAATATATTCTTGATTATTGTGACTATTGTAGAAGTCAATTCATTAGTAACAATTTACAACTAGTTACACTTCTATATACAAGAGATTACCATATTTTATTGTATAAATCAATTAATTAGTAACCACTTAAGGTTAGTTACATATACATATACAAGAGACTGTCTAGACTGCATCAAACCTTTCCATTTTAAATTCACCAACACTGTGTGTTTCACCTATTTCATTAATTTTTTTAATGTTTACTCTATTCATACCCTATGAGTTATTTTCACTACTGTGGGTATACCTAGGGGGAGTGTTAAAGGAAAGGCAGGTCTCCCTTCACTCTTTCACCCTCTTAGGCAACCTTTCTCGTGTTTGAATTATAGAACATATTGATTTTATTAAGGTGGGTTAGTTGCACTGTTTCATACTGTACGGCTTAGGCAGGATTGAAAATAAATAAAGTAAAGTATTATTTAACTTAGGTGTGCTTACAGTATTAGTGAAACCAGTTTACCTTTTTGATAATTGCTTTCCTTTTTTCATGCATATCATTTAAATAGTTTACAGTAATCATTTCTGAATCAATGGTAATGTTAGCAAGGCTGTATTGAAGGTAACCATTGAATAACACAATAAGAGATATTTTCTAATGCAGATAAATTTCTAGGCATTTTTTCAAAAATACATTAAAATATGATTTATTGCTAAGATATTTAAAAAAAAAAAAAAAATGACTGGGATCATGATTTATGGGATGCAGTCCATACTGGAAAAACAATATTTCCCCTTACAAACTTGCATTTTAAAATAATAAGAAAAGCAGTTAAACAGTTAAGCAGCTAGCTTCCTAATTGGTTAGCCCTAAAAATTGCAATCCTGCATACGGATACAAAATTAGGGAGTTATCTACTAAATAGCTGGAAGACCAACATTAAGAAAATGGCTTTTCTTAATTTTGAACTTTTAGTTGTTTATTAGATAAATCCCTAATTTGTATTCTGTGCACTGTATTTCAATATTTAAAGTGACACTATAGTAATCCAGAGCAATTCGCCTCAATTAAGTATTTGCATTCAGTGGTCCAGTCCTTTAACCCTGCAATGTAAAATATTGCAGTTTTACAGAAACTGCAATGTTGACATTGCAGAGTTAAATCCAGGCTGTCGATATGGCTACATGTCTATATAATGCATGTGCTATTATATATAGAATGCATTTGATATACATAGGATTCCTAATTAGGGATCTATCTAACAAACAGCTGAAAGCTCAAAATTAAAAAATCTATTTTTTATTTTTTCTAGTTCAGCTGTTTAGCAGATAACTTCATAATTTGCTACCCTTTAAAAAAAAATCCTAAGCAAATGAAGATAAGTCATTAATATATGGGATTTCCTGTGGTGTTGCTCAGTTATAGACAGTATTGTTTTATATAATAGGACACAAATAACACAATAACAAAGTAAAAGCAATAGTACTAAAGACATGTTTACTGCAGACAAGCTCACTACAGACAAGCTCACTATAGAAAAGCTCAATTTAACCACCCATGCTCACTGGCAGACACACATGCTCGCTACAGACAAGCTCACTGAGACACACACATGCTCACTACAGACAAGCTCACTGACACCCACATGCTCACTACAGACAAGTTCACTGCCACATACATGCTCACTGACACACACTCACTACAGACAAGCTCACTGTCACACACATGCTAACTACAGACAAGTTCACTCACACATGCACACTACAGACATGCTCACTGACACACACGCACACATTTAAGGTCACTAAAGACAAGCTCACTGACACACACATGCTAACTACAGACAACCTCACTGACACACACAAGCTCACTACAGACAAGCTCAATGACACACACATGGTCACTACAGACAAGCTCACTGACACTCACACTCACTACAGAAGAACCCACTGACATACACATACAAGCTCACTACAGAGAAGCTCACTGGCACATACACACATACAAGCTCGCTGCAAACAAGCTCACTGGTGCACACACACATACAGGCTCACTACAGTCAAGCTCACTGACACACTTACACTCACTGCGGACAAGTTCATTGACATACACACACACACAATCTCAATACAGATAAGCTCACTGACACACACATTTTCACTGCAGACAATCTCACGGACACACACGCACACACATGCTCACTACAGAAAAGCCCTCAAAACACATATATGCTCACTGACACACACACATTCACTACAGGAAAGCTCACTGACACACACACCCAAGCTCACTACAGACCAGGTCACTAACACACACATGCTTGTTGCAGACAAGCTCACTGGCGTACACACAAGCTCACTGACACACACACACATGCTCACTACTTAAAAGCTCTCTGACAAGCAGGCACACACACAAAATTGTTGTCATGGGCTGAAGCCTACCTTCAGTGAAGGTTGTGGAAGTACTTGGAGGTGGTTTTAGGCCTTTTCCTTTAGGTAAGGTCTGTAGCTTAAATGCGGGGACAGTGCTTGCGTGCGGGAGGTGGGATTTGAGTGGGGGCGGGGCATAAGAGGCACTTAATTGCTGGGGATTCTCAGCACTTCCTTTGTCCCCCTAGAGCTTTCTGACTAGCCCCAGGTGCCACTGTCACAAATTGGGTAACTCATCTCACAGAATAATAACCCTCCTATAGGTACAAAATAAATACCTAAACCGGTCCTTAGAATGGCTAATAGTAATAAAACAGAATAGTAAAACCAAGCCAAAGGGAGCCAGAGAACAACCAAAACAAAATACCAGAGCTGGGTTAAAGGAACCAGAAATCAGAATAGTTAGAAAAAAGCCAAGTCAATATCAAAATAGTACAAAACCAGATATAAATGCACTCTTGGCACACTAGTAAACTAGAAACCACAACAGGGCACTGAAGCACTGGCTAAATGTGCTTTTAACATGAGTGGGCATCTGTAAATCCCACCCTCAGTACTGCGTGTGCCACATCATAATGGCCGGCGTCCAGGAGACTAGCCGATTGGGCAGGAAGTCTTGAGAAGGCGGTTCTCAGCCAGAACATGTACGATCCTTCTGAATATATATGGCTATATATATGGCTGTTATACTACTTACACAATTTCTAGCTGTAAGCAGTTTTCTAGTCACTAAACTTAAATTTTTCACTGTTCATTCTACAATTAAAAAAGG
Organism: Pelobates cultripes; assembly: GCA_933207985.1. Lineage (NCBI taxonomy): Eukaryota > Metazoa > Chordata > Amphibia > Anura > Pelobatidae > Pelobates > Pelobates cultripes. The sequence continues at coordinate 43,499,770 of OW240923.1, forward strand.
ATTTAACAGGAAATGTGTGTACACAACAAACCCTACACCACTAAAACCAAAGTGGGTTAGATATATAGTAATACTTATCTTAAAAATTATAATCACATTCCCACAGATCACCTTCCAGATAATGATCATATCTTATACAGCCGACAAGTATACAAACAAAAAGAAGTGGGATACAACTGATTTTCCTAAAAAATGTAAACCAAACATAGTATAATATTGTTTAAATGTGTAACAATAACGCAATATTAAGTTGCATTCATACATACATGTAAATCCAAGCGCCCAGGAAGATGAGGGGGAGCTATACATTTTGGCGAGGAACCAGAGGGGGGTTTAGACAGCAGGGATCAAAAAGTATTTATTTAGCAAAGTATTGATAAAAATATATACAGTTGCAAGAAAAAGTATGTGAACCGTTTGGAATGATATGGATTTCTGCACAAATTGGTCATAAAATGTGATCTGATCACATCTGATCAAGTTACAACAATAGACAATCACAGTCTGCTTAAACTAATAACACACAACGAATGAAATGTTGCCATGTTTTTATTTAACACACCATGTAAACATTCACAGTGCAGGTGGAAAAAGTATGTGAACCCTTGGATTTAATAACTGGTTGAACCTCCTTTGGCAGTGATAACTTCAACCAAATGTTTCTTGTAGTTGCAGATCAGACGTGCACAGTGGTCAGGAGTAATTCTTGACCATTCCTCTTTACAGAACTGTTTCAGTTCAGCAATATTCTTGGGATGTCTGGTGTGAATCGCTTTCTTGAGGTCATGCCACAGCATCTCAATCGGGTTGAGGTCAGGACTCTGATTGGGCCACTTCAGAAGGCGTATTTTCTTCAGTTTAAGCCATTCTGTTGTTGATTTACTTCTATGCTTTGGGTCATTGTCCTGTTGCAACACCCATCTTCTGTTGAGCTTCAGCTGGTAGACAGATGGCCTTAAGTTCTCCTGCAAAATGTCTTGATAAACTTGGGAATTAATTTTTCCTTCGATGATAGCAATCCGTCCAGGCCCTGACGCAGCAAAGCAGCCCCAAACCATGATGCCCCCACCACCATACTTCACAGTTGGGATGAGGTTTTGATGTTGGTGTGCTGTGCCTTTTTTTCGCCACACATAGTGTTGTGTGTTTCTTCCAAACAACTCAACTTTGGTTTCATCTGTCCACAGAATATTTTGCCAGTACTGCTGTGGAACATCCAGGTGCTCTTGTGCAAACTGTAAACATGCAGCAATGTTTTGTTTGGACAGCAGTGGCTTCCTCTGTGGTATCCTCCCATGAAATCCATTCTTGTTTAGTGTTTTATGTATTGTAGATTCGCTAACAGGGATGTTAGCATTTGCCACTGACTTTTGTAAGTCTTTAGCTCACACTCTAGTATTCTTCTTCACCTCATTGAGCAGTCTGCGTTGTGCTCTTGCAGTCATCTTTACAGGACGGCCACTCCTAGGGAGAGTAGCAGCAGTGCTGAACTTTCTCCAATTATAGACAGACAATTTGTCTTACTGTGGACTGATGAACAGCAAGGCTTTTGGAGATACTTTTATAACCCTTTCCAGCCTTATGCAAGTCAACAATTCTTAATCGTAGGTCTTCTGAGAGCTCTTTTGTGCGAGGCATCATTCACATCAGGCAATGCTTCTTGTGAAAAGCAAACCCAGAACTGGTGTGTGTTTTTTATAGGGCAGGACAGCTGTAACCAACACCTCCAAACTCATCTCCTTGATTGGACTCCAGTTGTCTGACATCTCACTCCAATTAGCTCTTGGAGATGTCATTAGTCTAGGGGTTCACATACTTTTTCCACCTGCACTGTGAATGTTTACATGGTGTGTTCAATAAAAACATGGCAACATTTAATTCTTTGTGTGTTATTAGTTTAAGCAGACTGTGATTGTCTATTGTTGTGACTTAGATGATGTCAGGATTACAGGATGATCCAGCACGTAGAATTGTGTACCACAGAGGACTGATAGGTAACGTATACCGGACCTTAGAATGGCCGGACTAATGTACCAAAGAATAGTCAGGAATAGCCGAGGTCAAGGGATACAGAAAGAGACACAACGATAAGGAAAAGCCAGGAGTCAGGGATGCCAGAAAATAGGGAAGTCAAAAACAATGCCAAAGTCAAATAACCAGAATAACAAAAATAAATAACGCTCTCTCGGACAACCGCCAGGGAAGCCACGACAGGGCATTGAGCAGGATGAGAACTGGGCCTAAATACCCCTCCTTTAGATCTGATAGGCTGTAACCGGCCTTTGACCCCAAAGGCAGTTACCAGGTTCTCATTTGCATAATTGCTGCTCAGCATTAACCCTTCTGTGGATTTGGCTGCTGCTCGGCACAACTTTTCATGTGTTGACAGTAAATGCCATTAACCACATTTTTATAAGCAGATGAATACGTGACAGATGATGATCAGATCACATTTTATGACCAATTTGTGCAGAAATCCATATCATTCCAAAGGGTTCACATACTTTTTCTTGCAACTGTATTAAAGCGGCATGTAATTCCTAGGCGTTTCATTCCTGTGTCACTGCCCCACTAATCCCCTGCCCCCTAGGCCTGTGTCACTGCCGCACTAATCCCCTGACCCCTAGCCCTGTGTCACTATGTCCCCCTGCCCCTGTGTCACTGTCCCCCTGCCCCCTAGGCCTGTGTCACTCTGTCCCCTTAATCCCTGCCCCCTATTACTATGTCACTCAGTCCCCCTAATCCCTGCAATATTCTTGGGATGTCTGGTGTGAATCGCTTTCTTGAGGTCATGCCACAGCATCTCAATCGGGTTGAGGTCAGTACTCTGATTGGGCCACTTCAGAAGGCGTATTTTCTTCAGTTTAAGCCATTCTGTTGTTGATTTACTTCTATGCTTTGGGTCATTGTCCTGTTGCAACACCCATCTTCTGTTGAGCTTCAGCTGGTAGACAGATGGCCTTAAGTTCTCCTGCAAAATGTCTTGATAAACTTGGGAATTAATTTTTCAAAAATTACTATGTCACTATGTCCCCATAATCCCCTGCCCCCATAGCCCTGTGTCACTGTCACCCTAGCCCTGTGTCATTGTACCCCTAATCCCCTGCCCCTCTAGCCCTGTGTCACTGTCTCCCTGCCCCCTAGCCATGGGTCACTGTCCTCCTAATCCCCTATCCCCTAGCTCTATGTCACTGTCCCCCAAACCCCCTGCCCACAGCCCTGTGTCACTCTGTTCCCCTAATCACTGCCCCCCTATTACTATGTCACTTTGCCTCCCTAATCCCCTGCCGCCGTAGCTCTGTGTCACTGTCCCCCTGCCCCCTAGCCATGGGTCACTGTCCTCTTAGCCCTGTGTCACTCTTTCCCCTAATCTCCTGCCCAATAAACCCTGTGTCACTCTGTCCTCCTAATACACTGCTTCCCTAGACATGTATCACTTTGTCCCCCTAGCCCTGTGTCACTCTGTCCCCCTGATCCCCTGTCATCATAGCCCTGTGCTAACCTGTACCCCTAATTCCCTGCTCCCCTAGTCCTGTGTCACTCTGTCTCCCTAATCCCTTGTCCGCCTAGCCCTGTGTCACTCTGTCCCCCTATTCCCCAACCCTGCTATCACTTTGTCACTCTACACCACTAGGGCTGTATCACTTTGCCCCATTTTTCCCTGTTACTCTCTGTCCCCCAACCCTTTGTTACTCTATCTCCCTTGTGTCATTGTAATGCCCCATCTCGCTAGCATTTTGTTCCCTTTGTTTAACTTTTTTTTTCTTCAATATATTACAAGATCAACAATATAATAAACAAAAATTGAATTCTTGGTGACCCGTAGGTGGAGTGCATGGTATGCACCTGTGTCTGGTGCAGACTATTATAATTGCTGTCTCATGGTTTTGGTGCCCAGTTATAGAGTCAATGCACTCACATCGGGATTCCTAGCCTGAACTTGAACTCATAACAAGCACCAGACTAGAAGGAGGGGTCTGCAGTGCACAAGTCATAAGTACAGGACATGCATTTAACCACTAGGAATCTTTTTATTATATGAATTAAACACCCACTACACACAGCCAACACAAGCACATGAAACATATCACACACAGACTAAACACAGCCACCACACATTACATCACTTTATTATGAGGTTTATTATAGTGGAGCTTTGTGATAGTGTTATACAAAATGCACATTCATTTTTATAGGTGTGGAGCTCTGTAATAATCTACTATGCGTATTACCGATTTGTGATACACTCAAAAAAGACATTTCTGGTTTTTTTTTGCTGTGGATCTCTGGGATTTACTCATACACAACCAGGGGCGTACCTAGAGCATGTGGCAACCGGGGTGGCTCCTGGGTTTGCCCCCCCCCCCACCCCCCCTCCCCAAAAAAAAAAAACACCTACTAAATTTTTAAAATGTGTTCTTATTTACATTTGTAAAGATGTATTGCACATTCTACAATTCCCTGCACCCCATTCTACAATATTGCTGCACCCCCTCACACACCATTACAGGCAGACAGTCACACACAGTTACAAGCAGACAGTCACACATATGGTCACAGGCAGTCATACACACAGTTACAGGTAGAGAGTTACACACACACACACAGTCAGTTACGCAGTAACACACAGTCACGCACACGGATACAGGCAGACAGTCACATATACATGTCACACACACGGTCAAAGGCAGACAGTCATGCACATAGTTACAGCCACACACACACACAGTTACAGGCAGCATCACACAGTCACAGGCAGACTGTCACATACAGTCACAGTCAGACAGGTACACACAGTTACAGGCAGTCACACACACACAGTTACAGGCAGTTACACACACACACACACACACACACACAGTTACAGGCAGACCGTTACACACACACACATTTACAGGCAGACAGTTATACACACACACACACACAGTTACAGGTAGAGAGTTTCACACACACACACACACTTACAGACAGTGTGGGCTGGAGAAGTGGATTCCCTGAAGTCCTTCCCTGGAGGCTGGAGCCTGTTAGGTGGAGAAGCAGGGAATTCTTCTTGCTGCACCTCCACGTGCAGCAGTAACAGCAGTGGGTAAGGGCTGTGTTAAGCCCCACCCCCGCTCTTGGATTGGCTCTGCTCCCAAACAGCTGTAGCCCCGCCCCCTTCTTCCTTCCGTGCGGCTAGTTCAGCAGTTAGTCTCTCCGTGTGAGCTGTGCGACACCCCAGCTGCCATGGGGCGCAGCTCACACATTCCCCATTAACCCTCAGACCAGGGTCATGGCACCCCCCTACCTGGTGGCACCCGGGGCGGACCCCCCTTAGTCCACCACTGTACACAACACACAATACTGTGAATTTTAATGCCCAGGATCAAGGTTAAATGATGAAAACCCAGTCCAAAGCAATAAAGCTCACAGTATTGTGTGGCATGATTGAGAATCAAAAAGCATCAAAGGAATAATCTTTATGTTTGTAAGTGGCTCCTCTGCATACATCAGGGGAGTGATGGGGTGGCAAAATGCATCTCCGCCTGTGTACCTAAAAATTATTGCACCGGCCCTGTCTACCAAGCTACCTCCTGACATTCTGCTGATGATTATAACCCCACCCACCTCTCCCTATAACACTCTTTATGTAGGTCCTTTTTAAAGGCCTACCTGTTCATTATTTTTGGCACGCCAGTTTTGTTTTGTGGTGTTCTAGAAACAAATTAGGTGCCACTCTACTTTAGTGTTCAAATTAATTTTTTTTCACAGATAGGTTGATGTGCCCATGTCCCATTTGGAACCAAATGGGAGTACATTTTTCAGAAATATTATGTTAATGACTCTTTCCAATTATGTGTTTTGGTCATTTTCCCTAATTCTGACATGTTACTTTGCTAGTCGAAAAATATATAAATGGGAAGTCGGTCACCACCATACAACGTCCACCAAAGTAGGCGTCATTGGTGGATACAGATCTCCCCAGTACCAAGAGGAGACTCCAGGGGTCTCCAGGGGCCTAACCCCAAATAGCTAGAAAAACAGAAAACAAACACAGAGCATACAAATGTTAGAAAAACTGTGTATATCTGGAGATAAGAAAGTAGTCAATACCAGTTGGGAAAGTATTATAGTAATGAAGCTAAATTCCCTATATATAAATTAAACAAATAAACATGACAGGAACCCTGGATGATGCTAATATAACATATATATATATATATACCTTGAAGAGCAGTGCTATTGACAACTATAGTGAGCTTTAATATATCAGGCTCAATTTTGTCACTGCTATCTTAAACAGAGACATCAAACAGGGAACAGACAGGTACATATGATTAGAAAAAAATTGCTTAACTACCACTGAAAAATTAAACCTCTTGGTCTAAATCTAATGGCAGCCCCAATCAGTATATAAATTAATATGTGAATCTCAGTGCGCCAATATGTAGAATATTGCCACATCAAATATATAAAGAGGGGCTATGGATGAATATATAATAAAAGGAGATATATAGTCTGGATATTGTGAAGCTTAGAATGCTCACAACATATCCATGAAGAGAATAATAGCCAAAAGGAATAGAGAATAGATAGAATAGGTAGTTAGTAACCTAAGTATCCAGCAACCTAAAATGCAACATTGTATCTGGTTGCAAAGAATACAGAGATATCTGTCTGGCCCAATATAGCTAAACCTCTTCCAGAGGTAGAAAGAGATCGAGCTAACTATCTACACAAAAAAGGGGGGACAAAAGAACGCCTAACGCGCGTTTCGGTGCAATAAAGAAGCACCTTCGTCAAGGACAAAAGTGTAACTGCTCAGAGAGCTCTTTTTATACCCTATGTGATGCAACCAGCGACCAATGAGCGTTCTGTCTAAAGAAGGGGGGCTTGGCCAGCATTTCCCGCGCCAGATATGATTATTCGGGGGGGTTGGCCCGGTGATGTCAGTAACATAGGGCGGGCATAGTATAATGAGCCAACCAGGCTACACCCCCTTGTCTCCGCGCGAGACACCACCGTCGTCGCTATCCTTGGTTATTGTATATAGTACAATGATCAAAATGTAACAATCCATCTACAATAGCTATTACAAAATATTTAAAGTGCTATTATGATGGGTTATTAATGTAGGGAGGAGAGAGGGAGATCCAGTGAGTTACAACTTAATCTATTAAATGAAAAGTATATATTGAATTCAACAAATGTATGTATATTCCACCGAATATTCTCTTGATTATAATGCTCCATTCTATCACACATCAAACCAAAAGTGCACATATATGATCAGCTATTAGTACTTTTAAACAGGACCTACAGAGAGGAAATATGGATATATCAAACATGCTATATATTATGGATATAATATTAATAGCCAGACATAAAATAAATTTAAAGGTATAGGCAGGGAGTCTTACGGTGACTAGGGTGCTATATCAACATAGGGTAAAGAACTACATGAATTAGTATGCAGACTTAAAACAAAAAATAGGGAAAAGCTCAAAAATAATAAGAAAAAATAAGAAAAAGGAAAAATATTTGGACTACTAATTTACAATATATACAGGTGAATCATGGAATGCCAAGTTTAAACTAAATGGAGAAAACTCCAGAAGTGTATAGATATATAGAGTAAGAAAATATATTAATCCGAGATAAATGGTATAAATGAGAACCCCTCATTTAGGCCCATAGGGGAGAGAGTTTTTAATCTATATGTCCAAAGACTCTCTTTGTAGTAGTTTTTTGTCCAGATCGCCTCTCCTTGGGCCAAGTGTAACTCTTTCAATTACGCAGAAACTTATATTTTGTGAGGAGCCTCCATGATTGAGTTTAAGATGTTTCGAGATAGGGGTATCAACTAATCTCCTGGGATTAACTGATGTTACATGTTCGCGAATCCTATATTTGAATGCACGAATTGTCTTGCCAACGTATATTTTTTTACACAAGCAAATTAGTAGATGAATCAAGCCAGTAGTTTGGCAGTTAAAGAAGGTTTTGATGTCAAAGTCATGTGTATTAGTAGAGTCCGAGATCTTATTAGATGGACGAAGAATAAATTTGCATGCTTTACATCTGCCGCATTGGTATGTGCCAGATACTGGAGATTTAAGCCATGTAGATTTTATAGATAGAGACCGTAAATGGCTTGGAACCAACATATCTTTGATGTTTCTTCCTCTTCTTGCTGTGAACGATGCATATGGTGTTATAACTTTCTGTAGGTGGTGAGCTTGTAACAAAATCTATTTAGAATTTTAAGCGTTGGATGCCACCCTATGCATCTTATCAATTGTGTATTGTCATTTGTACATTTATCAACCAGGAAGGTTTCCCTATCTGTCATCAGAGCTCGTTGATATGCATTTTTCAGGCATCTATTCAGATACCCTTTCCTTTTGAACTGTTCTTTTAAAGTCTTTCCTTTGTTCTTAAAGTCCTCAATTGTGGAACAATTACGACGTAGACGTAGGTATTGGCCCACTAGTATCCCTCTTTTAAGGGGGAATGGATGGTAGCTCTCCCAATTCAGAAGGTTATTTGTCGAAGTCGGTTTCTTAAAAAGAGTGGTAGTCACATTCCCATCAGTGATCATAATTGAGATATCCAAGAAGTTAATGGCCCTGCCGCCAATTTCAAAAGTCAATTTCAAATTAATATCGTTGTTATTCAAAGCGTGGACAAATTCCTTAAAGAGTTCAATGGTATTCGTCCACACTATCACTATATCATCGATATATTTCGTTTCCAAATACTAATGTATTTGGTATATTTTATCAGATGGGTACTAAATACAGTGGTCTTCTCCCACCACCCCAGGTGGAGGTTAGCATATTAGGGGGCACAAGCCGTCCCCATAGCTGTGGTAGTATTTACCCTCAAACATAAAATAATTATGTGTTAAGATAAATTCCATGAGGTCTTGTACTAACTGATTGTGCCTTCTGGAAGTGGTTGGGTTGTTATCAAGATGGGCTTTCAAATGTGCCAACCCTGTTTCATGTGGAATAGAGTTATAAAGACCCTCCACATCCAGACTACATAAGATTGCATTTACAGGAAGGTTAATACCATCAAACACCTTCAAAGTATGTTTGGTGTCTCTTAGGTATGATGGTAGATCAATGACAATCTTCCGTATAATATGGTCAACATACAGACTCACATTCTGGGTTAGATTAAAGTTACCGGAGACAATAGGTCTACCACTCATAGTTTCTTGTTGTTTATGTACCTTTGGTAACGAATAGAAAGTTGCAACCACTGGATTTTTGATATACATAAACAGATATTCATCTTTAGAAATGAGTGACAGGGGCAGTGTTTCATCCAAAATCATTTTTAATTCAGATAAGTATCTTTTGGTAGGGTTATTGCTTAATATGCCATATGTATCATCATCTTGAAGTATCCTATGTGCCATAGACACATAGTCATTTCTATCAAGGATCACAAGATTACCACCTTTATCAGAGGGTTTAAAGATTATTTCATCAATTCCCTGTAGATGTTTTCAGAGATTCACATTCTTGAAGAGTGATATTACTATATGGGAAAACCTCAAACTCCTTTTTATCCAGATTCTCTATCTCATTGCAAGTCAGTTCCTTGAATAAGTTGATATACTTAAATTCTGCCAAATATGGTGTAAAGGTACTTTTCTTTTTAAGTTGTGTAAAAGATGCTTGTGGGTTTGTTTGTGTTTCATTGCTTGATAAAAGTTCAACCAGTGTGTCCAGCAAATCCACATCGGACGGTTGTAACACCAAATTGTTAGCTCTTTTTTCATCTTTTATATGGTGGAACTTATGTAAAGCAAGCTTTCTTGCAAAGAGATGGATGTCCTTTGTCCAGCTGAATTTGTCAAACTCAGGTACTGGGACAAAGGACAAGCGACGTTTAAGTACTTGAGTTTCGGATTCAGAGAGTTTGTGTTTTGAGAGGTTGATGATTTGATTTGAATCTAATACCTTCTCCTCCGAAAGGTGTGTGGGGGTCTGGAGCGACTGTTTTTCTAACATTTGTTTGCTCTGTGTTTGTTTTCTGTTTTTCTTACTTTGCTAGTCTCCTGTTTTATTTTGAGGTAGTTTGACCACCATGTACTTCCATTTACCCATCATAATGACATTCATAAGGAAAAGTAGATATCATGGGCTATATCATATTATGTAGTAATGAAAGATGCATAAAAGGTGATATTTAATGGAAATTTTATTTTTATTTTTTAAGCTAATTAAGATGGTACTTAATGAGCAGTTTGAACTATAGGCAATTTCATGGAAATGAAACATTCAGACTTTTCGGTTGCAAATTGTTGGTATTTCAACTTCAAAATAGTCACATTCTTGCAAACTTGCTTTGACTCATCCTTATTAACAATGTGCTAAATAGCTTTAGCAAAACTCATGTAGTTTACATATTCCAGTATGGAAAGTAACAGAGCTACATTTGCATAAAACCTGAGCATAATGAGTCTTTCTTTTCTCATTTGCAAATGCTGTGTTACTTCTGATGTATTATGTTTATGTCATGTTGCACCCAAAAAATAAGCTAAAATGAGTGTAAAAGGAAGCACATGTGCTGTTATATGCACAAAGAGATAGTGAATGTTTAACTGTTTGTTTGCCATGAAATCAGGGATGTAACTATGTCTTTTAAATTAATTTGTGAATTTAATGGCACAATGACATACAGCTGTATACATCCAATCAATAATCCCATGTTCACTATATGTGATACACATATTTATTTCGATGTAAAGGAACATTTGTAAATAAATAATACTCTTACATACAAATATTTACCCTTGAGTAATCTAGGCTTAGATATTCTTCTTTGTATGTGTTTATATTCTAAATTTCAGTTAATAACTTTGCATTTTTTTATCTTAAAAACATATTCCAGCAGTACAAATACAAAACCTTGAAATGCTGAAGTGTTGTTAAGACTATTTAAATTATTGTAAAGACAAAAGGGAATTGGGGGCACAACCAGAATATTCATTTTGCAGGAATGGTGCTGACCGTAGTGACCAAAATGTATAAAACAAAACATACAGGTTAAGGAACAGCGCACATAAAAATAAATGTAAACTTAAAAACACCTATCTCAGCAAAGAAATATGGGGCTTCAGTTCAACCATAGGGCCATATTGTGTTTAACCCACCACTACCTCACAATACCCCAATATCAGGGAGTTCTACACTAATTCCAACGTGAGAGACACAATTTGTGTGAGTGCATGTGTTTTATCTGGCACTGTTTGTATGGCAGTGTGTATCTGCTTGTGTGTGTATCTAGCAGTATGTGCATGTGTGTATCTGGCAGTATGTGCATGTGTGTATCTGGCAGTTTGTATACATGTGTGTGTCTGGCAGTGTGTGAATCTAGCTGTGTATATTGATATTTGTGTGGGTGTCTATGTGTGGGCATTTATGTCTGTCAGGGAGTATACATTTTTGTGCATATATCCATGAGTGAGTGTGAAAAACATATCTGTGTGTGTCTGCGAGTGTTTTATCTGTGTTTGAATGTTTATTCCATGTGAGGTGGATTTTATGTGCTGTAAGAGTTCTGGGAGCACAAACCCTTTTTAGCAATGTATTTTTTGTTTTAAAAGGGTAAAAAGGGGTTTATCAAACTTCTGTGATTACCCTTAAATAGAGTTGAGCGGACACCTGGATGTTCGGGTTCGGGATCAAACTTGACCCCGAACCCCATTGAAGTCAATGGGGACCTGAACTTTTGGGCACAAAAATTGCTCTAAAAAAGTCCTGGAAAGGGCTACAGGGCTGCAAAAGGAAGTAAAATGGGGGTAAGAGTAGGACAAGTGTCCTGCAAACAAATGTGGATAGGTAAATCTTAAAATAACATAAAAATTAAAAATAATCTGATCTTATTCATTGTCGTGGCTGCATCTTGCAGCTGCTTAGTAGATAGCTCCCTAATTCCCACGGTATCAGGGAGCTATCTACCAAAAGGCTGAAAGACCTAAATTGGTCTTTCAGCCAAATTTACTAATACTAAGTAAAGATTACTTAGTATTAGTAAATTCAGCCCCTACTCGCTATACCGCAAGTAGGGGCATGTCTAGAAAGCAGTGAGCAGCTTGTGGCTGCTCACTGTAAAAAAACAACAACTATTGCCTCGACCCCTGTGCAATGGGCGGGGGCTCTAAATAAGAATGTGGAGGGGGGGGACCTACTGTCCTCCCTGCCTGACCCCCACACATGAGCGGTGGGTGGGGGCCATAAATAACAATATTACTGTACCCCCCCGGTCTCCACCCCTGAGAGGTGGGTGGGGGCCATAAATAAGATGGTGGGGGGACCTACTATCCTCCCCCCTGGACCCCACCCCTGCACGGTGGGTGGGGGCCCTAAATAAAAATAAGGGGGTGACCTACTGTCCTCCCCCCGGAAGCCCCCCCGGCGTTACAGCCCCCCTGCGGCAGCAGCTCTCGCCGTCACCCTACTGTACCCCCCTGGTCTCCACCCCTGAGAGGTGGGTGGGGGCCATAAATAAGATGGTGGGGGGACCTACTATCCTCCCCCCTGGACCCCACCCCTGCACGGTGGGTGGGGGCCCTAAATAAAAATAAGGGGGTGACCTACTGTCCTCCCCCCGGAAGCCCCCCCGGCGTTACAGCCCCCCTGCGGCAGCAGCTCTCGCCGTCACCCTACTGTACCCCCCTGGTCTCCACCCCTGAGAGGTGGGTGGGGGCCATAAATAAGATGGTGGGGGGACCTACTATCCTCCCCCCTGGACCCCACCCCTGCACGGTGGGTGGGGGCCCTAAATAAAAATAAGGGGGTGACCTACTGTCCTCCCCCCGGAAGCCCCCCCGGCGTTACAGCCCCCCTGCGGCAGCAGCTCTCGCCGTCACCCGGGGCCAAGGGAGCAGACCTCCCCCCAGCCTGCCCGTCCCGCTGTCTCCCGGGGCTGCGGGCCAGCAGGGCGGGGAGGGGGGACGGGGTCCCCCGCTCCCGGCGTGGCCGTCAACCGGGGCGGACTGCCCTCAGTGCACCCCAGCCGTTCAGCGCCGCCGAGGCGGGAGGGCCCACATACCGGTGGGCGCCAGGGGTCCACGGCCACGTCGGTGGCCCATCCGACCAGTCTTGAAACACGGACCAAGGAGTCTAACGCGCGCGCGAGTCAGAGGGCTCGCAGCCAGACCCCGCGGCGCAATGAAGGTGAGGGCCGGGGCGCCCCGTCCGGGAGGTGGAGCGCGAGCGCGCGATAGGACCCGAAAGATGGTGAACTATGCCTGGGCAGGGCGAAGCCAGAGGAAACTCTGGTGGAGGTCCGCAGCGGTCCTGACGTGCAAATCGGTCGTCCGACCTGGGTATAGGGGCGAAAGACTAATCGAACCGTCTAGTAGCTGGTTCCCTCCGAAGTTTCCCTCAGGATAGCTGGCGCTCGCCCTAAATAAGAATGTGGAGGGGTAGACCTACTGTCCTCCCCGCCTGACCCCCACCTCTGAGCGGCGGATGGTGGCCCTAAATAACAATAAGGGGGGGACCTACTGTCCTCCTCCCAGCGCCTACCCCTGAGCAGTGGGTGAGGGCCCTAAATAAGAATGTGGACCTACTGTCCTCCCTGCCTGACCCCCACCTCTGAGCGGCGGATGGTGGCCCTAAATAACAATAAGGGGGGGACCTACTGTCCTCCACCCTGGCCCCCACTCCTGAGCAGTGAGTGGGGGCCCTAAATAACAATAAGGGGGGGACCACCCCTGAGCGGTGGGTGGGGGCCCTAAATAAAAATTTAACCCCCCCAAACTCCTAGTCAACCTCTCCCCACAAAAAAATAACCCCTACCTACCTCTCTCATCCTAAAAATAATGAGGGGGGACCCTTATCTAAAAACCTGTAAAAAAAAAAATAAAAAAAAAATAGACTTAACATTTGTTGTTGCAAAAAAATAATAATCCATTTTCACCCATGGAGGGCTCCTCACAGAATGAGCTCTGCAGGGCGGGGGGAAGGCTTATTATTAGGCTCAGAACACTCTGGTGGGTTTAAGCCATCCAATCAGAGTGCTCTGATAGGTAAATGAAGAGACTGACAGGTAAGTCTCTACATTTACCTGTCACAGCTCTCTGTTTGATTGGCTTGAAATCCTCCAATTAGAGTGCTCTGTGTCATTTTATACAGCGTGGGAAAGTTCTTTGGAATTTTCCCACGCTGTGTAATTTGACTCATAACACTCTGATTGGTGGATTAAGTAACCAATCAGAGTGTTAGGAGTCAAATTACACAGCGTGGGAAAATTCCAAAGAACTTTCCCACACTGTGTAAAATGACACAGAGCACTCTGATTGGTGGATTTCAACCAACCAATCAGAGTGCTGTGACAGGTAAATGAAGAGACTTACCTGTCAGTCTCTTCATTTACCTGTCAGAGCACTCTAATTGGATGGCTTAAACAGACCAATCAGAGTGCTCTGAGCCTAATTGCAGTGCGGGGCAAGGCTTTATAAGCCTTCCCCTGCCCTGCAGAGCTGAGTCTGCATGGAGCCCTCCACAGGTGAAAATGGATTATTATTACCATCAAATGGTAAGTTTTTTTTTTTACAGGTATTTAGATAAGGGTCCCCCCTCATTATTTTTAGAATGAGGGGGGTAGGTAGGGGTTATTTTTTGGGGGGGTTTAAATTTTTATTTAGGGCCCCCACCCGCTGCTCAGGGGTGGGGGCCAGGGGAAGGACATTAGGTCCCCCCCATTTTTATTTATGGCCCCCACCCACCACTCAGGTGTGGGGGCCAGGGAGGAAGACATTAGGCCCCCCCCCAATTTTTATTTATGGCCCCCACCCACCACTCTGGGGTGGAGGCCGGGGGGGAGGACAGTGGGTGGGCGCCTTATTGTTATTTAGGGCCCCCACCCGCCACTCAGGGGTGGGGGCCAGGTGGGAAGACAATAGGTCCCCCCCTTATTGGTATTTAGGGCCGGGTGGAGGACAATAGGTCCCCCCTTATTGGTATTTAAGGCCCCTACCCGCTGCTCAGGGGTGGGGGCCAGGGGGGGCAATAGGTTCCCCTTTTAGTTTAAAAGCCCCCATTTGCGCGTCGCGGTTAGGGCTCAGAGGGGGTAATGTTTTTGGGTTTTTTAACAGTGAGCAGCCACAGGCTTCCACTATTTAATAGACATGATCCTACTCGTGGTATAGCGAGTAGGGGCATAATTTAATAATACTAAGTAACCAGCTTATATAGAGGTTGGATCACATGCTGCACTGGCCAATCACAGCCATGCCATTAGTTAATTGCTTGTTGATTGGCTGCCTTGCAGTCTTTCAAAATGCGCCATTAAATTGCCAAACACCGAACTCCAACCCGAACATACAGTGAAATGTCCGTGTTCGGGTCCTGGGTTCAAAAATCTTAATGTTTGGTACGAACCCAAACTTTACAGTTCGGGTTCGCTCAACTCTACTCTTAAACATACTTAACTGCAATGTCAAACAAAATTGACAGTATTATAGAAAGGCTGTTGTTATTGAGTATTTCAATAATACATAGTACTTAGTAATATAAGCAAGATAGCAATATTTATTTCTCCTTGAATAAGCTGCAGGTAAAAAATTACTTACCGTGAATTGTATAAAAATCAATAGAATATATACAGTTGACAAAATGTGGACAATGCATACGAACATGATCTAAGTTGGATACATTTACTGTAGTGATAACATATAGCCTTTTTTTATTGAATTGACACCATTCACACCTAAGCATTAAAACATTGTCTAACTTTGAATATTTCCTTTATTTTTAAAAATTCAAAAGTACACAAATGATGGGGTGCAAATTAAAATACTAAGATGTGATAAAAGCTGGACGTTTAATGTAGTAGAAAGGAATTATTTGAATCTGTCACAAAACTAATGTAACGGGACAAGATGGGCCGGTCCTACCTTTCCTCACACACTGCTCCAAGTCAAGCCAAAAAATTTTTAAGAGCATGGACAGGCGGGCATAGACTCAGCTAACCGCATGCTAGCTTGTAGACTACAACAATTAGTAGAGCAGGGGCACACTCAGCTAACACTAGCACTAGCCTTTCGAGATGGCAACATAGCAGATGACACTAACTCCGAGTGTAGGGGACATTTAGAAAGGGTACGCTTCATGAGGCCACATTAATGCCAAGGACAGTGCTCCTAACTTAGCCACTTACATAACACAACACAACATCGCAGTACTAAATACAACCACTGTTTTGCTGAAGTTGTTTTCCATGAGACGTTATGCATACTTAATGTTTCACAGGCATGTTATAATAGTTATACATTATATGTTGCCGTATCACTGTTTGGCATCAAAAAACAAAAATAAAGATTGTAAAATAAAACAAAAAAAAAACTAATGTAACTAAAAAGGAATTAAACTTGTTATTGTAATTTATTGCATGCTTGTTTGCCGGTTATGTACATACATTCTGTTTAATATTGATAAAACATATAAAAAAGATTTTTAGATTTGTTTCTCCAATTCTTGGAGATTAATTCCATCCAAACTGCTATATGGTCAAGTTCGGGCCAATTGGTGATCATCCGAAATTCTGATTTCAGAGTGCTATGCATCAAAATCATGGAGGTACTGACCTACAGAAGCCTGAAAATGCACATTTTCATTCTTAATTTGTGCCATTCCTTGCACCAGAAAATAGGTAGATGGCATGGGGAAGAGGCTTAATTTGCCATGGTGGACAAGAGGTAAGCAAAATCATTTGGGGTGGAGGCTAAATTTGGTATAAGGAGCAGTAAGTAACATTCTGAATGTTATGGAATAGAAGTTCCTGTCACCTTCCTAAGAATATCCCCAACACGCTGCCAACTGTCAGGATCTCTGTAGATGCCCAACACGCAGAACTTAAGTAGATATAAATCAAATACCTAAGACGTATTACCGGACCTTAGAATGGCCGGATTTAACGTAAAAAAAATGCAAATGACAAAAGAAAGGGAAAAGCCAAGACAAAGGTATAACGCAAACGAAAAGCTACCTGGCTACTGATTAGCATAACATCAATATCCGTTTAAAACCAGGAAAAGATGGGCATGGATGGTGAACTGATTTGGTGGTGCAATGGGCCACTTGACTGGTTTTGCCCCCCAGGCCTAAGGCTGCCAGCCCTCCCCTGCTGACCACAGAGGTCCCGGCAGCAGACACCACCCTGTACAAGCTTCTGGATGACCTAAAGTCCACCATCAGGTCAGACTTCCAAAAATTGGCGGCTGAAATTAGGCGGGAAGTGCAAGCTATAGTGGAACGTACAGCACATTTAGAAGACAAAACTGAGGAGATAATACAGACACATAACACACTAGCTGATGCCTATACTGACTTCTACACACAATTACAAACGTTACATACAAAAATCACAGACCTGGAGGATAGAGCCCGCAGGAACAACATCCGCCTGCATGGCATATCGGAGGAGATCAAAGCGCAAGATTTAAAGGCCAGTTATTTCAAACTTTGCTACCTGATGCCTTGGTCCAGGAATTGGAGCTGGATAGGGCCCATAGGCTACTAAAACCCAGAAATGTCCCTGCTGCGGTGCCAGGGGACGCCATTGTCCGGGTTCATTTCTATGCTACTGAAGAGCGATTGATGCAGGCAGCCAGAGACCCGGCGAAGATGGCTGGCAAGCACACAGGCCTACAACTTTTGTGGATCTGTCCCGAGCTACGCTGACCAAGAGACGGTCCTTTAGCACCATCACCAAGGCATCGAGAGAAGAGCAGATCCCTTACAAGTGGGGATTTCCCACCCCACTCATCATACACAAAAATGGCACCGACAGGGTTGTCTCATCACTGGAAGAAGGGCATAAACTGCTGGGGCAGTGTAACATACAGCTACAGGCGGATCCATCACCCACCAAAGGCTTGGAGCAGGCAACAACCAGCATCACAGGGAACTGGCAGAGAGTTGTGGCAGCCAAGTGACCCAATGCTACAGGATGCCAGGACACCATCCCTGCACGCGACGCGGAACCGCGAGCTGTCCACGGACTGGGTGCAGTATTACCTACCTACATGCAACTGCGTAACTCTTTTGCTACTTTTCTACATTTTTACCTATCCATCACACCTATAATATCCTTATATATAGAACCAAAAAAAAAAAAATAACAAAAAAACAAATATATTCAAATCGAAACAAAACAAACAGAATCTAAAAAAATTTTTAAAAAAACATTTTTTTAATGATCATAATGTTACTGTCTCGCCGACCCTCATGGAGACCGTTGTTGGTGGGGCTCGAGATTGAGGCTTTAGTGCTCTATACTTTCTCTTATTTTGAATTACTCACGCTCCCACCAGGCTCACCACTGAGCCATTGCTGTGTGATACTTTCACACTGTAATTTTTCTCCTTATCCCGTGTTATTACTCGGACGCCTCTCTGTGGAGGATGTGTGGAGTCTGGGTAAACTTGTACATAGTTTATATTTGGTTTTCTGTCTTTTTCTTTTTACTAACTATCATGATATCTAAATGCTGGGGTACAATGTTTGTGGATATGGCTAAAGAAAGAGATGGTTACAGTATCTTGCTTTAGGCGCACCAAGACCCTTGGGGCCCCTATGCACAGCACACGGGCCCAATTAAACACGCTGGCTATGCGAAAGCACAGAGACTACAAAAATACTTAGACCTTACTAAAAAGCTGACAGAAAAGGGAGGAAATCCTCCCTTAACAAAACAACTCCCTCACCTCAACAAGCACTAGAATTAAAAGATATACAACGCCAGCTCTCAGAATTAGAATGAGACAAAACCAACTTTCTGCTTCACAGATTTAAGCAGCGCTACTTTGAACATGGCAACAGGGCCAGAGCTCTTCTAGCCTTTCAATTGAAAAAGAGGGCCCAGGCTACCAAGATCGAGTTAATACACACGGCACAGAGCGACAAAATTCTAAACCCAGACAAAATAGTGCAAGAATTCGCCAAGTACTACAGTACATTGTATAACCTTAAGGATGAATCTAATACTAATGTCCCAAAGCTACAACAGATAAATAACTTCCTAGACATGACCCACATACCAAGGTTACAGGACACAGACATGCAAGACCTCATAAAACCTATCACACTTGAGGAATTACAAAAACACATTACAGCCCAGCCTGCAGCAAAGAGCCCAGGGCGGGATGGCCTGCCAGCACTTTATTACAAAACTTTCCAAAAGCAATTAGACTCTCCCTTAACAGAAGTATTCAATAACTGGTTCCAAAAAAGTTCCATCCCCAAGGAGATGCTCCTAGCCCATATAGTTACCTTACCTAAAGATGGTAAAAAAACAACCATGTGTGCGAATTTTAGACCGATTTCACTTTTGAACATGGACATGAAACTATATGCCAAAGTCATTGCGGACAGACTCAGCTCGCTCCTGCCAAAACTCATCCACCATAATCAGTCCGGCTTTATTAAGGGGAGACAGGGTTCAGACAACTCCAGACACCTCTTAAATGTACTCCATCATATCCATGTGGGGTGGAGCGAAGATCTTCTCTTAGTGCTGGAAGCAGAGAAGGCCTTTGACAGACTAAATTGGTCATACATGTCAGAGGTGCTGAGGAGATGTGGGTTCCCTCCATCATTCATCACTGCAATAATGGCACTCTTGCGTCTCCAACACAGGTTTTATTTCTGCTCCATTTGATATAACCAATGGAACCAGACAGGGATGCTCCTGTCCCCCCCTCCTGTTCATATTGTGCCTGAAGCCTCTGGCCCAACACATCCATGACTTTCCAGACATAAAAGGCATCTCAATAGGAGAACAGACCCACAAACTATCACTTTTCGCTGATGATATAATTTTAACGCTATCTAACCCCGAAACATCCCTTCCAAAACTGCTGGAACTGCTGACAACCTTTGGAGCAGTCTCCTATTATAAACTTAGGACTTGCAAAACACAAGCACTACCGATCAACATACCCCATCACACGCAGGAGACCCTCTCAACACTCTTTCAGTTTGACTGCAGGGACAAATACGTAGTCTATCTGGGAGTGAGAATAACTAAACACTAATGAAACACAACCACTTACAAATGCTGACAAAACTGAGAAAGGAATTAGACAAATGGAAGGAGGTACAAATCTCCTGGTCAGGCCGAACAAATAGAAACATAGAAACATGGAATGTGACGGCAGATAAGAACCATTTGGCGCATCTAGTCTGCCCAATTTTCTAAATACTTTCATTAGTCCCTGGCCTTATCTTATAGTAAGGATAGCCTTATGCCTATCCCACGCATGCTTAAACTCCTTTACTGTGTTAACCTCTACCACTTCAGCTGGAAGGCTATTCCATGCATCCACTACCCTCTCAGTAAAGTAATACTTCCTGATATTATTTTTAAACCTTTGTCCCTCTAATTTAAGACTATGTCCTCTTGTTGTGGTAGTTTTTCTTCTTTTAAATATAGTCTCCTCCTTTACTGTGTTGATTCCCTTTATGTATTTAAATGTTTCTGTCATATCCCCCCTGTCTCGTCTTTCCTCCAAGCTAGTTACTGCGCAGACCTACAACTACTGAAGAATGTGGCCTTGTTGATGTGAAATATTGCAGATGTATTAACTAAATGTAAAACAATAAACTTCAATTATAAAAAAAAAACTAAACTGTTGCAAACCCCATATTCCCAGAATATATGCTTGAGAGTTCCCACTTCTTTACTGCACCTCCATCAAAGAGAGCTCATAGTTGTGTATATACAGGAACGCTTATAGGGCACTTGAGGAGGACTTGGTATATCACAAGACCATCCACCATTGTGAAACAGAGAATTCTGAGTTAAAATCAATCTCCCAGCCAAGCATATACGGCAATTTAAATTTCTCATCCACTCAGACCTGTGTAGTACAGGAACAGGGGCTTAATGTTCAAAGTAGCTGTTTCACATCTTTTGGCAAATGTAGTGAGTTGTGATGTGTCACCATTTTCTATGTATTTAGAGAGTAAGATGTTTTTAACTCTTTTCGTCATATAGGCACATAGTGGGTCGCATCTGACCCACTGAACAAGAGAGATAAGGGGATAATGTAGCAAGATAATGGGGATCTAGGGATAATGTAGCTATAGTGAGCAACATTTTGGGGTCTACTAGCAGTCTGCTCCATTGTTTCCAGGATGACAGCATGTTATCTGTGGGCAGAAAATTTGTCCAAAACAAACCAGTCAAACAGTATGGGTGGACACAAGCATTTTTAAGGGTGAGCTAGACAGGTTTTTCTGGCCATGTCAGCACCTCTACATCTTGTGATATAATTGATGCTATATAATTGGAGTGTTTGTTGGTGATGCCTAGGCCCTGTTTAATGCCTGGCAGCCATGTTAAGCTGTTTGCTACAAGAGGTGGTTTTCTCTTCCACATATGGGTGTTAATTTGTCGATTGGAGATGTTTTAATAGGTCATTTGGTAATGCAATGGGCAGCATCCTCAACAGGTAGACGATGTGGAAGAGTCTTCATTTGAGTCTTCAGTTGAGGCTGAAATACTGCACAAATGTGACATTTAGCATTACTTTGACAGCCAACCAGAATTGCAAGTCGCAAAGCGTACATTTTGTGACAATGAAGTGAGTAGAGAGAGTGCTATGGGTCATCTCGCTAGTGCTGGTCTTATCCAACGTCTGCAAATACATCACAAACCTGTATTACTGATGGAAGAAGCAGAAATATAAAGTACTAGTGCAGGAAGTAGGTACACTGGTGCTCTGATTCTGCACAGCCAACTACCACCATCCTCCACTACTACTACTGTTAGGCAGAACAGGGGGAAGTTGAGCTTAGTGACCCTAGGCACTAATGACAGAAAGACTCCCAATCCAAATAATTCCAGGAACATGTCCTGAAGTCCACTCTTGAACATTTTGTTGGACTTCATGCCAGGGGCATATCAAAATAACATGCTAACAAAATCACCCACCTGATAGCACAGCTTTCACTGTATGTGTTTCCTTTTCTATGATGGAAGAGGAGCACTTTAAATGCTCCACAATATGTATTTTCCCTGTGATTCACTTTCAGCAGGGAGTTAATCCCATTCCTGTACCATGTATGCATTGAAGGACCAGCTTCTGAATTAGTTGGTGTTATATAAATACTACTACTACTACTACTACTACTAATAATAATACAGTAAGTCAGTGGATAAACTTCACCACGGATTTGTGGAGTGCTTGTACTGAGCATGCCTTCCTCTCCTTGACAGCACAATGGGGGCTGTGGAGGTGTAACTAATAAAATTACTTTCTTCGTATAATACATTTCTTTTTTCTTCTTGTTGGTTGTCTCACCGAGTTAATATACATCTATATTATAATTCTTCTGTGTCAGTTAAAAACATCAACACACAATAAACTTACGTTTTCTTCACGTTTATTCTTACAGTTACTGATGTATATAAAAAAAGGATGATTAAAATGTGTTAACCTCTCTTTATAACTAAAATGGTCCATTTATTTTATTAATTTTGTAGCCCACATCTTTTCTAGCACAATATCATCAGGTTTTTATTTTTTTTATTTTTTAACAGGTGCCCAAAATTGCACAGCATGCTCAAGGTGTTGTCTTATCAGACAAAATTATATAGTCATCCCAAGAAATAATGTCCCTATTTATATATGACAATACCTTACTGGCATTAGCAACTGCTTATTGGCATTGCATACTCTTGTCTAATTTATTGTCTATGATAATTCCCAAATCCCTCTCATGTGTTATTATTCCTAATTCACTCCATTTAGATTGTAAATTGCTTGTGCATTCTTTACTCTGAAGTGCATACATTTCAATATTTCTACATTAAATTGTGTGCCTGGTCCCCCAAATTCCTTTGCAGCTAAGCAATATCCTGCTTTACAGAGTTTTGTGTCATCTGCAAACACTGAAACATGGCTTTCAAAGCCTGTTTTAAGATCACTTCTAAATATATTAAATATAAGTGGTCCCAGAACAGAACCCTGAGGAACAACACTTACCACTTTTTTTCAGCTTTAAAACAAAATTGCATTAATGACAACTTTCTGTACTCTATATTTAAGCCAATGTTCTACTCAAGAACAAAAATTTTCATCTAGACTAGTGGTAGTCAACCTGGTCCCGACTGCCTGTTAGTTGGTATTTCAAGCTTTCATGGTGGGCGGTGGTGGGTTTTATCCACTACCCTTGGTTTTCCGGCACAACCACATGCTCCACGCACACGTACGCCTCCTTCCAGTCATCAAGAGAGACCTCACAAAAACAGCCAACACGCATTAGGTGAACACTTCAGTTTGATAAATCGTGCAATTGCACTCTTGATTTGGACGGACTGAGGCGTGATGATGTTACATGCTGGAAGAGGAGGGGGCTGATGCACTCAACGCAAAAAAAGAAAAGGCACAGGAAAAAAATGTAGCGTTTAGAGTGGCAGATATTAAATTGGCATACTAATTTCTGTTATTTTCTGTTTGCTTGAATTACTTAACATAAAATAAAAAAGAAAGAAAGAAAGAAAAAAGTAAAGGAAAGAGAAGGAGAGAATTAAAAGAAAGGAAAAAGAGACCCCTTATATAAAGATATTCCTTTTTTCAATTCTTTTTTTGTTGTTGCCTAATAGTAAAGTGGGCTACCTAGTTTAGCTCCTCTGCTGGCGATTGCAATAAGGAAGGAGAAAAGAGAAGAAGAAAGAAAAAGGAGAAAAAAAATTTAATAAATAATCCAGTTTTCACTTTTAACTTTTTTTTTTTATTCAGTTAGAGCAGCTCCCGCACTATTAGGCGCTGCATTGATTGAGATGCAGAAATTCATTAGATTTAAATTATATATGTATAGACATGCATAAAGTTGAAATAAAAAGATATGTTTGATCTCTCCACTGTTCCCTTTCCTTTGTTTGACCATCATCTACTAACATTTGACATCAACACACCCCATACCCAAATTTCACCACCCTCAACTCTCCAATCTCGCAGAAACCTCAACTGCCTTGAGCTCCAGCATTTCCCCAACAAACTCCAAACTCTCCTTTTACCCATCTCAAATCTAACTTACCCTAACTCTGCAACATCACTTTACAACTCATCTCTCTCCTCTCAACTCAACATCATGGCACCTCCTACAATTAAATGCAGCAATTACAACCCTGGCACACCATGCGGACACGTTACCTCCAAAAATGTTCTAGAACTGCTAAACGTTGCTGGAGAAGGTCTCACTTCCTCCACTATAAATTTATGCTGTGCTCCTACAGCCTGGCTCTTGCTGCTGCAAAGGTAAATTACCTTAATACCCTCATAAGTATACTGTCCCATGAACCCAAACACCTATTTCACACTTTTGATGCTCTTCTTCGCCCTTTTACTCCCTCTCCTTCTACCACCTTGTCAGCCACAAACTTTGCATCTCACTTCACTGAGAAGATCTCTACAATCAGAGAAGAAATTGCTAATTTCTCTCCTTCCCCTACCAATACATCACCAAACCCCACTCCCTCCACCATTCTACACTCATTCGTAATTGCCACCACAGAAGAGGTTTCTGCTCTGCTCCGGTCCTCCTGCTCCACCACCTGTTTCCTTGATCCTATTCCCTCGTATCTCATCCGCAATTTGCTTTCCTCTTTTGCTCTTCTTCTCACTAAAATTTTCAATCTCTTCCTTTCCTCTGGCACATTTCCCTCACCCTTCAAACCCTTCAAACCCCGATTCTGAAAAAGCCCAGCCTTGACCCCAACTCCCCATCCAACTACCGCCCTATTTCGCTACTGCCATTTGCCTCCAAGATCCTCAAGAGAGTTGTGTACACCAGACTGACTGACTTTCTCGAATCCAATTCTCTATTTGACCCCCTTCAGTCTGGATTCCGCGCTGGTCATTCTGTCGAAACGGCTGTGACCAAAGTATCCAATGGTTTAATTGCTGCTAAATCCCGCAGCCATTACTCTATCCTAATTCTCCTTGATTTTTCTGCTGCCTTTGACACTGTTGATCATCAACAGCTTCTTCGCATTCTCCATAATTTTGGTTTACAGGATACTGCTCTCTCCTGGCGCTCCTCCTACCTTTCCCAGTTCTCTTTCAGTGTTTCTTTCTCTGACTCTGCCTCTTCAACCCAACCACTCTCTGGCGTCCCTCAAGGTTCTGTCCTTGGTACACTACTGTTCTCTATCTATACTGCCTCCCTTGGTAAACTCATCAGCTTCTTCGGGTTCCGTTATCATTTCTATGCAGATGAGACGCAAATCTACCTGTCCTCTCCTGATCTCTCTCCGCCGATCTTGACTCGTGACTCTGACTGCCTCTCTGCGATTTCCAACTGGATGGCTGCTCACTTCCTTAAACTCAACCTGTCCAAAACAGAACTTCTGGTCTTTCCTCCATCAAGTGTTACTACTCCCGTGTCTGTCTCCCTCCAAGTCAACGGTGCTACCATCACCTCTACCTCACAGGCTCGCTGCCTGGGTGTTCTTTTTGACTCCAACCTCTCCTTCACTCCTCATGTCCAATCAATCACCAAATCCTGTTGCTTCCATCTCAAAAACATAGTGTGCACTACTTAACGCCAGATGCGGCTAAGGTGCTGGTCCATGCTGTTGTTCTCTCTCGCCTTGACTACTGCAATACCCTTCTCAGTGGTCTTACATGTTCCCAGATTGCACCGCTGCAATCTATAATGAATGCGGCAGCGAGGCTCATTTTCCTGTTTTCTCACACCTCCCACGCCTCCCCGCTCGGTCAGTCCCTGCATTGGCTTCCAGTTAGATATAGGGCTCAATTTAAAATTCTGGTGCTTGCTTACAAGTCCCTACATAATGCTGCTCCAACCTACCTATCCTCCCTAATACACAAGTATGTCCCGTCAAGGCCCCTACGCTCTGCCAAAGACCTACGTATATCCTCTGTCTGTACTCCACCTCTAATGCTTGCCTCCAAGATTTCTCCAGGGTTGCACCTCTTCTGTGGAACTCCCTTCCCTTCTCTGTAAGACTTTCACCCAGTCTCCAATCATTCAAAAAAACATTGAAAACGCACTTCTTCAAGAAGGCATATCAATTAAACTGTTAGCAGGTTTTTATCCCCCACCCCCATGACTCCTCTCCTGCAACTTTTAAAATGACTTACTAAGCCCTCAGTGAATACTTTTCTAACAATTTACTTCGTACCCCTACTTTTGCCCTTTGTGTTACTATACCCCACTCCCTCTAGAATGTAAGCTCATTGAGCAGGGCCCTCCACCTCTCTGCACGTCCAATTGTCTGGTTAAAATTACATGTCTGTTAGTCCACCCATTGTACAGCGCTATGGAATGTGATGGTGCTATATAAATAATAAAATAATAATAATTGGTTTAAAACTTTTTTTTTTTCATTAGTATAAGTGCTTATGATGGCATCAGTTAAAATTATTTTCATATTCTGCACTCCCCTATGTACAATCTTAGGTGTGGAAGGTAGAAATTCAGATAAAATGGGATCCTTGAAAAGTCAATGCCAGTGTCTACAAATTCTATTTCTAACTTTGTTATTCTGGCTCCCTGAAAATTGGCATATACAAGGGATTTGCTGGCTTTGGTCCTTCACATCATGAACCTTATATTCATAGAAACATAGAATGTGACAGCAGATAAGAACCATTCGGCCCATCTAGTCTGCCCAATTTTCTAAAAACTTTCATTAGTCCCTGGCCTTATCTTATAGTTAGGCTAGCCTTATGCCTATCCCACGCATGCTTAAACTCCATTACTGTGTTAACCTCTATTTGATTAATGTTGTTCTATCTACTTGCTGTACTACCTTTGCTGCTTGTTTTAAAATTGAATTCTCATATCCCCTATCTTTAAAATCTTTGATTATTTTTGGACTTTGCTGTGTGAACAGGTTATAGTTCATACAGTTCCTCTTTCACCTATTTGATTGGCTCTTTGGTACATTGTTGAGTCAAGGGCTGTAGTGACAACTGCTTGTTTCTATGTAACTTTACGTCAACAGACTTAAAAGACGTATTTGTTGCAATTTTTCCCTCTTCCACATATATTGTCAGATATAAAGAGTTAACCTCACACTTGCTATAATTAAAACACAGTTTGATACCCCATTGATTAGAATTAATATTGTCTATAAAGGTTTTTAGATGGTCCTCTCCCCCTCTCCAAATTAAAAATAAATCATCAATATAGCGTCTATAGAGTACCATGTTCGCATCCCAGCCACCAGTATCTATATGGGAGACTCTACAGTGACTGAGCTTGGTTGTGAGTAATAGGTACATGTACCACAATACATACCACTTTATCTTGTAAGCGCCAGTATATCATGAAAATTACATTCTAATTGTGAAGATTGAGAGTTAATGGAAAAAAGTACACTTTCTGATATGTTTTATATATATGTATCTGATTTATTTTCTGTTTTCTTTCTTTCTTATTTTTTCGCAAAAGATACAATTTTCTTTAAAAATAATAAAAAGATACAAATAATTTTAAAAAAAATGTATTAAAGAGACTTTACTACCAGTAATGTACCTGGCCCAGATGGTTTTTCTATACTATACTATATTATAACACCTTTTATGAAATATTGATTCCTCAGTTAGTTACATTTTTTATTTATATAAATCAAATGGTAATATTCCCAAGCAGCATTAAAAGTGCAAATAGTGATGCTTCCTAAACCTGGTAAAACACCTGATATATGTCCCAACTTTAGGCCCATATGTCTGATGAATACCGATATGAAAATATTTTCAAAGATATTGGATAAGAGGTTGGCAGAAGGAATCCTAGTTTTAATAAATAGTGATCTGGTGGGATTTCTGAAGCAAAGACAGATAACATAAAGTACAAGGAGGTTTGTTAACATAATACACCATATATGTACAGCTCACCCACCACCTGTGTCAGGCTCAGGGTATGTGTCAGAAAGCTTTGTGTTATTCAACAGTACAAGACAAGTCTGCCCTTTATCACCACTTATATTTATTTTGGCAATTGAACCATTGATGATAGCTATCAGAGATAAATATGGGAAATATGTTATTCTTGCATTAAGTGACTCTGTTACATATTTACATAGTTTAAATAAGATCTTGGAAGAATTTGGGGAGATTTCATATTACAAATTAAATTTGTAAAAAAAATCAGGCCTTACCTTTTAATATAAACCTTATGGAGTTGATTGAATTTAAGATACAGTACCAACATGAGTGGAAGGAGTCGTACATATAATTTTTAGGTATTAATTCATCTAAAGCTTTAACAGACATATTCTCTTAAAGAAATAATGGCTGGACTTGAGGGAGGAATTTAAAACAGGTGGAGTAACTTTGAACAGGCATAAAATTGGCACAGAATGGCAATCATTTTTAGATGCATAAAATTGCCACATTCTGGCAGCTTTAGATGCATAAAATTGGCACACCATGGCAAGCAGTTCTAGAACAAAGAAGCAAAAATTCACAAACTGTGAATATAATGCTGACTGGAAATAAAGATGTAGGCACCAAAGCATCCAGTGGTATGGAACAATTTAACCAGAGGGAGACCACTAAATATCTGAAGTAACAGAAAGTATCAACACAGAAATAAATTGTGACTCCAAATAATAATAAATACCTAACTAGCCTTATAAGGCTACTCCCATGCCTAAGTAAGTGAGGAGATAAAGTTACTAAACACCTAAGTCTGCAATATTCATATCGGCTTTATTAGTCCTGGCCTTTTAATGCATATAGTGTTAGTAAATCTCCCTTTAGTATCTAAGCACCAGAAAAAGTGCTAAAGGGAGAAATGTCACTATCTAAAAGATTGGCAGCCCTAATAATCAAAAGTAGACAGACGGATAAATTAAAGTGAAATAAAGAAAGCCTCTCTCCTTGTGAGATTTATTAGACAGGCATAGAAGAAAAAATGTAAATCATAAACCATAACAAACTCCCATTAGTAAGTGAGGAGATGAAGTGCTAAACACCTAAATCTGCAATATACATATAGGCTTAATTAGTCCTGGCCTTTTAATGCATAGGGTAAATCTCCCCTTAATTCCTGAGCACCGGTAAAAATGTTAAAGGGAGGAAGGTTACTGTCTAGAGGATCAGCAGTGCTAATAATCAAAAGTAGGACAGATAAAGTAAAGAAAGCCTCTTTCCCTGTTAAACTTACTAAATAGGCATAGAGGAAAAAAATTGAAAGGAAAAACTTAAATCATAACAAAAACATGTATCACACAGTGCAGTGAAGTGCTCATGTGTGTGCAAGTTAAAATTGACACAGAAAAAAAACCTGACATGTGTTTAAGTGCAGTATATATGCACCTTCGTCAGAGGAAAAAGATCTACTGAATGTGGACTCCCTTATATCAGAGTACTGCACCCAAAGGTAATTAACAGCAGCCAATTGGTTCTTTGGACATCTTGAGGGGGTGTGACCATCATACTTGAAGTATACCTTAATATACAGTGCCTTACAAAAGTATTCACCCCCCTTGGCATTTTTCATGTTTTGTTGCGTCACAACGTGGAATTAACATCGATTGTTTGAGGATTTGCATCATTTAATTTACAGAACATTTTTTTTTATTTTATTGTGAAGCAAACAACAAATAGGACAAAATAACAGAAAAAGTCAATGTGCATAACTATTCACCCCCCTAAAGTCAATACTTTGTAGAGCCACCTTTTGCGGCAATCACAGCTCCAAGTCGGTTTGGATACGTCTCTATGAGCTTGCAACATCTTATCAATGGGATTTTTGCCCATTCCTCCTTGCAAAACTGCCCCAGCCCCTTCAAGTTGGATGGTGTGCGCTTGTGAACAGCAATCTTTAAGTCTGACCACAGATTTTCTATTGGATTGAGGTCTGGGCTTTGACTAGGCCATTCCAACACATTTACATGTTTCCCCTTAAACCACTCAAGTGTTGCTTTAGCAGTGTGTTTGGGGTCATTTTCCTGCTGGAAAGTGTTTTCTTTGATGGACGAAAAGTTCAATTTTAGTCTCATCAGACCAGAGCACCTTCCTCCATACATTTTGGGAGTCTCCCACATGCCTTTTTGCAAACTCAAAACATGCCATTTAGTTTTTTAGCTGGAAATTAATGGCTTTCTTCTGGCCACTCTGCCATAAAGCCAAACTCTATGTGTGTATGGCTTATTGTTGTCCTATGTACAGATACTCGTGTCTCTGCTGTGGAACTCTGCAGCTCCTCCAGGGTTACTTTGGTTCTCTGTGCTGCCTCTCTGATTAATGCCCTCCTTGCCCGGTCCATGAGTTTTGGTGGGTGGCCGTCTCTTGGCAGGTTTGCTGTTGTGCCATGTTCTTTCCATTTGCTTATGATATATTTGATGGTGCTTCTGGGGATCATCAAAGATTTTGATATTTTTTATAACCTAACCCTGACTTGTACTTCTCAACAACATTGTCCCTTACTTGTTTGGAGAGTTCCTTGGTCTTCATGGCAGTGTTTGGTTAGTGGTGCCTCTTGCTTAGGTGTTGCAGCCTCTGGGGCCTTTCAAAAAAGGAGTGTATATGTAATGAAAGATCATGTGACAATTAGATTGCACACAGGTGGACATCATTTCACTAATTATACGACTTCTGAAGGTAATTGGTTGCACCAGAGAATTGTATGGGCTTCATAACAAAGGGGGTGAATACATTTGCACATGCCAATTTTCTGTTTTCTATTTCTAAAAAATAGTTTTATGTATATATTTTTCTCGTTTCACTTCACCAACTTAGACTATTGTGTTCTGATCCATCGCATAAAATTCAGATTAATAAAACATTGAACTTAAGGCTGTAATGTAACAAAATAGGTAAAAAGTCAAGGGGATGAATACTTCTGCAAGGCACTGTATATAAGAGATACCTACCACAGGGCTGTCAAATAAAAAACTTTTTTAGTTCATTTTTAGATTGTTGTTATTTATTCAATATGTTATTCTTATTTATTATTTTTAACGTATTCATCCTCGTATAGCCTGTTATCACAGAAGGTGCATGAAGGTTTCAATGACTGTCTTTGGTCCGGTTAATCTTTAGATGGACACTATAACCACCAAGAACAGGTGATCTCACTGAAGTGGATTTGGTTTAGCGTCCTCGACCCACCCAGTCATGCAGCGCAAATCATTGCATGTTAGAAAATCTCTAACAATGATAAATGCAGCACCTGTCAACTTCAACTTCAAACAATTCTTAAAGCAAACCTAGGATAATGTCAATATAAATAAAGAAACTGTTTATTGACACACCATGGCAATCAGTTTTAGAGGCATGCAATTGGCACAGCATGGCAATCCGCTTTAGAGGCATAAAATTGCCACACCATAGCAATCGGTTTTAGAGGCATAAAATTGGCACATCAAGGCAATCAGTTTTAGATGCCTAAACTTGGCGGCAACAAGTTTTAGATGCATAAAAGTGGCATATCATGAAAGATTTAGAGGCATAATTTTGGTATATCATGGTAGTTTTACAGGCATAATTGTGGCATACCGTGGCAGTTTTACAGGCATAATTCTGGGATCTCATGGTAGTTTTAGAGGTATAATTTTGGCATGTCATGGCAGTTAAGAGACATAAACTTGACACATCATGGCAATCAGTTGTATAGGCATACAACTCGTTACTCACAAACGCAGAAGTTCTTTGTCCCTCTCTTTCTCACATTGAGTATCCCAGTGGTAGATCCTCATCTGTCGGAGAAGTCCAATAATGCTATTCCAGCTGTGGATCTATCATTTGCCCACCGTTGCAGGGTTGTATTTGTGAGCAGTGTTTTAGCATTTGAATGTAAACATGTTTTTGTATAAAGTATATGTGTGGATGTATGGGTGCATTTGTGTGTACTGTTGCCATTGGAATGTAGGGGTGCACTTGTGTGTAGTGTGTTTGAATGCAGTGGTATTTATATGTAGTGATCAATTTTAAATACAGGTGTTCTTTTGTGTGTAGTGTTGGTGTTTGGATGGAGGAGTTTTGTAAATAATTTTAGCGTTTTAATACAGGGGTGTGTTTGTTGCATTTGACTGCAGTGCATACACTGGACAAAATTATAAACGTAACACTTGTTTTTGCCCCCACTTTTCATGAGCTTAACTCAAAGATATAAGACGTTTTCTATGTACACAAAAGGCCTATTTCTCTTAAATATTGTTCACAAATCTGTCTAAATCTGTTAGTGAGCACTTCTCCTTTGCAGAGATAATCCATCCACCTCACAGGTGTGGCATATCAAGATGCTGATTAGACAGCATGATTATTGCACTGGTCACAATAAAAGGCCAATCTAAAATGTGCAGTTTTACTGTATTGGGGGGGGGGTCCAAAAACCAGTCAGTATCTGGTGTGACCACCATTTGCCTCACGCAGTGCAACATCTCCTTCACATAGAATTGATCAGATTGTCGATTGTGGCCATGTTGGTCCACTCCTCTTCAATGGCTGTGCGAAGTTGCTGGATATTGGCAGGACCTGTCATATACACACTGTCATATACGCCGATCCAGAGCATCCCAAACATGCTCAATGGGTGACATATCTGGTGAGTATGCTGGCCATGCAAGAACTGGGATGTTGTCAGCTTCCAGGAATTGTGTACAGATCCTTGCAACATGGGGCTGTGCATTATCATGCTGCAACATGAGGTGATGGTCGTGGGTGAATGGCACACCATGGGCCTCTGGATCTCATCACGGTATCTCTGTGCATTCAAAATGCCATCAATAAAATGTATCTGTGTTCATTGTTTTTTGAGTAGTCCCTGGTGGTCCAGTGGTCTCTTCTCCTTCCTTCCTCCCTTGAGGTCTGGTGGCGCTTGCTGTTCTGACTGCTGTTCCGCCTTCGCCTGCTGAAGACCATGCAAGCGTAGTGTCACAAGCTCTGGCACGTGAAGTCTCAGAGCGTAACCCGTGGTAAAGTTCTGATTGGCTGAGCTCACTGACAGTAACTGCATAGTCTGCAGCTCTGCCTGTGGCGGGGGCGGAGCTGCAGATCGGAGGATGCGCAGGATTTTCTCCCTGTTTTAGAGGGGCCACGGACCCGCCGGCACATATTGCAAGCCGCTGGGACCCCTCTTGGTGTCGGGCCTGGCTGTCTCCCGACCAAAATACAGCCGGTGACCCACAGTTTGGAAACCTGTGACCTAGACAATGCGATACTCCCACAATATAATTTGATTATAACTAAATTACAGGAAATATTTAATATAACAAGTATAATCTAATTATTTTAGAATTTAGAAAACATTTACTTACATAATCTTAATCAGATACATACCATATCCCCTTGTTATTATTATATGTCATCTGACTCAAATAAAAAGTTGTAGTTTATGATGGCCTGGGAGAAAGAAATAGTTATCCCTAACTATATTAGAATAGTACAGTATTACGAATGCCCTTCAATGGATGACTCCGTGTGCACATCATTTCTAAAAGCATTTTAAAATGTTGCACAGGTGGTACTTAGTACCAACAAGAGTCTAAAAGATGTTTCCAGGTACATCTGACAGATGCTGGAGAAATTGTGGAGAAGCAGGAATCATGTCACATATCTGATGGAATTGTTTTAAGTTATCAATGTTCTTGAAATGTATTTTATCCTTGATACAAATTATTGATCCTAATTGTCTTTCTCCCATCGTGTGACTTTCTCTGGAATTATTAAAGTTAACCCCTTAATGTTGGGTAGGCATGAGAATAATGTAATTTCACATATGTTAACAGCAGCTATCGCGGTTATTCCAAGGTATTGGAAATCCCCAAATATCCTGACTAAGAAATAATTCATATTACCGATTACAGAAAAAAGGGTTAAGAGTTGGTAATGAAGCAATCATCTGCAATATATCCTCAATTGGACAACTATATGACTCTTGGGAAAAGAGTGTTAAAGAAAGGCATCATATTTAATAAATAATATATATACTTTTTGTTTAAAAAAAAAAAAATCTATATATGATCTATGTCAAGTATTGTAAATTTTCATTTAGTATATATTTTGATATGACATATTTGATTATAGAGGTTGTCAAAAACTCACTAGTTCTCATACTCTAAGGACAATCCCCCTCTCTTTCTACGAACACAAATACATTTCCTCAGTTCTGCAGCTGCAATATACCAGAAACCAACCACCTCCATGGCTTATGAACGACAAACTAAACAGGAAAAAAGATTGGAGTTTTGCGTAGCTTGAATTTGAAGTGCACCCCCTGCTGCTACACCTATAATTTCAGAAGGTCAATGTAAAACAACTATGACCCAGGGGAGTTGTTCAACATTTTTTCATTTTGGAACTCCTGAAAGTGACGACTACTACTACTACTTTTTTCCTGGAACTAATTTGGGCAGACGCCACGTATGCGGTTGGTCAAAACTTTACCTCGGTGGTGATTTGGCTGTATTTGTGGGATCTGAGCACTGTTTGGACACTGTGGGCGCTCAGATCGAGGCTATCGAGCTATATAATACTTGTGGGGGTGCCTATATGTGTTATGAGTATTTTTTTTATTTTTTTTTAAATAATTTGTACCTCCTACATTCTCCATCTTCTGCAAAACTTGCCTTCTAAGGCAGATATGGCTTCAATGCTTTCTAAATTAGAATCATCAATGCATGAACGAATATCCAACCTGGCTGCAGATTTCTGTCAAGTTGGACACCGTGTCAGTGAATTAGAGGATGACGGAGACACTATACATGACAGAATACACAATGTGGAACAAAATCAGATCAATGCTTACATCACCACCATTATGAGATTACTGGATGATTTAGACAAGGCTTTCCCAAACTCTGGCCCTCCAGATGTTGCTGAACTAGAACTCCCATGATTCTCAGCCTATCTACTTCATTAATAGAATCATGGGAGTTCTAGTTCAGCAACATCTGGAGGGCCGGAGTTTGGGGAAGCCTGATCTAGACAATAGGGGTCGGAGGAACAACCTCCGTATATGAGATCTACCGGAGTCACCAGACCCCAATGAAAACCTACAGCACATTTAACAAAATTCAAAAACAACCAGAATAATCCACCATTTTATTTGAAAGAGCTCACAGGGCCTAAAGGCATGTCAAACGAGATGCCCAGAAACATGATATGCAGAGTACATTATTTCACGCTCAAAGAGGAGATCCTACGCAAGGCACACACCTTCCCAATCTTAAAGGCAGAAGGAGCCAACATACAGATTTTCCCGGACCTCTCCTGGGCCACTCTGCAAGGAAGGTGAGCACTCCAACCTGTCACTCTAGCCATACAAGAGAAGAAAATTAAATATAGATGGGGATGCCCCTTTTCCCTGATAGTGCAACATTTTGTACAAACCATTTCCATAAATAACACGGAGGACATACCTAACTTTCTGACACACTTGACATCCGCAGCCCAGACGTCCCATGAAACCCTTGTCTTCAAGACCGATAACAAGCCCACGAGACACATGAGAGATCTCTACTAGCAACTCCAGGTAAATGCTTCTTATGTTTCCTCTCCCTGATTCTATTAAGGATCCTCTTTGTACACCCAGTTCGTAACTGATATGTGATATATGAATCCTATACTTCAGGTTGGACCATCAGTATTCCATGTTGTGTGCACTGTCTGTTATGCTATAACTAAATGCTGAACACCTGATGGCAATTGATAATAAGCCCTATTTAAGTTAACGCTCCCCTAGACCTCCCTCTTACTCGTCCTATACGACATGGGGATATACACCCTAGATAAGTTATATAGGATGTCCTTTCCTCTCACTTTAACCAAATAACAAAAAAATAAATAAATAAAATTATATATATATATATATATAGTATATTGTTACTGATGTTTTAAAAACAAACTAATGCACCATATAAATAGAATAGCAAACAAAGGTCAGAAAAGAGGGATTGATGTTTATACCCCCACTAAGACTACTACCTATTTCATCACAACAAAATTATGTGGTTATAATGATTTATAATGTTCTACAATTGTACCAAGTATATAACCATTTCATACTGGTTTGACTTTTAAAACAAAACCTTAAAAATGCACTCCACTAAAAAGTTACGTGAAACAGCTCATACTATTTGATTCTCAGCTTTCATACATTTATGGGTTCAGCACAGGCTACTCCGACCGTATTTATAATCGTTATACAAATTAGTCCTGTCTAGATACACTTGGAGTTGACCATACCATGCTCATCTCTATATTACCTATAATTTTTCCCCACCCACCCCATTGAGCGGTGCAATTCCAGGCTCTGTTACACCACCTTGACCATCACTTGAATTCCAAATTTAAAAACCAAGGAGTGTTACTCACACTCAAGACCATCAGTTTAAAGGTTCTGTTTTTTCTATTGCATATATGTTGATTTTATTTATGTTTGGTTGCTCATGCTCAGATGCAAATATAGTATTCTGACGAGAAATCCACGTAAGGGGAATTGAAGCACTCAAGTTATATCATACACGCTACCCACACGTTTACTACAACAAAAATTCCCATAGTAAATCCAGAGGAGTTGCCATACTGCTCAGTGCTAATACTCCACATCCTGGAAACTAAACATAAAACCTCACTCTCTGATAAGGACTTTCGTATTCTAATCTCTCTGCTTTCCGGCCATCAAAATCCTCTTTTATTCTCAATGAAGTCAGTGTAGCAAGATGCTAGCCAGGGCGTTAAAACAACACACAACGTATATACCCAAGATCAAAAACAAACTGAACACACTGGTGCACATGACAGAAGAGATAGCAGACTCCTTTTGGACATTTTATCACTCTCTTTACAACCTCCAAGGCAATACCACTACCACCTCAGATAAACGTAACTACCTAAGAAATACATTTGAAATTACTATAAAGCCAGCAATTCATTTAAAATCCCCTCCATACTGATCTCAATAAATGCCAAAAAGGCTTTGACAGGGTAGATTGGTCATTTCTCAGTTCGACTTTACTAACATTAGGGTTTGGACAGAATAGGCTAAACTGGATTTCTGCCATTTACTCTACTCCATCAGCCAGACTTTAGGGTAAATGGGCATCTATCCAAACCCTTCAATATCTGAAACGGCACGAGGCAGGGTTGTCTCTTATCCTCTCTGCTATTTATATTGACCCTCGAACCAGTGCTGCAGGCCAGTCACAAAAATAAATCCATACAGGGATTTTCCTGTGGTACCTCTACCTATAAGGTTTCTGCATTCGCTGTTAATCTATTTTTTACCCTACGAACACCAGATTCCTCAATCTCACCCTTTATGGATCAGCTAACCATATTCGGCAATTTGGCTAATTTTAAAATTAACATTGAGAAAAGTGAGATACTTAATCTCAATACCCCCTACGGATCATTAACCACTTAAAAAGCACATTCCCCTTTAAATGGACCTTGAAGGGTATTAAATACCTAGGGATCACTCACTTTTAATGTATCTAATCTATATGCCACAAATTTCCCGCCCCTTCTACAGGCTATAACAAAAGATCTCACAAAATGGAACAAACCTCATCTTAGATGGATGGGAAGGGTTAACATTCTCTCCGTGAATGTTGTACCAAGAGTTCTCCACGTATTAAATACGTTACCTATAGCAATTCCGAAAAACTTTTTCCAACATATGCAATCAATATTTACCAAATTTATATCGGCACACAAGAAACCAAGACTAGCGTTCAACACCCTCACGATGCCTAGAAACATGGGTGGCTGGGAGTCCCCAACCTTATACTATACTATTATGCAATACACTTGGGGCGCATAGCGGACTGGTCTACGAGACCGACATCCAAACAGCGGATAGCCTTGGAACAATCGTTCGAGTATATCACTACAGGCAGTGGTGGCACTAAAATATTCTACTGAAATCCCCCAACATCCCACGCTATCAGCTACGATAAGGGTCTGGAAGAAATTACCCCGCTGTATAGCCCACTACTAACCAAATACAACATACACTACTCAAAAAAAATAAAGGGAACACAAAAATAACATCCTAGATCTGAATGAATTAAATATTCTTCTGAAATACGTTGTTCTTTACATAGTTGAATGTGCGGACAACAAAATCACACAAAAATTAAAAAATGGATATCACATTTTTCAACCCATGGAGGTCTGGATTTGGAGTCACACTCAAAATTAAAGTGGA
Source organism: Pelobates cultripes (assembly GCA_933207985.1). Lineage (NCBI taxonomy): Eukaryota > Metazoa > Chordata > Amphibia > Anura > Pelobatidae > Pelobates > Pelobates cultripes. The sequence continues at coordinate 43,537,917 of OW240923.1, forward strand.
AAAACACACTACAGGCTCATCCAACTTTGATGTAATGTCCTTAAATCAAGTCAAAATGAGGCTCAGTAGTGTGTGTGGCCTCCACGTGCCTGTATGACCTCCCTACAATGCCTGTGCATGCTCCTGATGAGGCGGCGGATGGTCTCCTGAGAGATCTCCTCCCAGACCTGGAGTAAAACATTTGCCAACTCCTGGACAGTCTGTGGTGCAATGTGATGTTGGTGGATGGAGCGAGACGTGATGTCCCAGATGTGCTCAATTGCATTCAGGTCTGGGGAATGGACGGGCCAGTCCATAGCATCAATGACTTTGTCTTGCAGGAACTGCTGACACACTCCAGCCACATGAGGTCTAGCATTAGGAGGAACCCAGGACCAACCGCACCAGCATTTGGTCTCACAAGGGGTCTGAGGAGCTCATCTCCGTACCTAATGGCAGTCAGGCTACCTCTGGCGAGCACATGGAGGGCTGTGTGGCCCCCCAAAGAAATGCCACCCCACACCATTACTGACCCACTGCCAAACCAGTCATGCAGGAGGATGTTGAAGGCAGCAGAACGTTCTCCATGGCGTCTTCAGACTCTGTCACGTCTGTCACATGTGCCCAGTGTGAACCTGCTTTTATCTGTGAAGAGCACAGGGCACCAGTGGCAAAATTGCCCATCTTGGTGTTCTCTGGCAAATGCCAAACGTCCTGCACGGTGTTGGGCTGTAAGCACAACCCCCACCTGTGGATGTCGGGCCCTCATACCAGCCTCATGGAGTCTGTTTCTGACCATTTGAGCAGACACGTGCACATTTGTGGACTGCTGGAGGTCATTTTGCAGGGCTCTGACAGTGCTCCTCCTGTTCCTCCTTGCACAAAGGCGGAGGTAGCGGTCCTGCTGCTGGGTTGTTGCCCTCCTAAAGCCTCCTCCACATCTCCTGATGTACTGGCGTGTCTCCTGGTAGCACCTCCATGCTCTGGAAACTACGCTGACAGACACAGAAAACCGTTTTGCCACAGCTCGCATTGATGTGCCATCCTGGATGAGCTGCACTACCTGAGCAACTTGTATGGGTTGTATTCTCAGTCTCATGCTACCACTAGAGTGAAAGCACTGCCAGCATTCAAAAATGACCAAAACATCAGCCAGGAAGCATAGGAACTGAGAAGTGGTCTGTGGTCACCACCTGCAGAACCACTCCTTTATTGGGGGTGTCTTGCTAATTGCCTATAATTTCCACCTGTTGTCTATCCCATTTGCACAACAGCAAGTGTTGCTTCCTAAGTGGACAGTTTGATTTCACAGAAGTGTGATTGACTTGGAGTTACATTGTGTTGTTTAAGTGTTCCCTTTATTTTTTTGAGCAGTGTATATACCAGTATCTCTCTTGTACCACAACTCAACATTTATGTCCCTCAACACATTGAATGCCACTGACAAACCCACGCACCTTCAGAAATGTAGAAACTATCAGTTGAAACAGTTCCTAAAAACTTTACCCATTCCAAACACAGGCCCAAGATCAGAAACACACTTTAAACGCCTTTGCTCATCTACCTCAACAATCCCTAAGTTACTGTCCACCTGCTACAAGATGGTATAACCAATGGTATATCCAAACTCACTGTGTTACACAATTCCATGGAACAATTATATATCGCCCCTGCTAGACACTAAAGAATGGAACAAAATCTTTTATAGAACATTCCATTCTGTGTCCCACTGCCGGAAGTGAACTACAAGGTTCTGGCTTTGTGTTACATTACGCCTGCCGTCTTATATTCATACTCACCTACATTGTCCGAAATTTGTTGGAAGTGCAAAAAGGACATAGGCAACTTCCAGCACATTTGGTGGTCCTGTCCACGGGTGCAAACGTTTTGAAAAAAATGTGCAATCTCTTATTCAAAAGGTAGTAGGGACAACATTACCCTTCAACACGCCCTCATTGCTTTTAAACAATACAAATATCCCTATATCTAAATACAAATCCTTGGTTCCCTTTTTCATTCTCACAGTAGTTCAGATGGTAATAACCAACCTATGGAGGACTTCTCAATCTCCCACTATTAGAGAGGTTATCATCCGAGTAGATTACCTCCGTACTCTGGAGGAGCTAAGAAGGGCCTGCCTGGGTAAATCTTTTAAATATAGGGATATCTGGCAGCCGTGAAAACTGTTTATGACACAAAACCATGACCCCACGAATCCCTACAACTCAAGACAAACCCTCTAACCAACTAGCTCATAGGATCCATTCTCGGATTCAATATAGATGAATCACATGTATCATTCTAACTATACACTGAATGCAAAATACTAACATATTCCTCCCCCAACCAGTACGATCCAGTGTACCAAACCTTGTTATGTTTACATATATATGTGGGAAGTCACGGTTCGGCTGCCTACGTGTAGAACTTCATAGGTTAAAGGCAAAACTGGCACATGAATCCACGATCAGACAAGAACTGTACTGACCTAACCGCATTCCAAAGCAACCACGTTCAACATATAATTTTTTATTTTTCCTTCTTACCTTTTTATTTTCTATGTTCCATTGTTATAAACTTTCATTAAAATGACACTATAGTCACCCAGACCACTTCAGATCAATGAAGTCCCATAGGGTTTTAACCCTTTAGATGCAAACATAGTTTCAGGGTTAATCCAGCCTCTAGTGGCTGTCTTCTGCACAGCCACTAGAGGCGCATCTGCGATGCTAGATGCGAATTTCGCATCCATTGTGCAGAGCGTCTATAGAAAAGCATTGAGAAATGCTTTCCTATGTATTCTCTGAATGCGCGTGCGGCACTTGTCGCGCATGCGCATTCCGCTCCACTAGGGAGCTGACGTAGGACTGGGAGGAGAGGTCACCAGCACAGAGGGAGACCTGCGCTGGATAAAGGTAAGCTGCAGAAGGCGTTTTAACCCTTCAGCGCCACGGGAGGGGGACTCTGAGGGTGGGGGCACCCACAGGGCACTATAGTGTCAAGAAAACCGCTTTAAGATACAATTATGCAGTCTAACATTCTTTATTGTTGAGACACGTACAATGCTTGCCTACTGACCAGTCCAGGCACTGATAAAACCAGACCGGGAATGAAGGAAACACTGAATGTTATATTTTAACGTCACTGTATTTCATGCTGTAACCCCATGTATGATCTTTATTATGGTTGTACCTATACAATTGGAAATCACTGATGTCAGCTACGGATGTTATTTTGTGTGTCCTAATGTACTACACTGTTTTGAATTGCTTGTTGTTTGACTACAAAATCAATAAACAGGAATTAAACAAAAAAAAAAACATATTAGTGGTCACTTTGCTTGAACAAGAGTACTATAATGAGGGAATGTCGAGTCTTATACAAGTTAATAATGTATTGCAATTGTTAGTGTTATATTCTTATTATTCAATTTTTGTATTTTGGTTTTGTCTTATACTTTTTTATGTTCTTGGAAAGTGCTCTTTTCTTTTTTGTTAGGTTTCTCTATTCCCCTCTCTGTATAAGTCCACGTTGTACCTTTTTTTAACATATATTTTCTTGATATAGTTTAACCCTATAATTTACTTTTTTGTTCATTTAGATTATGTTTTTGCCATAGCTGCATCTGTTTTTCTTCTATTCCCAACATCATCACTCATCCCTCCTTCCATCCATATTAATTATGAAAAACTAAATAAAATAAATGTTGCCATGCATTCTTATAGCGGGTACACCTATATGCAGGTACCTACTTTGTCCAGAGCCAGAATCAACTATAAAAATGACCTAATTCCACCAAATGCCCTGACATTTATGAGTCTTCAGTTACATTAAAAACATTATACAGTTAGTGGCATCTCCAGGATTCATATTTAGGGGGTTATAAAATGTGTATATATGTGTGTGTACATACGGTTACATACACAGGGCACGACAAACCCCAGATGCCAGGTCTCCATGGTGATAATAAATGTTTTCCTGGTGCCTGGGATTTGTCAGCCCTTTGCTAAGCCGCGCAGGAAACATTGAAGCCAGCCGCTGCAGGGAGATATGAAGCCAGCCACTGGGGGAAGCTTTGAAGCTGGCCACAACAGGAATCAGTAACCTTCCTGCAGTTCCATTCTGCTCCCTCGCGTGCTGTTTAGTGACATGATGTCACTTCAGCCTCAGCATCACTACAGAGAGCAGAGAGAAACTTCAGGAAGATTAGAGAGGAGCCCCGCTGGAAGCCAGGGAAATATCCAGTCAGGGAGGCTGGTTGGATTTAAATAAAAATAAAAATAGCAATTTGCGAGCGTGTGAGAAAATGTGTATGTCTGTCAGTGTGTGTGTGTTTATGTGACTCAGTCAGAGAGTGTGTGACTTTCAGTGTATGTTTGCCAGAATGTGTGTGTCTGTCAGTGAGTGTCTCAGTCATAGATTGTGTGCCTGTCAGTGAGTGTATATTTAGGTACCTGCCTCCTTTTTTCTGATGCCGTGCCAGTTTCGTTGCGGCTGGACCCACCTCCATGGCTGAGTTTATTAATGACAAGACAAGGTCACCAATACACACACAAGCTCACTACACACAAGCTCACTGACACACATACAAGATCACTCTGTCATGCCAAGTATTAGACGCCTACCTGGCACTGGAAGCTGTGGCAGAACTGGGAGGCCATTTTCAGGCCTCTTCCTGCAGCAAAGTCCTCTGCTAGAAAGTGGGGGCGTGGCTTTTGTGAGGGGACGGGGATGCCATGTAGGGGCGGAGTTTGCATACGGGGAGGTGATCTTTTATGCAGGGGCAGAGCTTGTGTGCCGGGGAAGCTTCTGCATAGTGGCGGAACGAACGTAAAGAGGCCATAGTGCAAAAATTTTGAAAACTGGTATGAAAACTGGGCACAAACCGTGTTTTGGGTGGTTTTGTAGAATTAACATCTTAAAAATGAATGTGCTACCGTGCATCATATATATACACACTTCAAAGGATTCCCATAGAACCTCCCAAAATTTTTTTTGATACAGTCAGGACGATTTTTACATCCTTTCTGTGGTCAAATGCACATCCCGACTAACAAATTCCCTCCTCACTAAACCCCACAAGAAAGGGGGGGGGGGGTAGGACTCCCCGACATAGACAGGTACCATAAAGCCATTCACTTGGCTGGGGTCTATGAATGGACAAAAGTGAATACGACCCAACAATGGGTGACAATAGAAGCATCATTCTTTGATAATCCCATCCTGACAATTCCATGGCACAAAATAGGCCTAACCTTCCTAAAACACAAACAATACACTAGGAGTATGGACAAACATCACTCGCACTAGGGCTATTTCCCCATACCCCTCCCCACTATACCCACTCACACACAATTTCCTTTTCTGGACAGGAATCTCTGGTAAGGCTTTACCACAACAAACTTTACCTCAAGCTTCGAGATATTGTATGGGATAATAAATTAATACCACTGAGCACCCTCATCTCTATGCATTTCCCCACATGCACGCAAAAACTTTAATGCGCACAGCTAGCTCATTTCATATGGAGCTTGAAACTCATACCGGATGGTGATCGATACCTTACGTATTTTCAGCAGATGTGTCTCTTACACCCGTTAAAGCACAAGCTTCTCTCTACTATGTACATGCTTGTACAAAAAGAACAAATACCGGAACTCCCCTGATTCACTGTGAAGTGGGCAGAAGAATTACAATCCGACATATCACATGGTAGCAGAGTAGCAGAGAATATTCCTTAGGGCACACAAGACATCCACAAACCTTGCCACGCAAGAAAATAATTACAAACGCCTCACATGCTGGCACTATACCCCAGCTAAAATACACAAAATACACACTAGAGCCCAAGACGCTTGCTGTAGATGCCAACAACCAGATGCGCACGCAGCACATATTTGGTGGCAGTGCCCGTCAATAACTATATGTATAATATACAAAACAAAAAAAAAAAGTTTATGGTGGGGAAAAAAAATGCGATTGAAAACCCCTTCCACCTGAAGTCTGTGGATAGTTAATACAATGTTAAACAAAAATCTGCACACCAGTCAAGCCATAAGACTTTCTTTTCCTACAGAAATCACAAATTTGCAGTGATGTTACTACCGCAAAGGATTCTGAGTGGGCATATGCAATTTGTTTAACAAAGAATCAAATTTTTGCCTCATTCCATTTTAAACATGGATTCCTTTGAGTCTGTGTTTGCTGTATTCAACAGCTTAGGAAAAGATGCAAAGCCAGTGAACCATTCATGTACAGCTGTTCCATTGTTAATGCAAATCATCAGCATGAGATTGGTTACTGGTTTTCTATTGAGGCTTGGTAGTGCTTGGGAAGCAAAAACCAACATGGTTATGGTGGGAAAAAAAAAAATTGTGTTTGAAAACTCCTTCCACCTGAAGTCTGTGGATAGTTAATACAATGTTAATCAAACATCTGCACAACATTCAAGCCATAAGAGTTGCTTTTCCGACAAAAATCACAAATTTTCAGTGATTTTATTACTGCAAAGGATTTTGGGTGGGCATATGTAAATTAGTTTTAGTGATTCACTGGCTTTGCATCTTTTCCTAAGTTGTGTTTCAAAGCTGTTGTATACAGCAAACACGGATTCATTTTGTGATTTCTATGGGAAAAGCAAGTCTTATAGTTTGAATGATGTGCAGATTTTTGTTTAACATTGTAATATATATATATATATATATTGGGAGTGTACGGTATGTGGGGGGTTCACTGTCTGTGAGAGTGTACCGTTCAGGGGGTGTAGAGAGTGGGATAGGGAAGAGCTTTACAATTGTAACTTTAATAATTGTTTTTAATAAAAAAATAAATAATATTTCCTGATCTTACCTTGCCGTTGCAGGGAGGGGGTGGCACAATCAGATCTGTGGTGGTTGAGTAGGCTGCCTATCCATCGGGTACAGGGGAGGTCACGAAATTAGAGGTATCTCTCTTGGAGCTCAAGCACTTTCACAGACTGACCCATAAACACACACACACATAGACTGCCCCCCACACAGACTGACCCATACACACACAGTTTGACCCCCACACACAGAGACTGACTCATACAAACACAAACACACAGACAGAGCCATACACACACAGACTGAGCCCCTATATACACACAGACTGACCCATACACACACACATACATACACAGACTGACCATACACACACACATACATACACAGACTGACCATACACACACACACACAGACTGACCCATACACACACACAGACTGACCCATACACACACATGCACACATAGACTGACCCCCTACAGACTGCCCCACACACACGCACAAACACACAGACTACCCCCCACACAGAGTGACCCATACACACACTGACTGCCTCCCCTTACACACACACACATACACATAATTACCCCCCACACACAGACTGAACTCCCACACACACACAGACTCCCTCCCATTTCTCACACACACACACACACACACACTGAACCACACACACACACACTGCCTGGATGTCTCTGTGCAGAGCTGAAATGCCTCTCCCTGTCTCTCCCCCGCGCTGCTCTCTATGACCCAGAAGGAAGTCGCATGTGGGAAATTCCACCTCTGTGCACTGCCTCTGGTCCAGAGGCAGTGCACAGAGGTGGAATTTCCCACATGCGACTTCCTTCTGGGTCATAGAGAGCAGCGCGGGGGAGAGACAGGGAGAGGCATTTCAGCTCTGCACAGAGACATCCAGGAACTAACAGCACTGCTGCTGCAGCTTGTGAAGGGAAACTCAGTGCTCCCGACTTCAATTTCAATTGAGGGGCACAAGGGGGGGGGAATGCATGATGAAGGCTGGGCCATGGCCCCCTCTGCCCCCCTAGTGACGCCCCTGTTAATACAGTGTCATCTAAACTTAGCTATACTTTCAGGAAGCTCTACCCCAAAGAAATTATGGATTGAGTTGAGCCAACCACTTCAAGGAGATGTCAAAATATTTGTGGAAGTGGGTGTTAGGATTAGAAGACTTTTAAGAAATTAGAATCTGCTTTACTCGGTGCTTAGTGTACATAGCTATAACATGACTTTTCACAGTACTATACTGCAAAATTTAACACTGTAGGAGCTGATAGATAATAAATAGCATTTCTGTAAACTGATACTTCTCCATTAAACTGACACCACTAAATGGGGATTATAATCACCTGTCTGTATGTGAGGACATCTCCATGGAAACTGTTGAAAAAAGTTAATGAGTAGATTGCTTTCAGTAATAATCAAGATCACCACACACTGATGTCAATTGACGAGCTTTCTTATACTAGTTCTGAAAGAAAGAAAAAGGGAGAAAACGACAGACACATTTAATTATGTGTTATAAACAGTAACAAACTGTGCATTTACTCCCTGGTTTAAACAGTGTAAATTGGTCTTTTGGGCATTGTCGGTTTATGGTGGTTTATTTCTCTAACAGAAAGGATATTGCAAAGGGTAGACTGACAATGGGAAATAGCAGACCAAGTAACCCCCTCCTAGGTGCAATGATTTTTGGTTAACAGGTCAATATGTATTTTGCCTTTCCATGGAGTATAGTGAGTATGTATAGTGCTGCAGTTTGCAGGTAGAGGGGCATTCTAATTCCTGGTGGTCTAATGTGCTTGGTATCCTGGGGGAAGGAGCCAGACAGACGTCAGTCTGCACCTATACTGGGTGCAGACCGTGAAAAACTGTCTCATGCACTCCAGCACTTAAAGTATCAATAAATTGCCTTGATAAAACTATCTAAACCAACAGATTCTTTAATTTGTCCTGCTCGAATACAGGTCTACTAACAGTTGCACAGACAGCCACCTAGGGTTCACTGACCTGTGAATGGTATCATTTCCAGGTGATTGGTGGGATGGAGTAGTACAGAGCTCCCCCATCCTGGTGAGTCATACTCAAGCATGGCTTTGCAGACCACAGTAGAGGATCTTCTTTTTCTTCAATCAAGTCTGACAATCTGTGACTGAAGAGGGTGGGGAAATGAGCAGTGATCAGCATGATCATATAGAGATACGATAGGATATAACCCAAGTGAGTATGCATAATGAATTTATTTACAGCATTGCAGGCCTAAAACTTCTAAAAACACATTGATATTTGACAACTGCACATGTATAAATGTATGTATGTGCATATTTTTGCCCTGCTTGTAATGTATTGTGTAAAGTGAGTATATACAGCTAGGATTATTGTGTTTATGATTAGAGTTGGATTAAATTTAGTATTGGGTATGACTTGTTTAATGGTTAACAGGGAGTTAAACAGGATTTTATGTCAAGACACGGAGGCGAGTATTGCATATCCCTTTCTTTACTGTCCACCAAAAGCAGCAAAGAATACAAACAGTAAGAAAACACAGTAACCATAGTGATAGGACACTCCCATATCAAGTCCCAGTATAATAGGCAGCACCTCCCCACCCAATTCCTCTTTCTTTGCTGCTACCAAACAGATAAGTACATGACTATTTATTCTTATCATTGCCTTATGGTTTTTGTCTTCTGTTTTTCTGCACTATTGACTATTTCTCTGCTGTTAACTTGTACCATTCACTGGTTAATTATTGCTTGCATTGTTGTGTACTTTGACTTTATGGTGTATATTTTGTTTGAGCCCAGGGTTCCAGACCCCCCCTTTTTAACGGCTTAATTCTACTTCTACCTTTACTGGTACCTCTTTGTAAGGCTCTCCAGCTTCCTTTTACTCCCTCCATTACACTTTCTCCTATCTGCTGGTCTGCCTGTCACTTTGGCGCCCTTTACGCCTATTCTCCTATTATTCCACATACTGTTCGGCTATTCACGAATTTTCCCATTCGTTAGATTGCCTTATTCACCTTCTATTCTCCTGTTGCCATGTTCGAATTTCTATGCGAACGCCTGGTTTATTCACCCCTGCTATGTGTTCCTCTATGGCTCCATATGCATTCACTGTTTCCCGCCGAACGTTCGGCTCTTTCTCCTTTTTCTGGTAGAATTCTGCCGCGAATCTCGCGAGATTGCCGGCGGCCATTTTCTATCACTCACTCTTCTCCCACTCCTCGTGTCCTCTTCCTATCTGCCGGTCTGGACCCTGGTGAGCTCCCTCATTTCTCCCTTTTAGCTATAACTAGCCTGGGGTGATTAACTCCTTCTAGTTGAAACCTTCTCTCTCAGGATAATCCTTCCTTATAATTAGCAGCTTATTATAGTTTATATTTTTTATATATAAATATATTTTACTTGTGTCTCTGGGAGAACTCTCACTTATAATTATTATGCCTAAACCTAAAGGCTCTGCTACCCCTCTTTCCCCTGGGGATATGGATGTACCCCATGTGCTGGATAACCCTAACTCAGCCAGCTCTGGCCCCCCTTCTTCTGTGGGTGACCCTATGTCGGTGCCTGATGATGCCCAGGCCCTGGCACTGCAACGTTCCGTTACAGACGCCATTATGGCCGCCATGGGCTCCATGTCCTCGGCCCCGTCCCAGACTATATCTCAGGCCTTATTGACACACCCTGTGCCCTCAGAAGCACCAGCCACGCCTACACGCTTACCGCGCTCCTCTTTGAACCCCTCAGGTGACAATCCTAGAAAGGCCAAGGCCAAATCTAGACACCTAAGCCCTCCCGCCTCCAGAACCAACAAGACTGGTGTGAAAATAGCCACCCAGGATAACGTGCCTATGTCACGCAAGAGAGCCTTTCCGCGCCAGGCAGAACGGGTGCGGCACTGGAAATGTGCCAGAGCACGTGCAGAGAGCGACTCCGACTCAGAAATCGGGTCTTGTGAGGAGGCTGTTGAGGAGTCCGGAGATGATTCCAATAATGAGACTGACGGGCAGGACACTGACCCTTTTGGTTGGTAATTAGTGGCTCTCACAGCGACTCTCCCGCTACCGCGGGTTCAACCATCATGGACCCGTCTGGGGAGCCTATGTTTGACCCGGATGCTCTCCATCACCCGAGGTCGGCAGAATGGCTCCCAGCCGCCCATGTAGCAAAGTACCTGGAGAACTGGGTACGGCGCCCCCTTAGCAAGGCGGCGCGCAACAAGCTCAGGGCAGAATGTCCTAGACCCCTGATCCCCAATAAAGTCTGTGAGACTCCCATTGTAGACCCAAAAATGTCCTGCCAGGACAAACACCTGGACATTTTTGGCCCCTGGCTAAATTATTTGACCTGGCCGAACTAGCCAGAACTGAGAACAGGCAGGTTGACCCAGAAGAACTCCGTGGTTGGGTGCAGAGGGCAATCTGCATAGCAACTAGCGTTAACACCTCCCTGTCTATAGAGCGGCGTAAAGCCATCCTCTTCAAAATCGAGCCTAAATTGTCCAACCTCGCCCTCACTGAAGCGGGCAAAGATGCCCTGGGCCTGTTATTTGGAGACTCCTTTATCAAAGATTTGGGGCGCTTTGTAGGTGCTTTCACTGCTCTAGACAAGGCCCAGTCCTCCATGAAGAGGGTATTTCAGGGACGGGTCTCTACCAGGGCCGGCAGATTCAGGGGCCGTCTGTCCGGCCGGTCAAATTTCAACTCCCGAGGATCGGGACGAGGCTCCTATAATCAGAGACCACCTTATCAGGACACGAGGCACCAGTCTCCCTTCTTCCCTTCTCGTGGAAGACCATGGCGCTCCAGAGGCTTCAGAGGGAACCCCGGTTCCAAACGCCCTTACGGTAAGACTACACCTACCTCAGGTTTTTTCCAATATCTGTGTAGGGGGCAGACTCCGTCATTTTTTCCATGCCTGGTTAGAGATCACCTCAGATTCCTGGGTTCTGGCCACTGTGAGGGGGTTTCACAGTGGCCATCTACCGCCACTTCAAAATGGAGGGCATCCATCTCCTATGGGACTTACTCCTACGCGGAGACTGGATGGCGAAATTAGACCTCAAAGATGCTTACCTGACAGTCCCGGTGACAGAGTCGTCCAGGGACTTGCTACGATTCCTCTGGAAAGGCGAAACGTGGCGATTCACATGCCTCCCTTTCGGGCTCTCGTCAGCTCCGTGGTGCTTCACCAAGTTGATGCGACCTGCCATGGCTTGGCTGTGCAGTCGAGGGGTAAGACTGATAGTCTGTTTGGACGATATCCTCCTCATAGCACAAGATCGAGGGGTCCTCCTAGAACACCTACAATGGACCTACTATGTCGGCTGGGCTTCCTGCTCAATGTGGAAAAATCCTGCCTATCCCCTTCCCGACACATGGAGTTCCTAGGATTCATGGTGGACTCGGAAGCGGAGTCCCTCAGTCTCCCTCCGGCCAAAATACAATCAATCTGCAAGGAACTACGACTCGCCCTGACGCGCCGCCAGCTGTCGTTGCGGCACCTGGCACGACTTATTGGCCTACTGGCTTCCTCTATCCAGGCAGTGTTCCCAGCCCCGCTCCATTATCGGTCCCTCCAACGGCTGAAGATAGCCCATCTCCGCAAAGGGGCCTCATATGCAGATTTGGTCTCCCTGGACTCTGAATCCCGAGACGAGATGACCTGGCGAATCCACAACCTATCCGCCTGGAATGGCAAGGCCATCTTCGGCTCACAACCGGAGTTAACGGTGGACTCAGACGCAAGTCTCCATGGCTGGGGCGCCCACTGCAACGGTGTGACTACTGGGGGTCGCTGGACAGAAGCCGAATCCCGGCTCCACATCAATGCCCTGGAACTTCTAGCCGGTTCCTTTGCGATCCGGAGTTTTGCGAACGGGATGGCCAGCGCTTGCATCAGGCTGCGTATGGACAACATCTCAGCAGTTCACTATGTCAACCACCTGGGCGGCACACGCTCAGCGATGCTGGCCCGTTTGGCAAAGGATTTTTGGACCTATTGCTTAGCCAGGGACCTGATGGTCCAGGCGGAATACCTCCCCGGTCTTCACCATCGACCTCCTCGCTTCCAGGCTCAACGCCCAACTACCCCGGTTCTACAGCTGGCGCCCAGACCCGGCCGCGGAAGCAGTGGACGCCTTCCTACAAGACTGGTCCGGCGCACTCCTTTACGCTTTCCCTCCATTTGCCATGCTTCCCCGAGTGCTACTCCAAGTACGACACCAGATGGCGGACTTGGTCCAGTTACCCGCATTCTGGGGTACCCAGTCGTGGTTCCCACAACTCCTAGAACTGGCAATAGACGTCCCCGCACTTCTGCTGTCCCACCGGGACCTTCTGCTGAACCCTTTGGGCCAACAACATCCCCTCCTACTGGACGGATCGTTGCGGCTACTCGCATGGAGGATTTCAGGGGTCCCTGGGAAGTCCAAGGAGTTTCGGACACAACTCGACGCCTTCTGGCTGACGCATGGGCTCCTGGCACTAGACGCTCATACGGGACTGCTTGGAGAGCTTGGACTGGCTGGTGCCTGGCTAGGGACCTGGATCCCGTGGCGGCTCCTGTGACAGCGATACTCCAGTTCCTCACATCATTATTCGAAGCGGGTCGAGCATATTGCATGATTAACCTACACAGATCGGCCATCTCCTCAGCTCATCATGGTTTTAACGGCTGCCTAGCAGCCCAACATCCCTTGGTGTGCCGCTTACTCAAGGATTCACGCCTGTCGTGTCCCCCCAGACCTCGATACACAGCCACATGGGACGTCTCCTGCGTAGTATCACTGTTTTCCTCCTGGCCGCCCAATTCGGACCTCTCCCTGCAACAACTCTCTGCCAAGCTGGTATCCTTGTTCTGCCTCATTTCGTGCAAACGAGTCTCTGAGGTAAGGGCCCTGGACCATGATGCGAGATCCTTCACGCCTCCGGACGGGGTGACATTTAATATCTCCAGAAGGACTAAGACGGCCATACGTTCAGTCTCTTACCCGAGTTTTCCAACTACCCCTATGTTGCGCCCAGTGACCTGCTTGAGAGAATACGAACTTCGGACGAAGGCCCATCGGTCGGCTTCAACCCCTCAACTCTTCCTCTCGATTCGTCAGCCCTTCGCCCCAGTATCCAGCACGACTCTGGCTCGTTGGGTGAAGTGGGTAATGTCGCAGGCGGGTGTGGACACATCCATTTTTACCGCCCACTCCACACGAGGGGCTTCAGCCACTTCTATGGCCTCTTCGGGGGCACGCCTGGAAGACCGTATGTTAATGGCGGATTGGTCCAGAGAATCCACCTTCAAGGAATTCTACTTTCAGCCGCAGCCTTTTTTCTCGTCGGTGATTGCTCAGCTTTAAACTTGCAATATGAGCCTCCGTGTCTTGACATAAAATTACATGATTCTGCTATTTCATGACGAAAAGTCATGATTTTATGAAAGACACTGAGGCGAGTATTGCCCCTCCCTTTAACTTATTTGTATAACTTCTTTCCCCCCCTGTTATTTCGTCCTAGGGCGGTAAGTATGACATTGCACTCCATCACGTATGACTTATATGTACATCTCAATCATGACACTACATATACCTGGGGGATTCTTGACTTAAGAGGGATTGGTGGACACTAAGGGGTGGCTTGATTTCCAATGTATAGTGTCCACCAATCCCTGGTTTTAGTACCAATTTAACCTTTGGGCCCCTGTTATTATGTTTTCGCAGGTTGACTCAGTGCTGAGAGCGTCACATGGAGCGAATCACTCTCCACAGGACTTCTCCAAGTTAGTGGGAGTTCGGTGGTTAACGCTGAGATGGACTCCCTATGGTGAACATTTCATCATTTGTTCCTGGTTTTGTCCCTGTTCTCGGACGTCCTCTGGCTAAGTATCCGGATGGACTTTGGGCCGTTGCCCTTCTAGTTCTGGACTGTTCCTAGTTTCCTGTTTGCTGTTGGCGGGCAGCATCTCCAAAGAAAGAGGAATTGGGTGGGGAGGTGCTGCCTATTATACTGGGACTTGATATGGGAGTGTCCTATCACTATGGTTACTGTGTTTTCTTACTGTTTGTATTCTTTGCTGCTATTGGTGGACAGTAAAGAAAGGGATATGCAATACTCGCCTCCGTGTCTTTCATAAAATCAGACTTTTCGTCATGAAATAGCAAAATCATGTAATTAAGGTCAATTTATTTTAGGCTTTGAGTGCCGGAGTTTGGAGGGTTATTTGCATATTACTCCTATGGTTGATGAAACCTGTTAGTCTCCTATGATTATAGCAATATTAAAATTTGTAGGAGTGGTTATACAGTGTGCATCAGTGAGAGCTTCCCCTGCTACTCTGGCAAGGCATTCTTGTGTGAGAGGTTACTAGTGGGAGAATGGGTAGTGATACTTCCACTTCCTGACAGTATCACTACCCATTGATCCAGCCTCACACACAGACACTGGAGAAGCTAGGACAGCACTGAATTTTACACCGTTTATAACTGTTCATGCAAGTATGCTGTTAAGGCTGACTTGGCTACAGAGGACATTGGACAAGGCTCATAACACCTATCTCTCCCCACCATCCTAGCTAAGTTCAAAAAGACAAAGTATAAGTGCTGAAAATAGGCACGCCCTAGTGGTCTTCCATTTGTAGGCAATGGGAAATCCATCCCTGATCACAGCCCCTCAGCATACAACCATCTCA
This sequence comes from Pelobates cultripes, assembly GCA_933207985.1. Taxonomy (NCBI): domain Eukaryota; kingdom Metazoa; phylum Chordata; class Amphibia; order Anura; family Pelobatidae; genus Pelobates; species Pelobates cultripes. Next base: position 43,553,404 of record OW240923.1, read on the forward strand.
CCCAGTACTCTATCCCTTCATCATAACTTCCTTGTTCAAGCCAAAGGTTGCTGAGAGAATGTCCAATCTCTCTCCAAATTCATACTCTCATGTTGCTCGGCTGTCTTACATTAAAACGATATGAATGGCTGTCCTGGTTTTCTTTCTTTTCCCTCAGCCACGTGCTGTCTGGGTTCCAGTGATACACTGAGACCCATGATTTCCAGCTATGCTCAGAATAAAGAAAAAGAGAGAGAGTGGGTATGAAAAATCTTTGAAATAAGAGAATGGAGTATATTCACTAAATTGGGAATTATAGTAAACAACTTTACTCAAAAATTTTTTTTTTTGTTTTTACTTTCTAAGTTGTTTTTTTTACTTTGCTCAATTCACTACAAAATACAGAATATTCTATTTATAGCACTAGTAATAGGAGGGAAATAGTGTATGGCATACCATATGCAGTATACTTTCAATTTGAAACATATATCAATGTCTGAGTTACACTATCGTAGCTTAATATAATGATTAACATTGCATATAAATAAAAATGCTAATTAAATAAAAAAAATTAAATGAATACACCACATTTCAATCAACTGTTATTATGGCCTCAGGGAAAGTATCACTTTTAAAAGAGATACATATTATTGGAGATATATATATATATATATATATATATATATATATATTTGTGTCCGGGGCAAATAGCCGTATATGGAGTAAGGTTCCAGCATAAGCGTAGGATAGTATAAAGGGAGCAAGTCGGTTGTGGTGTGCCGAGACCGACGATACGGTAGGTCTGTAAATAAAGAGGGCCCACCAAGGAGTTTAGAAAGTAAAGTAAATGGAAAGAAAAGAGAAAGTGTTGAAATGAGGAGTGGGTGGGAGGGTCATTCTGGTGCTGACCTCAAGTGATATGGAGTCAGGTAGGGGGTGTCCCTTATATAGGGGAGTGAATTAATTTAAACCCCTCCCACAATTACAGGCCAAACGGCCTTAATACTTGTGTTAGGGGCAAATAGCCGTATATGGAGTAAGGTTCCAGCATAAGCGTAGGATAGTATAAAGGGAGCAAGTCGGTTGTGGTGTGCCGAGACCGACGATACGGTAGGCCTGTAAATAAAGAGGGCAAAAAGAATAATCAAAGATTTAATACAGTCAACAATATATACAAATTAACCAGACATTTCCTTAAATGCATTACGGTATTTAATTCCTTGAAGGATTTTGAAGGTAGGAATCTAGGACCGCAACTGGACACCATTTGTTGTGGGTAGGATAGTATGTTATCTCTACTGTTGGTGCGTGTTGACTCGTTTCGGAATGTGGTAGAGCCAATAGGTAATGATATATGTGTTTACACACGTGGGATCATTGAAGATAATGATCTGTCTGAGTGGTGGTTATGGTAGTGGATTCTCTGGCCTGAGAAAGGCATAAAAGGCAGTGTGCATGGCTGGTAATGGCCAACTTGGTAGTATAATTGAAAGGTTGTAGCTCTAATAGGTCCGATAAGGATGGAAAAGTTGGATGGCTATTGGTAATATCTGAGAGGAACGTGGGGGATGGATTCCTGAAAACCTCTGAGTATATTCTTGTCTGGTATGATAGCATGAAGTTATGGTAGTTTTGGCCATAGGTTATCCTATGTTGTTGAATGCCTGTAAAATATATAATTAATGGTGTGTGAGATGGTTTTAGTTTAAGGTGGCAAAAAATGAAGCAAAACCTAGGAGAAATGTTATGACACAGGTTGAGCTATGTCGTGTTCCAATGAGATTCTTTAAAGCCAGGTGAATAGGAGCGTTCTACAAGTATGGGATGAAAGTGCTAGGTGGGATAGTGCATGCTATGCTGCATGAGTATGTCTAATCCATGACTTTGTCTCTGGAACGAAAGAGTGGATGTGACTGTATGGATGGCTGTAGGAAGTGTATGATGAACGTGCCTGGAATATAAATGAGACAATTGTCGGCAAGGATGTATACCACCGCCTGGTACATGAAAGTAAAAGAAATGTGGTACGTGGCCAACCAAGTGAGTTCCCCAGCAATACCATGATCGTATGGATGATGAGTGGCATTTGTTGATGATATGACATGTGCTTAGTTGTCTGAGTAACAACGGATTTATGACCCTGACCATGATTAACCCCATGCCACAGCAGCTGCTTTTAGCGGGGAAAGGATTGCCCATTTTATGCCATGTAAGTGCCAGTTTGTAGGGTAGATTGTAGCCGTTTACTGTGTTGATGATATTGGTCTTACTTAACGAAGCTTCAACCCCTGCTTGAGTGATAGCTGTAAAGGTAGATCAATGGTGTGTATAGTAAGGAAACTCCTCGGAGGATATGAGGGAGTTGAGACTTGGGGTAGCGAAGGTGTGTGGTGCCAATAAGTCTATGGTTAGTCTTGTTTAAGGGAAGATTCCCTTGTGACAATACCAATGCGTTTGTGTTTGGTGCCATGCTGTAAATAGTGGAGATTGGAAAACCCAAGTAAAAACCCCTCTGCAAATCTTGGCTATGAGTGTGTTTACAGCCGACGGTTCTGTTGTGCTGACTGTAAGTGAGGGCATGCTATATTCCTTGAGAGTTTATTTATGATACCTGTATGGGAGCCCTTTGAAGCTCCAAAGCCTTAGTAACTCTACTACAAGTCTGGAAGGGTGATGAGTCAGTAGTGTTGAAAATGCATTGGTGTGTACAGATGGTGAGTACATTATTTGTAAGTTGTATTGGGACACATGGTTTGTCATGTGCCCTGAATGATTTGAACATATATACAACAGTCTATATGCAGTGCAACTACTAATACCAATTGTCTCTGGTAGTTCAGAGGTGCTGGTACCTGGAGCCTGAGAGTGCTCACCCGTTTGTTTGGGAGAAAATCCCTTCTGTATGGGTACCTGCACAAATAAGCATCTCTACATATTCCAAATGCCAACACAACCAAGGGATGGTCAGTTCCCGATTTACCTAGAATCCCTGGGTCTGACCATCATAGATACATCATCATACATATATATGCCTTGTTTCCCCAATGTGCCGGGATCATATGTGCAGGGTTAACGTCTTGTACCAAGTAACCGAGTTTCGGTTGGTGCTGGTTGTACAGTAGCGTGAGGCCCAGCCTTGTGAGGGCTGTGACTGACTCGAAATTGCCAGTCTGTCGTAAATTTTTTGGCTTATGAGTTTGAGTGAGGCTAGCATGGCCTGGGTGTCACCTGAGTTGGTGTTGCTGGGCCTTCCCCTGCCTCCGTGTTGTCCGTTGATGTATGGAGGAGTTTGAATAACTCTGCTTTCCTTGCTGTGGCAGGGTAGGGGATTTGTCGCCTCCTTAGGTCGGAGCCACATCTCCTCTGCTTGAAGGTGTATCACTTCTAGCCGGGGTGCCAGGAAGAGGTGATTCTTCACCATCTTTTTGAGAAATACTTAAATAACAATAAAGATTGCAATTATTATTTGTACCCAGGGGTCTTGTACTGGCTTGCTAGCTAAGCCGTAAGGCGAAACGATTAGGCTTGGTGTTTTTTGGTGACTGGTGAGGCCCTGCTAGTTGCCAAGAGGCTCTATCTATGCTTGGCGCGAGGGGATTTTTTGTGGCCACCGAACGTTGTGGCAGGATGTTGGCCTCTCGGTGACAGTAACCAGAAAATAGGAGGGGGAGTGACAGGTGAGGCCCTCTCTATGATACAATGCGAGGCGGCTAGCTCACGAGTGGCCCGAGGGGTGTATGCCTCCGAGTGTGAGGCGAGGTGTTGGCCTCGCGGGACCACTAACCGAAGCATAAAGCAGAGAAACAGGGGGTAATACCTATTGGGCCATAGAACCCTAATTGCCAGTACATTACTACTATTCCAGGGAAGGTAAGAGATGAAGGTGTATCACTATAAGCCGTGGTGCTAGGAAGAGGTGATTCTTTACCATCTTTTTGAGAAATACTTAAATAACAATAAAGATTGCAATCATATATTTGTACCCAGGGGTCTTGTACCGGCTTGCTAGCTAAGCCGTAAGGCGAAACGATTATGCTTGGTGTTTTTTTTTTTTTTGTGACTGGTTAGGCCCTGCTAGTTGCCAAGTGGCTTGAGAGGCTCTATCTATGCTTGGCGCGAGGGGATTTTGTGTGGCCACCGAACGTTGTGGCAGGATGTTGGCCTCTCGGTGACAGTAACCAGAAAATAGGAAGGGGAGTGACAGGTGAGGCCCTCTCTATGATACAATGCGAGGCAGCTAGCTCATGAGTGGCCCGAGGGGTGTATGCCTCCGAGTGTGAGGCGGGGTGTTGGCCTCGCGGGACCACTGACTGAAGCATAATGCAGAGAAAAAAGGGGGTAATACCTATTGGGCCCTAGAACCCTAATTGCCGGTACACTATTACCATTCCAGGGAAGGTAAGAGATGGATAACTATGTGAGCAGGTGTACGTACCTGGTAGTATGGTATTGAACCTGATAATCCTTATAGGTTTTTTTAGTAGTAACTGTAACCTGAATGGATAAAATCGTATGGCATAAGGAAATATGGCATAGACCGAGCTTATCTTAAAACACACAGTATATGTGAAAGTAAAGTGCGGTGATTAGTGATGTACCGAACGGTTCGCCGGCGAACGGTTCCTGGCGAACATAGCATGTTCGCCACGGCGGGCGAACATATGCGCGGTTCGACCCACCCCCTATTCGTCATCAGTGAGTAAACTTTGACCCTGTACCTCACAGTCAGCAGACACATTCCAGCCAATTAGCAGCACACCCTCCCTAGCAGACCCTCCCACCTCCTGGAAGGCATCCATTTACATTCTCAAGCTGCATGCTTAGTAAGAGGAGGAGGGTCTGCTAGGGAATGTGCTACTAATTAATAGCTGGAATGTGTCTGCTGACTGAAATTTTGAGGTCAGGATTTACTCACTGATGTGTGAATAGGGGTGCTGTTCATTAGATAGGGAAAAGCATGCGCTAAGTTAAGTATGCTTTTTTTTTTTATTTTTTCTATGTAAATGTAATTGCATAGTTGTCTGCCACTGCTGCCAGCTTCTGTATAGGCTCACAGTGCATACTGTGCTTATTTAGTCAGTGCCACCACTTACATCTGGTGTCACAATAGCTTGGATTTAAAACAAAACTTTTCCCCATAGATTGAATAGCAGTTAGTTATCTTCAAGCGGGTGTCAGGCATACAGCCTGTGCTCTGCACAACTGTGCCAGTGCACATTGCCACTCATATCTGGTCTCACAGTAGCTTGCACGCATAGTACCACTAATCCCAACAAAAATGACAGGCAGGGGCAGGCCACCCCGCAGGGGCCATCGTGGTCGTGGTGCTGTGATTCCCTTTGGCCCTAGAATAATGCCCAGTTTTCAGAGGCCACGTACCCTGAACTTGAAAAGGTCTGAGGACATAGTTGACCTGGCTAACACAGGACACCCAATCTTCTACAGCCTCCGCTCAGACCTTGGCCAGCACCCCATCCTCCTCCCAGCTTCCAGGCACCTCTCAAGATACCACTCACCCTTCAGCCACCACCAAAACTAGCACCACAGCCGCTTTACTTGAAGCCTTAATGGAGGTTATTCACACATCCGTTTGAAGAGATGAGTGATGCGCAACCATTATTGCCAGAGGATGTAGATAACAGGGATATGTCTCAGGCAGGCAGCATTACACACATGGACGTACAGTGTGATGATGATGATGATGTTGTACCCGCTGCTGCTTCCTTTGCTGAGTTGTCAGATACAAGTGAAGCGGTTGATGATGACGATGCGTCCATGGATGTCACGTGGGTGCCCGCTCGTCAAGAAGAAGAACAGGGTGAAAAGTTCAGATGGGGAGACGAGGAGGAGGAGACGAGTTGGAAGCAGGGGGAGGTCGTCGCAAGGAGCTAGTGGCACAGTCAGACAGCATGCATCGACACCCGGGGTCAGCCCGACAGCACGCCAATCAACGCATGCTGTGTCCACCACCAGAATGCGTCATTGCAGAGCTCAGCAGTGTGGAATTTTTTTTGTGTGTCTGCCTCTGACAACAGCGATGCCATTTGCAACCTGTGCCAAAAGAAACTGAGTCGTGGGAAGTCCAACACCCACCTAGGTACAACTGCTTTGCGTAAGCACATGATCTCACATCACAGACGCCTATGGGATCAACACATGATTACAAGCAGCTCGCCTACTCTAAGCCGCCAGCCTCCTCCTGGTCCAGCATCTTCAGCCACGTCAACCACTGCTGTCCTCCTTGTCCCCTCTCAACCATCAGCCACTCCGCCTCCCGCCTTGAGCAGTTCACGCTCATCTTCCCACAGTCGTGTGTCTGTCAAGGACATGTTTGAGCGTAAGAAGACAATGTCAGAAAGTCACCCCCTTGCCCAGCGTCTGACTGCTGGCTTGTCGAACTATTAGCCCGCCAGCTTTTACCATACAAGCTGGTGGAGTCTGAGGCGTTCAAAAAATTTGTAGCTATTGGGACACCGCAGTGGAAGGTACCCGGCCGAAATTACTTTTCGCAAAAGGCAATCCCCAACCTGTACTCAATTGTGCAAAAGGAAGTAATAGCATCTCTGGCGCACAGTGTTGGGGCAAGGGTCCATCTGACCACTGATACCTGATCTGCAAAGCATGGTCAGGGCAGGTATATCACCTACACTGCGCATTGGGTAAACCTGCTGACTGCTGCCAAGCATGGAATGCATGGCTCTGCAGAGGAGTTGGTGACACCGCCACGACTTGCAGGCAGTCCTGCTGCCACCTCCTCTACTCCTCCTCTCCATCCTCTTCCATAACCTCCTCGGCTGAGTCCTCTTCTGCTGCTGCGTCTTGCTCCACATCCGCGGCACCCCAGCTCCCCAGGTACTATTCCACATCCGGATCACGGCTGGTATCGCGCCCGTCTTGCAGGTTTTACTGACTTGCTTGAAAGCAGAGAGTCGCACCCGGACAAACACTCCTGTATCCGCCCTGACACAGGTGGAAAAGTGGTTGACTCCGCAGCGACTGGATATCGGCAAAGTGGTTTGTGACAACGGAACAAATTTGTTAGCGGCATTGAAGTTGGGTAAGTTGTCACATGTGCCGTGCATGGCACATGTGTGTAATCTGATCGTACAACGCTTTGTGCATAAGTACACAGGCTTACAGGACATCCTGAAGCAGGCCAGGAAGGTGTGTGGCCATTTCAGGCGTTCCTACACGGCCATGGTGCACTTTGCCGATATCCAGTGGCGAAACAACATGCCAGTGAAGCGCTTGATTTGTGACAGCCCGACACGTTGGAATTCAACACTCCTAATGTTCGACCGACTGCTCCAACAAGAAAAAGCCGTTAATGAATATTTGTATGACGGGGGTGCTAGGACAGCCTCTGGGGAGCTGGGAATTTTTTTGCCACGTTACTGGATGCTCATGCGCAATGCCTGTAGGCTCATGCGTCCTTTTGAGGAGGTGACAAACCTAGTCAGTCGCACCGAAGGCACCATCAGCGACATCATACCATTTGACTTTCTTCCTGGAAGGCGTGCCCTCTGCGGCGAAGAGTGCTGGATCAGGCCGTAGATGAGCGTGAGAAGAGGAAGAGGAAGAGTTGTGAGGTCACCATCACCTCAAACAGCCTTATCAGCGTAAACACTTGCTGGACCCCTGCGACAGCGCTGGAAGAGGATTGTGAGGAAAGAGGAGTCAGAGGAGGAATGTAGCTGAGGAGGAGGAGGAAGAGGAGGAGCAAGACCAACCACAACAGGCATCCCAGGGTGCTCATTGTCACCTATCTGGTACCTGTGGTGTTGTACGTGGCTGGGGGGAAGAAAATACCTTCATTGACATCAGTGAGGAGGAGGAACGGGAAATGAGTAGCTCGGCATCCAACTTTGTGCAAATGGGGTCTTTCATGCTGTCGTGCCTGTTGAGGGACCCTCGTATAAAAAGGCTGAAGGAGAACGACCTGTACTGGGTGTCCACGCTACTAGACCCCCGGTATAAGCAGAAAATGGCTGAAATGTTACCAAATTACAACAAGTCGGAAAGGATGCAGCATTTGCAAAATAAATTAAAAAGCATGCTTTACACAGCGTATAGGGTGAT
>OW240923.1:43561561-43670593 GCA_933207985.1 Pelobates cultripes
TGTGTGATCTGTCATGAATTGTCATTTGAATGTTATTTTGAACTGTGGGGCTCAAGAACTTGAATCTGACAAAATGGCTGCCATATACACGTCCACTGATAGGAGACGCGGAAGGTATTAAACTGATCAGAACAATACTAAACACACCACTCCTTTTTTTTGGTGAGGCTTTGCAGGACAGAGTGCTTCTCCACGGGACATGTTAACTCACGGGCAGCTGGCTCATCAAGGAACCAGAGCAGCTTTCCATGTACAGGTAAGACACGTGCAGCCGGTAAGGGTTCAGGCTCTTCTTCCTGGAGGATACGCTGCAAGCCTGTTGAACGAGGTGACCTTGCTTGGGTCCCAGGTGTACGGTTCCTAAAATGGCTGCCATATACACGTCCACTGATAGGAGACGCGGAAGGTATTTAACTGATCAGAACAATACTAAACACACCACAAATAAGGTTTCTCTCCTGTATGGCTCCTCAAATGATGCTTAAGATTAGAAGCGGCTGAAAAACATTTCTCACACTCCGAACAAAAATATATTTTTTTAACATTCTCTCCACTTTGAACGAAATGACGTTTGGGAAGAGATTAACATAATTAAACACAGGCAGTAAAAATACAGTTTTTAGCCATACACTGTAACTTTAAAACTACACATCCCATCTTCATAATTACATATTTGGAATCAGCACACTTAAAACATAAACATAACCAAAAATCAGTCAAATACATCCAGGGGTTAAAAAGTTAGCTGGAGGTCCCTTTATGACCGACCGCAAGCACATTTTCCTGCCCAAAACAGTTCCATAGATTTTGGCTGTGAGGTCGGTCTATTTCAGGCTGAAAAAACGACTAAGTCCCATCGCCGAATGGGACTTAGTCTCTGCAGCTGTAAAACCAGTAGGGGAGAAGGTAGAGCTCATGGCAGTGCCATGGAAATGCAGCCGATTTTAGTTCCATGAATTTGGCTACACATACCGCTGACCTCGCAATGATCAAAGATGGCCGGGCCGCCTTGTTCTCGGGCAACGAACAAAGACCTCCCAGCATTGTCAATTAAGCTGCGGTTAACCGCAGCTTCTGGGAGGTAAATTGCCTGCACACTTCCACTTCTGGGTGGTCTGCCTGTGTGGTACTTGGTTCAGTAAGCCCCATTTACTGCCTTAAAGGGGCAGTGTCCCAATCTTCCTGATGTCCCAAAAAAGGTGTTTAAAGGGCCAGCACCAGACACATAAAGAGTCCATAAGCCCCAATATGCCCACCGACAGTCTTAAAGGGCCATACACACCAAATAAAAGTGCATACATTTTCACAATCTCCCAGGGGCCATAGTCATGCGGGAGGAGGCTGGCAAATAGGCTTCTCCAAAACCCAGGGAAGCAGGGAAATTAGCCATTTAAAGGGCCAGTTATAAATAGCAGTTTGTAACAAGGTGTCAATCCATATCTGCCAAGTGACCCGATGTAGGGGGAACAGTCCCTATTCTGCTCTGTGTCAGTGTGTATCATGGTCTCTGAGGACAGGTGTCAATCCATATCTGCCAAGTGACCCTATGTAGGAGGAACAGTCCCTATTCTGCTCTGTGTCAGTGTGTATCAGGGATCCCTAGGACAGGTGTCAATCCATATCTGCTAAGTGACCCGATGTAGGGGGAACAGTCCCTATTCTGCTCTGTGTCAGTGTGTATCAGGGAACCTTAGGACAGGTGTCAATCCATATCTGCCAAGTGACCCGATGTAGGGGAACAGTCCCTATTCTGCTCTGTGTCAGTGTGTATCAGGGATCCTTAGGACAGGTGTCAATCCATATCTGCCAAGTGACCCTATGTAGGGGGACCAGTCTCTATTCTGCTCTGTGTCAGTGTGTATCAGGGTCTCTGAGGACAGGCGTCAATCCATATGTCAAGGTGTCATATGTCATATGTCAGGTGTCAATCCATATTCATTGTGATTTAGGAATGTTAGGTGATTTCTGCCCTTTATGGATTAAGACCAGACTCTGCATCAACTGTGTAATTTTCCATGGGAGTTTTGCCATGGATCCCCCTCCAGGATGCCACAGTCCAGGTGTTAGTCCCCTTGAAACAACTTTTCCATCCCTATTGTGGCCAGAAAGAGTCCCTGTGTGTTTTAAAATTCGCCTGCCCATTGAAGTCTATGGCGGTTCGCCCGGTTCGCCGGTTCGCGAACATTTGCGGAAGTTCGCGTTCGACGTTCGCGAACCGAAAATTTCGGGTTCGCGACATCACTACTTAGGACAGACAGAGATGAGGTGAAAAAAGAAAAGGGATATTATTATTATTTATAATAATAATTTGTAGCAGAAACTACTTTGAGCCCAAGTAATGCAGTTTTGGATAGGTCAGTCAGTTATTCACCTACTTTACAGAAAAAAATAAATAATAATAAATATAATAATAATATATTAAGTAGTTAAATTATTCATCCTGTTGCTCTTCCCCCTTTTTTCAAATATGCTTAATTGTTGTGGTTTTGCCCTGCCTGACTGAATGTTCTGGTGCCTGCTACTTCTGCAGTCACAGTTGAGAGAAGCAGAGTGCACGTTTTTCCACACTGAACGATGCTGACTGTATGTATAAGAAAGCTTTGTTCTTCTCTAGGTGGAAGGGGAGAGTGGGTCATCAATGACCTATTCATGTTTCCTTTCATTCATTTTTTTTGTAGAATATGGTGGTATTAATATCAGCAGGCAGAATCATGATTAAACTGTTTGTGATGAGTGATCATTTGGGGAAGAACATTTAAGCAAAGTACAACTTAGAACACACACCTAGAAATCTAAAGAAGCTCAAAGTAGCCCAAACATTTACCCCAAAATATATGATTTTTCTTAAGCAAATGACATACTATCTTCAAAGACGTGACATTAAGTCACTATAAAATTATTGATGGGATGAACTGGAGTTGTATTACCATTAGTTTCTCCTCTTCCGTGATAACTCATATACTTAAATAATTTTAATTAAGGAATTGGTTCCTTTGGGCTACTTTCACCATACCCATAATTAAAACTGAACCTGTTTAATTTGTTAAAACACAGATTTTACAGACAATTTGAAGTTATGCTTTGTAAATGCTAAATTGAACTTCCTAACCCCCTTTGTGGCCAATAAAAAGACACTATAAGCATCAGAGTTCATACAGATGTTCAAATAGCAACCAGATGCATACTTGCAAAAACAGAATATTCAAGGATATACTGTAATTTTTCAATGTAGGGTAATAGCTTCTTGATCCAAGGATTAATCTGTCTGCCATTCTGGAGTCAAGAAGGATTTTTTTCCCCTGGGAATGACCAAGGGCCATGATTGTTATCTGTTTATAATAGCGCTAAGGCCACAAAATGATCTTACCACTGTAAATGCGCATTTACTTAGAATGTCACAGCGCAGGGACCAAACTGACCGAAAACTAGGAACACGAGCCCAACCAGGCCCGACGCTTTTTATAGAGCCGTGACCTTCCCATAGGACTTAAACACGGGACGCATTCTTATACTCACCCATTCAGATACTTATGGCAGGACTAACTTGATTTTTAACCCTACCCTGCCAGTACAATAGCCTAGCCGAAATTGGGCCATCTCACAAGACATGAGTCACTCAAACATTTAGAGCAACTAGCCACAACAACATGGTTGCCAGTAATACTGCATTACTCATACAGCAGCGTAAGCCACACTAACGAAATAGGCGATACACACTTCGATTCTGACAACAGAAGCATTTAGCTATCTCTGCTCTCTGAAAAATATACAGACATACATTCCTTTATGCCACAATCTAATCTCCCTTATACAGGGAACACGCCACTGGGATGTATACTCCTTATCTGTATGAATCGGCACGACAAAATTAATGTCACGATACCAGAGCAAACTATACTCCTTGTTTTTTAAAATTTTCCCTTGTTTCCTTGTTTCTTTAGTATTGCTACAATATTCACGACCTGACTACCTTACTAAGACGTAACCTACCTAGCGTTCACTCTAAGGCACAAACCACACGCTCCCACTTAAACTGAGCTAAAACTAAAGGCGGACGTAGTCCCTTCTCATTATAGAGCGCGAATGACTTACAGCATCATCGCACTACTATAGTATTATCCCTCATAGCACGAATCTGCTGAAACACCACTGTTACAGCATATGTCCACCTATTGTTATTATTAATATTTTTCTCAACTTGTTGATACCACGATGTAAAGTAAGCTCATAACAAAAATGTATGCATGCTCCTTACACAAAGGTGCAAACCAACATGTGAACCAGCTACTTAAATGCTTTTGCCCATACATGGGTTGAACTATACACCGCTTACGGTTGTCTTTTCTGTTCACTAAAATACAAAAATGTGCTGAGTTAACTTATGCCACGAAATGGTTTTACTATGTTATATTTGACTGCGTCTGTTAAAGTCTCTTTTCAGCTATGTAATTATGTAACTATGTAACTATCAACACAATGTTGGCTAAATGAAATACTATTGGTGGATAGATCATACCCCTGAAGTCTCATAAGAGTTAAATTATTTTTTGTTAAAATGCATTTCTATAGTAAGATGTTTTGAGGCTATGGTTTAATAATAAAATTTACATTTTCATTGTAGTTAATCCTGAGTTGTGACTGTCAGAGTTGGGATGTTATTGAAAAAATGTTTTGCAGGGACAAAAACACTTTTGTTTTAGCTGTGGAATCTGTATAGTCTTTGTTTGCAGACAATAAGGATATGTTTCTTATGAAAATATTTATTGCTGTATGACCGAAAGGCCAACACACAGGGTTACATCGAAACTTGCAGGGAGATGTGTAGCTTTCAGAACAAGAATGTAACAATATAACAAGATGTAGCATAGATCTAAAATTAATGTAAAATGGATGCAACCAGGGGTTGAGGAGAGAGCAAAGTACTTATAGAGAGGGTTCCAAAAGACTTACTAATAATACAGATATAAGAATTGCAATTTACATCAATTCAACCGGGCTGTGAGTTCCCAAAGCCCCACCTCTTGGAGACTTAGAGACTTGATAAGCAATCATTAATAGAAATGATCAGAGAGTATTACAATATACCGTCTTGACTGGGAGAGTCTAATTGTGTTGTTAATTGAATCAGTTCCATGGAGCACAAGTCTAAAGAGTGCTACTTTCTTCTTAATATATTTAACAGTATCCATATAGGGAAACTCTATTTGTTTGGCAGGGCCATCCTTGGGCGGCGAACATGGTCATTTATAGACAATATATCGACAACTGTTTATTTGTATGGAAGGGGACAGAAGCTAATTTGCTAGATTTCCTCTCATATATAAATAGTAATGAGTTCAATTTATCCATCACGTACAAATATAGTCATACCGATATAGATTTCCTGGATTTAGTGTTAAACGTGGACCAACAGAGCTTGAAGTCTAAAACATTTTTCAAGATCGTAGACGTTAATAGTTTCATTTGGACCTCAAGTTGCCACTACCCCTCCTGGCTATCTACTGTCCCATACAGCCAATTTGTAAGAGTTAAAAAGAACTGCTTAGACCCAGACGTGTGTAAATCACAATTACAATGGGTACAACAACAATTTATCGACAAAAATTATGATGCACAACTCTTGGACACAGCCCTAAAGAAAGTAGAAAATACAGATTACCCAACACTTTTAAATAACAAAAATCATAAACCATCAGACAAATGTAGTAGTTATCTATGTCCTCTAGTTTTTAACTATAGTGCACAAACACATTTTTTGAAAAGGAGCATTTACAAACATTGGTATTTGCTAGAACAAGTTCCAATACTTGCGCTCCATCTACCCATGAAACCGAGGGTAGTATTTAGGGGAGCACCCACATTGAGGAATAAATTAGTGCACAGTTATAGGAACCCTATTGTAGGTGAACATTTTTTGAATACAGGAAGGGGCTATTTTAAATGTGGAAACTGTAATGTGTGTAAACTGGCAGGCTCTAAACACAAACAAATAACCACATTTCAGTCATTGGTAACAGGACAGATGTTTAAGATTAAAGAGTGCATTACCTGTAACACCAAGCAAGTGATCTACATGTTAGGGTGCCCCTGTGGCCTCCAATATATAGGTCAAACCAAGAGAATGTTAAAAATCAGATTAAGGGAACATGCCTACAGTATTAAAAGAGGGTTTGACAAACATTCCTTATCGTACCACTTCAAAATGCACCATAACTGTGATTCAACTTTATTAACATACTGTGGCATCCAGCGAGCAGGTGTACCATGGAGAGGAGGGGAATTAAGTAAGATATTGACGTACCAAGAGATGTATTGGATCTTCAATAGAAAAACTCTAGCACCTTCAGGACTGAATGCGGAACTAGAGATGGCCAATATAGAGTAGGTATTTATTTATTAAGATAGTCTGTTGGGTAGTTTTTATTCCATTCAAGACGGACGTTGTTTCATTCATGTCAAGAAATGTATTTCGTTCTTCCCACTAAACTCAATAAGTGCATGTGATAAGGGTTTTGCACATTTCTTCTTAGACATACAGGGAAAGTTACATAGTAGCCAGAATACATATTTTGTTTTATAGTTTACTTATTTGTTTCTACTACTAGTTCAAAATAACTTTGATACTTTCATCATTTAGTCTATCTTATTCAAGACGTATGCAGTGTTGCATCTAGCCTGATAATTATTTCCTTCTATTAGTAGAATACTATTTTTTTTTTTTTAATTTGACAATTTTTATTTGTTTATAGAAAAAACAAGGTAGAAAATGGGGAGGGGGGTGGGAGCGGGGGAGACAACCCAATATCATCTGTCGCTTAGAACAAAATTAGAAATGTAGTTGACCATAATAGTACATAATACCTTAATACACATCCTAAACACCTATACATTGGAAGTTCTCATATGACTAATTCCTTCTAAATAAAGATTAATATATTAAAACAGTATAATGTGATCTTCATAATACATTATTGCTTACCCTATATAGGGTTTACCAATCTCCACTTGTCCCAAGTATCCCATGTTGCTATCACAATTTGAGTAGGTTGGTATATATTACTAAAGCAGCGTTCATAGAGCCTCTGCTCATCCACTTCAGAATATATTTTCTGGATTTTGGGAATGTTTGTAGTCTTCCAGGCTCGTGCGATAAGGCGTTGAGCCGTCAATGCCGTATGGAAAATTAGTTTTTGGAGATATTTGGGTGTGTGTGTGGGGGGGTATTCAATAGCAAAAACATAAGGGGATCATAAGGTAGTTTAACTTTTGTAAGGTCTTGCAGCAATGTTTGTACTTCCTCCCAAAAGGGTTGGATTAATGGGCAGTTCCACCATATATGTATAACTGATCCAATATTATTTTGACATCTCCAACTAGTGGGAGAAGTGGAAGGAAACATTTTGTGTATCCGCTCTGGCACCATGTACCACCTATAAATCATTTTCTTGTTTTGTTCAATAAGTGAAGCTGATTTAATAAGTTTATTGACATTTATAGATATATTGATCCATTGTTCCTGGGTGAGCTCAATAGACAAATCATTTACCCATTGTTTCCCTGGAGTAGCGTCTAAAAGAGGTGTATAATCTAATAATAATTGGTAGCATGTGGAGATTGGTTTAAATAATGCAAGTAATTTTTTGTAAATACACAATTTTTCCAATATCGTAAGTTGTTCGCTGATTATAGAGCAAGATAAGAGCTGTATATCTTGATTATATAAAAAAGAGTGTAGTTGTCTGTAAGAGAATTGAGGGGTCAGTGGGATATCATAGAGTATACAATATATAAGAGCCTCCATAGGGGTGGCAGGGGAAATTGATTATCTACCTAACTTATGTCTATATTTATCCCAGATTCGTATTAACAAAGCTATTTGGGCAGGAACTGCTTTTAAAGGGGGTCAGAAGTGTTTAGGGAGCCATAAGGGAGTATATGAGTGATGTCGTATGGTGACATCATATGCTGTTGAATTCGGATCCACTGGGGAGGATTATAATTGACAAAGTGTGCTAAGCCAGCTGCCAATATGGCTGCATGGTAGTAAGTGCGAATATCGGGAACTGCCAAGCCTCCTGCCCTTGCTGGTGCTCTCAAAAGTTTCATGAACAAGAGTGCACACTGTTAGGCACAACACCATTCACTAGTTTTTTCCTAAGATAGTGTTATTTCATAGGTCCAAGATACTCAGAAGGTTAAGGGTAGTGCTATTTTGTATAAGCTAATTCGGGTTCTTGCTCCGTGTTACGGGAGGAACCTACATTGATATCTAGGTTACACTACAGGTGGATACATAGCACTAGGATCTGACCGGGAGAAAAATATATTGTTAAGTTTATACAATATGTCTTATCATATACAAGGGTATTAAAATTTACAGTGTTACACTATATTCTGTTTTTTTAATTTTTAAGGTATATCCAATACACTACGTGGTTCAGCACAGAAGTGGACACAGATCTTGACTTTTCCCCCTTGTGACTATCATTTTTATCATTATTACTATATATTTTATTTTATGAGGGACCTATAGACTCTCTATTAGGACTTCCAATTATATATAAATGTTTTCTCTGATATCCCTGAAATTATCTCATAGGGATACATCTACTAAGCACTGACACTGTGGATTGCATATAAATATAGTTGTTTTTCTTTTTTTCTCTAGAAAAGCTTTTTTCACTCTCTGAATTAAATAGTTAAAGGCATCTGACATTAAAAATCAAAAATAGAACATATTTAAGTTGAATGTTCTCCGTACCAGAAACAAATTAGTGAGATTGCCTGAAGAAAATATGGTTCAAATGCCACACAGGCCTCTCTAATATTGTAAACAGAATATGTTGACAATTTTCACATCTTCTGGCAAGTACAAAATCTATATTTATGCTTCCCTATTTAATGATCAATAGCTTGTAATACGTCTGAGTAAATTCTGCAAAATTAAATTGCTCATAGGTGCAGGTATTCCATAAATGTTTTGGGGATGTATTGTTGCATTTATTTATGGTAACTGCGACAAAGAGCCTACACGTTATAGCAAGGAATCTCAAGGTTCATAAGTAAAACATAACATTTAAAACATGTTGAAGCAAAAAGAAAAGACAACAGAGGATTTAATGTCTGGTACTGCAATGATGGAATGCTAAAGAAAATACTTATAATAAAACCTTTAATAAAAAACTAATCACTAAAAAGTCTCAAAAGACAAAAAGAGACCAACTACAATACAAACATAATAGTACTATTAAAATCTACATAAGAGTAGCAAAGGCTGGTCCACACTATAAAGTACATGGTGAATACCCAAAGAAAAGGTCTAAAGCAGATCACTTCAAAAGTATCAATATTTATGGAGTAACAAAGTGACTGCTTTTAGAAAATTGGTGATCGATACTTTATATGTAAACTCTGGCAACACTATAACTCATGACTCTCAGGCATGTAGCTAAAAAAAAACAAAAAAACAACTAGGCCCATGGCCAAATTAAATGTAACAAGATAGATGTAACAGAAATTGCAAAAAATTACTAGTGGGATAGTAATTGGATAATTGGCTAATAGTAAAACATATATTAGAGTGGAGGGGAGGGAGGGAGAAAGATATAACTGTCCCTATTGTGCCTTCGAGGGCACCCCTTAACCCTGTTAAATGACCCTAGCTTGTTACGCCAAAAAGAAACAACCACCCACTTAATGAAAAGGAAAAGCCTAAAAGTCAAAATAATAATGAGAGTAGTGGAGAAAGCCACAAAAACGGAACTTGAAATAATAGTTCCTAAAAAAAGCCAGACAGTACTACAATCTGTTGGTGGACACAACGGTGCCCCAGAGCCCCTGAAGCACGTTTCGCTGGATCAGCTCAACTGATGAGCTGAACTATTTTTTAGAAATAGAAAACAGGAAATTGGCATGTGCGTATGTATTCAGCCCCTTTGTTATGAAGCCCATAAAAAGCTCTGGTGGAACCAATTACCTTCAGAAGTCACATAATTAGTGAAATGATGTCCACCTGTGTGCAATCTAAGTGTCACATGGTTTGTCATTACACCTTTTTTGAAAGGCCCCAGAGGCTGCAACACCTAAGCAAGAGGCACCACTAACCAAACACTGCCATGAAGACCAAGGAACTCTCCAAACAAGTAAGAGACAATGTTGTTGAGACGTACAAGTCAGGTTTAGGTTATAAAAAAATATCCAAATCTTTGATGATCCCCAGGAGCACCATCAAATCTATCATAACCAAATGGAAAGAACATGGCACAACAGCAAACCTGCCAACAGACGGCCACCCACCAAAACTCACGGACTAGGCAAGGAGGGCATTAATCAGAGACCTAAGGTAAAAAAAAACCAGAAAACAAAACAAAAAATAATTACACCCATCCACCACAGTATTTATTAATTAATAACAATTTCTAGCTACTCTGGAAAAGTAAGGTCTGCCAGCTGTGCTCCCACTGAATGATAGGCAAAAAGTTTCACATCCGTAATTTCTGAACAAATGATATTATTACATGAAATGCATTGTGATATTCTGAAATGTGCACTCAAAATTTTAATAAAATAAAAACAAAGAAAAAATCTCTAACCTGCAAATGGTGAAAAAAAATAAGGGTAATCGAAGATTTTAGTTATAAACATAGGAGACCAAATGGTGATGGTCCATTGGGGCTATTGTCGGTTTCTGAAATTTAAGCACAACATAAAAGCTCTCCCTGACAAGCACAACCCTAAGGGTTACTATGGAGACGGACACATGTTCCTGATGACATAGGGGTCCAAAGGGAGGTATCCAAATAGGGGGAAGACAGAAAGCAGTAGTCACACATTCTGAAGGTAAGACAGATGGCCAGATGCAAAGCTATGATGCAAGCCAAAGTTAAAAAAGGCAATCACAGAGGGTATAGACAAGAACACATGATCCTAATAGCACTAAGAGTCATGTAGACGCCAGGCTACAGAACAACCAGTCACCGGATGGCATGCATTGATTTAAAGTACTGCTGGCTCACATGACTGGCTCTCCCCTGCAGACAAGGTTACTGTGGATCCATAGGGTAATCTTGATAAAATGTTGCAGCCGCTGCTGGTTTTATACATAGCTGTGGACAGAATAGAGGAAGAGAATGTCAAACAAGTATAAGTATGGGTTCCAAGACTGCTGTGCCCAGGTGAGTGCCACTGGTGATTGTGACACATATTTAAATCTGTTTAGTTTAGAAAATCTGCATCTCAAAAGTAATACAATAACATACAAATATATTTGGGGCCAATACAAACCATTGCCTGGAAATCAATTCATGAACAGGACAATACAAAGGACACAAGGTCACCCACTTAAACTGGAAAAAAAATTGATTTGGTCAAAGTCAAAGGAAAGGCATCTTTACAGTGAGAACAATAGAGATGTGCTGGTAGAGGTGTTTTTATAAGAGCCTTTACAAATTTTAACCAGCAACTGGATGAATTCTTAGTCAGTGTATGTGTTTTTGTCAGTATGTTCATGTCAGTGTGTGTATTTCAGTGTATGTATGTGTTTGCATTTGTGTGTGTGTCAATGTGTATGTGTATCTGAGTATGCATGTATGTTTGTGGCAGCGCATGTGCATTTGTGCATACATCTCAGCAATCAAACACCACGACTACATGCAGTCTGACATAAAATACAATCTTTTAATCAAATGCAAACATTACAAACAAGCACACCCTTACGTTAAAATGCCAAAATGATATACATCACTCCTTTAAACACACAAAGCACACAAAACACTCGATCATTCAAATGTAAACATTACATAGAAGTACACTACTTCATTCCAGTGGAAGCAGTACATACAAATACACCCCTACATGCACACACATACTCCATACAATATATGATTGCATTCAAACGTTCAAACACTGCTTATACATTTAACCATGAAAGGTTCTTGAAAGACATAATATTAAGGAATATAATATTTAATATGTGTTGTAACAGTTTCTTGATCCAAAAAGAGATCTAACTGCCATTCTAGAGTTGAAAATTTATTTTCCTAGTTATTTGCAAAATTTGAGCTTTAAACTAGGTTATTTTAGAATTTAATTTTAGAATTAAAAACTAAATATCATTATTATTATTGGCATTTATATAGTGTCAACTTATTCTGCAGTGCTTTAGAATATTAAAAAAAGGGAATTTAATTTTTTTTTTAACAATTACAAAATGTTACAAAAACAATAGGTTGATGAGGACCCTGTTAAACATTGTTGGTACGTACTCCTCCCTTTAAGCTCTGCTTTAAGTGTATTATTAAATGTCCTCTGCTAACTTTCAGAATAAAAATATGAATCAATACAGTGAAAATATGGCACTACACTAACAATATAACACGTGAGAGAAGCTGCACAAACATTCCAAGGTTGTTCCCTCACACGTACAACCAAACAATACAATCAATACAAGATAAGACACTGGAGGGTGTGCTAAACAGTATGAAGGCAATATGTATACTAATAAATAGAATGATAAACTGATATCTCCATGTCAAACTCAAATATACATGAATACATGTGGAAAAAGAAAAAAGAGAAAAACATAATTTTTCCACCAATCATCTTTTTTTTCCATAAATCATCTTTTTCTCAAAGGACCACTACAGTGCCAGGAAAACATACTCGTTTTCCTGGCACCATAGTGCCCCCACCCTCAGGGTCCCCCTCCCACCGGGCTCTAGGGGGTGGAAGGGGTTAAACTTACCTCTTTCTCCAGCGGGGGACTCTCCTTCTCCTCTCCTCGTCCTCGGCTGAATGCGCATGCGTGGCAAGAGCCGCGCGCACATTCAGCCAGTCTCATAGGAAAGCATTCTCAATGTTTTCCTATGGACACTGGCGTCTTCTCACTGTGATTTTCACAGTGAGAAGTGCGGAAGCCCTCTAGTGGCTGTCAACGAGACAGCCGCTAGAGGCTGGATTAACCCTAATATAAACATAGCAGTTTCTCTGAAACTGCTATGTTTATTAAAAAAAGGGTTAATCCTAGCTGGACCTGGCACCCAGACCACTTCATTAAGCTGAAGTGGTCTGGGTGCCTATAGTGGTCCTTTAACGCCATGTAGGAAACTCTATATTAGCATGTCAAAATTCTGAGATTTGGATGATTTGCCATTACACAAAATTCAGACTAATCACAATTAGGGAAAAAGTGCAAGTCCAGTTATAAGTAAATGTATCCCATGCAGGCCCCACAATTGGCAACAAGATCAAAAGATCTCACCGGCTGGCTGAGCACCTTCATAATGAGAGAGTGTATACCTCCAGTGGATACATATCACTGTCAGCTCCCTCATGCTCCCAACACTTAGTGAATAACTCAAAGCAGTGTCTCCAGGTTACCATTGAAACAATTTGCATCATTTACTGAGTTCCAGACTGGAGAGAAGCAATTACAGTAATCCATGATCTGCCTTCAGGGAAGGTGCAGACCACACGCTCCACAAGGAATGAATTTCCTCCACCAGCCCCTGATGAAAATTAAATAGCAACAAATCGACCACCAGGCATCTTACCCCCTCCCTGAAAGGAATAGCTAGACAGCTAGACATTTTATGTTTTTATAAAAACTATATTGTAAAACATAGGAAAAATAAACCTCAACGTAAATACCTCGTAATAAAGTGTTAACTATTCTAATTTGTCATTTGAACAGTTGAGTCTCAATAAAATACATAAAATGCATTTATGAAAATCTGTAACATATAAACATGCACATGGGTTATGTTGTCAGGAGTGCTCTTGTGCCCCTCCAAATATAAGCACTCAAACCAGTTTCTTATGGTTAGCATTCTTATCTGGGCTCCACCTTGTGCCACACCTTGGCTCCTCACGGCTGGAAGTGAGAGCCAGAAGCTCCATCTGAAAGTATCTGCTACATCTATTGAGCAAAGAACTAACATGACATACAGATCCAGTTCATGGCTGAGATGGTCAGCTGATCACTCTCTGCCAACATGATACACTGTTAGCTGTGATGTGGCAGAGAGCGGCATTAGAAAATAGTTTGAATGTACTTCTGGTGCATTATAAAATAGTTTGAGGGCACTTCTGGTGCATTAACCACTACAGTCCACTGTACTGGTTATAATGTCTGTTGTGCTCTTTCAGGCCAATATATTTTAATGATTACTGGCAGTGAAGCTGGTGCTCTAGCACTGATGTCCACAGTGGCTGTAAATCAGTCTCTGTGTCAAGGGTATTCAATAAGAGGCAATTTCACAGGTATGGTCTATCATGGTATGAGTTAATCCCCAGCTACGTCTTGTGCTCGAGGAGGTTCCCTCAGGGTGACCAGATAGAATGCAGAGACAAACTTGCTATACAGATACTCGCTGTCCCATAAAGGTGTTTAGACAGGTACTATACAGAAAGATCATTTCTATTAAGTTGCATCAGGGCAATCTCCCCTGCCCAGGGTTTATATGAAGAGGATGAGATTCTCTGTGCCTGGGTTTTTATATGAAGGTAATTTCCCTCTCCCCATGGCATTATATGAGAGACACTCCTCTCTGCCTGGGGAATTAAAACAGGAACAGTCTCTCTGTCCAGGGTATTATATGACAGGCAATCTCTCTGTCAAGTTACTATAAGGGCAATCTCGGGAGGGGGCACTAAATATCTTAGTTCCTTACCTGTTATATCCACATGTTTGAGAAGATATTCCTTCTACATATATCTTTCTACATAAATCATATGCAGTTGGTGAAAATCTATTAGAGATTTACCTTAGACGTATATGCCTCATTGGTGTTTAAAATGTATTCTACAAATTTTATGCATAAGTCAATTTATATAAGATGCATCATAAGGCAATCTCAGATAGGATCCTTTATAAGAAGTGTTCCCTGCAGTATTCAATCACAAATATAACATTTCCAGCATTAAGAATTTTTTTTTTTTTTAAATATGCCATTTATCATGCTATATTTTCTCACGTATCATTTACCCTCTTCTTTTAAAGATAGCCAAAATTCAATTGGTTTGGGGTCACTATGCAGCCAACCAAAGCACACTTATTGTGTACGTACGCTTCAAGATACTTCAATTAGACAGGCGTTTCAAGGTCTACTGACAGAGACCAGAGAGAAAGCCACAAAGAACACAGTATAATGGAGTGTGGTTACTTAGCAACCCATGGCAGCCATATCACAAAGTGACAAAGGTTTCATGAAGAATGAGTGAATGTGACAGTGACAAGTAAAGACATTTGGTGAGTGAGATATCATTTTTTATACAGCTGTAAAAATAACATGCAAGTTAAGTATTTTTTCCTCATTTTTTCCCCCTTGTTTTAACACTTTCTGTATACACAGTTTTTAGGAAATAGATTTAGAATTCACAGTTGACCAAAGCATTTAATCTAAATAATTTTTATAAGTTAAAACCTCCAAAAGTGTCCTTAAAAAAAAATAAAAAAAATAGAAATTCAAGTTTGTCTGTCTGCGCATGATAAATCATTACTTTGCAAAGCTTTTTGTTATACACCTGTTTTTATGTGTCTGCAATGTCAACACGAGTGCAATTCAATGTGAATGCACATTACAGTTGTGTAGGGTGAAAAAAAAATTAATAATTCAGAAACACTTCAGCCAAAAACAAATGTTTTTTGCCCAGCAGAATTTAGTTCATGTCACTATTCGGGTCAGCCGAATCAGTACAGAAAAAATCCAATCTCGAGATGGCCATTCGGGCAGCCAGAACAGCAATGCTACCTATGAGTGTGCTGACATCCAAAAGCTACAATATTGTCTGGCTTAATGACTACGCAATATCATGCAATTCTGAGTTTGGAAAATTAGATTATTATATATCTGGATGTAAAAAAAAAAAAAAAGGAAGAGAGATAACTTATACAGATTAATTATAATCTTTCTTGTATTATGAGCAGAAGTAATTTTAAGTTCAAAATAGTGGATCTATGAAAAAATAGAAGGAAAAAGTTAGTGGGCAATTGACCACCCACTAACCCCTTTCACTTGACAAGAACAAAGCTTTGCCACACAACCAGTCTGTAGCATCAGTGACCATCCTTAGTGTGGCAAAAACACAGTGCCCTATCAGCTTCTCCCAACTGCGTCTACGGAGAGCACTGCAATATTTAGCTTGGCAGGCTGAAATTAAAGGTATTTGAAAAAAGGGGAACAGCAACAGCACGAGAAATATAATTATAAAAACTTTTTCATCACTGCCAGATTTTAAAATACTTTTACAAATTTAGAAACAACTTTGAAGGGACAGGTGAGTGGGCAATTGGATCTCGGCTAGCAGATAATGTTGCCTCAAGTAGTATACTGAGTAGCAGGGTAAACCAAGATGGGTAGATTGAGAAAGGTTATTTTCTCCATTAGTTGTTGGGACATTTATGATTGTTGGTGATTCAGAATGTTCCCTGTAATAGAACACACTCGCTCACTTTTAAAAGTGGTCAAGGAACATGACAATAGTTGCTGAGCAACCAGGCAAAGGGCAGGACACATACTTTTCTTCTTATCCCAGTAGCTCTGAGTGTCCTCAGTAGGAGGCAAAACAGGTTCCGACAAGGAAGGTTTGACCTTTTCAGAGGCACTACACTTCTTTCAATTGCTTGCTGCTTTGCTTGCTGCCACCAAACTGCCAAAATCATTAAGCCACAAATGAACTGTTCTACATTGTTGTCTTGGGGTTATGCTGTGGGTGCTACTGCTGGAAGTAGAAACCAATGGTAATGTAATAGGTTCAATGCACATATCTTCCTCAAACAGAATGCCTCTCTTTCACAGCAAATCATAGACCATGTTAATAAATCTGTCCCTCCAATATGTCAGGCTGTTGGATTGGCGTGGAACTTTCATCTTAATACTATGATTACACAGAGAATATTGCAGCAGTTATGGGCAATTAATAATTTGTTTGTGAAGATGAACATTGAGTAGATCCTTCAGCTTTCTGATAACTGCTAATACATCAGTGTGTTGTGTGCTGCCAGGAACAAATTCCATGTTTTCCAGGAAGGTATCTGTCATGTTTATGAGTTGGGAGAAAAAATTGATGGCTTATCATATGTTGGCATTACTGTGGCTCAAATAGTCTGTAATGTTCCTATATAGAGAATAACTGATACTAGCTACCCTATCATTGTCTAATTCTCATGGCCAAATAGGGAGTCAATGCCAATGGAGTGGTGGGAAGCTAGATTATTTATTGCCCTCTGCTGTTACCAAATCATTTTCAGCATTTCTAAAGTGGAGTTCCACTACATGCTGACATCTTGTCATAGAGAGTGTGTGAGTATCCCTCTTTTCTCCTGCTCCAGTCTCAAGAGAAGGCCTACCCTCACAGTACAGTGGAAATGACCAATAATCCTCCTGCAGTACTCTGTTATGGTTTGCACTTTTGTGTTGAGTTTCTGAATTGCACCTTCACTACAAGCAGAGGAGTAACTAGAAAACACAGGGCCCCGTTGCAAAAATTGCCCTGGCCCTCCCAGTCATTCCATGTGTCTCACCCCTTCAGCCACTCTATGTGTCTCATTTTCCCCATGTGTCTCATTCCCTCCCCCCAGCCCATTTCCCCCATGTGTCATAATTTCTGCCACCCAGCCGTACATGTGTCTCTTCTCTCCATGTGTCTCATCCCCCCACAAGCCCCACCACGTGTCTCATCCCCTCAAGCCCTTCCATGTGTCTCTCTCCCCCCTCCACTCCAGCCCCTCCCCTGCAGTTCCTCCATATGTCTCTAACCACCCTCCCCTGCAGCCCCTCCATTTCTCTCTGCCCCTCCTGTGCAGCCCATTTGTCTCTCTCCCCTCTCCCCTGCGACCCCTCCATGTGTCTCTCCTGCAGCCCCTCTATTTATTTCCATCCTCCCCTGATTCCCATTTGTCTCTCTTCCCCCTCCCTTGCAGCCCCTTCATTAGTCTCCTTTTCAGTCCCTCTATTTGTCTCTTTCCCCCTCCAGCCTCTCAATATGTCTCTCTTCCCCCTCCCCTCCAGCACTTCCATGTGACTCCCCCCCGCCCCCGCAGCACCTTCCATCTGACAGGAAGTGCTCTCTCAATGAGCACTTTCTGTGAGAATGTTCAGCACTCCCGTCCGGCCGGTGCTGCAATCCACTGGCTTAAATGGTATGCCGGTGGTCTACAGTTGCAGGAGTCACAGTGGCAGTCCCTGGATTGATGGGCCCAGTCCCCACTGCAACCCCAGCGACTGTGGTATTTACGCTATCAAATACAGAGATTCATTTGTTAGAAAAAGGCATGATATTCGCTTCCAATAAGGTTGACAGTTTTGAGTTATATATTGATTTTAAAAAATGTATTAGATCGATGACTGTTAAAAGACACTTTCTTAAATATCCTATACCACCTAAAACGGAAATGGATAGTGTTAAAATCTCCCATGAACATTCTTCCCTACTCAAAGTAAGGGCCCTTATCTTGAAACCTTTAAAATATAGTAGACCAAGAGTTGGAAAAACTAATAGCTAAAAAGATGAAAGAGGTTGAAGACATAATAATGTGACTAAAGCATAAAGTATATGTCTAAAGAGGTTAAGTGAAAGAGAAGATATAATAATAAAAGGGGCTGATAAGGGTGGGGAGATAGTAATAATGATGATGGAGTACTATCTAAAAGAAGCCAAAAATATTTTAGGAGATACAAACATATATGTAGAGTTAAAAACAGACCCTACAAACTCTTTTAATACTTCTCTGAAACATCTTTTGGAAGTAGCAACTAGGGAAGACATTATTTCACAAAAGAGTTTAGATTTTCTGTTACAAAAAAAATCCAACTATTCCGATATTTTTTTAACCTAATAATCACAAATGTTTCCTAACCCCTCCAGGCCACCCTATTATCAGCTGCATAAATGCATTGACAGCTAACCTCTCAGCCTTTATCGATTTTTCTTCCTATAAAAATTTGCCCAGAAAGCAAAATCTTATATTAAGGACACCAAATTGTTCCTACAGGAAATTTAGAGTATATAGTGGCAAGAAGAATACAGCTGTGCAACACTAGACCTGACGTCACTGTATACAGTAATTAGCCATGACTTGGTTATAAAGCCATAGTATTTTATATGGAGGAAGACGAAGAGATTTCCAGGAAATTGAAATAATTTCTTTCATTATCTGTTAAATTAATTTTAGAACACAATTATTTTTACTTTAAAGATAAATTTTATTTGCAAATTAGGGGTACCACCATGGGCACCAGGTTTGCCCTCAGTTATGCCGATACCTATATGAGAAGATGGGAAGATTAAACTGTGTGGTTTGGTCATGACTGGGGTGAAAACCTAAGATGAAAAGATGGCGCTAAAAGTCCAATAAAATGTAAGAAGTAAAACCCAGTGCAGCTAAAAATCACCCAAGTGTTTAGTCAGTAAAAACACTTACATACAAACAAATTGATACAGGAATATGGTGATTGTGCACACAATGGCGGATGTTTTTCTTGGTATTGTTTCAAGATACCAAGATACTGTAAATATAAAAGGCCATCATAGGACAATATGTATATACAGAGTAAAAAGTTAAAATAACTTGGAACACTAACAATATTTGGAGCCCATATAAGTCAGCTCTAAACTATAATGGCAGTTTCATCAATCAGTTCAAAAAAGTTAAAAAAAAATAGTATAGGGAATGAAATTAGATTGAAGTCACAGAGAGGTAGGAATGAGCTCCTTATGGACAAACAAAAAGAAGAAAACATGTAGAACAACTTTCAATGTGTTTTTTCCACAATATATAATATACATCAACACCCAATGTTAGTGTTCCAAAAAAAAAATAGAATCTGAAGAACATGCTAGCACCTAGCTACATTAGGAAAAAAGGAGGAAAGACTTTAAACATGAATGAGAAGGGTTTGAAAGGATGTGGGAATTGTAAAGCCTGTTCTACGATAAATATGACCAAAACTAGTAGATTTGTAAGTGTGACCATGGGAGAAGACTTTCCAATTAAGGCAAATATTGACTCTGGAACATATAAACAATATAAAAATGAGTTATACATTCCACTCGATTCCAATGCACTGTAACTCTTGTCCAGCTTTTAATTACAGGAATTTCTGTTGTACAGGTATTGAAAAGATACACTCTTATTGGAGAGGAGGGCATAGGGTTAAAAAACTTTCCCAACAGGAAACTCATTGGATACACAGGTAACCTACATTGGAACCGAAAGGATTGAATGTAGATATAGATTGGTTTGTTTTCTTTAGACCATATAATGAGAGTAATTGAGCAATGATTTTTTTTTTTTAATTCTTTATTTTTAATCAACATGTATATAATGCAATCGATCATCAGTGTTGACATTCGATATATAACAGAAACTAGAAGTTTGTGAACAGTACAATTGTACAGCTTTTGGCATAAATAACATGGTACCATTGTGCATATGTGTCGTTTGATTCATCTGGTTGTTAGGTTTTATATAGGTGGTTCCCAGGGTTCACTTGAGCTTGTTGTCAATATTGTCTTGTCATCTATTCTCAGTGATCGCCTGGATTAATGGTTTGTACGTAGTAAATTACTGTATCTGATTCCTGCTTTATTTATTTACCTTATGAGACCGTCTTAAGGAAAATCTTATGATAGTCAGAGTTTTGTTTTATATAGAACCTGGAAGTATGGTTCTAATTAGAAATTTAGGGATAGAAAAGAAAAGAAGTAGAGGTGTTACAATAGAAGAAAAGGGGATAGGGGAGAAAAAGGGAGGTAGGGGTCCCTAGGAGACATATTCAGTTGAACTGTTGGAGCATGTTCATGGTAAATTTGCCAGGTTGGAGTTTTCCTATGGTTCCCAGATCTTCTGGAAGGTTTTCAAGGTGCCTCTTATTCTAGCTGTTAAGTCCATGAAATGGACTTCTTTTATCCTATTTATTACCCCTGACATGGATGGTATGTGTGGTTTGAGCTAACCTGAGGCTACCGCTCTCCTAGCCGCAAGAGTAATTTTGTGGATTAGCTTTTGTTCCTGTTTGGTCCATCCATCTATGGTTCTGCTTAACAAGAATAGCCACGGATCTAGGTCTTGAACTCTCGAGAAGACCTGAGTTAATAGGTCTTGTATCTGTTTCCAAAATGTGACCATCCATGGGCATTCCCACCACATATGTATGTACGTTCCCCTCTGACCGCAACCCCTGCAGCACACATCTGTAGGAGTTTTTCGCATTTGATTCAACTTAGCCGGTGTGGTGTACCAGCGAAGCATAGTTTTTATGGATTGCTCCTGGAGGATAACGCACACAGATGAGGAATGGTTAGCTTCCCATATCTCTTGCCACTCTATAACTTCTAGAGTTTCCCCTAGGTCTCTTTCCCATTGATCTGTATAGGTTAGCTTACCCCAGTCCTTGGTTTCGGAGCAGAGGTGGGCATACATGAGCGCTATCATGCCTTTGAGCGCTATCATGCCTTTGGCAATGATTTATTTTTTGAACATGAAAATATCATTTACATAATTGCACTTAAGAATAAGAACACTTACAGAGCACTTAAGGAACTTGGAGCACTTTAGATTAATTGGTAAAAAAAAATATATAGTGATAGATTATCTATTGCAGTGTTTCCCAACCCAGTCCTCAAGGCACACCTACCAGTCCAGGATTTAGGGATTACCCAGTTGTGTTTACAAAGAAAAAAAAAACACCTTAGACACAACTGGGTAATCCCTAAATCCTGGACTGGTAGGTGTGCCTTGAGGACCGGGTTGGGAAACACTGATCTATTGTGACAGTCACTAAGCACTTTAATAGTTATGTATGAAGAGATGGGGTTAAATAAGAATCAATAGAGTTAAATAGATTCTTTCTACACTGTATTTTACTTGGTTGGTTCAAATATATATGATCATAACCCAGCTTTTTCTCTTTATAGTCATTTTTCTCTAAAGGGAGACTGGGGTTTTCTAACAGTGAAGGGATATGCATTAATTGTATTGTGGAACTCACTGTGGAATGCATAAAAAGCGGCTGTCATTGCAAATCCTAAATGGAACGCAAATGGCCGCCGCTTGACATGCACATGTCATCAGGATACCCGGACCGGAAGTGGCGCACCAGAAATGACGACGTGGAAATCTAGAAGTAGAAAAGACCGGGGTAAACAAAGAAGGAGAAAGAAAACAGTTGAGGAGGAGAAGAACGCATTAAACCACCAATCGGACTAAGGGATTAGCCCTATATAAATCAGGATTTGGGGGAAGATAGATTGTTTTTCCCTGTAAGGAACTGGCTTTAATTATTGTGTTATTAGTGGCTGATGAAGTCCACATGGATTGGACGAAATGCGTAGGACCAATTTTATCTTTCATTTTTTATTCAGAATTTTATCTGTACCTATTGCCAATAAAGCAATTTTCAATACTTCACTGGATTTGTGATTTTGTTTCCTAAGACATGCTGGTTCCAGTAAAAAATCCATACAGACGGAGAGAAGGTCTTAGCTCCCCAATACCTTCGGGGGAGGCACCCTTAAGGCGACATAAAATCTACATTATAGTGAGTGCTACTTGTAAAAGTGTCATTATTCTATTTTGTTGACATATTGCACTATGTACTGTTTATTTTTCTTTAACAGCTGTATCCCAGTTGTTGCATGAATATATATGGCTGTATAAAAGGTTGCCATCTGGGAGGTACCTGTGGGAAGCTTTTTACTGTTGTAGTTACACCACTGACAACAAGATGACAGCACAACCTTCATTGATAGCACACCTTCTTACCGCTGCAAACCAACTAATCCCAGCTAAGTGGAAGCATGGTAAGAGAAATGGATTACGGTGAAAACCATAAGGGTAATGGAAGAAATCACCTTTTCTGTTTCAAAAAATTACTCAAGATACACACAGATATTGGTACCCTGGTTTACCTTTCCCAGAACAGGAACATGGATGCTTGAAATAGAATTGCTGCTTCTCATGTTAACAATTTAAACTGCGACCTAGACACCAACTGGGTCACACTCAAAGTCTGACTAGCTATAAAGCAGGATTTAGCACAAATCTACTATCCACTGTCATGGAATACAGATTTCAATAATATATAATGAACACTGTACACAACTCAGTTCTACTAATAAGGATGCAGTGGCTAAGCATTATGTATCTCTATTATTTCTTTTTGTGTTTATTTCTTCTTCTAATATGCTTAGCTCTTACCTGGAACAGTTACAATGTACTCCAGATCTAACACAGTTTCTTGATTATATGTACCATATCTTATATTGTAATACATAATGTCAACTACTGTAACTTGTAACAGACCATCAAGATGAAAGCACAAAGCTACAAAGGAAACATCTTTCAGAGCATTGACTATATTAGCAGCTCCTTTAGTGACCATGAACTCAACATGCAGTTTGCTGTTGGCCTGCTTTTCCAACCAAGTTGACACCATTTGTCTGATTGTCATCAAGATGTTTGCTGAAGTGCACTTTTCATCCTTCAGCATGTAGCAAGAGAGATTGATATCTCTTCTGCCATACAGATTCACTCTCAGCTGGTAAGGTTGGACCTACCTCACTGTCCCCACTGTCCAGGCACCAGAGAGCCGTCACTGAAAGAAAGACATGCTGGCCAATAGAAGCACTCTATAAAGTGATGATGTGCACCTGCTGACCTACAGCCTTAGCAAGCTTCTACTTCACTAGTGGCACACAAAAATGGCACAATGATGTGACTATCTTCCTAGTGAAAGTGAATCATGAGGGAAGTACATACTGTGGAAAAAGATCTGATGTTAGCTGCTTAAAGGATTCCCCTTCTATCATGTAAAAGGAAGTGCTTTTTACAGCAATCAGATAAGCAATCAGGCAGCTGATTTTGTTAGCCTTCTATTTTGACATGTCCCTGTCATGAAATCCAACAAAATGTTCAAGAGTAGTTTGATGGACAGCAATATAAGTTATTGCAGCATGAAAAGGATGAGAAACATCCAACTGCCTCCTGTGCAGTGAATCAGACTTAACAAACATGCTGCTAATCCACTATCCTGATGCTGAATTCTACCAGCATCAATCGTGGTTAGAGGCAGCAGTCCACATGGTTTGAGGAAAAGTTGTTTAGATTCTAGATGCCATGGCACTACTGATGATGAAGGATTTAGTAACATGATCTCTTCATTTTCAATCAGATGTTAACATGCTGTAGAAGATTTTATTTCCTGCTCTGTAAATTGAACTTCAATTATATACAGGAGGCTCCTGAATGGTGTAGAAGGCTAGTAACAGAGCAGGAGATAAAAAATGATAAATTCAATTTTTTTTTAGAATAAAGGATGTGTAAACATTAGATCTGTTAGAAAGTGTTTGGGAAGTGTGACTAAAGCTGTATAAACAAAGTGATTTAACTGCAAAATTGCAGGGGCATGATCTATACATCAAAACTGCTCTATTAAGTTAAAGTGGTTTTGGTGGCTAAAGTGTCCCTTTAATGACTAAATGCCTGCCCATCTCCTATCTCCCATTCAAAGTTGTTTCAAGTGACCCTGGCCACAGTAGATGCTACCTGGTTATTATTATTTTTATTACTATTATTATTATTTACATAGCGTCAACAGATTCCGTTGCACTTTACAATATTATAAGAGGGGGGATTTAGCTATAAATAGGACAATTACAAGAAAACTTACAGGAACGATAGGTTGAAGAGGACACTGCTCAAACGAGCTTACAGTCTATTGGAGGTGGGGTGTAAAACACAATAGGACAGGAAATAGCAATCAAAATAGGTTGGAGTAAAGCAGAGCTGGAGGAGAGAGTAGAGTGCTGTCCTTTAAAAGAGAGCAAGAGAAAGGTATGTGAGGTAGAGGTTACTCTGGGAGGCTATAAGCTTTCCTAAAGAGGTGGGGTTTAAGGCACTTCTAAAATGACAGAGGACTAGGGGAGAGTTTGATGGCAGTAGGTAGGCTATTCCATAGAAAGGGAGCCACCCATGAGAAGTCCTGCAAGCCTGAGTTGGCCGTACGGGTGCGAGTAGAGGACAGGAGAAGGTCAGAGCTTAGAAACCGAGAAGGGGCATACCTATGGATTTGTGAAGAGATATAAGAGGGGCTAGAACTGGTCAATGCTTTATAGGTATGGGTAAGCACTTTGAATTGACTCCTATAGGATACAGGAAGCCAATGCAAGGACTGACAGAGGAGTGAAGTGTGAGAGGACCGACTAGAGTGGAAAATCAGTCTGGAGGCAGCATTCTTTACAGACTGTAGTGTAACAACATGGTTTTTGGGAAGACCAATGAGGAGAGGGTTATAATAATCCATGCAGGAAATTACTAGAGCATGGACAAGCTCTTTAGTAGCATCTTGCGTAAGAAAGGGGCAGATGCGGGCTATGTTTTTAAGATGGTATCCACAGGATTTGGTAACATGCTGGATGTGAGGCTCAAAGGTGAGGCCAGAGTCAAATATGACACCAAGACAGCACGCTTGCAAGAATGGACTGATGTGGATACCACTGACTTCAAGGGAGAGCGAAAGAGGAGGATCAGTATTAGGAGGAGGAAAGACAAGGAGTTCAGTTTTAGAGAGATGTAGTTTTAGAAAGCGGGAGGACATCCAATCAGAGATGGAGGGAAGGCAAGCAGTGACACATTGCAGGACGGCAGAGGAGAGGTCCAGGGAGGAGAGATATAACTGGGTGTCATTAGCGTACAGGTGGCAGTGGAATTCAAATGAGGCAAAAAGTTTGCCAAGAGAGGCAGTATAAAGAGAACATAGAAGGGGACCAAAGACTCCAACTGAGACAAGGACGAAGGGATGAGGTATCATTAGAAAAGGAGACACTGAATGAGCGTTGGGAGAGATAAGAGGAAAACCACGAGAGGACAAAGTCACAGAGACTGAGTGATTGAAGAGTTTGAAGAAGGAGAGCATGATAAATGGTGTCAAAGGCAGCAGAGCGTTGAAGAAGAATTAGTATGGAGTAGTGGCCTTTGGACTTACCTGCGATTAGGTCATTAGTAACTTTAATAAAAGCAGTAGAGTGGAGGGGGCGGAAGCCAGATTGAAGAGGGTCAAGGAGAGAGTTGGAATTGAGGAAGTGAGATATACAGGAAAGACAAGTCTTTCCATAAGCTTTGAGAAAAAAGAAAGCAGGGATATGGGACGATAGTTAGAGGGGGTGGACGGGTCGAGGGATGTTTTTTTCAGGATAGGTATTACAGTAGCATGTTTAAGGTTATCAGCTACAATGCCAGAAGAGAGAGCAGTTGAAGATATGTGTTAAGGAAGGCACAAGACAAGGGGAGAGAGATCTGATAAGTTGAGACGGGACAAGATCAAGCGGGCAAGTGGTGGGGCGAGAGGAAAGGAGAAGAGCAGCCACTTGTTGTTCAGTAGCAAGGGAGAGAGTCTGAAGGGTAGGAAAGGCATGATCTATGTGTGGTTGAGAAAGAGAAAGGCAGGGTGGTGAGAATGATTTCCTTAGCTGTTCAATCTTGTCGGTAAAGTAGCATGCAAAGCTCTCAGCTGTAAGGTAAGATTGAGGGGTGGTCACAGCAGGGCGAAGAAGAGAGTTAAAATGTCAAAGAGACACCTGTGATTGTGGGAGCATGAACTAATGAGAGAGGAAAAGTATGACTGTTTGGCAATGGCAAGAGCTGCGCTGTATGAACATAATATAAATCTATAATGGAGAAAGTCCGACTGGGTGCAAGACATCCTCCAGTTCAGCACAACGGGAGCATCTTTGCAGGTAGTGTATTGATTTAGTATGCCACAGCTGGGTCGTGTCCTCCTCGAGGTGCATGTTTGGAGCAGGGCTGCAGCGTTCAAGGCAGAGGTGCGGGTAGTGTTATATGTGGAGATGGCCAGTGAGGGACAGGAGAGGGAAGGGATGAATAGGAGTTGTGAATCAATATCAGCTGAAAGCTGCTGGTGGTCCATAGAAGTTAGAGTCCCCCATGAGTTGAAGGGGGTTAGGCTTAGGTTGTTAGGTGAGGGGGTACTCTAGAGCAAATGATAAGAGAATACAGCATTAAGCTAAGCCTAGTGTCATACTAGAATCATGAACACAGGATATCTTCCACTCCCACATAGGATCAACAAGGATAAATACATAAGAGCCTACTAGCATGTCTTCCTCAATAGATAAAGTCAAAGTGTTTAAAAGGATCCCGGATAGAAGTATAGTTGTTTTATTGCTTCTTCTTTTTTCCCTTCAGTTGGTCATTTTACTTTATCTGTGAATAACATCAACATTTAGTGACTGTCCCCTTCCATTAATCATCTTTTTTTCCTACCACTCAGTTGGACAGGAGATACAGCCCAAATGATTGGGCAGATCTTATCAATATTTTTTTTTCTTTGCTGTTTTTATTTAAAACTTTTCCCCTCTTTTTCTTATTAATATTTTTCTCTCTGCTGTTTTCATTTAAAAAGTTTTTCCTTTTTTCTTATATATATTTTTATTTCTTTACTGTTTTTTAATTAGGGGGAGTGCCCCTTAATTACCACCTGCGTGGGATTTGGAATGCCAATATAAACCCACTGCTGACTCACAGAGCTTGCTTGAAAGTAGGCTATTTAAATAGTCTCTCTTAAGTAGGAATTGAAATAATAGGAGGGAGTTTAAACCAAGAGGGTAAATATTGTTTTGCTCACTTGTGTTTTTGGTAGCTGGGGATGAGTGCCAGCAAGATTGCAAGTTTTACTCAGTGCACATCCTGCTGCATGTATGCATGCCTGGATGAATCTGTCCAGGGTCCATACCCATGTGGCGGGTGTGAGCGAGTGGCTTTTCTGGAAGCTCAGATTGGAGATCTGGAGAGGCAAATTGCAACACTGAGGGAGACTGACAATCTTGAGAGGAGAACAGGTGAACAGGCACATAGCTGGGTAACAGTAGGGCGAGGAAGCAGAAGGTGAGGGCAGCGGAAAGGTTTAGCTAGTCCTGATCTTCTGAAGCCTTGCAGTTTTGAGTGAACACGTCGGGAGCATAAGCTCATGATTAGATGTACTGCAGGAAGCTGTTCCATCTAACAGCCGTGGGAACAGACCCTTTAGTACGGGTGGGGTTTGCAGTGTAAGTAAGGCTAGACAGGTTGTGGTGGTAGGGAACTCTATTATTAGGAGAGTAGACAGGGTAATCTGACGCTCTGATCGCCTCAACCGGACAGTTTGCTGTCTCCATGGTGCTTGGGTCTGGCAATATTTTCAGAAATATTACCTGTGCCGCTCTACAGCAGAAAGGCAGTGGGAGATTAGAGAGGTCAATGCGTAGCTGAAGTCTTGGTGCAGGAAAGAGGGTTTGGGGTTTTTAGAGCACTGGGCTGATTTTGCCCTTCGGTACTGTAGCAGAGCTGCAATATTAAATCCCAAGATCTCCGCTGGTATGGAAGGTAATCCAAAGTAAAGCGCTGGAAAAGAAGGCAATATCCCAAATCCCCCAATAACCGGACAAAACACAGTTCAGGGAGTCAACTGCCAATTTTATTCACTGCTCCAGGAGTCAACTGCCAATTTTATTCACGGCTGTTAGCCTATGCATGCTTTCTATTCTAAAACGCACAAATACATTTTTACACCAGGTCAACACAGCTATTTCAGACAACCTTTAAATGTTCTGCAATATGACCTAAAGTGGCTAGGTATGCCACAATGCTCCCCCAGAACCAAGCCGTCATACACAGTCTGATCCCAACGGATCGGCTTGGGGATGTCCGGAGGAGTACTCACAGATCACTTCTCAAGGTCAGTCTGTCTAGATAACCCGTCAACTTTACTGTTTTGCTTTCCTGGGCGGTAATGAATAGTGAAGTCAAAAGGCTGCAGCGCCAAACTCCATCGCAGCAGCCTGGCATTGTCCCCCGCCACATGGTTCAGCCACACCAACGGGTTGTGATCTGTGAGTAGGGAAAAAGGTTGTCCATATAAATAAGGCTGCAACTTTTTGAGGGCCCACACCATGGCCAGGTAATCTTTCTCAATGACAGCGTAGCTCACCTCACTGGGTAATAACTTTCGGCTTAAGTAAGCTACGGGATGTTCTCCACCATCTGCTCCAACTTGGCTCAGAACTGCTCCCAATCCAAACATTGAAGTGTCTGTGTGGACCAGAAATCATTTAGTTGGAACAGGAGCAGCAAGTACAGGTGCATTGGTTAAAGCAGTCTTGAGTTGTTGGAACGTCTGATCACACTCTGGGGCCCAGATGACCTGTCGAGGAAGGTTTTTGCAGGTCAAGTCAGTCAGGGGTTTGGCCAGGGCACTATAATTGGGTACGAATTTTCGTTAGTACCCTGCAGTACCCAGGAAGGCTAGCACTTGGGTTTTTGTCCGGGGGGGAGGCCACTTAGCTACTGCTTCAATTGTTGCTGGTTCAGGCTTTTGCTGTCCACTCCCTACCCGGTGCCCCAGGTACTGTAACTCTGCCATCCCTATGTGACACTTGCTGGGCTTTAGCGTCAACCCTGCCTCTCCGATATGGTCAATGACTGCTCCAATATGTCGCAGGTGGTCTGACCAGGTCTGGCTATAGATGGCGATATCATCCAGGTATGCACATGCATATTCTGGAAACCCATCCAGTAGGCGATCCACCATCCGTTGAAAGGTAGCCGGAGCGTTTTTCATCCCGAATGGCATGACGCGAAACTGATACAAGCCAAATGGGGTGACAAACGCCGTCTTGGGGATGACATCCTCGGCTAGTGGAATCTGCCAGTACCCTTTGCATAAATCTATTGTAGTAAGGTACTGGCCTCGTGCCATTTTGTCTAGCAGCTCGTCTATCCGGGGCATCGGGTAGGCATCAGACACTGTTTTGTCATTTAGCCTCCAGTAGTCTACACAAAAGCATGTTGTGCCATCCTTCTTGGGTACCAGCACTACTGGCGATGCCCAGGGGCTATCAGAATGTTCAATAACCCCTAGCTGCAACATTTCCTCAATTTCCTTCCTCATATGTTCCCTGACCACTTCCGGGATACGGTATGGGGTCTGCCGCATAGGTAGCTGTCCGGGGGTCTCAACTCAGTAGCTAGCGGGGTGTACCCTGGTAAATTGGATAAAGTGGCTCCCTTAGCCGCGATTAACTCCTGTACCTGGGCACGCTCCTGAGGACCTAGCCGCTCCCCCAGCTGAACACCTGTGGAGGCCTCTGACTTATCTTCCCGCTCTAATAAGTCAGGTAGCGGAAGATTCTCCTGATCCTCAGAGGCTGAAGCGCATATCGCCGCCACGTCCTCTATCCTCTCATGGTAGGGTTTGAGCATATTCACGTGGAGCATGCGTCTCTTCCCTGTCCCTGAGCAGGGGCCAATCACATAGGTGGTGTCACATCTCTGTTCCACCACCTGGTATGGGCCTTGCCAGATGGCCTGCAGCTTGTCATTGCGAACAGGTTTTAAATTCAAAACTTTCTGTCCCACGTGAAAGCTGTGGTCTCTGGCTCTCCTACCATACCAAAGGAGCTGGCGTTGTTGGGCCGCCTAGAGGTTGATCCGTACGGTCTGGGTTAGTGCCTCCAAGCGGTCCCTGAGCTCCAGCAAATATGGTACAATGGGTGTCCCATCTGTACTACTTTCCCCCTCCCAGTGCTCCCTAATTAAATCTAAAGGTCCTCGCACACTTCTCTCAAACAGTAGTTCAAAAGGAGAAAATACCATGGACTCTTGGGGTACCTCTCTGTAAGCGAATAGCAGATGGAGTAGGAATCGCTCCCAGTCCTTATAGGCCTCTCCAAAGGTACGGAGCATCTGATTTAACGTCCCATTAAACCTTTCACATAACCCATTAGACTGCTGGTGGTATGCAGAGTTCACGATAGGTTTATTGCCACATATTCTCCATAGTTGTTGGGTCACCTCGGTCGTGAACTGCATACCCATATCCGATATGATCTCCTGGGGGAACCCCACTCGGGAGAATACTTTCATTAAGGCCTCGGCCACTGTCTCGGCGTGGATATTAGAAAGGGCTACTGCTTCGGGGTACTGGGTGGCGTAGTCTACTATGGTCAAGATATATCTCTTGCCGGAGGGACTGTGTTTTGGTAAGGGCCCTACTATATCTACGGCCACTCTACTAAATGGTTTGTCTATGATGGGCAGTGAGCACCCCTCTTGCCTTTCTCGCTGACAGATGTCACATGTCTGGCAGTACTGCCTCACGTCCTTGGATATACCCGTCCACAAAAAGGCGTGGGTCAAGCGGTATTGGGTGCAAGTCATCCCCAGATGCCCAGACAAGGGGATGTAATGAGCGATCCGAAGAAGTTCCTGTCTATATTTCTGGGGAACCACTAGCTGTCTAGTAGTCACATTCACAGATCCCCCCACTACTGTGAATGTTACTAGTGGTTACTGGGTGAGCCTCTTGGAGTGGACCTTGAGGAATAAAGGCGGAAGTCATTCGACCCAGGTCGTTTCCCAATACGACATCCGCTGGCAGTTTCTGCATCAGACCCACCTCTACCATGCCCTCCCCAACACCCCAATTCAAATGTACTTTTACGGTGGGTAATCTGTATACCGCTCCCCCTGCTACTCGCACTGCTACAGATCCGCCAGTGTGTGCGGAGCCTGGAACCAAATGAGGGGCTACCAGAGTCAGAGTGGCTCCCGAATCCTGGAGCCCTTGGACCTCTTTCCCTTCCAGGGTTACTAGCTGGCGATGGTGTTGCCTGTTGTCTGTGGTTTGTATCGACATCACATCATACCAGACCTAGTGAGAAACAGAGACAGAGTCAATCACCAAAACACCCCCAACGTTTCGGCAAAAATGCCTTTATCAAGGGAGGCTTGTAGGGTTTTATTGTATTGGTATCTCATTTACCTACCTATGATACTGACATTTTTTTCTTTTCACACATTGCGCATTTGGCATCTATATATATCCAGAATTGTTCTGACTGTTGCTTTATAACATGATATGACTTTATATCTTGGTTTTTCATGTAATGAGATATATCATTAGTGTGTACCCATTGAATAAAGATTTTTCTTTTGTATATAAACATTTATGGTTGTGCTCCTTACTCAATTAGTAGTTGCATGTATTTGGCTTTTGGGGATAGAGCCTTATGT
This sequence comes from Pelobates cultripes, assembly GCA_933207985.1. Taxonomy (NCBI): domain Eukaryota; kingdom Metazoa; phylum Chordata; class Amphibia; order Anura; family Pelobatidae; genus Pelobates; species Pelobates cultripes. The sequence continues at coordinate 43,593,627 of OW240923.1, forward strand.
AAGTGAGCACACTACATCTTACTATCATAGAGCTCAAATTGGGGCTAGCTTGTATGTAACATTGGAGTGTGCCTACCTTGTTTCATTTGTTAGTATAGAAGTAAAACAGGCGATTACAAATAAAAAAAGGGTATTAAAAGCAATTAAATGGGACAAATCAGAGGCATCCTATATAAGATATAAGGAAGCCAATAATGCTGCAATAAGGCAATTAAAGTGGCTAAACTAGAAAATGAGAAATTGATAGCCAAGGAATGCAAGTACATCAATTCTAAAAAAGAAAAAAAAAATGAAAGTGTAGGTACACTGGAAACAGAGATTGGTCTGAGAGTTAATGAAGACCAGGAAAAGGCAGACATTGTAAATAACTATTTTTCTTCTGTATATATTAATGAGGATCCTATGGCAAGATATATGCAAATTATTGCTGCAAAAAAACTTGCAGATAACTTGTGATTGGATGACTCGAGACAAGGTGCTACAGCAGTTAAAGGAAATTAATGTAAATAAATCTCCGGGGTCGGACGGTATTCACCCACGAGTACTTAAGGAGCAAAGTGGGGAAATAAGTGAACCTCTATATTTAATCTTTCAAGATTTTTTTGTTTCAGGTATTAAACCGGAGGATTGGAGTAAGGCAGCTGTCGTTCCTATATTTAAAAAGGGTTCAAAATCCTTGCCTGGAAATTATAGACCGGTGAGCATAACTTCTGTGACTGGGAAAATATTTGAAGGACTATTAAGGGATAATATTCATGAATTCATTAGGAAGAATTTTGTTATTAGCAATAATCAGCATGGTTTTATGAAACATAGGTCATGTCAAACTAACCTAATTGCATTATAAGAAGAAGTAGAATCAAGGTGTTGCAGTGGATGTGATCTACTTGGATTTTGCCAAGGCATTTAATACAGTTCCTCACAATAGGTTAGTGTTCAAACTAAAAGAAATTGGTCTAAATAAATATTTTTGTTCTTGTTTTTGGGTAGAACATTGGCTTAAGGATAGAGTGCAATGAATTGTCATTAATGGTACATTTTCAAGCTGGACAAAAGTGGTAAGTGGTGTCCCTCAAGGTTCTGTTTTGGGACCGCTTCTATTTGACATATTTATAAATGATCTTGAAATAGGCATTGAAAGCCTGTTTTAGTGTTTGCAGGTGGCACAAAACTTTGTAAAGTAATAAAATGTGAGCAGACATTGCTTTGCTGCAGAAGGATTTAGATAGATTTGGGGATTGGGCACTAAAATGGCAGATGACATTTAATGTAGAGAAATGCAAAGTTATGCACTTCGGCGTCAAGAATGCACAAGCAACTTACACCCTAAATGGTAGTGAATTAGGGATAACAACACACTAAAAAGATTTGGGAATTGTTATAGACAACAAATTAGGCAGCAATATGCAATGTCAATCAGCAGTTGCTAAGGTTGACGTATAAATAGGGGCATACATTCTTGCGATGAAAATATAATTTTGCCTCTTTATAAATCACTGGTAAGACCACACCTTGAATATGCTGTGCAATTTTGGGCACCTGTTCTAAAGAAGCATATCATTTCAGTAGAAAAAGTGACGAGCTAAAACATTGATAAAAGAAATGGAACATTTTAGTTATGAAGAAAGGTTCAGAAATGTAAATCTCTTTAGTTTGGAAAAATGACACCTCGGAGGGGGATATGATAACATTATACAAATATATTTAGGGCCAGTACAAACCATTATCTGAAAATCTATTCATAAACACTGCTATTCATAGGACACGAGGCTGGAAGAAAGGAGATTTAATCTAAGGCAAAGAAAAGGTTTTTTTACAGTAAGAACTATAAGGATGTGGAATTCTCTGCCTGAAGAGGTGGTTTTATCAGAGTCCATACAGATGTTTAAATAGCAATTGGATAAATACTTGCAAAAACATAACATACATGGATATCATTTCTAATTAGTGGGATAATAGCTGCTTGATACAAGGAGATATCTGACTGTCATTTTGGGGTCAGGAAGGAATGATTTTCCTAGTTTGTTGCAAAATTGGAAGCATTTCAGACTGTGTTTTTTGCCTTCTTTTGGATCAACAGCAAAAACATATGTGAGGAAGGCTGAAGTTGATGGATGCAAGTTTCTTTTCAGCTACATAACTATGTAACCTCTTGTCCATCATGGAAAACTAAGCTGTTTGCTTGTCCCCATTAAAATAAAACAAATAACTAACAAAAAATACAGCCACTTGCTCATTCCATGCCCTTCTTTTGTGCCTGGAACTTCTAGACAATCCATTGCAACTCACAGATATTAGGATGCAATGGTTAAGGTATTTGTAATGTTCCATTTAAAGAACTGTGGACAGAACACTGAAATATTCTATATGTCACTTCTATCTATAACAATTTGTGCTTTCTACTTTCTACTCATACATTTGCCATTGAAGTAGAACTATGTCAGATGTATTTGCAAAATCTAAAAAAAATCAAATCTGTTGCAGCATACCAATATGTTCTTCATGATGATGTGTTCTTCATAAAGACATGTTGACCCCTTGTAAATTGTTGTATATGGTTAAGATCTATTTCTACATATTCTCGCTTAATAGACATTGAAATAATTTTCATCTTAGCTGTTCTGATCAAAGGTCTGCAATTTCCCATGGTAAATATATATTTCCTATATTACTACAAGCATCATGCCCTCCAGTGTTATGATTTAAAAAAAAAAAAAAGAGCATTCTGGAATACTAAAAACAATGTTTTTGCCATTTTTAGGCTAAATTCCCCAAGTTCAACAAATAATTGTCCAGGTTTTCCAGTAAGAAAAAAGATGAAGGCAAAATTCATAGGGGGACACCAAAGGAAAAAATGCCAATGCGTTTCATGCCAAGCAGACACTTCCACAGAGACCTCTCTACTTCTTACAGAGACCCCTTGGAGCTGCCATGTTATTATCTGGTGTCCACTAGCACACTTTAAACAATACCAGGCACTCAGAAGTAATACATTGGAAACGTCCTTTTATCATATACCTTTCCTATTTAGGATTAGGATATTTTTTTGACAGCATAAATTGGTTCCCAAAATAGACATTCTAAATACCCATGAAGGTACCTTTTCCCAATGAAAGAGGCATGATGTCTGGTTGTTTCTAATAGCTTTCAAATATTAAACTTTATTAAACATTACTCTGGATGTATTTTTTATTATTTCCACTTAACTTCACCGTGTGGATACCTACAAAAACCCCATAATGTAACACATAGCTTAAAACTGACAATTTATTTTAATTTCAATATAATATATTTAATATAAATAGGTGCAATTAAAATTCTTATTACGTGGAATTGAGAGACTTATTTCTAAGAATCACTAACTTCCCAAACCGCACTCAATTTATGCATTTCGCCTAGATAGAGTGCTAGTCCAGATTGAAGATATAATGCCCAATTTTTCACGTTCTCTTAAGCATGTAGTCTGATCTTGAATGAATAAGGTATGGCTCAATTCACTAAATATCACTTACTTTGGACACATAATAACAACAACACATATGAATTAAAATATCCTATTAAACTATTGTTCAACTCAAAACAAAATGAAAACAAGAGACACACAAATAATGGTTACTATAAAAGAAAAGTAATCAAACAGTTAAAGTTTTGTACATAATATATGTCTATATCAGTGGAAGATATTTGTTCTGGAATTCCTTTCTGCAGTTATATTATAAGAAATAATCTTACACATATACAATCTAAAAAATATAAATAGTACAGAACGCAAATCGTTGGGTTAATTATTGCACTCACAAAGATAAATTTGAAAGTAGGCATGTCAATAAACTTCGACGTGAAAGACCTTCTTATTTTCTCTTTTCCTCACGTACAGTGCATGTAATAAAAATGGAGAGCCAAATATAATGTAGCAGTACAAGATAAAAGACCAAATCAGGCACATCAAAATTTCACTCTGGAACCAGGACATTGGTAGGGTTCTCCGAGGGATGATTGTGTAGCCACAATTCTGGGTAATAATAGAATAATAACAATTCAAAATAATTTAAAACACTATGTATTTCTCTAAGCCCTACGCGTTTCATCCAATGCAGGACTTTCTCAGGGGAATCTGTTGTATGAATGAAGCTCTCCACATCTCTCCAGTTTAAAAGCCTTTTTTCACACCTTCTTTTAAGAAATAATCTTCACTGATACTGCAAACACAAATTTTTTTTTTTCTATAACCAAAAATATTTTTTAAATGAATTAAATTGGAAATAAAAAATGTAATAAAAAAAACAAACCATAAAGTCTTTTCACATCTATTTTATTTCATATACATGTGAGCACTCACAGGACTTGTTGATGAAATAACACTGTGAATTGAAGCAGATTTAGTGCAAATATAATAGGATCACTGTTTCAGTCCCATACTGGACTGTTATCAAGACAATGTGCATGTTATCTTTAAATAGGGTGCTAACAATTGAGGATGTATGAGAGAGAGAGGCAAAGGGACAAGGCGAAAGTGGCCAAGAATAGCCCAAATAGCCTTCAAGACAGTTCTTTTTGGCCCTCATAAGTCTGAACTTACAATTGATGATGCTCCCGATACTCAACTAGTCTAATGAAGGCCAGTTTTATTGCTTCTTTAGTCAGCACTACAGTTTTCAACTGTGCTAGCATAATTGAAAAAAGGGTTTTCTAATTATCCATTTGCCTTTTTTAAAGGAAAAACCTACATTGGCAAATGCAACATTCCATTGAAACATAGGACAGATGGTTGCTGATAATGGGCCTCTGTTAGCCTATGTAACTATTACATTTCATCAGCCACTTCTAGCTACAATTGTCATTTACAACGTCTACACTGAATTTCTGATCAGTTTGCTGTTATTTTAACGGACAAAAGAAATCTGCTTTTTTTTTTCAAAAACAAGGAAAATTCTAAGTAACTCAAAATGTTTGAACACTAGTGTATATACTATAATTATTTTCTTCGCAATAATAAAAAGCACAAGCTAAAACTGTGATTTTTATGTCAGAATTTCTTTCACTTAGAGGAAAACATGTTATGATGCTTTACAAATTAGAAGGTTAAAGATAAGGTGTTTTTACTAACAGATGGTATCCTAGGTTTCAGATGGACATTAGAGAAGGATTATCATGGAGCTTTCCTTACAGAACCCAGGAGACAGGAACACACAGAGTTAAGCAAGAAGTTGGCAGCTTCTGTGGACAGATCATATGTTACTTTTGATCTCTAATTTCCTGAAATATGTGTACACAGTTCAATGATTAGACATTCAAGAAATTGGCTTTGAAAAGCTTCCTTACCCTGATCTTTGTGTACCAGGATATACCAGTGCCAAAATATGTGGCAATAGTTAAAAAAATGTGTGTTTCTAGTTTTTGCAGTGATGCCAGCTTTTCTCTGTACAGTGTCAGAAGGCATTTTGGTCTTACTAATATGATATCAGTATGTATTACCATTCGAATCATCTACTCTACAAAGCTGCTGGTTGATATCTCTATCTATTGTGGTGCATTACCAGTTATAAATGTCACTATTATGGACTAGAAATGTCGCGAACTGTCCGCCGAACTGTTCGTGAACTGTCCGCTGGCGAACAATAGCGTGTTCGCGTTGGGCGAACATATCCGATTTCCGGTCCGCCCCCTATACGTCATCATTGAGTAAACTTTGACCCGGAACCTCACAGTCAGCAGAAACTTCCTGGGAGGGAGGGTCTGCTGCTGATTGGGTGGAATGTGTCTGCTGGCTGTGAGGTTCCGGGTCAAAGTTTACTCAATGATGACGTATAGGGGGCGGACCGGAAATCGGATATGTTCGCCCAACGCAAACACGCTATTGTTCGCCAGCGGACAGTTCGCGACATCTCTATTATGGACTAAACTAAATTGATTACCTGAGTTGTGTGAATTTTGTTTCAACAATTCAGTATTCATCCATGTGGTGTTTTGGTTCAGATGAATGTCGTCCTTGCAAAATGTAAATATGTATATATTTTGCAGTACACTAATAGTTGCATTTCCATGCCATTAGGTTCACAGATATATTTGATCAAAATGTAGCCAATAGAGAGAAAAATAAGGAGGAGCAGTAAAATTCAATATGTGTATACTTTAGGAAAGGAGAAAATAAGGGTTTGGCTGCACTCACCTACACATGCTAAATTAGGGTGCTGCTGGGGGCCAATAAATACAGTAAAAATGAGAATCCCGCGCACACGCTTATCTACTAAACAGTCATTTTAGTGCTGAACAATTTTCAGTTTTATTAAAAACACCTAATCTAGGCAAAAAAATATAAGGGGGGTTTAGTTACAGTATATGATCATACATTGCATAAGCCTGCCACAACGCCAATGTGCCCCATCTTTGGCAGGTCCTACTCTGTCTGCTAAATGAGCTTCTCACTTGGGGAAATCCTTCCATCTCGAGGTCTCTGCAGTACAATGCTTAAATAGGATCCTGAGATGAGGCACCTGTAACAGGGAGGGGTGCAAAACCCATGGAGCTGGCTAGACTCCTAAATATATGCATATATGAGAAAATAAGGGTTTGGCTGAACTCACCTACACATGCTAAATTAGGGTGCTGCTGGGGGCCGATAAGTACAGTAAATATGAGAATCCAGCGCACTCGCTTATCTACTAAACAGTCATTTTAGTGCTGAACAATTTTCAGTTTTATTAAAAACACCTAATCTAGGCAAAAAAATATAATGGGGGTTTAGTTACAGTACAGGAAGTGCAGAATTATTAGGCAAATTAATATTTTGACCACATCATCCTCTTTATGCATGTTGTCTTACTCCAAGCTGTATAGGCTCGAAAGCCTACTACCAATTAAGCATATTAGGTGATGTGCATCTCTGTAATGAGAAGGGGTGTGGTCTAATGACATCAACACCCTATATCAGGTGTGCATAATTATTAGGCAACTTCCTTTCCTTTGGCAAAATGGGTCAAAAGAAGGACTTGACAGGCTCAGAAAAGTCAGAAATAGTGAGATATCTTGCAGAGGGATGCAGCACTCTTAAAATTGCAAAGCTTCTGAAGCGTGATCATCGAACAATCAAGCATTTCATTCAAAATAGTCAACAGGGTCGCAAGAAGCGTGTGGAAAAACCAAGGCGCAAAATAACTGCCCATGAACTGAGAAAAGTCAAGCGTGCAGCTGCCACGATGCCACTTGCCACCAGTTTGGCCATATTTCAGAGCTGCAACATCACTGGAGTGCCCAAAAGCACAAGGTGTGCAATACTCAGAGACATGGCCAAGGTAAGAAAGGCTGAAAGACGACCACCACTGAACAAGACACACAAGCTGAAACGTCAAGACTGGGCCAAGAAATATCTCAAGACTGATTTTTCTAAGGTTTTATGGACTGATGAAATGAGAGTGAGTCTTGATGGGCCAGATGGATGGGCCCGTGGCTGGATTGGTAAAGGGCAGAGAGCTCCAGTCCGACTCAGACGCCAGCAAGGTGGAGGTGGAGTACTGGTTTGGGCTGGTATCATCAAAGATGAGCTTGTGGGGCCTTTTCGGGTTGAGGATGGAGTCAAGCTCAACTCCCAGTCCTACTGCCAGTTCCTGGAAGACACCTTCTTCAAGCAGTGGTACAGGAAGAAGTCTGCATCCTTCAAGAAAAACATGATTTTCATGCAGGACAATGCTCCATCACACGCGTCCAAGTACTCCACAGCGTGGCTGGCAAGAAAGGGTATAAAAGAAGAAAATTTAATGACATGGCCTCCTTGTTCACCTGATCTGAACCCCATTGAGAACCTGTGGTCCATCATCAAATGTGAGATTTACAAGGAGGGAAAACAGTACACCTCTCTGAACAGTGTCTGGGAGGCTGTGGTTGCTGCTGCACGCAATGTTGATGGTGAACAGATCAAAACACTGACAGAATCCATGGATGGCAGGCTTTTGAGTGTCCTTGCAAAGAAAGGTGGCTATATTGGTCACTGATTTGTTTTTGTTTTGTTTTTGAATGTCAGAAATGTATATTTGTGAATGTTGAGATGTTATATTGGTTTCACTGGTAATAATAAATCATTGAAATGGGTATATATTTGTTTTTTGTTAAGTTGCCTAATAATTATGCACAGTAATAGTCACCTGCACACACAGATATCCCCCTAACATAGCTATAACTAAAACAAACTAAAAACTACTTCCAAAAATATTCAGCTTTGATATTAATGAGTTTTTTGGGTTCATTGAGAACATGGTTGTTGTTCAATAATAAAATTAATCCTCAAAAATACAACTTGCCTAATAATTCTGCACTCCCTGTATATGATCATACATTGCATAAGCCTGCCACAACGCCAATGTGCCCCATCTTTGGCAGGTCCTACTCTGTCTGCTAAATGAGCTTCTCACTTGGGGAAATCCTTCCATCTCGAGGTCTCTGCAGTACAATGCTTAAATAGGATCCTGAGATGAGGCACCTGTAACAGGGAGGGGATAAGTGAGTGCGCTGGATTCCCATTTTTACTGTACTTATTGGCCCCCAGCAGCACCCTAATTTAGCATGTGTAGGTGAGTGCAGCCAAACCCTTATTTTCTCATATATCTATATATTTAGGAGTCTAGCCAGCTCCATGGGTTTTTTTATATTTTATTCATATTAAATTGTGTTGCATATATAAATATTTGATGTGAAATAAAAGTTCCTTCTGAAAAAAATAATATATACGTGTAGGTGCACTTAATGTGAAAGTGATAAATTATGGTTAAACAGACAAATAGCTCAAATTCTAAGTTTTGTATTGTTTTTCTTTAGGTCAGAACAATCTCTGTCCTTAAGGGGTTGATAAGAAATGTAACATATTCTAGATAAACATTCTTATGTACTTTTCCATCTTGCCCTTTTGAGTGGTGTAGTTCTGGGTCATAGACTATGCTACACTCATGGTGTCTAATTATTAAACAGGATTTTTATGAGATTACAACCAATATGTTAGTAAACTGAATACACTGCCTGGCCAAAACAAAAAAAGTCACCACCTGGATTTAACTAAGAAAATAGGTAAGAGCCTCCTATTAGATAGTTACTGCATGGACAATTATCTTTCAGCTGGCAACAGGTTATAAAACCACAACTGTTGCAATGAGTAGCTTCTCATTTCTTAAACAACCATGTTGAAAGACACATCCTGTGGTTGTGGAAAAGATGTTAGTCTGTTTGAGAGGGGTCAAATCATTGGCATGCATTAAGCAGAGAAAACATCTAAGGAGATTGCAGAAACTACTAAAATTGGGTTAAGAACTATCCAACGCATTATTAAAAACTAGAAGGATAGTAGGGAACCATCATCTTTGAGGAAGAAATGTGGTCGAAAAAAAATCCTGATTGATTGTGATCGGCGATCACTTAAATGTTTGTTGAAATCAAATCGCAGAAAAATAACAGTAGAACTCAGGGCTATGTTTAAAAGTGAAGGTAAGAGCATTTCCACATGCACAATGCAAAGGGAACTCAAGGGATTGGGGATGGAACAGCTGTGTAGCCTTAAGAAAACCACTAATCGGCGAGGCTAATCAGAAAAAAAGGCTTAAATTTGCTAGGGAGCATAAAGATTTTACTCTGGAGCAATTTTAAGAAGGTTATGTGGTCTGAGTACAGATTTACCCTGTTCCATAGTGATGGGCCCATCAGGGTTAGAAAAGAGGCAGATGAAGTGATGCAGCCATCATGCCTAGTGCCTACTGTACAAGCCTGTGGGGGCAGTGCTATAATCTGGGGTTGCTGCAGTTGGTCAGGTCTAGGTTCAGCAACATTATGTGCCCAAAAAATGAGGTACACTGACTACCTGAATATGTTGAATGACCAGGTTATTCCATCAATGGATTTTTTTCTTCCCTGATGGCACAGGCATATTCCAAGATGACAATGCCAGGATTCATCGGGCTCAAATTGTAAAAAAGTGGTTTAGGGAGCATGAGACATAATTTTCACACAGGAATTGGCCACCACATAGTCCAGACCTTAACCCCATTGAGAATCTTTGGGATGTGCTGGGGAAGGCTTTGCACAGTGGTCCGACTCTCCCATCATACAAGATCTTGGTGAAAATTTAATGCAACACTGGACTGAAATAAATCTTGTGGCATCGCAGAAGCTTATTGAAACAATGCCACAGCAAATGTGTGCCATAATGAAAGGTGTTCCAACAAATTATTAGAGTGTGTGACCTTTTTTTTTTTTGGTGACTTTTTGGCCATACAGTGTATTTTTTTTAAAAGTCTTCAACTAAGTGGGCATTTTCTCTACAATTAGCAAATATGTGTTAAGCTCAAATCAATTCAGTTACATATTCATTTCTTTTCTGTTATTGCTTAAATTCTATGTATACAGTTACATATATAGATGTGAAAAAATACATTGAGTCTTTAAACATCTCTGTTTCTGGTGTTGATTCTAAAGAAGGCTAAAAACATACCTTGATTTTCAATTATGTCAGAAAGATGAAAAATACTTTTTGACTCCAAAAAGGCAATCTAGTTTTCTCTTTTGATATATATTTTGTTTATATATCTTTTATATAATTACAAGTAACTATTATAGACCTTAATATTCTGCTTTGCCAAAAAATCCACAACAAAAAAACACCTAAACATTTTAACTTAACTTTATGTATAAAATATAGGAAACAGGGGATACGGTGCACATTGTGAGGGGATACAGCAGATAAACAATATACCTGAGTGAGTCCACCTTGTAGAAGTGCAGAGAATATGATCTATGCAACAGTGAACAGAAAAAAAAACTAACATGGTTATTTACTAAATTAAAAGAACACTGTAGGGTCAGGAACACAAACATGTATTCCTGACCTATAGTGTTTAATCCACCAATAAGGTGGCTTGCCTCCCCTTAGCCCTCTCAGAAAGGGTTAAAACACCTTATTTCCAGCATTGCATGCGTCCCCCAATCCTCCTCCTTAGTGACATAGTCAGAATTGACAATTTTTAGCCAATCCAATGCTTTCCCATGGGGAAAGCATTGGATTGGCTGAAACAGGCAAGGTGGGATAGTGGGGAAAACACTGTTTTGGACATTAAGCATCTCCTCCTTGAATCAATACATCTCTCTGAGGAAAATTCAGTGCCTACTGTGCAGCACTGTTCCAGGAAGCACCTCAAGTGGCCATCTGAGGTGTGGCCACTAGAGGTATCCCTAGGTGGCAATGTAAACACTGCCTTTTCAATAAAAAGTGTTTGCATGAAAATGCCTGCAGGGAATGGTTATACTGACCAGAACAACTACATTAAGCTGTAATCATTCTGGTTACTATAGTGTGCCTTTAAGAATTTAAAGTGAATTTCAAATTTCAAGAGTAGCTGAATTTATAGCTGACTTAGGGATTTTTTCCAGTTCAGCAAGTATGACCTTACATTTGAAATTCACTTTGAATTCACTGTGAATTCTTTCTGAATAACCCTGTAAAATGGAAAGTACCTTAGAAATTAATAGAATTTGCATGAGTTCAGCTCAGCCCTAAAACCTAAAGAAAAAATTAAATAAAAAAGGTGAGATAAGGGACATCAATAAAGTCCATTAAAGAGGTGGTGACTTGAATTTACAGCCCGAGCAATACTTAACTGAGCTTCATTGAGCTTCTTGATGCACAGTTTTCTGACACTGGACAGGAAATCTTTGGAATCATCAACAAGAGATTTTTGGGATACTTTATGGAATGAAAATATAACCATCTATTTGTAATAAATGCTGAGCCTGTTACCAAAAACCATTGTATTATCAAGCCCATCAATTCTACCAAATGTTGTACAGAGTTCAAATGAAGATGCCACATCAAAAGCGGAAAAAATAGGGTATATTTATAATGCATTTCTATATGAGTAATGCTCTTGGTGATTTTGAGTGAATTCACAGCAGAGTGCCATTCTGTAAAAAAAAAAAAAGTTTACCTAAATCCTCCACTCGTGTAAGCATAATCATAGGCCAAATATTTGATACAGTTGTATTTCCATTCACAAGAATTAGTAAAATTTTTAATTCTAGGTGAGGGATTGCCATAGACAAAACTTTTTTTTTTTTTTAAATATAATAATTTTTATTTATTTTGACAAGGAGTCTTACAAACGTAGACATCAATTATGTCAAACAATTTCCTAAATATAATTTATCTGAAGAGTCCAGGCATTGAAATATTATTCTTACCATCATAGAAATAATCAGTATAATTAAGAATTTGACATAATGATACATTTAACAAGACATTACATACTTATACATACTAAACTAAAAATAAATTAGGTTGCGCGCAACGAGGATAACAGATCAGCTGAGTCATTGTATTCTATTAGAATTTAAATACAAATACAAAGGAGGGTTTGGTCAAATGTGAAATTTTATTAGCCACGATTGCCAAATCTTTCTAAACTTTTCATACTGCTGATGAGCAGAGTAATATCCTTTTTCCATCTGAGCCTGATGTCGAATTTCATTAATTACCATATTGGCTTTTATAGCATCAGATTGGCGCCATTTCATGGCTATTATATTCGTTAAGGCCACTATATCTTGTATAAACATAGTTTAATCTTTTTTCCATAATATATCTAAATTCATATGAAACAATGCTCTCTCAATCGTTGGTGGAATAATGGTATTGGTAATGTTGGAAATTAAACCAAAAATATCCGTTCAAGTCTGTTTTGTTTTTTTACAACTCCACCATATATGGCTAAAGGTCCCTTCGGTTTAATTGCATCTCCAACATAATGGATTCACCTCTGCTTTGAATTTTGTCAATTTTACTGGGACCATATACCAAAGCATCATAATTTTACAATGTAATTCAACTATGTTTAGACAGTGGGTTATCTTACTTACTCCATACAGACTACTTATCCTATGTTCTAAATCATATTGAGAATTCAGTTATTTGAATTTGCCATGCCTCAAAGAGTTGTAATTTCAACATCTTCTCCACATTTTCTAATATGCTGTACCATTTACTCATAGCTTTTTGAATTATTTCGCCATTGAGGATTAGAGAAATATTCTGGCAAGTTTTATTAGTATTATTATAAATATGAGTTCTTAAATAGTGCCATATTCTTAGAGAATTCAAAAACTCTCAAAAAAGATTCCTTAAATGCGTATTCATTAAGTAATTGAGTTGGGGAATTTTATTACATCTTTAGTCAATAATTCCAGTATTTTAAAGTTTTTAAGATTTGCACAGTTGGATAATTTCAAATGAGGGAGCAGACGGCAAAAACTTATCTTTCATACCTATTCGACTTTTAAAAGTTATCCAGAATTCAATACTATTCCTAGTTATCATTGCCATTTGATTTATTTATTTTTTGGGCTTCTTAAATTTTTCACCATGTAGCCATAATAAGAATTCCTAGTTACTCATTCCTGCTAGTTCTTGTTCTATGTAGTACCAACTCTCATCTTTATTTTGGTTATATTGAAGCTTAGACAAATGACACAGCATACTAGCTTCTGCATACCGTTCCAAAGGCCTGTTTAATCCCCCTTTCATGCGATTAGAAGAAGTAATCTTTTTATTTATTCTAGTTTTTTTTTTATCAGTCCAGACAAATCTATTAATGTTTGTCTGGAATATCCTAATCCAATTTAAAGTTAATTTTAATGGTATAATTCTCAATGAGTATAACCATTTTGTGATACTATAAACTCTAGTTACATTGATTCTTCCCAACCATGATATAAACAGGCCTTTCCATTCTCAGAGTTGTCTTACTGTTTCTTCTAGAAGTGTAGAGTAGTTCATTTAATAATTGTTCCTATAATTTTAGGAATTTTAACTCCCAGATAATTAATTTAATTGACTCCCCAGCACAGTTTAAATTTTTTTTACTTAGTCTAATTCTTTCCATATCTGATTACTGAGATTTATTCAAATTTATTTTAGAATTTGCTCCATAAGTCTTGAAGTAGTCTTGAATTTCACACATTAATAAGGTCAGAGAATTCTCAGTATCATATACAGAGAAAAGAATATTGTCAGCATACATACTGAGTTTGTTTTCCAAGTCTCCAACCTTAATAACCTTTATGTGATCATTATTCCTGACCCTATAGTATTAAAATTACCATTTAGCCCCCCTGGTCCTTCCTTGCTCCCCTTAAAAGGTAGTAAAACTCACCTTTATTCCAGTTCCGCACCGTTCTGCAGAATTAATTATCTCAGCCAATCGAAATGCTTTCCAATAGGAAAAGGGCAGTGTTTACATGAAAAATCCTGCAAGGACTGACTATGCTCACCAGAACAACTACATTAAGCTGTAATTGTTCTGTTGGCTATAGTGTCCTGATAATGGAAAGGTAGGTCCTCATGTATTTTCTTGAAATGCATTTTTACATACATCGACTGTTTATGAAAGCATAAAAATAACACCACAGGATAGCCTTATATAATGAAAAGCATAGTAAGGTCCACCCATATGTTCACATGCAGATATCAAAATTAAACAAATCTGTAAAAACAACTTCTCACCATCAACCCCTGTTATGTGAAAATGCACTTTCAATTCTGTAAATGTAGATTGCTGGACTTTTTGTAAGAGTAATCAAACTTAACCATCCTCCATTAGAGGGTCTTCTTCCCAAATTGGAGTTAAACTCATTAGAGGGAGGATAACTCCAATGCTAAAAAATACTTTCTTGCATACTATATATGCAAAATGTTGTTAATGAGCCAAAGTAAAGAACAGAAATCACACTACATAATAGTCAAATACCTATTAGAGCTGAATATTCTTCTGTTTGGACTTGTCGCAGGGTGTTACCTAATTTACAGGATATAGGAAACCCACATATTACTTGGGACTTAGAGTGTCCAGAGTTAGCATAATTAACAGAGTTATAAGCAAGTCGGAAATATCCACAGTCAGGATTATAGAAATACAAATATATGCATAAACAAGCTAGGTCAGCATTCCAGAAGTACACAAATATCAAGCAAGACAGGTCAAGGCCAATACCAGAAAAACAAGAGAGCCTTACAGAACACGCTATATGGGTACCAAGGTAGAAACCATGATAGGGCATTGAATAATGGCCTAAACCAGATATATACAGGCTTATTTCTGAGTGGTCCACATCACCTCTGCAACTACAAAAAGTATGAGAACTGGGTCGCCTAGGTGACATGGGCACTTGAAGTAAGCAGGGTCTGCATTTCTATGGGAAGGTAAGCTGCGCAGATGAACGGTGCATTCGGCGAACGCAACTTGAGAGTAGGAGTGGTTCAAAGGCATTGAATGGGTACATTTTAACACTTTAGTGACCAGACTGTTTTTTCATTTTCTTACCCTTAAGGACCACAGCTGTTTTTACATTTCTACGGTGTTTGTGTTTATCTGTAATTTTCCTCTTACTCATATACAGTTCTCACACATTATATCCTATTTTTCTTACTAAAGATACCATTATTTTCATCATATCATATAATTTACTATAGAAAAAATACAATATGATGAAAAAATTTAAAAAACACACTTTTCTAACTTTGACCCCCAAAATCTGTTATGCATCTACAACCACCAAACACACCTATGCTAAATAGTTTCAAAATGTTGTCCTGAGCTTAGAAATACCCAATGTTAACATGTTCTTAGCCTTTTTGCAAGTTAAAGGGCTATAAGAAGAAGTAGGACATTGCTGTTTCAAAATATATATTTTTAAAATGTATCAATAGTGACATTGTAACACTGTTGTATGTGTATATGTCATAAAATAAAATGTAAATTTTTTTGAAAGTAGACAACTCAGGGTATTCAATATGCGGTATGTCCAGTCTTTTTTAGTAGCCACTTAGCCACAAACACTGACCAAAGTTAGCATTTATATTTGTTTGTGTGTTAAAAATGCAAAAAACAATTCTGAATGTTAATTTTGACCAGTGATTGTGAATACATAGAAACATAGAATGTGACGGCAAATAAGAACCATTCGGCCCATCTAGTCTGCCCAATTTTCTAAATACTTTCATTAGTCCCTAGCCTTATCTTATAGTTAGGATAGCTTTATGCGTATCCCAATCATGCTTAAACTCCGTTACTGTGTTAACCTCTACCACTTCAGCTGGAAGGCTATTCCATGCATCCACTACCCTCTCAGTAAAGTAATACTTCCTGATATTATTTTTAAACCTTTGTCCCTCTAATTTAAGACTATGTCCTCTTGTTGTGGTAGTTTTTCTTCTTTTAAATATAGTCTCCTCCTTTACTGTGTTGATTCCCTTTATATATTTAAATGTTTCTATCATATCCCCCCCTGTCTCGTCTTTCTTCCAAGCTATACATGTTAAAATCCTTTAACCTTTCCTGGTAAGTTTTATCCCGCAATCCATGAACCAGTTTAGTAGCCCTTCTCTGAACCCTCTCTAAGGTATCAATATCCTTTTGAAGATACAGTCTCCAGTACTGTGTACAATACTCCAAGTGAGGTCTCACCAGTGTTCTCTACAATGGCATGAGCACTTCCCTCTTTCTACTGCTAATACCTCTCCTTATACAACCAAGCATTCTGCTAGCATTTCCTGCTGCTCTATTACATTGTCTGCCTACCTTTAAGTCATCAGAAATAATCACCCCTAAATCCCTTTCCTCAATTGTTGAGGTTAGGACTCTATCAAATATTCTGTACTCTGCCCTTGGGTTTTTACGTCCAAGATGCATTATCTTGCACTTATCCACATTAAATGTCAGTTGCCACAATTCTGACCATTTTTCTAGTTTACCTAAATCATTTGTCATTTGGCTTATCCTCCTGGAACATCAACCCTGTTACATATCTTAGTATCATCAGCAAAAAGACATACCTTACCATCAAGACCTTCTGCAATATCACTAAGAAAAATATTAAAGAGAATGGGTCCAAGTACAGATCCCTGAGGTACCCCACTGGTGACAAGTCCAAGCTTCGAATATATTCCATTAACTACAACCCTCTGTTGCCTGTCACTCAGCCACTGCCTTACCCATTCAGCAATATTGGAATCCAAACTTAAAGATTGCAGTTTATTGATAAGCCTTCTATGTGCAACAGTGTCAAAAGCCTTACTGAAATCTAGTTAAGCAATGTCTACTGCACCACACTGATCTATAATTTTAGTTACCCAATCAAAAAAATCAATAAGATTAGTTTGGCATGATCTCCCTGAAGTAAATCCATGTTGTCTCTGATCCTGAAATCCATGTGTTTTTAGATGTTCAACAATCCTATCCTTTAACATGGTTTCCATCACTTTCCCCACTACTGAGGTAAGGCTTACTGGCCTATAGTTGCCCGATTCCTCCCTATTACCTTTCTTGTAAATGGGCACAACATTTGCTAACTTCCAATCTTCTGGGACTACTCCTGTTAACAATGATAGGTTAAATAAATGTGTTAATGGTTTTGCTAGTACACCACTAAGCTCTTTTAATAGCTTTGGGTGTATTCCATCAGGTCACATTGACTTAGTTGTCTTTACTTTTGACAGTTGAAATAGAATCTCTTCCTCTGTAAACTCACGTGTAATAAATGACTCATTTATCCTTTTTCTCAACTGAGGTCCTTTTCCTTCATTTTCATCTGTAAATACAGAACAAAAATATTCACTGAGGCAGTCAGCTAGACCTTTATCCTCTTCTACATACCTTCCTTCTTTTGTTTTTAATCTAACTAATCCTTGTTTTACTTTTCTTTTCTCATTTATGTATCTAAAAAATGTTTTGTCCCCCTTTTTTACTGACTGTGCTATTTTCTCTTCTGTGTGTGATTTGGAAGCTCTTATAACTTGCTTAGCCTCTTTCTGCCTAATTTTATAGATAATTTTGTCTTCCTCACTCTGTTTTTTTTTATAATTCCTAAATGCTAACTTTTTGTTTTTAACTATTTTGGCCACATCTGCGGAGTACCACAGTGGTTTCTTGAATTTTTTGCTTTTACTGACAAGCCCAATGCAATTTTCTGTTGCATTCAATAGTGCAACTTTTAAATAATCCAATTTCTCTTGAACTCCATTTAAATTGCTCCAGTCTGATAATGACTCCTCTACACATATTCTAATTTTAGAAAAGTCTGTTTTTCTAAAGTCTACAACTTTTGTTTTTGTGTGGTGTGACTCAGTCACTGTTCTTATATTAAACCACACTGACTGATGATCACTGGATCCTAAACGTTCACCTACAGTAATATCTGATACCAAATCTCCATTTGTTAACACTAAATCTAGTATGGCCTCTTTACGAGTTGGCTCTTCAACAACTTGTTTTAGAGACAATCCCAGTAGTGAGTTTAGAATATGTGTGCTCCTGGCACAAGTAGCTAATTTTGTTTTCCAATTTACATCAGGAAGATTAAAGTCACCCATGATGATAACTTTCCCCTTCATTGTCATTTTAGCTATTTCCTCAACTAGTAGATTATCTAACTCTTCAATTTGTCCTGGGGGCCTATAAATCACACCTACACGAGTTACTGTGTGATTACCAAATTCTAACGTAACCCAAACGGACTCTATGTTTGTCTCACTAACTTTTATTAGGCTTGATTTTATGCTATCCTTCACATATAGGGCCACCCCTCCCCCTTTCTTGCCTTCCCTATCTTTTCTATATAAAGAGTACCCTGGTATTGCTATGTCCCAGTCATTTTTCTCATTATACCATGTCTCAGTAAAAGTGACTAAATCTACACTAGCAGTTGCCATTATTGTGACAAGTTCATGGATCTTTTCCCCTAAACTGCGAGCATTTGTAGACATGACTCTAAGCTTTTCATTTTTTAACACACTTGCTACAGGCACCTTCTGTCCTTGTTTTGGGGGACAATTGGATTGATGTTTTATCACCCTTTTGCCCCCCCCTCCTAGTTTAAATACATCCTAGCAAAACCTCTGAACTGCTTACTGAGAACATTTGTTCCCTTTTGAGAAAGATGCAAACCATCTTTTTTGTACAGCTTGTTTCCATTCCAAACAGAGCTACCATGAGAAATAAAGCCAAATCCTTGCTCCCGACACCATTCACCAAGCCACAAATTAAAGTCCCTAATACGCCTGTCGTTCTGAGTGTTATGCACAGGCAGAACTTCAGAGAATGACAGTGTGGAAACAACCTGCCGTATATCATTGGCAAAAACACTAAAAACTTCCTTAACCTCTGAAACCTCATTGCAAGCCACCACCCACTAGGAATGTTTAACACCTAGGTAGGCCGCTGCTTATTTGCAAACAATAGCTAATTAACCAGCAATCAATAGCAAGTAACTAGCTTAATCAAATCAAATGCCTTATAATTACCAACAGGAATTCAAACCTTGTGCAATCAGTAACCTTTTCCTACAGATGAATCTTACCTGTAACAGTAGAAAAGAAAGCTCTTAGCACAACTCCTAGACAGTTGAAGCTTCTGTAAAACTCTCCAGAATATCTCCAACTACACACTTAGAAGCAACACTTAGGTGAAGCAACCAAGCTATATTAGCCAAGCTATTCGTGGCCATTAAAACAAGACTGAACATACCCCATTTGCAATACCTTGGGTTGTCTTCTTTTGCAAATGGTACGCCATCATTGGGGTATTTCTCATTCCTGGGCTACCATACGCTCTCAAAGGCAACATAACCAATCTGGCAAATTTAAATGTGAAAAAAATGGAAAAACAAGCCTTATATTTGATCGTGTAACTTTCAAAAACACTATAAAACCTGTTATTGGGGCATACTGTTATACTCGGGAGACTTCACTGAACACAAATATTAGTGTTTCAAAACAGTAAAATGTATATTACATTATAAGTACATTTTGAGATATATGTGTATATATCTCAAAGTACATTTATAATGAAATCATATATATACGCATTATATATGCATAACATATTGTAAAATGCTTTAATCATTTTATAATATATTATACATACATATATATATATATATATATATATATATATATATATATATTTATTTTATTATTATTTTTTTCACTTTTAGGTGTCAGGGGGACTGCCTGACAGCTTTCCAACCAATCACAATGTTATGAGTTGGATTCCAAGCCAACTAATCAGTGCTGTGACAGGTAAATGTAGAGACTTACCTGTCAGTCTCTTCATTTACCTGTCAGAGCACTCTGTTTGGTTGGCTTGGAATCAACCAATCAGAGTGCTCTGAGTCAAATTGCAGGGCATGGGTAGCCTATATAAGGCTTCCTCGCCCTGCAAAGCTCATTCTGCATGGAGCCTTCCCTGGATGAACATTTATTTTTTTTTGCACTTGCATTTTTTTTTTGTGCCCCGGTTCTTTTTATTATTTTAACAGTTGCGACGGGACAATTATCGATTTTCATTTGGCCTTTTTTGTGGCTGAAGAAAGAAAAGAAAGAAGACATCTAACAGTAAGTATGAAATTTTATTTTACAGGGAGTTAGTTTTTTTGCCCCTCCTCACTATTATTAGGGTGAGGGGGTAGGTAGGGTATTTTTATTGAGGGTATTATTATTTGTGCTCCTTACCCGCTGCTCATGGGTGGGTACCTGGGGAGGACTTTAGGTCCCCCCCATTATTTAATTATTTAAGGTCTTCACCCATCGCTCATGGGTGGGGATCTGGGGGATATTAGGTCCCCACCATTATTTATTTAGGGTCCCCAACCGCCGCTCATCCTTGGGCACCTGGTGGGGTCATTGGGCCCCCCCATATTTTATTTAATTAGGGTCACCCCGCCGCTCATGTGCGACATTAGGTGTCCCCTCCCCTTTATTTAATTAGGGTCCCCACCTGCCAATTATGGGTGGGGACCCCACAGGTCACAGGGGGGACACTAGGTACCCCATTTATATTAATAGTCCCCACCCACGGGTCATGGGTGGAGGCGTGGGGGGGCACTATGTTCCCCCCATTTTAGTAATTTGGGTTCCCCACCATGGGAGAATAGGGGGATCTTTGCCAGGTCTCCCCTTATTGCACTAGCGACTGGGCAGCTAGTCACTAGTTGTTTTGAATGACAGCGAACAGCCACTGGCAAAAATAAGACTAAGGCTTCTACAGAAGGAGTAGAATGTTTAGAGATTTATTAATTGATGCTTCCTGTCCTGACTGCTGAGTGGGGATTTAGCCCATTAGTGATGCTACCATGTTGGCAAGGAAATATATTTGTTTCTCAATACATAAAACTGTAGCCTTTTTCATATCAAGATATACCATTTATCTTTTTATTTGATAACAGAACACTGTACATTTCCAATTTATTTCAATGTACTAATATATATTTTTTAAACCAATATCTAAATTGAAGGTAGGATATTGCAACTGATTAATGTAGAAGCAAAATAATAAGTTCACAAGTTCATACATCCTTTAATATATGGCAGTATTTAATGTATTTTGTAGCTGCTGACTTACATAGTTCATTGGTGTCTAGCCTGTTGTCGATATATCTCTTTTTATTTTTATTACACAAAATATTATCAACACAATCTAAAACTCCAAAATGGATTGAATGGTGGAATGACTACATTATAGCCATATTTTCAAAATCCATAATGAATTGCTGCAACAAACCAATCATCCTTTTCAAATACAGTTGTTATTCCTAAAATACAGCCCTTGATGTATTAATGTCAGGGCAAATGGCATTTCATCTCCTAAGAACACAATATGTGACATTGCCATAGTACGCAATACAAAATGCCTAGTGCCGCTGAGAGTCATTTATTAGATGACATTAAGTTGCTTGCTGAAGCTTTCTCTTTTCCTTGCAGTGGTGCTTAAAGCAGAAGCTATGTTAGGGAGGCAATAACCTTCCACCAGGGGTTTTGGCATTGGCACACACAATGTTCTAGTATCATGTATATTAACTTAACCCCAGATGTGCCATACTACTTATTTTTATCCTAGCATTTTATACAAAAAAGATGGTTAGAAGAAATAAATGTAGAAAAATTAAAAAAAATCTAGAATATTTATAAATTGCAATAAGGCATAAAACGCCATTCCATGCTATTAAATATTATTTGAAATGCAACGTAACAATGTGTTTTATGTTACAATTGTACAATAAGCAGCAAATTAAATCATTATTCAAATTGTAAAACCTATAAAAGAAATCA
Source organism: Pelobates cultripes (assembly GCA_933207985.1). Lineage (NCBI taxonomy): Eukaryota > Metazoa > Chordata > Amphibia > Anura > Pelobatidae > Pelobates > Pelobates cultripes. Next base: position 43,615,753 of record OW240923.1, read on the forward strand.
AAAGTACTTTTACAAAAATGTATGGAGATAAATTAAAAAACCTTTTATTAATAACTGATAGAACCCCGTAATTACAGATAAACATATAGCTGCCCTAAAGACACAGAAATAAATAACAGTTGACATAGATAAATGGGTAACTCAACTTGTTATTATATATTGCTAATGTAATCAACATTTAATTCCCTTGTGTCTATTCATTAGAATATTTGTTTTAAAGGTAGATATGAACTAAAAGACCCATATCTGATTATAGTGAGAGAAACTTTTTTATTTTTATTTTTTTTGTTCTTTGCAAGCTATATGTAAATTCCAGGCATTTTTACATTTCCTTATTTCCAAACGCTATTCCATGTATATACTTGTTTAAGTAGTATTTTCATATCTTGACTCTTTTTGTTTCCATTGTACATCTCCAATCTATGAATTTTGTATGAGTGTTTTTTGTTTAATCTTTTAATGTTATTAACAAGTCTTTTTCTTCCAATTTCATGAAATCAATCAATTAATTTGATATGTATTTTTATGCCAATCCCATTCAAAGTACTCATATTATTGAATTGTTTGCTTTAAGGGGTTGTCAATAATTTTCAATCAATGCATCTACTTTTAGATTGAAATGATACCGTGTACACAGATGTGAGGATGCAAAGGGTTAATATCCTTGCTCAGTTTGTCATGATATCATGAAAATGCCTAGCTTAATATAACACAAATATTAAGGGAGATGTTCTAAATATTAGCTAATTAACTCCATGGGACCTAGCATTTTGCCACAGCTTATTCTCCTCCTGATTAGTTTTCCACAGATGTCATGAATAACGAACTACAGAATTAGATGAAAATAAAATCTAATTGTAAAATAAAAAAAACCTGTAAAAAATAACGGTAAATATATTTCTTTGCAAATCATTATGTAAATTCACTTTTAGATATATTTTGCTGTGAACAATTTGTTTGATATAAAATATACAAAACAGAAAGGTGTGCAGGGTCAAGATAAGTGAGGATAGATAAAAGTCAACGTTATTAAAAGGTGATTCAAATGGAGCATTTGTAAGAAAAATAGTTCTTTCAAGGTTATACTCTTAATTTCATAAATGATCCTTTCAATATACCTTTATGTGAGTCATGCTATTTTCAATAACACTGTTGCTTTCATAGTTATATTAAAACAAATCTGTAAATTAAATTATAAAAACATTATTCATGGATTTTATGTGTACATAATATAATGTATAAAGACAAATAAAATGTATTTAAAAAATGGTCAGCTTATTGTACATCCATTTGCTTTAAGTTAAAGGAACACTATAGTCACCAAAACAACTTTAGTTTATTGAATTTGTTTTGTTGTATAGATCATGCCTCTGCAGTGTCACTGCTCAATTCTCCCTGTTTATGCATCCCTAGTCATGCATCAACACATGTGACTTACACAGCCTTCCTAAACACTTCCTGTAAAGAGTCATCTAATGTTTATACTTCCTCCATTGCAGCGTTTCCCAATTGGTGTTCCGCTGAACCCTAGGGTCAAGGTATGTGTATCTCTTTTTTTGTGTGCCATTGTGTGTCAAGGTGTGTGTATCTGTGTCAGTGTGTGTCTGTGTTTGTATTGGAGTGTTCCTGTTTGTTAATGTGTAAGTATGTATGTTGCAGTACATGTACAGACATCCTAGCAACCAAACACAAACACAACACACACTCCTGCAAACACAAACATGACATACAAAGACACCCCTGAACTCTAATTCCAAAATTATCTACAAACACTCAAACACCAACACAACACGCAAATGTACATCCACATTTAAAATCCAACACTATATCCAAACCCATCTCTGCAAGCAAATGCAAACATTGCATACAAACACATTCCTGTCTTAATATGCTAAAATATATACAAACACTAACTCTACACACAGAAGCACACCTGCTTCTGAGTACTACAATCTGTTTACTATCTGTAGAAATGAGTGTATATATAATTAAAAAAAAAATGCCAAAAATAAGACATTCTGCACTTGTAATTGAAAGGTATACAGCGCAAAATAGTTTTTTTTTGCAGGGGGTTCCACAATGTTGATGCACTATGTCAAAGGGTTCCACAGGAACAATTAATAGGGAAACCCTGCTCTTTTGCATATTCTGTTTGATTTAGAATTTTGTATCTCTTGCTCTGTTAATAGCTAGACCCTGCAGGAGCCTCCTCTATGTAATTACATTTAAATTTACAGATCAAGCGATAAAAACCTTTAAAGTAAGTTATTTCTGATTGAAAATGAAACCATTTTGTTTTCATGCAGGCGGTGTGAGTCACAGCCAGGGGAGGCATTGCTAGGGTTGCATAAACATAAACAAAAGTCGATGTGAAATAGATTAGCGAATGTGATATGTCATTGCATTCACAAGGGTTGCAGAATTTCTGAGCAAAAAATACGTCAAAAATCTGTGACTTATTTGAGGATTACTCATGTTTGAGTGGGCTATTGTTTATCTTTTGGCACTTATCGAGAAACAAAATGGCAGTAAATTGATGATCTAAACACCAAGATGGCTTAATTAGGCCTAAGTTATTTTGGTGACTGTAGTGTCCCTTTAATTCTAAACCATACTGAAAGGAGCCTACTCTACTATAAGTTAAAGGTTTACATAAACATATTAAATTTAGTCTACAGGAGGTACCTATGGCCCAATACATTTCATGGGGAAGTAGTTGAGGCCACAATGTAGTATTTTTTGATAAGCTTTTCAAAAGATCTAATATTTTGAATACACTTTTAATATGTTTTTAGAAAGATACTTTAACATTGTGCATATATTGATATAGTTTATATATTTTTTCTTATATGTTTATAATATAAATATTTTATATTTAAGGTTCCAAAAATACTAAATTGAGGCCTAAATGAGCAGTGTTTATAGACAAGAAACATCTGGATCCAGAAAAGGGTAACACATGATTCTTTACCCTGCCTGGCCTTGTCCAAAATATTTCCTTCATATACCAAGGGTAGGAAATAACATATCACGTTTAACTACTTTTACTTGAGTTTCCTCTTTGGGAGGATATTTATGTATGTTATGTGTTTGTGTGATGTGGAACATAGAAAAAAACCTTTTATTTATAACTGTTACATTCTACTTATTTGTCTACTTCATACATATAACATATTCTATTGAACATATTATCAATCAACATTTTACCAAAAATGTGTAAAGCAGTTTATTATTCTGAACGTCTTAGAGTCTTTTGTGCCTTTCCTGCAGTAATCATTAAAAAGAAAATAAAACATGCTAAATATTTCCACTACTTAATTACTATTTGCACAAGAGGGATAGTCTGTGTTGTGATTCTATCCTAACCTGGCTTAGGATAGAAAAGTTGAGTCAAAGTGCCTTAAAACTTTGGAAACCTTACAAGCTTATATAACATTTTCATAAGGGTATGAACCGAGAATTTGTTTTTCAATATTTAGCAATTTACTTAGTAATAAAAAATATTAAAATTTTAGATTTACTTTAAATCATTAAATCAACCACAACATTTCTAATTTTATTTTCTAGTGGAAACCAAAATTCTTTTAAGTTACACTTATTTTTTTTATATTCAACCAGATAATCAGTGGCTTAAATATATGCAAAATATCAGATAGAGACATGCATGGGGATGGGAAAGAACAATCCTTCAACTTGGCATGCTTAGAATTTTCCTGTCAGGCATCTGTAGGCACAGAATTCCAAGATGCCTGCTCCCATGAAAAAAAAATATAAATTAAAGGCACATAAGGTAAGTTCAATTAATTTATTAACAGGACATTGCAGGCATAAGAGCATCAAAATTAGGTATTACAGGGGCAGGGCTTGACTGCTCAACAGGACGGTCGCATGAGCTGTTAGCTCCTCAACAAATCGACCCAACACAGTGAATATATTAGCACTGTATGCCCCAAAATGTCTGAGGTGGACCCCATCGATTCCCTTGCCCAACATGGCATCGAAATCAGCGAAAAAACCGAGGCACAAACAAACTTTGCTACAAATCTTGGCGCTGACATTGCCGCGCTTTAAGGCCCAAGTTGGCGCAGACATGCCAAGATCACCAGCAGCCTACTCGGACCACAGCGACCTTACATCGGTCTCTGAGCCAATAGCAACCCCTGCAACTGACCTTTCGGTCCACAAAATGCTACAAGCCATGCAAACTTCACTGCAAGCAGATATTACGAAGATGGTGCGTTATGTAAGAACAGACATACAAGCACTGGGAGATAGAACAGCACACCTCGAAGATAAAACAGAAGAAATCATATCTGCACACAATACACTAGCGGACACCTATACTGAGATGAGAGCAAAATTAGACCGCCTTACTGATAAAGTGGCAGACCACAAAGACATGGACAGGCACAGCAACCAGGGCTGCCATCATAAATGTTGGGGCCCCTGACACAGCTCAAGGTCTGGGCCCCCGGTGCCTGCACCGGAGTCCGCCCAAAGTGCTGCCCCCCCCTCCCCCCCCCGAATCCCCCCACAGGGATGCAGTGTCTGCAGGGCAAGGATTTTTGCCGCCCTAGGCAAAAGTAAAGGTTGCCGCCCCCCATGTGACATCACAATGCCCCGCCCATATGATCTGCCATGTTAACTAACACCAGTGCTGCAGTGCCGCCGTGTTTACATTAAAAGGCCTGCAGGGACAGGCTAGACACCAGAACCACTACATTAAGCTGCAGTGGTTCTGGGGACTATAGTGTCCCTTTAATGTGAGGTAAATTAGAGATTAGTGCCACGAATAATATACTAGATTGCCTACTTACAACCAGATGAGGATGATGATGGGCTCTGGCTGCCGTCTGGCTCCACTGGTCTGGTGTACAACAGGCTCTCTGGAGGCGGTTTGTAACTGTGGTCACAAAAATCACTGTTCTGGGAGAACGGGAAGCAGCTCCATTTTTTTGAGGGCCCTTTACACAGCTCAAGGTCTGGGTCCCAGGATCCACCTTCATGTTCCACCAATGAGTTTGTTCACAGGGATTGGAGTGTGTGTGTGGGGGATGTCCTGATGTGTGTAAGGAATGCATTGTGTGAATCTGTGTTTGTATGTGTAAGGGCTGCAAGATGAGTTTGTGTATGTATAGGATGCAGTGTGTGTGTCTGTAAGGAATGCATTGAGTGTGTGTAAGGGGTGCATTGTGTGTTGCTGTGTGTAAGGGATGCATTGCTTGTGTACGTGTGTCTGTGTGTAATGCATTGTGTGTTTTTCTGTGTGCAAGGGGTGCATTGTGTGTGATGGATGTCAGTCTCTCCCCCTCCCCCCCGTCAATTTCCTTCTCCCCCCCTCTCCTCCAATTTCCTTCTCCCCCCCTCTCCCTCCAATTTCCTTCTCCACTCAAATTTCCTTCCTCTCCCCCCGTCCCTCAAATTTCCTTCCTCTCCCCGTCCCTCAAATTTCCTTCCTCTCCCCGTCCTCAAATTTCCTTCCTCTCTCCCTTCCTCAAATTTCCTTCCTCTCCCCCCTCCCTCCCTCAAATTTCCTTCCTCTCCCCCCTCCCTCAAATTTAATTCCTTTCCCCCCTCCCCCTCAAATTTCATTCCTGTCCCCCCTCCCCCAAATTTCATTTCTTCCCTCCCTCCCTCAAATTTCATTCTTTCCCCCCTCCCATTTCATTCCCCCCGACACCCGGCCAGCGTGAGGGAGCACTCTCTGTGTGCTGCCTCTTCAGCTCCCTCGCGCACCGCGTACTGATTCCGGAGCCGGAAGATGACGTCATCTTCCGGCTCCGAAATCAGAACGCAGTGCGCGAGGGAGCTGAAGAGGCAGCACACAAAGAGTGCTCCCTCGCGTGCCGGCCCGCCCACCGGGTGTCAGCAGGGCCAGCCTCTGGGGGGCCCTGAGGTGACCGGTTGCTGGGCCCACCAGGAGAAGAGGCTGGCCCTGTGGGTACATACCAGGTCGCAGGACCCCCTACGACCCGGTATGTACCCACTGAATGTGGGGCCCGGACGACCTGAGCAGTCCGGGCCCCCCAGGACCGCCGGGCCCATGACAACCGTTGCGGTTGTCATGCCCTGATGGCGGCCCTGACAGCAACATCTGCCTCTGAGGTATATCGGAAGACATCTTACCTCAAGACCTTCAGGCATATGTCACATGCCTCTTTCAAACCTTGGTCCCAGATCTCACACACCAGGACTTCCTCATGGGCCGCATACACCGTTTGCCAAAACCGAAATCTCTCCCGGCTTCGGTCCCAAGAGACACAATTGCAAAGCTCCACTACTATACAACTAAGGACAGGATCATGGAAGCCTCCAGAAACACATAAGCCCTACAGGAAAAATCTGCAGGAGTTCATCTTTTCACCAACCTCTCAACATATACCCTGATGAAAAGAAAGGAACTAACTACCACAAAGGCTCTGAGAGATGCCAACATCTTGTACAGGTGTGGGTTCCAAGCCCGCCTGATCATCTGACGTAACGGCACAGACCAACATATCACTAACAAAAGGCTTCTCAAAAAATGGGACGTTATCTTACCACAGCAGCCTGACCAAAACGTCCGGCAAGAACCCCAAAAATTTCTGCGGAAAGTTCTGAATGACTGGAACGTAGTAGCCAAGCTAAGTGACTTTACTGCATACACACTGCTCCTATCTTACACACCTGGGCACGTTAGCCCGGTACTCTATTATATAAGGGACTCTGAATGTTTTCTTTACCTTATTCATTGTTCTTATGCACCTATGGTTTTGTTGCATGACCTAAAAGCCGCATATTAGGCCTTGCTGCACCACCGGGGCCCCAGGATTGGGCCCAGCCGTTGCTGCGACGCAGGGGATTGGGGCATGCACGACCCGAATGTACTATTATCTTTACCACATATACACTGCTCCTATGTTACACACACATGCACTTTAGCTCGATACCCTCAAGAACAAGGGACACTGAATGCTTTCTTTATGTTATTCATTGTTCTTACGTAGATATGTTTTTTTTCACATGACCTAAACCCCTATACTAGTCCTTGCCGTATCTCCGGGCCCCAAGATTGGGCCTAGCTGTTGCGGCAACGCAAGGGATCATGGCATACACAACCCTAATAGGCTACTAAGGGTTGAGTAACCTGTTGCTAGCCACCACCCCACCAGGCTCACTAGAGCCATGTCGTTTACCGTCTACGCCACAAGGCACTCCCACCAACGTTTTTTTCTATATAGCTTTGATCACTCAATTGTTTTATTTCACGGTATGCTTATGTTATCCCCTCTTCTACCCCTTCCCCTTCAGGCTGCTATCAAAGCTCCTATGGAATGAACCACGCCACAAAGGTACACAAATGACAACTGCAATCTATGGTCATGCTGACATACCCCCCCTATGATACACCATAAGAGCCATGGCCCCCCCAAATGACAACATACGCCTAGAAAGACAACTGGGATCAACTTCCTTAAACCTCCCTGCTAAAACACATGACAGGCCATACAGCCACATGATGTTACATACTATGGTCAACGCCGAGGAGGAGTCCTTTGCCAAATGGGTTCTACCAAGAGAGGTCCGAACCTCGTCACAACATGATAGGAGAACCACACTAGACCTAGATACCACAGGGGGGCCCTCCACATTGCCTCCTTGTATACTTAGCTGCCCGACACCCCCCTACACGATGACACTCAATATACTATCTCTTAATACCAAAGGCCTAAACTCCCCTCATAAGCGCAGGCTGGCATTGGAAGAAGCAAGGAAAGACAAGGCCCACATAGCCTTCTACCACAAGATTCATTTTAAATGGGGTAACTGTCCCAAATGATGTTCCAAAATATCCCCCCATGACTTTCACTCATGTTATAAAAAGAAAAAAATGAGGGGTGTCCATCCTAATAGGGAAAGAGGTGGCATTTTCATTGGTCAAAAAAATTGGTACCTACTGCTCCAATGCTATATCAATAACGAGCCGTACACGCTCATTAACATATATGGTCCGCATACAAAATCAAATAGAATTCTCAGACAAGATATTTGCTTTAGCCAACATGTATAGTTTTGGAGAAGTCCTCATTGGGGGTGACACCAATTTTCTCCAAACTGCTCCCTCGACTCTACATCCACCCATAAACTAGCCAAAACATCAGCATGCAAACAAAACAAAGCAACATTCCTAGAATGTAACCAAATCCTGCAACATAATTTCCTAGACCCCTGGAGAGCCCTGCACCCCCTAAAACGAGACTACACCTGCCACTCCCCAGCACATAACATGTACACCAGGATTGACAGGTTCCTCATACCAACCACGTTGATGCACAAAGTACAGGCGGCCCAAATAGGTCTGATCACCTGGTCCGACCACGCACCGATAACCTTAGCTCTAGCAGAAAAGTTCCTCACATCAGGCAAGGGATCATGGAGATTTAATAGCTCCCTGCTACAGACCCACACATTGCAGCGCAAATTAAGGCAGATGTAACCTCCTACTTCTACACGAACACGACCCCTGATGTTGACATAGCCACTATCTGGCAAGCACACAAAGCTTTCATAAGAGGCCTCCTAATCAAAGCAGGTAGTTATGCTAAAAAACAACAGCTTAAAGTGTGCACTACCTTAATCTCAAATATAACAGACCTCACACATTGAAACAAAACAGACCCTACGCAGGTCCTGCAACATCGACTTTTCACGCTACAAACCAAACTCCGAGACCTAGAACTAGAGAAAACAACTTACATGCTTCAGCAATACAAACATAATTTTTTCACACAAGGAAACAAAGCAGGCACGTTACTAGCTACACAACTCAAAGCACGCACCACTCACTCGAAGATAGCTTACATCCACGCAGCTTCCAAACAGAAACTTATGAACCCACAAGACATAGTCAATGCATTCGCCTTCTAATACAGCACACTCAACAACCTTAAAGAGGACCCTGAAAATACACCGTCATCCAAGACTTCTTATCATGAGCAGATCTACCCAAATTATCTGCTGAAGACGTAGACTCCCTCTCCGCACCATTCACCACCCAAGAAATAGAGAAAGCGATCAAACAACTACCCAAACACAAAGCACCCGGCCCAGACGGCTACAACAACTTATACTACCAAACATTTGCACCTATTCTATCTCCACACTTAACCACGCTCTTCAACCACTGCTCCTCGAAGGGAACCTTGCCCCCAGAGATGTTTAGGGCCCACATTTCCACTCTCCCAAAACCGGGCAAGTCCCCGATACAATGCCAAACCTTTAGACCCATCTCCCTCCTTAATAGGGATGTCAAACTTCTAGCGAACCGAATGTCCAATATTCTCCCAACACTAACACACAATGACCAAACAGGCTTCATAAAAATACATTACATCCTAAAGACATAAATCCTAAAGACATTAAATCCTCTTCCCTACCACCACCTTAGCCCTACACCACTGGGACACACTACGACACAGGCAAGACGCCACCTACATTCATAGCCCAATGGCTCACAGGGTGGGATCTACTAGCGTCCGACACAGCAGTGCTATCATCCCTTAGCGCCCTCAAAGGCCTCACACACTGTTATTCCCACATTAAGGCCCACAAGAAGCTGGTTTACAGGTGGTACCTAACACCCCACAGGCTCCACAAAATGTATTAGTCAGTTTCACCACAATGCTGGAGATGTGGGGTTGACAGAGGCACAATGAACCACATTTGGTCCTCTATGGGAGGAGGCACAGAACACCTTACAGGCCATTGGCATCACTGTGCCATCTCTTGACATACACACTGGGCTATTCCTTTCTTATCCCCAGTCAACACAGAAGCCCACAAAATGCATACTGGCAATCATCGCACTAGCGGTGAGAAACCTAATCGCAAACCAGTGAAAACAACCGCACTGTCCCTCCAAACCCCAACTACTATCTAAAATCCAACAATGTTACACAGGTGAACGCATGTCTACTAAGACCACAGCACAGAGAGAATGCTTCCAGACTTTTTGGGCACCATGGGTAGAATATTGGGACAGACAGTCTTCCCACAGGCCCTCCAACTGACCGACACAGAACCCCTAGTGGGCTTACTACCTCCGAACCCTAAAACAGGTATCAACCCACCCTAAAGAGCATCTAGGACTGTGGGTACACCGGAGACCATCTCCCACTGATTGTAAAGCCATCACCGTGTCTCACAAACGTTGGGCCTTCGAATAGGGGTGGCCCTGCTTTCTCACCACTCCTGATCACCAAACGAACACCAAAACCTACGTTAGCCCAACGACCTACTACACTAAAGGATATACCTCGAATCCACTGCCTTCACATAACGAGACACAAGAGTGACATGGAGATCTGGTAAGGGTGCAAGAAAATAACAACAAAATAAAATTGTTAGTTTAAGTGACATGAAAGATCACTGAGGAATATAATGCATTACTATTCTGTTTATATATAAATTAAATTCCCTCCTTACCATTTGATGTCTTCTTTCTTCTAAACTCTTCTTTTTTCAGCCCCAAAAAAGGCCAAATAAGAATCCATAATAACCGACACACTTTAAAAAAACAAACAAAAAAAACTATTTTCACCCATGGAGGGCTCCGCGCAGACTGAGCTCTGCAAGTTGGGGGAAGGCTTATAAAGGTAAGTCTCTACATTTACCTGTCACAGCACTCTGATTGGTTGGCTTGAAATCCACCAATCAGAGTGCTCTGTGTCATTTTACACAGCGTGGGAAAGTTCTTTGGAATTTTCCCACCCTGTGTAATTTGACTCATAACACTCTGATTGATTACTTAATCCACCAATTAGAGTGTTATGAGTCAAATTACACAGCGTCAGAAAATTCCAAAGAACTTTCCCACACTGTGTAAAATGACACAGAGCACTCTGACTGGTTAGCTTGAAATCCATTCAATCAGAGTGCTCTGTGTCATTTTACACAGCGTGGAAAAGTTCTTTGGAATTTTCCCATGCTGTGTAAAATGACACAGAGCACTCTGATTGGTTAGCTTGAAATACATCCAATCAGAGTGCTCTGTGTCATTTTACACAGCGTGGGCAAGTTCTTTGGAATTTTCCCACGCTGTGTAAAATGACACAGAGCACTCTGATTGGTTAGCTTGAAATCCATCCAATCAGAGTGCTCTGTGTCATTTTACACAGCGTGGGAAAGTTCAAGTTGCTACCTATACATCCCTCTTTATGGCAAGTTCATGGAGTTAAGTGGAGAGAGAAATATTACTTTGCTACTAGAAAAAAGAAAAAGAAAAGGGTGCACCTAAAAAAAAACCCAACAAATAATATGAAACTATTGGAATTCGTGAAGTGGAGAGGGACTACATAGGGTAATCTGTTGCTCTGACCATCTCAACCTGACAGTTTGCTGTCTCCCAGGTGCTCAGGTCTGACATGTTGCTGACAGAGTGGATGGATTATTGGTGAGGTCTGACCTGGATGTCATGATCCATATTGGTACCAATGACAAAGTCAGAGGACAATGGAGGGTCCTAAAAAATGAATTCAGGGAATTAGGAACTGAAGAAAATGACCTTTAAGATTTTAGAGGTTTTACCTGTGCCACCTACTACAGTGGAAAGACAGTGAGAGATTAGGGAAATGAATGTGTTGCTAAAGTAAAGGCATTGTAAGGTTTGGGATTTTTAGAGCATTGCACTGATTTTACACATGGGTTTATGGCCTTGATGGATTGCACCTAAATGGAAGAGGGTCTGTTGTGCTGGGACAGGATGGCTAGAAGGTTAGAGGAGATTTTAAGCTAGTGGTTAAGGGAGAGACACATAAATATGCAAAATGGAAATAGAACATACAGAAGATGTGCTTTAGCTCAGCACAAGGGGGTGTAGATTGGGGTAGAGGCAAGATCAGAACACAGCAAGTATGTAATACTAATATTCACATAAAGTACAAGTGACTCCTCATAATATTAAATGTATGTTTACTAATGTAAGCAGCTTAAATAACAATATGGGGGAACCAGAGGCAATAGCATACACTAAGCAATATGAGATAATAGGCATAACAGAAACCTAATGGGAGGAGACAAAAGGCTGAGCAGTTAACTTAAATGGTAAACACAGTATAGAGGAAGGATAGAAAAAGCAGGAAAGGTGGTGGGGTATGTTTGCATGTCAACCATGAGTTAAAGTCATATATTAATCAAGTGGAATGTGACGAGGATAATGTGGAAACTTTATGGGTAGATATCTGCTTTGGGAAAAAAGAAGAGGAATCAGTTATTGGTTGGGATATGTTATAAACCACCTAATGTTGGTATTGATGAGGATGAACAGCTTTTAGAGCAAATTGAAAAAGCTGCACATCTGGGTAACGTGTAAATTATTGGATATTTTAATTTAATTACCCATCCATAAATTGAGATAGAGGCACTTAAAGTTCAGCAAGGGGAATCAGGTTTTTGAACATGCTAAATGACACCTTCTTGTTACAATTTGTATAAGCACCATCTAGAAAGGTTGATTGGATCTGGTTATAGTAAACAATGTTGATCTTTTGACAAACATTCAAGTAGTGGAGCACTTGGGAAATAGTGATCACAAATGGTGTTTTTTTAAATAAACTCAAAAAGCATATGCACATGGGGTATACCAAAACATGTCATTTTAAAAAGTCCAGCTTCTATAAGATTAGGACACAAGGTTACACATTTAAACTCAAGGAAAGTACAACTGGTCTATACAGATGTTTAAATAACAACTGGATGAATACTTGCAGAAGCATAATATTCAGGGATCTAATTTTTTAACATGTGGAGCAACAGCTTCTTGATCCAAGAAGAGATACTGCCATTCTGGGGTCAAGAAGGTTTTTTTTCCTAGTTCGTTTTAAAATTTGAAAGTGCTTTAAGCTGGGGGTTTTACCTTCTTTAGGATTAACAGCAAAAACAGATGTGAGAAAGGCTGAACTTGATGGACGCATTTGTCTCTCCAGCCCATGTAACTATGTGAGTAAAAGTAAACAATAGTGGAAAATACAGGAGGAGCAGTAAAACATGTATATTTTCATATTATATATTTATTAAATATTGGGTGTTTTTTTTTTTTACTGTTTCTCCTTTTTTGTCCTCTCCTGCTCACTTCTTACTTTATAAGTGAATGAAATGAAGTTTTAGGGATTGTCCCCTATCCATCAATCATCTTTTTTCCCATCTCTATTTTTGGCATCATATGTGGTATTCATAATCAGGAATTGTGTACGGGATTCAGCTACATTTCTACTCGGAGCTCGGGAATTTGACCTGAATTGCCCAAATCCAGAGGAATAGCAGAGCAGACTCAAAGTGATCTCTAAAACTAATTAAAACATATTGACTGATGTGAGGTCAAAAAAGGTATTTGCTTGGAAAAGGAGCATTGGACCTTATTGGTTTATAATGGCATATCTCACTGTTGTGACAGTCCCAGATCTTGTGAATCATTTCATTACATTTATAATAGCATTAGTGTTCGTTACCTACTCATTTGATATAATTTCACCTTTGGGATTTTTCACCTAAGAACTTTTGTTTTTCTTTGGGATATCAGAATTCCGACCATGTGGAGTTTCGGCTCGGCTGAACCTCGTCCATCAGACAAAAATGCAATGCAAAAAAAGCCTGAAAATCAAGTTCAGTTTATTAGAATAATACCATAAAAATTGAATTTTATATTATTAGATAATTTTATTTAATGCTTCAGAATGTAATGCAACACACCTTTTTTTTTTTTTAAAGCACATTTGAAAAGAAGTACTACACAGAAAACCATGATAAAGTGAAGAAAACCATTGTTAAGAATATTTATTAACTTCTCACCATTTCCATGCTTGAGTTCATCAGGTTACAACATGAAGCCAAGATTGTATGATTGTTTTAATCAATTGTCTTTTATGCAATGGTTGCTTCTGACTAACAAGTTTTCTTAATCAGCTCCACAGTTTTTATTTTTATTTTATTCAGGTCTAGACTATTACCTGGCCATTCTAGCAGTACAATATGATTTTGATCTGAAACCACTATTTGCACACAGCAGCACCAACATGAGATGAATCATGTTAAAATATATAGGCTTCATTATGCTGGAAAAGATTTGTTTTGGATCAAGTATATCATTAAAATAGTTTTGCTATTTACATAGCAAGGGAAACTACAGGAATTTAAAAGGACACTACAGGCATCTGAGGGAACTGAACTCGCTGAAGTGCTTTATGCTTAGAGTGTGTCCTCTTTTATCATTAAAAAAAAAAACAGACTTTAATAGAAATTGGCCCTTTTATATATTTAAACTGTTATACCCCATGGCTTCCAAACAGATAATAGGTCCTGTTACTTCCTGGTTGTTTAGTTCAGTGGAGCTAAAGTTAAGAAGCAGGCAATTGTCCAGAACACTTGCCTTTCAAATACTTCTCAATGAGCTACATTGTAAAGTCTGTGATTGGACCGTCACATAACGTCTGGGCTTGGGAAGAAGAGACAAAATATCTGCAAGTTGGTTTTAGATATGCATGCATTTTTTCATAGGGGATATTTCTGCAAAGCGTTACTTTTATTGTATTTGAGCAGTGGAGAGGCTTTTTCAAAGAAATGTAAGGAAAAAGTCAGTTGATGACCCACTCACCCACTCTGAGAAGAAAACAAGCTTTCCTATACATTCAATCTGTAGTGTCAGTGACCATCTTTTAGTGTGGAAAAAAACCAGTGTCCTATCATCAGCTTCTCCCAACTGCATCTGCAGAGGTAGCAGGTGTAGTCACAATACATGACTCAGGCAGGCAGAAGCCAGACAACTACAACATTTAAGAAGCATTTAAAAACATTACTACAACCAGCAGCACCACCACCTTTTAGAATTCTTTTTAGGATTCTTTTTTTTTGTCTTTTTTTGTTTTATGATAGGTCTGACTGTTCCTGTCCAACCTGTTGACTACTGACATTGTCCTTACTATCTTCCCTGTTTCCATAATGATGGTGTTATAGTAGTGGGGGAGGAGGTACTGCTGGTGATAGCTGCCATGCAGAGCCAGATACAGTACCAGTGGATGTGTCACCTGTCTTACTACATTCTCTTTTTGCTTCTTTCTTCACTGGGAAATAGTTCTTCCATACGCAATTCTACTTCAGTATACAGCCATTCACATGTGCAAAGACTAAGTGGAATGCTGAAATGGTACTAAGGGGTTTTAAAAATAGACTTTACTGATTCATGTAAGTGCACACTTAAACCAAACATTAACCACTTACACTACCTTGCTTTGTATGTTTCAAGTTCTGCAAATTAGAGCCATGTCTCATTTCTCAGATTACAGATTAATTGTTTTGTATATTTGTCCTACAGAATGCAGTATTCATAAACTGACTTGAGGAAAAAAGAAATCACAGTGGAAATTGAAGGTAGCTATAATGGGTTACAGTTTAGTATATTAGCCCATCTCGTATTTAGAATGATTTTATACTAAACTCAATATGGACTTATTTCAGAAAATCTAATAAACCAAAATCCTTTAAAAAAGCCCATAAATTGAAAAAACATCAAAGTCAAAAGTCAAAGGGGGCTCATAGAATTTAATTTATTTAATTTCTTGCATGTAAAATATGGAGCAAGGGAGAAATCGTGGGAAAAGCAAGTAGATTTGAATAAAGACTAGGATAATTTGAACATCATCCAAAACACATTTGATGCACACATCCGCTTGCTATTTTAAAAACAAAAGCAAAACAGAAAATATATAAACAGGAGAATTCAGTAGTGATTACTGGGATGAATACACTAAGAAGCAAAAGTAGAGAATATCTTGGCAACATATTGCATTTTCTGCATAAACTTCGGTAAGCAAAGATACAAAGAATCACATCAAGAAGTAAAATTATTGAATGATATATAGCTGACTGACATTCTTTTAGCAAAATAATCAAATACAGATGTGCTGATTAGGAGCGTATCTAGAACCTAATCTCAGGAGGGGGAATTGTAGATTAATATTTATTTTTATAATTTAAAATGTTGGTCCTTTGAAGAAACAAATAAATAATATGGTATAGTGTGCATAATCAGATAAAATATAAGATACGTAATATAAAATAAGGTATGCACAATCAAGGTCCCTGATAAAAAAAGCTCACTGGCACACAAACAGGGCTAGACTGGGAAAATATATTCAAACCAGGCATTTTTTAATCAAATGGGCCTAGTGATGCCAGGGAGAGATGCGTTGTGCCATCACCATTTACAATAATAGTAAAACGAAGGAGAACGCACTCACAAGGCTGCCAAGGTACACTGGATCCAGGGAAATAAGAGCAAATGAAAAAGTCCTTCTGAATAGTCACTATTTAGAAGGACCTTTTAATTTGCTTTTATTTCATTTTGTGTGGTATATTTCAATAAAGACTGTTTTTACCCTCAAAATGTTTTGTTTTTTAATGTTTTATCCTGCTTTTATTTTATCATTTTAAAGTAGCCTTTCCAGGGACCATCACAACATCTACCTCTTATATATCTTCGGTGGGGATCATTCCACCTAAGCTGATATCATTAGAATATGGTGCTCTTAAAAAGTGTGAGTAATTTTCATACTTTTCCACACACTTTTATTGGTTTGAAACAGTGAGCACTATATCCTGTTTTTTCTTTCATATGCCTTTTCCACTGTGAACACCCAAAGAGAAAAATTCCAGTTCATCCCTGAGTGGGGATTATACCACTCAGAGCCTTATCTAAGAGCTGATTGGAGGCTCTATCCTTGTGAGTGTATTATCTTTCTTCACATAATTGAGATATTGAACATACTGGATTGCACTGTTGGTTTTTCTTTTCTGCTTATATTTTACACAAGATTCCAATAACAGAACTCCCTACCTCAATCAAAACCAAATTTATTTGAACACCAAGGAGGACCTTTGACTGATCTTCACTAAAGCATCACCTCCTCAAAGGTTTATAGAAAAAAAGACTCTTGTTTTATTCCTCTGGGACTTTTTAAGTATAACTAAATATATATACATACTTATTTCAATGTATACTTGGTACAAACCTGTTTTTTCTTGTATTCTATTTATCACACATAGCCAATACACCCATAACAAATATAACACACAGCCAGCATATAGCATACATATCACACACAGCCATAACGCCTCTCACACATATTTAATAAATCCCCTATACAAACATTACAACCCTTTAAACACACTACAGGGGCTGAAGTGTAGTGAAGGGTATGTATGTAAGTGAGTGTATGTTTGTGTACATGGGATCTAGCATGTGTCTATAAGGGATCTAATGTTTGGGTAGGGATATAAGATGTACAGTGTGTGTGTGTGTGTCAAGAATGCTGGGTATGTGGAGATGGTGTAGTGTGTATCTATTATAGATCTAGGGTGTGCATAATGGAACCATAGTGTGTATATGGGATTTATGTGTGTGTCATCAATGTTGTGTGTGTATAGGTACTGAAATGTATGTCTATAGTGGATCTAAAGTGTGCTTAGAGGATCCAGTGTTTCTGAGGGGTGCAGTGTGTGAATATGTTGGGTTGTATAGGGCCTGTATTGTGTGTGTGTGTGTGTGGGGGGGCGAGGAATTAGAGGGGAGCAATTAAAAAAATATATATATATATAAATCACTGGTGGTACATGGTGGCTCTAGACCTGCACCTCTACTGGGTGCCAGACAAGATTCCTTCTTCACACACACTCCAGCATTGTTCTGTGTCACACTGTTGCCATAGTAAACCACAGCAACTCTCCAAACCATGGAACTCTTGCAAGGAATATTTTTATCCTGCTGATATCCCCACCGCCCATGAAGATACAAATCTCCCCTGTCGGCCTTGCCCCATGGCCATTGTGACCCAGGAGCTATTTGCCCGGTTTGCCCAATGGCCAGTCTGGGCCTGCACTCAAAGGTAAACTTACTGTCACAGATTCTGATGGGCACACACAGACAATTTATTGAGACTTTCGACATTCTAATCTTGTATTATAGAAGAGACACAAAAGATAATCTGCTATGCCAGAAGCATAGCGGAGATATATACCATTTCAGTCTTCTGTAAAAAACTGCTCAACTATTAACATACTTGCTATATTCTATATCTTGAATAGGCAGTCTTCAGCACCGGCAAAAAAAAAAAAAAAAAAGATTTAACTGCACTTCAAGCTAGTTTCAAGGAGGGGGAGAAATTGCCCTGGTGCAACCCCCCACCCCACAATGAGAACTGGGTCTGATCTACCCCCTGATCTGTAGTTCAGACACCTGATCAATTAAAACCATCCATGAATCATGCACTGGGCTTTGCGTAAGCATAACTGAGGACATACATACATCAGTAGAAATCTGAA
This sequence comes from Pelobates cultripes, assembly GCA_933207985.1. Classification (NCBI taxonomy): domain Eukaryota; kingdom Metazoa; phylum Chordata; class Amphibia; order Anura; family Pelobatidae; genus Pelobates; species Pelobates cultripes. The sequence goes on from OW240923.1 coordinate 43,634,101, forward strand.
GAACTGTACCTCTGCTGCAAAGTAACATTTGCAGATGAGAAGAACCCATTATAGATGTTTTTTTCATTACATGTGTATTATAAACAATGTTTTGTTTTTGTTTGTTTTTTAATATGCATGCCTGTCGTTTTGCAGATAGTGTTCTTTCTCTAATTCTTTTACTATATTGCTGCCCTTTGCATTGTGTATTTACGCACTAGTTCTCTTATCTTCAAGGTCTGTGTCTATTTCAAATGTATTTTTGATATTATCATTTTCTGCCTTTATGTGTATCACTTCCCTGATACGTAATGTTGTTAAATGCTGCATACAAATGATTTCAGCTTTCTAAAATCGTATACAATTATATTGATAATCATTTTCCAAAGTGTACACAGCTTTTCAGTTTTACCCCCAGCTGTGGATGAAATATTGGATTGTAATGAAATGTAATAGAGAAATTGGACTAGTGTTGTATAAAACAGAATCTTGATCCTCTTTCTTGTTTTATTTTTGTTTTTGTTATTGTAAGATTCGCACCTCCTGCATTTTATAGCAGTCAATAGAATAAAATATATTTTTTTGCTTTTTTATTTCTTAAAGTCTTCTACAACTGTGGCAATAGATCTCTGTATAACTACTGTCATCCATCTTCATAAAAGTCTCCAAGATGTTGCTGAAACTGATTGGCTACTCACGTGCAAAGGCACATGCTCCCATCACTTCCTATGGGAAAAGCAATTTACAGCACATAACAGCAGGTTCATTGTTATCACACAAACCATAATAAAACCAAAGACGCTTTCTGTGCATTAAAGAGACAAGAGAAAAACAGTCTACTCTGTACTTTTGTGTGGCTAAAAATTTAAAACACAAAATGTGGATTTTAGCAGTCTATTTGCTACACAGAAGTGGGGCAGACAGTAGTTAGTCAATAGAAAAACACAATTTACTGGAAAAAATTAGGGATAAGCAAAATATATTTGCCACATTTTAAACAAAATGTCCAAGTATTAGCTTAATGTGTCTTGGTAAAACATTCATCCAATTTGTCTGTTTGATTCAACTATTTGTTATAGTAGCAAAGAGACAAATGCAACTAAAAGAGCTCTTCAAATGCTACCATGTGGCTGTTTAAACTTAGAGGTTAAATACTTCACCCATTAAAAAACACAAATTGCATAATATAGATAACCTCAAATGTCTCAGCAGTGGCGGAACTAAATTAGAGAGGGTCCTGGTGCAAGATTTTGTTTTGGGCCCCCCTATCGCAAGGATAGATAAAAAAGTAGATATCTGTCTGTCTGTCTTACAACACCCACAATGCTTTGCCAGCTGGGGATCTACAACTTGTCATCTTTGCAGTGTATTTAGCACTGATCATGATGTTTGTATGTAAGCATGTTTTTGTCTGGTGTATGTGTGTGTGAATGTAGGGATGCATTAGAGTAGTGCATTTTCAAGTACTGCTGCCATTTGAAAGCAGTGGTTTACTTGTGTGTAGTGTTTGTCTTTGAAGGCAGGGGTGTACTTATATATAGTGTTCGAGTTGAATTGCTGATATTTATGCACATATACATATATACAGTAACACACATCGGGATACACAGACACACAGATATACAGGCACGCATGCAGATACAGACGCACCGATACATACACCAACACACATACAGATACTCAGATACAGACATGCAGATACACAGACACACACTGACATATATATAGATACACAAACACACACGACACAGATGCAGATACAAAGACACCGTCAGCTGGCAGAGGCTTTTGGTAGTCACAGGCTCTACCTCTCCACTGCCCCTTTCCTTCCCATGCTGTGTTATCTGGGAAGAAGTAATCAGCTCCTCACTTCCATCCAGAACTACTGAAAACACTTTGCCATTGGCTAGCCCTAAGTGCATGGGCTACTGCATCTCAATCCAATTATTAGAAGTGAGGTTTAATTATAATGTACATGATGTCTCCCTCTCCTTCCCTTTATTACTTTCCTCTAATTTGTGACACTTAGTGGGAGATTCCCAAATACAACTTAGAAACAACACTCAATTTCTTAAACTCAAGAAACATGTTTCTTTTATTTATGAGCCCTCCAAATTGGCTTATTTGAAGGTAAAAAAATTACTAGATTGGCTCTTAATAGAGAGACCAAACTGAATATTATATAAGCAACTTCCTGTTGCTTATAAGAATAATAAGCAACAGGAAGTATCGGCCTCTTCAATAACAAAACTGGACGTTAAATAAGACAGTGCGTTTCTCAGTGTTGCAAAACACCAAACAAGAATGGCTTTAGTGCAGACTACTATAGAATCCTTAAAAGCTAACTCACAACCCCATTAGCATCTTAGTTGATTAACATCATTCTGTGTTTTCGCCCAAGCCAAACAAGTATACCTAACATGTATAATCATATAGGCTCATCCCACTTCTGAACCAAAATATTAGATAACGTATTAAGATAGTGGCCCACTGCCTAAAATCCTTTTTACCTGATATTTTCAGTAATGGCTCTCTAAGCAGACTGTCCATAGTGCTATGGCACTATTTATATATAATCAATTCATCTCCACTTAAACTTAAAGGACTACTGCTATTGAGCATGACTATTCAAACATCATTTCATTATAGTCTTCTAGTCATATTTTTTTCTAATTTTAAAACATAGATGCTTAAGGAGCCCCTTCTTTTTTCGTATCAAAGCCATACATGATTGTCCAATGATCCATATCTCAACTAATGGACTTAATAGGGAGGGAAGTTGTCAATCCTATCCTCTCTCTTCTTTGCTATTCTATTTGGCTATGTACCCTATTATTCAGGTATTACACAAACCTGAGGAATTTCACAGGCATGCAGATGGGCTCTTGCACACTAAAAGTAATAGCTTTTCCTACCCTGCTTCCAGTCATGGAAGCCTCTCTAGCAAAATTGGTCAGGGATGGTCCCAAATCTTTGAAGTCTATGTCTTTGTTCTATGACTCCATTATAACATGATCATATTGTTAGCCTGGATGGGACAAAGAGCTCTGTAAAGATTTTTTTAGAGGCAGGTCATGTACTAGCACTCGGCACTAGCTGCCCCACGTATATGGAGTGCCGATAAATTACATTATCAATGGCACCCAGGTGAGTCAGGCACTCAGCTTTTACTCCCACAATGGCACCAAGGCCATCACTCAAAGTCAGTCAGAGGGCAATCAGTGCCACAACAAGAAGCAAGCCTACTCCATAGTACTCTCCCCAGTGTCTGATACAGCCTCAGAATAAGAGATCATGTCAGGTCTCTCAGAAGAAGAGCCCATATCAAAAAAGAAACTACAAACCTTGCTCCAGTCACCAAGAACACTCCTGCAGGTTAATGTTAAAACCATAACAGCAGATACCCATTGCATCCACAGGGCCCTGCGTGACAGAACATTTCATTTGGAAGGTAAAGTGGATGAACTCTGCACAGCCCATAACAAGCTGATAAACAGGTTTACCTCCTTAGAAGCAGATCATGGGAAATGTATGACTAAAATAGCATATATTGAAGACAGGGTAAGAAGAAATAATGTGAGGGTGAGGAGCATACCCAAAGATGTAACCACAGATGATCTGCCTTCTATCTCAGCTCCCTACTCAAAAACCTTGCATGTAATATCAAAGACAAGGACTGGCTATTGGACAGAGCCCATAGAGTTCCAATACCAAGAAACCCATCAATTAGTGCCCTGAGAGATATAATGACATGCATCCACTTTTACCATGCAAATGAAGTACTGCTAACAGCCCGCAAGGAAGCTCAGGCATTAGTTGCCTAATGCTCTACACAGACCTCTCATCAATCACAATGTCCAAAAAGGTGAGAATTCAGCACAGTTTCCAAGCTTCTCAGAAAACACAACAATTCCTACAAATGGGGATTCTCCACTAGACTTCTTACCTGGAGAAAATGAGCTACACGAATACTGAATACCCTAACGAGGGCCCTACCACACCCACTTGTTATGGGAAAATTCAGGCAGATTGGCAAAAACAAGATCGCCAGCAGGATCAACAGCCTAACACTGTCACACCCCGCCTCACAATCGCCCTCCCTCAAGACCTTGGTGATACCCAATCTCTCTGATTTTGTGAGCATTAAATGAAGAGAAGATGAGACACAACATTAGATTCACCCTAGAAAAGGACAACTGGCTCATATACCTCATTCAGCATTAGCAGAACGTACAACTTCAACCTTGAAGTAGGTACCATTTACACCACTACCAAAACAGCACATGACATCCCCATTGTCTCCCTCAATGGTAGGGGACTTAACACACCACATAAATGGTGGTTAGCCTTCAGGGATTTTAGAAACATCCACCCCTCTATAATCTGCAAAAAGGAAACCCATTTCTGCAAACGAAAGCCCCCTAAATTTGCATCTTTGTTCTATCCTACAAATTACCATGCACCTTTGCAGACTCCAAATTTAAAGGAGTGTCCATTCTAATTCAAAAGGACTGTGTTTTTGTCCTTTACTTGGAACATGGAGAAGATTTCTGAAGGAAGGATGCTAGCCATCATAAGAACGCTCAACACAAAACAAATAAACATTATGAACATGTATTAACCAAAACCCTTAACCCCTGTTACTGCCCCTCCACACCTCCCACCCCCTGTCACTGTCCCTCTACCCCCCCAACACCTGTCACTACCCCTCTACTCCCCTAACCCCTGTCACTACCCTTCTACCCCCCCTAACCCCGGTCACTACCCTCTACCACCCCTAACCCTTGTCACTGACCCTCTACCCCCCTAACCCCTGTCACTAACCATTTACCCCTATCCCCTGTCACTGCCCCTCCACACTCCTAACCCCTGTTGCCCACACAGTGCACCCCTCACAATCATACACACTGTACCCCACACACACTGCATCCCTCACAATTACACACACTGTACCCCTCACAATTACACACACTGTACCCCTTACAATTACACACACTGTACCCCCCACACACTGCATCCCTCACAACCATACACACTGTACCCCACACACACTTAATCCCTCACAATTACACACAATGTACCCCTTACAATTACACACACTGTAATCCTCACAATCACACACACTGTAACCTTCGCAATCACATACACTGCACCCCTTACACGCTGCACCGCTCACAATCACACACACACACTGCACCTCTCACAATCACACACACACACACTGCACCTATGTATATTTGTATTTGTATACATATATGTGTGTATGCATGTACAGGCTGCGCACGCCTATGCTGTTGTGGTTTTTGTTACCTGAGAGTGTGTTTACAGCGTATTGGATTTCCTATTTTCTTACCTTGGCTTATTTGACTATTCTTGCTCTCTGTTATTCTGATCTTGGCCTGGCTATCAATTCTGTGTATTTCTGTAATCCTGACCTCTACTTGTCTCTCGTTTATTTTCTGTCTGCTTGCAGACATTTTATATATCTGTCTCAGGCACTAACTCTAAGGTTTGGTACGTGTACCTTTACTGTTACCTTTAGATTTGCGTGTTAGGGTAACTCTATTTCTGACAAGTATATAGTAAAGTGTAATAATCACCTTCCTAAGCCAGGTAAACCTCCAACCACCTGCGCAAGTTTTAAACTACTTTAGACCTATTTCCCTTCTTAACGTGTGGATCGAACACCTCTGGCTCTTGGAATGTGACGAACGTTCTGATCGGGTACATGGCCCGTACAGTATTGAGAACAATGCTTGCATCACAAGCATATTCTTGAAGGGGAAATGGGAGCCCAACCTTGTGGTTGTCTCCCATTGGCCCATGTCATGCATGCACCCAAAATGTGCGTGAAGGAGGGCAACAGAAGGACGTGGACCAATCAAATTTAACCCAGGATTATTTAAATTTACTTGGCCCTAGATAATGTGTATTGTATTCTGGTATTAACATTGGCTTTGTTTCCTGACTCTGAGTTTCTCTTTAACCCTTGCCTGTCTTGTTTGCCCATCTGACTATTACCATATACTCGACTTTAGCTAGTTCTCGTTTTCGCTGTCTCTCCATTATCCAAACCTTGGCTTGTATTTCGACTACGCTTTACTCTGTCTAATGTTAAGTCTGGCCACTCTAAGGCCCAGTAATATGTTTATTTTCCTTTGCTATCCTAAACTCTGCATGTTAGTTTTATACTTTGTGACACTCCTCAGCCAAAGTGATAAATGCAGGGTTTGTCTCTGCCCTATTCTCCATAACCAATGGCACAAGACAAAGTTGTCCCTTCTCTTCATATTAGCACTTGAACTCCTTGTCCACAAAATTAAAAAGCACCCGGACATTCAACCTATTTCTTTAAAGGGATACTATAGTCACCATTTTCTTTAAAGGGATACTATAGTCACCAGAAAAACTACAGCTTGATGTAGTTATTCTGGTAAGTAGAGTCATTCCATGCAGGCTTTTGCTTTTTCATGTAAACACTTACTTTTCAGAGAAAAGGCACTGTTTGCATTAAAGCCTGTGTACACCTCCAATGAGGAGATGATGATTGGCCTGGGTGACATTTGGCTCTGCCCACCAGCCCGCCTCTTTTTTATGAGGTCATCAGAATTGATGATCTGAGCCACTCCAATGATTTCCTATGGGATGTCAGCCAAAATGGATCGGGGTCAGAGCCAGCACAGGCAGTCTTGCGTGAAGTTGGAAATAAGGTGAGTTTTTACTAGCTTTAAGTGGGGCAAGAGGTTTCATAGTGTAGTATATCAAGTACAAATAGTAAAGCACACTCAAAACAGTGATTGTTAAACTCACATGCTGTTGAGCCTCCTATTACTAATTATTACTAATTTAACCCATACTTAATAAAGTAATTTCAGTTAAACTACTACCTCTCTTTGGATCCTGTTTTCGAGTACATCTAAAGGAGTGTTTGGAAACTTGCTAGGGTAGGGATCACAGTGGGATGCTGGAAGTGTGAGCCTGCGAATAAGAGACTCGCCGTATGCGAGTTTAACAACCACATTTTTTAGTGTGCCTTATTATTTCTAGTTGATATACTATATTTTGTTTTTATTTGAGGTTGTAATCAAGATTGTACCAAAGTGGAATTATATATTATTTTAGTGTGCTCTCACCTATTGATGTATATTTGGATTTTATGCTTGTGTTTGTATAGAGTTGTGACAGACCACCCTGTCGCTGGATTATTAAAGTTATTTCCCCATTCTCCTGTTTGTTCAGTACACCATGTTCGTCTAAAAGTTTATGCTTATTTTGTTTGAATACCGAACAAAACCCACAAACTACCAGACCACCTGTATGCTGTGTGTGCTGCTTGTTAACCTCAATCACCCCTGTCAACACCTCCTTAACATTTGTAACCGCAATGTTCTAAGCGGTCGGCTGGGTGGTCACCATTCGTATCTATGAACACGTGGTGGCGGCTATCTTGAGCTGCGAACGCAGGTATCGGTGTTTGGCTGATGAGTGCGTGGAACTAAAATCGGACACTTGACCTCGCAAAAACTGCTGAACTTCCATCCCCGCCTGTGTTCGGTTACATTCATACGAAAAGAACACCGTTCTCCCGAATGAGGAACACTTAACCAGAATACTGGCCAATATCTATGTTCGTTAATTTGTTTAATTTTGTACCCCCAAAAGATCGCTCATCCAAATTCCATGAAACTATTCCGGGCAGGAGCCTCGTGTGCAGTTGGTAAGAACTTTTGGCTGTGTTCGCGGGATCTGAGCGTTTCTTGGATATGTTGCGTCCTCAGATCCAGGCTTTCCAGGGATATAGGACTTGAGGGGGTACCTGATTGTATTGTGTAAAATGGGGTATGTTCAGTCTTTTTTTGCAGCTATTTAGTCACAAACCCTGGCCAAAGTTAGTATTTATATTTGATTTTTGCATTTTTTAACACAAAAACTGCACTTTCACTGATGATCTCATCGTCACTAAATATTATTCTAGAGTTGCTGCATAAAGAAAGGCTGCTTATGAGGAGAAAAGGAACAGAAACACTATATACAGGCATTGCAGCAGATCTGCCTTGCTTAGAAGACCACATCTGATGACATCACCATTATGTGCATGGAGTAAAGCAGGAGCCTAATGGTTGGACTCCTATTGGATTTCCTGTAGGAAAGCATTGGATTGGCTGAGATCACCAAGATTGATTATCTTAGCCATGGAGGTGAAGCCAGACAGGGCCACCTGCAGCAAGACCAGCATAGCATGGGAGAAAAGGTGAGTAAAATCACAGTTCCCATGTGATGCAATGGTGCCAGAGGCCTAAACAGTCACACCAGAACTACATGTTTATATTCCTGATGCTATAGTGTTCTTTTAAGTGCATTATGTGTGAAGATTGTATCCTTTTTTCATATTACAAAAAGTGCAGATTTTAATAGAAATTGGCAGTTTTATAAATGGACCTTGCTACACCTCACTGGCTGTCAATCAGACAACCTGTCCTGACAACCGGTCCTCTTACTTCCTGGTTGCTTAGCTCAATATAGATAAACTCAAGAGGTGAGCAATTGCCCAGTGCACCTGTCTTGTAAAGACCTCTCATTGAGCTGCATTGAGAAGTCTGTGATTTTATAGTCACATAAAGTCTGGACTTTGGAAGAAGGGGACAAGAGATCTGCAGTTTTTGTAAGCCTTTTTTACATATACTTCCATTAAAAAAGTGCAATTAAATGTGCATTGTTTGATTGGGGGTGTATCTTTTAAATAGTGTTTTTGTATAATTTATATTTGGGCAGAGCAGTGCTTTTCTAAACAGACATTACAATGTACAAAATAATATTTACACCAGACTCTTTTAAATGCCAACTCAATCACAATGTAATATGTCACCTCTGAAATGGCCAGAGTCTACCATGAATGAAAGAAATGCGATATGTATTAATTCATCTTTTTTGTCTCGTTTTTTGTTAACTGTAGGTTTCCTGATTCATCTTACTTCCTATTAGGGATTTAAAACCTACCTGTAAGTGGAACACATAATTGTATTAATGTTCTACTTTGATACTGCCAAATGCTAGCTGTCCTTTCCTTTACTCTTCATTTTATATTATAACCAATACAGTTCTAAACCTCAAAATTCTATTAAATGTTTAAAAATAAGACAGCTAACATATTTTCGAATGACTTAGACAATGCATGAGATGTCAGTTTTAAGTCAAACTGTGACTGGGAGGACATGGCTGTGCAATGACTCCTTACATAGTTCAACACATCTAGATAATTGCTCTATATAGAAAGATAATTCAGTCCCGAGACTATGCGTGTGAGTTACTTTGGGTCAGCTTAACAGTCTTCAATATACTTTGAACAGTAATGATGGAATAACAATGACAGTTAAATGAAATGTAGAACACATTGCAGTGTTATCTTAAATGACAGGGCAAACTGCGACAGAGATTTAACCATTATCATATTCGTGTTTTGTTTTGTTTTTGCTAAAATTTTTATCAAAGTTGGCTTGATGCATTAACAAATAAAATTGGAGAAGCATTAGGAAGCATTTGTAATTACAAGAAAGTTGAATTTACACTTGTATTTGTTGTAAACTGTTGGATGAGTGGAAAATGTTTCTGTCTTGTCAAGTAACTTCTTTTGTCCCAACAATAAACAACAATGACAATGTAGGCTAGGATTAACTTGAATCACATAGACAACTATCTAGCTGCCATCTTCTCCATCCAGGGTGCTTCCCTCTGTTGTGTGACACTAAATAGAATTACAGTGTCTGCCAGATGCTTCCCAAGTTTATTTACATTCTGAAATACTGTAAAATTGTTACACCATTCTTTGCCTGATTTTTTCTGGTATATTGCTTCTATTGTATAATGAATCCACATGAACCTGTCAACTTGTCTTGTTCAGGTCAAAAATGGTAACTATAACGAACCAATAATTACCTGTCTGTTATACTTAATAATGTTTGCTGAAAGGTTTATTGTTAAAGACCTAAAGAAAAAACAGACCTGGTGGGTCAGAAAAAGTAGGGCGCCCCCTAGTAGATTACCATATATATATATAGACATAAAACATAACCTTTAATAGTTACTGTATTAAAATGCTCATATTGGTAATGAGAAAATGAGGATAACAAAAAATAATTAAAATAGGTATAGATAGGTGAGACCGTTATTCCTGAGTGGGATATATAACCTAAAAATATCACTTAAGAAAAGCTAATGTAATCTTGAAAGGAAAAAGGATCCCACTACAGTGCTCATCCTGCTACAAAGTACTGGTAACTTGTAATAATGTTGCCATCTAGGATAATGATGAGTGACTAATGACCCTCCCAACAAAAAACCCCCAGCAATTGCTTAGAAAATCTTGTGGGGTAGAAAGTAGCAAGATAATGCTACATATCAGGGAGAGAAATATACACTCACAAATAACATAAGAGTCTGTTACTAGATTACTCAGCAAGTTCGGAGTCAGAGATGAAATGATACAATGTAGGTTGTGCCTCTGCGGCTGTCAATAACGAAACCTCACTACGAGGTGGGGAGATCAAAAATAAAGTCTCCCCCAAACAAATGAAAAATACCCCTGCTAGTCCACAACCCCCAGTATAACGAAACTCTAACCGGTCGTAAAAGCAGTAATTGCTGACTAACTGAATAGCTAAAGCTGCAACGGCTGAGCACGATCACCTATCCAACCTACCTACCTGCTACCTAACAGGTGTTTCAGCGCTGCTAAACTCGCATTCTTCTGAGGCTATACAGGCATCCTCAGACATCAGTGACCCCTTTATAGCTCCACCATACCAATAAGTAGAGGGGGCGTGCATTGTGAGTTTGCGGCAAAAAAACGGGACCCGATCTCGCCACGCCCCCAATGACGTATCGTCATACAATTGGTTGACACCTTCCTATGTGTGAGAGCATTTTTAACCATATGAGTACCGTTTTATTATAGCTACAAAAAGACATATCACTAATGCAGATAAGTAGATAGGTGCAGAACCACAAGTATGTGTTGTTGCATATAAATAGTCTCACCAGTATTAAAAAAGGATGGACATTTTAATATGATATAAATCGTCTTTGCATAAATATCCATGTCTAGAGCTAATCTCTGGTATAGAGGGCATACAAAGCAAAATCAAATGCAGGAATTAGCAGACATTCATATAATGAACGTGCATCAATGTGCATATAATATTCCTGTTGGGTTGGTATACTATACCCTGGTAGTGACTATGCCTCTCAATGGTCTGGGATATGATTGATTACAGGTAAAACCTGGAGTGTTGTGCATAATGTGTAAATCCTAGGGCAGTGTAGGGGTACATTTTAGGTATAGTTTAAGTGTTTGGGTAGTAATAATTGAGCGTGTTTCCATGATAAAATTAAGTATGCCTTGATGCAAAATAGTAACCAAAATTCTGTAGCCTTGAATTGAAGTGTGAATGTGACTCCCATCAATATTTGACATGTTTGCCCCAGTGATGCATTCAGATTTAGGGACCTTGTAACTTTCTTTTTGTAACATCACACATTGAATTGCTTTTTCATGATGCACACTGTGGCATCATGCTGTGCAATATAATGTAAGAAAATGTGATATGCCCAATTCTTTTCAAATGGATATTAGCTCATTATTAGCTAGTATTATCATTCATATTATTGTTTTACTTGCTTTTTTGTTTATTTGCTGGAAAACAAAATCATATGCCCTCCTTTCTTGTGCCTCCTAATGCTTGTTGATGAGAGAGCGAGAGAGACAGTGTGCGCGCGCACAATTTGAGTTATTCTTCATTTTGAATTATGTAAAAATCATAATGTAGTCAATCAGTTTACATATCTGAACACATTTTCATTGCTTGTTTGTTTGTTGATTGTTTTTCTCTCCCACCGCTCATGGCATCTTCAACGTGATTAATATAAGTATAAAATAGTTTAGAATAAAGCACATCTTACAGTAGATGTTATAAAGGAATACTCCACACTAACAGAACCTCTTTAGAACTCTGGAAGGAGTATTGTGTTATTTCAAACTTGCGGAAGAATGTAGATGATGTGGACTGATACCATTGCATCTACATTTAGAGTGTTCGTATCAGCTAAATTAGCCTGGATATAAGATACCCCCTAATCCTAGTGGTAAAATGTAAAATGACACTCTCTTAAAGAACCCTGAAATTATAATGACCTATGAAAACACAATTACAATATTATTCAAATAACAGTTTGCTGTTTTGACAGAATTTTAATGTATATTAAATACATACATTCTTAAAACAGAAAAATGCCTAATATAACAAGTAAATCTCCAAATGTTTCTATATATATGTTAATAGTGTGCTTTGTTGTCTTATAATACATTTCAAAACACTAGTGGCCCTTTAAGTGTTAGAAAAAATCATTTGAAGGGTGTATAAATAAGAAGAAATATGAGATTCTAGTTTCCTGAAACACCTAGAACAGTCTATCCGCAAAAGAAAAGTCTCACAGTATTAGATGCTCTGAATGTAAGTGAGGGCATCCTGAATGATAAATCTATCAAATGGCAGAACTGATTCTTTTATGAACTATATTTAAGAAAAGCAATACTGTTTATATTTTGTGTTGTCTTTATATGTGCTTTACAATATGTTTTAATATTCTAGTTCTACAAATTTTTATCTTCTTTATCCTACTGAGCGAATTGACCATCTTAGCAAAAAGGAGTATGGGTGAACCGTGTGGAAATAAAATACCTAAGGGATATCAGCATGGGAGAGCCTCCCTATAGTTTAAATTTAGCAGTGAATTAAAGTCATAGTTTTTATTAAGAATAATCAGATTGGAGTTGTAGTATCATGCTGCTGTAATATAATTTTTGTGAACATATTTGAGTTTTCAACATACATGTACTTTTGTGTAAATACATGATCAAACTATATGCATGCATTATTATTACTATTAATATTATGAATTTTTTACTTTAAAAAAACAAACAAAAACACTCTAAATTTCACGAGACAAAAAAACCCCTGAATTATTTCAAGTCAATCATTATGAATTCTTAGTGATGGTTAAGAGTTTAGCATACAAACCTGATCAAAACTGTTCCATTCATGACAAAGATGCAGAGTGAACTGGCATCTTTATGGACATTGCAATTAAATATTCCTTCCAGTGTTATTTGAGAGACTGGTATCTCTGTCACAGGGTAGCAAGGTTTATTCAGTTTTGTGCTTGAACTGACAGCCCTCCTCTGCCTCTCTGATTCTTTTTATCAGTCAGATTCCATTTAATCCACTTCCTGACATCTCTTTCAAGAGTAGTGAAAATGAAGAGTTCTATATAAGATCCTGTAACGGCTCATTATAAAAGTCCTTTATCCTTTACACTGCTCATGCTATCTTTCTATGATTATAATGCTTGACCAAAGAGTGATATAAAAAATGTGATTTTAGTGGCTCACCTGTAAAGCTAGTTTTTTTCTAATAAGATGAAGGCATCTTAGCTTTCTGATGAGTGACCTTTCCCAATCCCTTTTTTTTTATTTTCTGTGAAAGGAGCAAGAAATTAAGTCATAATAGCAATGCAACTACAGGTTCTTTTTCATTGCATGGAGGAAAGCTAATGCAGTGAATACACATATTACCTAATTAATCTTTTGGTGATATAATATCATTTAATTGCTAACTCCTTTGCAACCAAGGGTTTTGTGCAATGATATTAGAAAGAAAGGCATTTATTTTGAACTATAGTCTCTCTTTTCATAAATATTTTGTTATGTTTTTTTTTTTTATAACTGACAACTGAAAGATTAAATTTACACTGTAATTTCTGCTTAATTATACAATTTTCCTGTTAAGCTAACATGTACAAGGTCTGTCTGTACCATTAAATATTTGCATATGATCAATTACACATTTTAGTACATTCATTTGTTTTGGATCCTATTGTACATGCCAATTAAGAAATAATAAAATTATTTTAAAATAATCATAAACATACTTAATACCTAATGATCCTATGCCTTTTTTGCTAAACCTCTTATGACTGATAAGGTCTGGCAATTTAACTAGTAGGACTGCGGCTCTTGGGGTATTCAGTTCTGTTTTGAGCATGCACATATTGAAAAAAAAAATATATTGATAAAGGTCATATTATTTTCTACAGCAATTAAATGTTTTGAGGTCAATGAAGACTTGACAGGGCAATTTGCACAGCTCACTCCCATAATTCAGTACTGCTGCTTGCATAACTTTAACAGGCATCTATTTGGGCATTAAAGGGGACCTGTCACTTCGAAAGATTTTCTCTATTAGGTTTGCTCATCCCTATACCTCAGCATAGAGAAAGGATAGAGAGAAGAGCAGAAATTATACAAAACATAGGGAGAAGATGAGAAATTAAAGGGATACTATAGTGCCAGCTGTATTCCTGGCACTATTGCTCTGCCTGCCTCCCCACTCCCTTGCAACTCTCCCTCCCCGCAAAATAAAGAGTTAAAAACCCTTTATTTACTTACCTGATCCCAGCACCTAGGTCCCTCGGCGCTGGTTCGAAGCTTCTCCTCCTCTGTCTCGTGATGAACAGGCTCTGCCACGCGCATTGGACCTCCCCATAGTAAAGCATTGAATCAATGCTTTCCTATGGGGAGGAATAATCTGATGCTGGAGGTCCTCATGCAAAACGTGAGGATATCCACTGTCAGATACTGGACCAAAGGTCTGTTTCAAACCAGGAAGCCATCTAGTGGCTGACTTAGTGTTGCAATGTAAACATTGCAGTTTCTTTGGACACTGTACCCAGAGCACTTTAATGAACTGAAGTGGTCTAAGTGCCTACAGTATCCCTTTAAACAACGTTTCTGTTTCACTTCTTCATTTGCAATGTTTGCCCTGACTTTACCTTGTGTATGATTGCATGATGTAATTTGCTAAATCTCTTATATACATTTAAAATATATAGAGCATCTCATAAACAAGGTTAACACACGTTTAGGTGATTTCAATATTTTTAGTAAATGGTGTACATTCCAGAGAAATTACAGTTCCTCTTTAAAAGAGGCACTAATGAGCACACAACATTTGCATTGACATTTAAATATAATGAAAGATTCTAGTTATGGAATAGATGGTGGAATAGAATGATGAGTTAAAATCATTAAGACATTGTATGGTATTTGAGCTTTTATGACTGCACACAGTGAGTTCTACTGTATGTACTTATTAGAATGTGACGGCAGATAAGAACCAGATTAGAATGTGACGGCAGATACTTATTAGAATGTGACGGCAGATAAGTACTAGATTCGGCCCATCTAGTCTGCCCAATTTTCTAAATACTTTCATTAGTCCCTAGCCTTATCTTATAGTTAGGATAGCCTTATGCCTATCCCACGCATACTTAAACTCCTTTACTGTGTTAACCTCTACCACTTCAGCTGGAAGGCTATTCCATGCATCCACTACCCTCTCAGTAAAGTAATACTTCTTGATATTATTTTTAAACCTTTTACCCTCTAATTTAAGACCCTGTCCTCATGTTGTGGTGTTTTTTCTTCTTTTAAATATAGTCTCCTCCTTTACTGTGTTGATTCCCTTTATGTATTTAAAAGTTTCTATCATATCCCCCCTGTCTCATCTTTCCTCCAAGCTATACATGTTAAGATCCTTTAACCTTTCCTGGTAAGTTTTATCCCGCAAACCATGAACCAGTTTAGTAGCCCTTCTCTGAACCCTCTCTAAGGTATCAATATCCTTCTGAAGATACGGTCTCCAGTTCTGTGTACAATACTCCAAGTGAAGTTTCACCAGTGTTCTGTACAATGGCATGAGCACTTCCCTCTTTCTACTGCTAATACCTCTCCCTATACAACCAAGCATTCTGCTAGCATTTCCTGCTGCTCTATTACATTGTCTGCCTACCTTTAAGTCATCAGAAATAATCACCCCTAAATCCCTTTCCTCATATGTTGAGGTTAGGACTCTATCAAATATTCTGTACTCTGCCCTTGGGTTTTTACGTCCAAGATGCATTATCTTGCACTTATCCACATTAAATGTCAGTTGCCGCAATTCTGACCATTTTTCTAGTTTACCTAAATCATTTGCCATTTGGCTTATCCCTCCTGGAACATCAACCCTGTTACATATCTTAGTACCATCAGCAAAAAGACATACCTTACCATCAAGACCTTCTGCAATATCACTAATAAAAATAGTAAAGAGAATGGGCCCAAGTACAGATCCCTGAGGTACCCCACTGGTGACAGGTCCAAGCTTCGAATATATTCCATTAACTACAACCCTCTGTTGCCTGTCACTCAGCCACTGCCTTACCCATTCAACAGTATTGGAATCCAAACTTAAAGATTGCAGTTTATTGATAAGCCTTCTATGTGCAACAGTGTCAAAAGCCTTACTGAAATCTAGGTAAGCAATTTCCCTTAAATTTTATTTTTTCCTTGAATTTGGTGAACATTATTGCAAAATCTATGTTGATAAAGACTAAAGTCCATTGAGTTAATTGTTTAAAATACTTATTTTATAGTGCTGATTAAAAAAGAAGGAAAAAAAAGAAGGAAAAACAAAACAAAACAATTTGAAATGATGGCCAAAATTATGCCGCAACCTGGGATAACAAATATCCTTATTGACTCCATAATGGCAATCAAACATCTCCTTGGATCAACAACTCACTTACATGTCAGTTATAACCTTGAGCATTGTGTTTGTCCAAAAAATATCTGCAGAATTTGGTAGGATAAACTGTTTGAGTAGAGAATTCCACATCTTTATTGTTCTTTGTTTATAGAACCCTTTCCTCTGCCGTAAGTTAAAACACCTTTCTTCCAGTCTCAGTGGATGACCTCTTGCCTGATATATATTCCTGCTAACAAAGAGTTTAACACCTAGCGGTTTGTACTGACCCTGTGAATATTTGTATAGTACTATCATATCCCCTCTGAGACATGTTTTTCAAAGAAAACAAATGCAGTTTTTCTAGCCTTTCTTCATAACTAATGTTTTCCATCACACTTATTAATTTTTCTAGTTCTGCAATTTCTTTCTTTAAATCTGGTGCCCAAAATAACACCACATAGTCAAGGGTGGATCTTACTATTGATTTATAAATATGCAATATATTTTGATTACATGAATCAATACCCCTTTTATACAAGACAGCATCTTACTAGTCTTTGCATTGTGCACTGTTGCTTAGTTTATCTTGAATTGTTCCTATGTCCTTTTCTTTTCATGTTACCTCTAACTCATTCCCATTTAATATATAAGTTGCTTGTGGTTTCCTTATTTCAAAGTACTTGACTTTACACTTATCTGTATTGGATCTCATCTGCCACTTGCCTTCCCAGTCCCCCAATGTATTCAAATCCTTCTATAGAGAAGTTATATCATGTACTATACAAGTTGTGACAGACTGACTGGATACCTCTGTAAAGCTTGCTTTCTAGTTATCACCGGGACACCAGTAGTGCTTCAGCCCCTAGCTGCATAATCTTGGCTGGAGTTTCTCCCTAGCTTCCGGTCCTGGGTACAGCTCCACGTCATCACTCTCTCCTGCGGAGTGTATTGTTGTATAGTTGTCTCACCCAATCACTTGCTGAGACTTAGTGAAGGGTGAAGTAGAACTGCCTTTATTCAGTGAACCACAGGTTTATATAGGAGTAATCACAACAGGGGATCATCATACAAAACAATACAAGTCCCTCCTTAGAGTCTTGGTGTCTAGGACAGAATTGGGTCAAGAGTCCATAACTGAATTACCTGCCTGACACCAAGAATCATTGCACAATAGCTATTGTATTATAAACAAATGTATTCCCTTCTGTTTACCTTTTATACACACAGACTCACAAACACAATTGTCTCCCATATTACAAGAAAACTCCTAAAACACATATAATAATATACGGGAGATGAAAGGGATCTCTGGATCAATGGGACAATGCCCTCCTGGAAAAAAACAAAAACGGGAAAAGGAGAATAACTAACAATCAAATACATTACACACCCTGTATCTATACTGGGCACATGGTGACTAAAACATATGAGTAATCTGGGGACCGCCATAAAGTGTCCATCTTTAGACCCCAGTGATGATGACTACCATCTCACAAGTATTTAGTGCAACTGAACATTGTGGAAAACCAACAAACAAACATAACAGATCAGAACTAGTCATATATATCTGGGCACTATAATATTATTAAGCATTTACAACCAGGAACAGGTCAACAAAAATATCAAAGTTGCTGAATCGTAGCGGCGTAAGCAATTACATTTTGATAAGCTCTAAAACAGAGGTAGGCAACCTTCAGCACTCCATGCTAGAAACCTCCACAGCTAGGATGTCTATTAAGCCTCCACAGCTAGGGTGTTTACCTTGGGATATTTTGACACTCTTCATGTGCCTATTTTGCCTCAATATCTTTAAAAATAACATTGTCTCATTGTGTGATTCTTTTTTTTGCACACATAGATAAAAAATTGTTAAAAATAACATAAACCTAATTTATCTATTAAAAATGTGCTCAGCTTCATATTCTATGTTTATCAAACTATTCCTAAAGGTTTTGACAAAAAAAAAAATACCCACTGCCTCTCTGCACCATAACTAATACACAGAGCTTTAGTGATTATGGTGCTTAGAGTGTCTGCTTAGATATATGATTAAAACCTTCATAAACCCTTTTTTAGGCACTACTGAAAAACATTGACTAGTATAAGTGAACCTTCTGTATGCATTATCAAGGCATTTTATATTGTAAAAAGCAGTATTTTCCGCAGAACCTCTCTTCTTCTCAGAGAAACCAACTGTACATTATATTTTCTTTGGTGCATGGTATTTGCCGCAAAGTAATTTCAATGTTCTTTAAATATTTTCTGACTTACTTAAGGAAAGCTTTACCAGGATTATCTTATCATCCTTATGTGGCCCGTGAGTGTTATCCTTCTTGTTTCTTGCCTAATTATCTTGTTTATTCCAGTACTTGTTATGAGACAACATTTGAGTCACCGATTTCATCTCCTATGCTTCATGAAGCGTATGACCTTGTAGCAAAAAAAGAAGAGTCTGTAAAGGAAAACAAATATGCTTCATAGGCAAGTGTAAGCTTAAGGGAAACCAGTACTAGAATTTTCCTCATTACTTTAACTTAAACTATTTCCCCTTTGGCGTTAATCAGTACAGATCATAATTAAATAAACTTGAATTAACATCTTTGATGCCAAATTGAAACTCTAAAGTCATTGTGCCACAAATTCATGACCACATTTTATTTCAAGGATCATTTCAAGGCATAGGTACAACTTAAAATAAATATTATTCTCCTTCAGACAAGTATATATTAAATTTATACACCTATTTCTTCCACCCCAAAGTAATTACACTTAAATTAACATTCCCACCATAAACAGAAAATTGCAAACATTAAAATACAGGGGTGCATCTCTTTCTTACATAGTTTTTGTGATTACATTAATTGGAAGTGGAAGATTAGTGATGACACTAACATTTCTGACAGTTGCCTGCTACGCTGTTCATTAAAGTGAGCTACTAAATGTAAAAAGCAATGTTGCAGTATTGTTATAAACACTTTTGAATGTTCGACGAGGTCCAAGCATAATTTCTTAAATATATAATTGTAGTATAGGGGCTTTAAAAAATATGGCATGAAAATATGTATATCCTTATAACAAATGTAATTTAGAATTTGGTCGCCAGCTGCTTATAGTAAAAATATAATGGTCACTTAACATGTACTACATTTTAGCCACTTTCATCATAAAAATCTGAAATTCCAATATCCAAATTACAAATACAATATCATATCTTGATATTATAGCTTTTTTATTGACCTATTCATTCATGTGTGTTTAAATGGACACTACAGTCACCAAAACAACTTTAGCTTAATTAAGCAGTTTTGGTGTATAGATCATGCCCCTGCACTCTCGCTGTTCAAATCTCTGCAATTTAGGACTTAAATCCCTTTGTATATGCAGCCCTGTTACACCTCCCTGCATGTGACTTACACAGCCTTCAAAAAACACTTCCTGTGAAGAGGCATCTGATGTTTACATTGAAGCATGTGGGGAGTGAAGGCCAGCCCGTCTGGTCCAGTCAGACAGAACACATACTGTAGTTCAAATGTCTGAAACACTTAATACTTACATGATGTCAGAACACACAGTGCATGACAATTTGCTGTGTATGGGACTGTGTTCTCACATAATGTTCTGAATGATCATGGTAACCCCTGTTCATCACTGAAAGCACCTTTAATGGGGATGTGAGCATCAGAACTGGGCCATGGAGCAATGTAAGAAGATTTCCTGGTCTTATGAATCATGTTTTCATTTATATAAGGTGGATGGGTGGGTACCTGTGCGTTGTTTACCTGGTGAAGAGATGGCAGCAAGATGCACTCGGAGGCTAGTGAAGGAAGGCTTATTCTCTGGGCCATGTTCTGCTGGGAAACCTTGGGTCCTGGCATTCATGTGGATATTACTTTGAAATGTCCCACCTATTAAGTTATTGCAAATCACCTACACCCCTTCACAGCAATGGTGTTCCCTTATATCAGCGGCCTCTTTCAGCAGGATAATGCACTCTACCCCACTACAAATATTGTTCAGGAATGTTTTGAGAAGGATGACAAAAAGTTCAATGTGTATTCTTGGCCCCACATTGCAACTTTCAAGACTTAAAGGATCTGCTGTCTTGGTGCTAGATATCACAGGACAAGTTCAGAGGTCTGGTGGTGGACATGCCTCGATGTATCAGAGCTGTTTTGGCAGCACAAGAGGAATATTAGGCCGGTGGTATTTATGCCGTGGGTGATCAGTGAATACTGCCTAAAGCTTTTCATTCCTATGATATTTCTTTAAAGGGTGAACAAAGAAATAAATACAATTTTTAGTAATTAACAGAAAAATAAATATTTGCCTGAACAACAATCTATAATTGGTGTTTTGCTACATATTTATGTGCTAGCTATGTAACCCATGTTTCAAATAAATATTTCAGTGGTATTTTTTTCAATCAAAAATAATTTGGTGTGAAGGGGTTAATATAGATATTTGTAGCGCAGAAGGGCCCAACCTTTGTTTTAATTATATCTTTAGCATAATACATTATATGCAAAATTATAAAATGAATGAACGCTTAACTCAATTTGTTTAACGAGTTTCAAAAATATAATGTCCATTTCATAAACTCTACAGAATCATGCAATATTATAACATGTCTTCCCTTTTTTCTTATGTATTAGTGGTCTCTTTCATAATTGTAAAATCTATATCATATTTAGCTGGGCAATAAGTACTTCATCCTCAAATTGTGTCTATTTCTGTATGGCCATTGTTTTAAATACTGGTGCCAACACCTTGACATAACTGGAAGTGACAGAGCAGCACGCACCTGGCATGAGAAGCGATTGAAACCAAGCAGCAATATCATTCCTAATATTGCTTTGTCTGTAGCTTTTCTTTGATGGGATTTGATGTAGTTTGAGCTGGATTAGAAGATGTAGTTTGATATCAAATTAATGTTTCTTTTTTCGTTTCTTTTTTTATATATAGCCCATCCATTATTGCCTTGACTACAGTAATATAACATAATAAAACAGTTAAAAGCTTATGGAATGTAAAAATATCTACACCCAGCACATCCATACCATTGAATGATAAAATAGAACCAAGACTTTAAATGTAGTACAACATGAGCTTACCTTTTGAAAATAAAATATAAAATATTTCTGCAGATAAGACAAGTGTAAGACACCCAACAAGATATTATGCTGAAGATTCTATATAGTATAGAAGTATTCAGTTTAAAGGGACAGTCACAAAAACAACTTTAGCTTAATGAAGCAGTTTTGGTGTATAGATAATGCCCCTGCAGTCTCACTGCTTAATTCTCTGCCATCAATTTTAGGAGTTAAATCACTTTGTTTATAAACCCTAGTCACACCTCCCTGCATATGACTTGCACAACCTTCCTAAACACTTCCTGTAAAGAGTCATCTAATGTTTATCCGTCCTTTTTTGCAAGTTCTGTTTTACTTAGATTTTCTTATCCCCTGCTATGTTAATAGCTTGCTAGACCCTGCAAGAGCCTCCTGTATGTGATTAAAGTTCAATTTACAGAGCAAGAGATACAATTGTTTAAGATAAATTACATCTGATTGAAAGTAAAACAATTTTTGTGTGTAGGGTGTGTCAATCAGAGTCAGGGGAGTTGTGGCAAGGGCTGCAAACAGAAACAAAGTGATTTAACTCCAAAATGACAGAGAATTGAGCAGTGAAACCTGAGAGGCATGATCTATATACTAAAACGGCTTAATAAACCCATTAAGGACACATGACATGTGTGACATGTCATGATTCCCTTTTATTCCAGAAGTTTGGTCCTTAACCCCTTAAGACCGGAGGGCGTACAATTACGCCCTATTTTAGGCGGCTCTAACGGCGATCGCGGTGGGGGGGACTCCCAGGGAGCCCCCCGCGGCACATCCGACCCCCTGGAAGCCCCCTGGCCATGTGAGAGTGAGGTCCTTGCCAGCAGGGGGGCTGCCTGTAATGACAGGTGGTCCCCCTGCTGGCTGAAAATAAAAATAAAATAAATTAATTAAGTGTAAAAAAAATATATACATATACTTAGATCATATATATACTATATTAGATCATATATATACTATATATATATGATCTAAGTATATACACATATGCATACACACACACACATACACTGTCTAGGTGTATTTTACTATTAATATATATATAATTATATATATATATATATATATATATATTAATATCAAATTACACGTAGACTGATACTGATTAAATATATATATTATTATTGTTATATATATATTTATATATAATATAAAAAAATTTAAATATGTAAATAAGTTAAAAAATAAAATTAAAAAAATTATTAAAACAATTATTAAAAAATATATAGATGTGTGTTATTTCGTTCTAACTGTATTGTGATATTAATATATATATATATATATATATATTTATATCAAAATACACGTAGAACAAAATAATATATATATCTACATACATAAATATATACGTATATATCACTATATATATATATATATATATATATATACCTATATATAAATAAAAATATTTTTTAAAAATTATATATATATATATATATATATATATATATATATATACACATATAGATTCACCTACGTATATATATATACATATATTAATTCTACATATATATTTATGTAATATTTTTACATAATTAGGTATCTTAATTAATTACAATTAGCGGGACCTGCCTGACAACCCATGCCGAAAGTAAAGGGAATTTAATTTGCTAGCACTATATTTAACCCTATAACTTTCCAAGACACCATAAAACCTGTACATGGGGGTACTGTTCTACTCGGGAGACTTCGTTGAACACAAATATTAGTGTTTCAAAACAGTAAAATGTATTACAACGATGATATCGCCAGTAAAAGTGCTGTTTTTTGCATTTTTCATGCACAAACAGCACTTACACGGACGATATTATTGCTGCGATACTTTTTGCTGTTTTGAAACACAAATATTTGTGTTCAGCGAAGTCTCCCGAGTACAACAGTTTTATGGTGTTTTCAAAAGTTACAGCGTCAAATATAAGGCTTGCGTTTCATTTTTTTCACATTAAAATTCGCCAGATTGGTTACGGTGCCTTTGAGACCCTAGGGTAGTCCAAGAATGAAAATTACCCCTATGATGACATACCATTTGCAATAGTAGACAACCCAAGGTATTGCAAACGGGGTATGTCCAGTCTTTTTTAGTAGCCACTTAGTCACAAACACTAGCCAAAATTGGTGTTTTTTGCATTTTTCACACAAACAAATACTAACGCTAACTTTGACCAGTGTTTGTGACCAATTGGCTACTTACAAAGACTGGACATACCCCATTTGCAATACCTTGGGTTGTCTACTATTGCAAATGGTATGCCATTATGGGTGTAAATTTCATTCCTGGGCTACTATAAAGTACCAAAGGCAACGTAACCAATCTGGCGAATTTCAATTTCAAATGTAACGTGCTATATTTGACCCTGTAACTTCCCAAAACACCATAAAACCTGTACATAGGGGTACTGTTTTACACGTGAGACTTGGCTGAATACAAATATGTGTATTTTATTGCAGTAAAAGCAAACGGTATTAAGACACTGACAGTTAAAATGTCATGTAGAACTAAAAAAATTCTTATTTTCTCCAATGTTTTTCATATTAAATTATGTTTCATAGCTAAATATTTGATATTAAATGAAAGCCCTGTTTCCCCTGAATAAAATTATATATAATAAGGGTGGGTGTATTTACTATGAAAGAGGTGAATTACGGTTGGACAGACATGTAGTGCAAATGCCAGGTTTTGTTTACATTTTGTTTCGTTCACAACGTGTACATTTGGCTCCGTCCTTAAGGGGTTAAGCTAAAATTGTTTAGGTGACTATAGTGTTCCTTTAAGGTGGTTTGCTAGTGCAAAGCCACCTACCCTGAATACAATCACCAAGGAGACACTCCAGTGGTGTCTGGGGCTTAACCCCTATTTACAAATTTGAAAGAAAGAAATAAAATATCCACATTCAAAACAAAAAACAATTTTGACTGTTGATATACACTGGATATATGTGAAACACTTTGTAAATATTCACTGCCAAAAACAAGAATGAGAGAGTCTAATTGTTGGTACTAAAGCTGCTAAGCTTTTCTCTGACTTGGAATTGAACTCAAGGCTTTCCCCTTATTTATAGGCTTTATTCATGATGGCCAAAATCGGGGGATCCTCAAGATAATCTATTAGTAGTTAGTGATCCTGAATGTAATTCTGTTTGACAGAATATAGGGAGATTAGTTACAAATAATTGCTAAAGTAAATGTTCACTCCAATATGTGGAGTTAATGAAACATTATCTTGAGGCTAATTGATACAAGTCTTAGATTTGGTAACAACGTTTTACCTTGACATGCTTAATATTTATGTCCAGATAAAATAAAAATGAGATATGAATCGTAACATCTCCTAAGATACTATGTTACTTCAAACTGAGAAGTAATAAATCATAGATAAAGCCTCTCTTCCTGGTAAACTCACTACACAGTTAAAGGGACACTCCAGGCACCCAGACCACTTCTGCCCATTGGAGTGGTCTGGGTGCCAACTCCCACTACCCTTAACCCTGCAGCTGTAATTATTGCAGTTTTCATAAACTGCAATAATTACATTGCAGGGTTAAGTCCTCCCCTAGTGGCTGTCCATTAGACAGCCACTAGAGGGCACTTCCTGGTCTATAACACAGTTTATAGAGGGCACTTCCTGGTCTATAACTCCAGCGTCGCTCAATTGCTCATAGGAAAGCATTGAAAAGCATTTTCAATGCTTTCCTATGGAGAGCTCTAATGCGCATGTGCGGCATTGCTGCGCATGCGCATTAGTTCTCCTCAGCCGGCGGGCAGGATCAGTCTCCCCCTCCGGCTGACGTAATGAAGTGGAGGAGCGGCAGCGACCCGAAACCACCACTGAGGGACATCAGCGGGGGTCTAAGGTTAGTGACTGAATGGGTTTTCACCCCTTCGGCAACCGGGTGGGGGAGGGGGTGGGAGGGAGAGGGGACGTACAGTGCCAGGGAAACTGATTGTTTTCCTGGCACTGGAGAGTCCCTTTAATGATAGGAAAAAGAGAAAAGGACAGGTTTTGTGCTAATTTAAATTATCATGCTTTAAGTGATAGTGTGTATAAGTGCCCTGTGAAGTTCTAAGGTTGCCCATAGTAAACTTAAAATCATATAGATGTTGTACCAAATTTGTTATGCAAAACCCACAATTGTTTATCTGACACAGCTACCCTTAAAGATTCATAATTATATCTAGTTTATTCAATATAATTATTGTTCTTGTCTTCAATCTAATAAATGCTCAAGTGTAGAAACCAGGTAATAATAACCTATTTGAGAACACCCACAACAATGTAGTGCTAAACAGTAATTATTTGTCCTTTAGTAGCTCTGACACTTAATATAACAATTCTACTGATTTTATCAGGAACAGGTAAATCACATCAATATTTATTGTTTATTAGGCACATTCATCAGCTGACACCAGAACCTTGTGTAAAGTACTAATATGTCATACCATGAAGGCACAGCACACATATAAAGAACAAAAGTAACACATTGTAAAACTGTAACAATTATAGATTTTGGTTGTACTTACAAGCAATGACAATTTTGTTTTGCACATGTTGTTCCTAGTTGGAGTAATACGCACTTAATGATATCACCACACACCGATGGGGGCCTTTGTATTACTCTGACAAAACGCTTAGGGCAAGGCTAACATGGAATATGCATTGTCCACTTATGTTTTTGTGATATGCTGTGGATTTTTTATATTAAGTTAAGTGCAAAAAATAAGTGTGTTTTATATGCCAGTCAGCATTCTACACTATCATTTTCGCCCATTTAAATGATAGTAATATGTGAAAACAAGATTGCTGATGCTCGTCCATTAGAGAATAATTTAATCTTGATTACAATGCTTCTATTCCATTATTACAGTATTATACTATGTAACATCTGTTCCCTGTAGGTTTGCTGTATGTCTATTTTGGTGCATTGTCTTATTGTATATCAGGATTGGGGAAGTCCTGAGAGAAGCAACCTGCTTTATAGTGTTAAGTATATATTTATTTCAGTAACACTTTGAGTTAATTTAGAGTGTTCTGTTTTACTATGGGGCACACGATCTATAGTTTTTTTCTGCTTTTTATGTGAACAGTTGCTCTAACACACTGACCATGTAAGAATCACTACCGTTATTTCCATGATCTCCAATTTCCCTTTAGGAAAATAAATGACAGCCCCAGTTTGTTTGTTGTATTAATATTTTACTTGTTTCATATTGATTGTTCATTTTATTGCAAAAATTTTAAATCTACCAATAAAAACGATTTGAAAAGGAAAATAAATGACAGTAGTGTTAGGCCAATTGACAGGTCTATTGAAACAGATTCCTTGCTATTTGCAGCAGCCAAAACTGGAAAAATGGTTGAGATGTCACCACTTGGTTAAAAGATTGTGCACATTGAAATAGCATGGAATATTGCTTTGTTTCCTTAAACAATCTGAAAAGGTTTTTTTTCAATAAATACGCTGCCGTGAGACCCAGAGATTGACTTTTGGTTAAGATATGGCTCCCATATCTTAACCTTTATGGAACTGTGGGAGGAAAATAATGAGATCTCCACCCCCAACTATACAGATTTTAAACGTAAAAGTAAATTTACCCCATTTTTTGGTAATTATCGTAACATTGATCTCTTTTTGGAGACTATGAAGAGTGAGATTGAAAAGATCGAAATAAAAACTTTAGACTTTCATCCTAGTATGAATTTAGCTAAGAGAGAAAAAGTAGCTCTCAAGTCCCTTAGAGAATAGGGAAATAATTATTAAACCAGCAGATAAGGGGGGCAACATTGTGATAATGGGTATGGATAATTATGTTAAAATGGTAACTACAGTCCTGGAAGATACCAATACCTATCGGATATTGAAGTCAGACCCAACTAATGATTTTCTCCAACAATATAAAGAGATTTCGGACAAGGGCCGCAGTGAAGGGTTGCTGTCGGGGGATGAGTACGATTTTATTCTTGGCCGTCACCCCATGATAGCAACCTTTTACTGCCTGCCCAAGGTCCATGAGAGCCTGAAGGCTCCCCCAGGTCGACCAGTAGTCTCAGGTATTGAGAATATAACTCAAAATGGGAGCATTTATATTTATAGAATCTTGAGACCATTCGTCGAAAGTCTCCTCTCGTATCTCAGGGACACAAAACAAACTTTGAATATCCTTTTGGATCTTGATGTTCCACCTGCAGCACAATTATGTAGCCTTGACATTGAAGCACTGTACTCCTCGATCCCTCACTCGAATGGTATAAAACATCTGGGCCATTTTTTCGAATCAAGAGGTGAACAACATTCCTCACATTCCAACTTTTGCCTCACACTTTTGGAATACATATTGACACACAATTACTTTATGTTTAGAAATAAATTTTACCATCAAATAAGGGGCAATGCGATGGGGACAGCTTGTGCCCCATCGTACGCTAATTTACATCTAGGATGGTGGGAGGAAAATTTGACTCATTCTATAAGTATGTCTAAATACCTTCCTCTCATCTTCCTGTGGCGTCGCTATATAGATGATGTGCTCATTGTGTGGTGCGGCAATAGGGAAGAATTTGATGAATTTGTGAGGTTACTGAATATCAACGAGGAATTGGGTAACTAAAATTATAGATCAGGGTGGTGCAGTAGACATTGCTTACCTAGATTTCAGTAAGGCTTTTGACACTGTTGCACATAGAAGGCTTATCAATAAACTGCAATCTTTAAGTTTGGATTCAAATATTGTTGAATGGGTAAGGCAGTGGCTGAGTGACAGGCAACAGAGGGTTGTAGTTAATGGAATATATTCGAAGCTTGGACTTGTCACCAGTGGGGTACCTCAGGGATCTGTACTTGGACCCATTCTCTTTAATATTTTTATTAGTGATATTGCAGAAGGTCTTGATGGTAAGGTATGTCTTTTGCTGATGATACTAAGATATGTAACAGGGTTGATGTTCCAGGAGGGATAAGCCAAATGACAAATGATTTAGGTAAACTAGAAAAATGGTCAGAATTGTGGCAACTGACATTTAATGTGGATAAGTGCAAGATAATGCATCTTGGACGTAAAAACCCAAGGGCAGAGTACAGAATATTTGATAGAGTTCTAACCTCAACATATGAGGAAAGGGATTTAGGGGTGATTATTTCTGATGACTTAAAAGGTAGGCAGACAATGTAATAGAGCAGCAGGAAATGCTAGCAGAATGCTTGGTTGTATAGGAAGAGGTATTAGCAGTAGAAAGAGGGAAGTGCTCATGCCATTGTACAGAACACTGGTGAGACCTCACTTGGAGTATTGTACACAGTACTGGAGACCGTATCTTCAGAAGGATATTGATACCTTAGAGAGGGTTCAGAGAAGGGCTACTAAACTGGTTCATGGATTGCGGGATAAAACTTACCAGGAAAGGTTAAAGGATCTTAACATGTATAGCTTGGAGGAAAGACGAGACAGGGGGGATATGATAGAAACATTTAAATATATAAAGGGAATCAACACAGTAAAGGAGGAGACTATATTTAAAAGAAGAAAAACTACCACAACAAGAGGACATAGTCTTAAATTAGAGGGACAAAGGTTTAAAAATAATATCAGGAAGTATTACTTTACTGAGAGGGTAGTGGATGCATGGAATAGCCTTCCAGCTGAAGTGGTAGAGGTTAACACAGTAAAGGAGTTTAAGCATGCGTGGGATAGGCATAAGGCTATCCTAACTATAATATAAGGCTAGGGACTAATGAAAGTATTTAGAAAATTGGGCAGACTAGATGGGCCGAATGGTTCTTATCTGCCGTCACATTCTATGTTTCTATGTTTCTATGTTTCTAATCTAAGATTTACGAGCGAGTTTGGTGGGACTAACCTAAATTTCTTGGACCTCACAATTTCTGTTACTGAAACCAATAAAATACACACCACCCTCTATAAAAAAACATTGTCTTCAAATAATCTCCTAAATGGGATAGCTTTCATCCTATTCCCTTGAAACGGAGTATCCTTACGGGCCAATACCTTCGAGTGAGACGGAATTGTAGCAATCTAGAGGAGTTTCATGAAAAAGCGAGAGACCTTAGAAAATCTTTTAAAGAGAAAGGTTTTGGAATCTGATCAGAATACACTGCTTAGTGAATTGGCCCCTAACAGATCAGGTACCTTTCCATCAAAAACTATAAGATTGATAGGCACATACGATTCTGGATGGAAAATGTCAAAACCTCCTTGAAACGATTTTGGACACTATTAACTAGTGATGAACATCTACACGAGGTAGTGGCCCTTTCTGTTTCCCTGACAGCACGTCGGGGGAAAAATCTTCGTGACATCCTTGCTCCAAGTCATTTACAAACTAGATCTTTTCCAATAAAAACTTGGCTTCACAACACTGCTACTGGCACTTATGGATGTGGCAGATGTGTCTCATGTAAATTTATAAAAAGGGACTCCAAAAGAGTCTGGGACAGTGGAAACCAGGCATCCTTTGAAATAGTCTCTTTCTTTAATTGCAACACAGCAGGACTTGTTTACTTGTTAAACCTGCCAATGTGATCGCAAGTATGTTGGCAAAACTTTTCGCCCTTTTAAAAAACGAATCCAGGAACACATTAGATCTCCAAAGAATCCAATAGACAACCCAATATCGAGGCATCTGCGTGAATATCACGGAGGTGACTCTAAGGGGTTACGTTTTTGTGGCCTGGAACTAGTCAAAAAGATTGCAAGGAGGGGTGATTATGACAAGTTTCTTAGACAGAGGGAATGTTTTTGGATTTATCAACTTAAAACCCTCAGCCCTAGTGGGTTGAATGAAGGTTTCTCTTTTTCACCTTCCCTGGGGTATTCGGATTGGGAAAAAGAAGGAAAATGGGAGGGTGACGGGGAAATGGATGAGATAATACCCCTTTTCCCTCTCTTTCTCTCTTTTTTTGCTGTATATATATATATATATGTACCTATATTTATACACTGTATATATAATCTTATTCGTGTATACACAGTCATTTTTTCTAACTTCATGGTAAAGTAAAGCTCAAACTAGACATGGGGTTCCTTTATATTTACATTTGAAAATAAGTCTAATTTTAGACCTAGTGGTAATTAGTATATATTAGGGATCTTTTATTATGATGTATTATATTATTTTGAAATTTAATTCATAAATCTGAAAATATACCTTTAAATAACGAGTCTAAGTCAGTGATGGCTCCTACTATCGGTAATGGGGAGCCTTATATGCTCTAATTAAGCACAGTTACGTTGTGCTGTAGGAATAAGAAGGTGGTAGTTTATAATTAAATTTTGTTAATTTTCTTTTGCTTTTATTAAAAGAAGAACGGTATTTCAGGGGGCGTTTCTACATGTGAAGTTCCGTCCCTTTAATGACACTACCCACCTCTGGGAGCATTATTTACATACACTGCACCCATTATATTAGAGTGTTTAAAGATTGGTTGCATGACGGCAAAGTGGGCGGATCTATTGTTCACCACCCACCGAGATGGATTCTTCTATTTCTCCGCTCTGAACACATTTGGGACACACCCACACCTGACGTACTGCACTGGGATTGGCTGCATGACGCAGTTCAATGCTATTTAAAACACACACTAACTCTGACTCGGATTTGCTCTTTAAAAAGGCGCAACAAAGCGCCGAAACGCGTTGAGCTGTGTTATGTCGCTCTTTAGCTGCCTTTTATTTTAATAGGAATTTCAATGGATTTTTGCTGAATATATAAAGCTACATTGCTGTATATTATTTTGATTTATTTTATGGACGGCACCTTCTATGTATTATAAGCATACTCATGGACCTACCCTACATGGGGGCTCTATAAGCTTTTCATATTTAACATCTGATTAGATAACCATATGGTCAATACTCTGTGGCGTTATAGCCATATTAGGGACACAGTACAAAGTGTCTAATTGGGAAACTATTCAGATTTTTTTGTTTCCCAGATACTTTGAGACTGCTGTTTTGATCTGGTTATCTGTGGGTATGGGGTTTCGGTCCTTTTATTATCTTTTCATATAGAGACTATTTACATGTATATATCAATACATTTTTGTTTATACCTTTACATTTAGTCTCTATTATTTGTAGCTTTTTCAATATAATTTTCCTTTTGTCTGTCTGGTATGTCTACTTTCTATTACAATTTCTCAGCTGGTTGATACTGCTTTAGTTAACAGGAACCAGAGTCTCCACTTATAAATGGGAACATTTCCCTTTTTAGACACTGTGTTATGTTATAATGGAAACATTGTATTTCTATCTAGAGTTTGTCATAGTTACCATCAATATAGATTGTTCCCTTTGAGCCCAGCTTTTTGAATATACTCTTATGCTAACTGACAGCCTTTTTTATTTTATAAGTACATACCTGAGTGCTCATTTGGGGATATTGTGTTGATATTTTGCCTTCTGGTATATATGTTATGATATTATATTATAACTTTACTTACTAGACTTTTGAATTATATTTGATACACTTTTTAATCACGAACACAATTTGCACGATTTCTCTTCACATTTTTATTATTATTATTATTTTTTATGTCGCATGATGCAATAAAGGTTACGTTTATTTGATTTATTATATTATTCATTTTCTAGTACTTGTCGTTCTTTTGAGCTATATACTATATTTGGGTAAAATCTGCACCTGTGTGGTGGTGTGGGGCACCAAGATTTAGTCTGGTGGCCCCTCTCCATATCGCACAGTCACCCAGTACCTGTTCTTCTTCTGTTCTTTTGTCCCATATGAATGTAGTTGTAGGCTCTTTTAACCCCTTAACGCTGTTACGGCTTTCTATGCTGTCCCTCATTAAGCGGGCTTTAAAGACGTTGCGGCGGCATAGAATGCTGTAACGGCTTTGAGCCCTGGAGCGCCAGGGATACTTACCTACCCGGCGCTCCGCTTCAGGAGGACTGCCTCACAGCCCAGACAGCCCTCCCCCAGCAAAAGAAGCCCCCGGGGGCCATGTGATCGCTCTCAAAGAGCGATCACATGGCCCCCTATAGCTGGCTGTGGATCTGCCAGCAGGGGGACTGTCTGAAATGTCAGACAGTCCCCCTGCTGGTGGGAAAGTAAAAAAAAATATTATTAAACATGTTATAAAATAAAATAAATATATTTATAAATATATAATATATGTATATATATTATATATATAATATATATATACATATTATATATATGTAACGTCATACATAGTGTATTTTAATATTACTATAAGTACATATATTAGTATTAAAATTCACTTAGAATGACGTTACATATATATGATATTTATATATATTATATATATAATAGATATATACACATATACTATATATATATATATACATATAATTACAATAATAAATAAAATAATAAAATAATAAAATATTGAAACAAAATTTAATATAAATTATTTATTCATATGTAATTTCATTCTAACTGTATTTTGTTATTAATATATACATATTGGTAACAAAATACACTTATAATGACATTCTATATATATCTATCTATATATAAAATACAAATAACCGCAAATATATATAGATGAATACATATAATTACATAAAAGATTGCATATATATTAAAATTCTACGTGTATATTTAAGTAATCTTTTAACATAATTATGTGATTTGATTAATTAAAATTTGATTGACATGCCTGACAACACAGGGAGAAAGTGCAGAGAATTTAATTTGCAAGCACTATATTTGACCCTGTAACTCTCCACGACACCAAAGAAACCTGTACATAGGGGGTACTGTTTTACTTGGGAGACTTTGCTGAATTCAAATATTAGTGTTTCAAACTGGTAAATTGTATTACAACGATGATATTTTAAGTAAAAGTGACGTTTTTTGCATTTTTTACAAACGAACTGCAATTTTATGGACTATATTATTGTTGTAATATGTTTTACTGTTTTAAAACACTAATATTTGTGTTTAGTGAAGTCTCCCGAGAATAACAGTACCCCCCATGTACAGGTTTTATGGTGTTTTGGGAAGTTAGAGAGTCACATATAAGGCTTGCATTTCATTTTTTTGACATTGAAATTTGCCAGGTTGGTTATGTTGCCTTTGAGAGCGTATGAAAGCCCAGGAATGAGAATTACCCCCATGATGGCATACCATTTGCAAAAGTAGACAACCCAAGGTATTGCAAGTGTCAAACACTGGCCAAATATTAGTTTTTTGCTTTTTTCACACAAAAACAAATATGAACGCTAACCTTGGCCAGTGTTTGTGACTAAGTGGCTACTAAAAAAGACTAAACATACCCCACTTGCAATACCTTCGGTTGTCTACTTTTTCAAATGGTATGCCATTATGGGGTAATTCTCATTCCTGGGCTACCACACCGTCTCAAAGGTAACATTACTAATCTGATAAATTTCAATTTGAAAATGGAACGTTCTATATTTGACCCTGTAACTTTCCAAAACACCATAAAACCTGTTAATGGGGGGCACTGTTCTACTTGTGAGACATTGCTGATTACAAATATGTGCATTTTTTTGCAGTAAAACCTAACAGTATTATGACATTCACAGCTAAAATGTCAGACGGAAATACAAATTTAAAAAGAAAAAACTTATTTTCTCACATACATTTTATTCATAATAAATTATGTTCCATATATATGAATAGTTAATGATAAATTAAAGCCCTGTTTCTCCTGAACAAAATGATATATAATAAGTGTGGGTGCACTTAATGTGACAGCGGTGAATTACGGTTGAACAGACATATAGCGCAAATTCCAGTTTTTGTTTAAGTTTTGTTTTGATCAGAACGTGCACTATTAACTCCATCCTGAAGGGGTTAAGGAAAACACCAAAAGAGTAAGCAAACACTCATCATGTTCTGATCAACAATAAAGCACTAATTGCAAGATTGGTAAATGCATACTTGAATTTAACTTTTGGTATCATGCCCTTTGCATGCCATTACTTGGCAAGGTGCATCACTATAATTACCAATATGGAAAACGCACTCTCCTGGATCCCAGGGTGCAACCGGGCCTGAGGCTGGCCAATCCTCATAATGTTAATTGCAAAAAAGTAATTATGGTCCAGTCCATCAAGTTCAATCCAGTGGGCAGATTTATTGGAACAAAGTTTATTTTTTTCAATAAATCTGCCCACCAGATTGAACTTGAGTGCCTGGACCATCATTACTTTTTTGCAAATCACATTGCGAAATAGCTTCAGAGTTATAGACAGAGTTACAGAGTTATAGACACCTACACCCTACAGGCAGTAGACACAGTAAATTGTTTCGTCAAATGTATTATGTTTCATTCATTGAAACTGTAATGTTAGAAAATACATTTGGATAATTGGTGGTAACAGGTGGGCTCAATCATGGATACCCACCTGTAAAAGTGAATGGACATGAATTCAGATTCCATGTGCAAAAGTAGTGATGTTTAGAGTTGGGGAATCAGCCTTTCATGGGAACATAAAAAAAAAAAGAAAAAGAAATAAGACAAAAACATTAACCCCTTAAGGACTGGACTGTTTTTGCGATGTTGTACATTTGCAACCAGGCATATATTTACACTTTTGTGGTGTTTGTGTTTGGCTGTAATTTTCCGCTTTCTCATTTACTGTTCCCATACAAATTATATATTGTTTTTTTCAGGACAAAAGGGGCTTTCTTTACATACCATTATTTATATAATCTCGTGTATTTTAATTTAAAAAAAATACAAAAATCTGATGAAAAATTGAAAAAAATACATGTTTTTTGACTTTTACTTGAAAAATCTTTTACTCATCTACAAAAGCGAATGAAAAAAACTGCTTAATAGATTCAAAATTTTGTCCTGAGTTTAAAAATACCTAGTGTTTATGTGCTTTTTTGCTTTTTTTTGCATGTTATAGGGCTATAGGTACAAGTAGGATATTGCGGTTTCAAAACATACATTTTTAAAATTTATCAATAGTGACATTGTAACACCATTATCTGTCATAAATCTCTGAATAACACCCCACATGTACATATTTTTTTTAAAGTAGACAACCCAGGGTATTCAATATGGGGTATGTCCAGTCTTTTTTAGTAGCCACTTAGTCGAAAACACTGGCCAAAGTAAGCATTCATATTTGTTTGTGTGTGAAAAAGTAAAAAAACTAAATTGAACGCTAATTTTGGCCAGTGTTTGTGACCAAGTGGTTACTAAAAAAGACTGGACATACCCCATTTGCAATACCTTGGGTTGTCTTCTTTTGCAAATGGTATGCCATCATGGGGGTAATTCTCATTCCTGGGCTACCATACGCTCTCAAAGGCAACGTAACCAACCGGGCCATTTTCAATGTAAAAATATTTGACCCATATATTTGACCTTGTAACTTTCAAAAATGCCATAAAACCTGTACATGGGGGGTACTGTTTTACTCGGGAGACATCGCTGAACACAAATATTAGTGTTTAAAACTGGAAAACGTATCGCAACAATTATATCATCAGTAAAAGTGCTGTTTGTGTGTGAAAAATGCAAAAAAAGTAACTTTCACTGACAATATCATCACTGTGATATGTTTTACTGTTTTGAATCACTAATATTTGTGTTCAGCGAAGTCTCCCGAGTAAAACAGTACCCTCCATGTACAGGTTTTAGGGTGTCGTAGAACGTTACAGGGTAAAATACAGTGCTAGCAAATTAAATTCTCTGGAATTTCGGCCTGGGTTGGCAGGCAGGTCCTCAAATTGCAATCAATAAAATTACTGAATTATGTAAAAATATTACATAAATACGCACGTAGAATTTAAATATA
>OW240923.1:43670693-43689388 GCA_933207985.1 Pelobates cultripes
TCTCCATCCTCTTCCATAACCTCCTCGGCTTAGTCCTCTTCTGCTGCTGCGTCTTGCTCCACATCAACGGATAGGGGGCGTAACAGTGATTAAACTGATAACAATAGTACTAAACACACCGCTCCTATCTGGTGGCACATTAGATTGCACGCGCAGTGCCCCAAATTTGTTGTGATCTGTGAGTAAGGTAAGCGGTTGTCCATACAAGTAGGTTGCAGCTTTTTGAGGGCCCACACCACCGCTATGCACTCCTTTTCAATGGCAGTGAATATACTTCGCTGTGCAAAAGTTTACGGCTTAGATAAGCCCGGGTTGCTAGCCACCATCTGCTCCGACTTGGCTCAATACTGCTCCCAATCCAAGCATAGAAGCGTCTGTATGGACGAGAAAGTGTTTAGTTGGATCAGGAGAAGAAAGTACAGGTGATTTAATGAGCGCCGTCTTGAGCTGTTGGAAGACCTGTTCACACTCTGGGGCCCATACTACTATCTTGGGGAGGTTTTTACACGTTCCTATATGGCACTTACTGGGCTTTAGGGTCAGTCCGGACTCCCTAATCCGGTCTATTACGGCTCCTATGTGGGTCAGGTGTTCGGGCCAGGAGCTGCTAAAATGTCTATACCATCCAAGTAGGTGTGTATCAGTGTGTATTAGGGATCCTTAGGACAGGTGTCAATACATATCTGCCAAGTGACCCGATGTTGGGGTAACATTCCCTATTCTGCTCTGTGTCAGTGTGTATCAGGGATCCTTAGGACAGGTGTCAATCCATATCTGCCAAGTGACCCTATGTTGGGGTAACATTCCCTATTCTGCTCTGTGTCAGTGTGTATCGGGGCTCTGAGGACAGGTGTCAATCCATATCTGCCAAGTGACCCTATGTTGGGGTAACATTCCCTATTCTGCTCTGTGTCAGTGTGTATCAGGGCTCTGAGGACAGGTGTCAATCCATATCTGCCAAGTGACCCTATGTTGGGGTA
Source organism: Pelobates cultripes (assembly GCA_933207985.1). Classification (NCBI taxonomy): domain Eukaryota; kingdom Metazoa; phylum Chordata; class Amphibia; order Anura; family Pelobatidae; genus Pelobates; species Pelobates cultripes. The sequence goes on from OW240923.1 coordinate 43,671,674, forward strand.
ACATTCCCTATTCTGATCTGTGTCAGTGTGTATCAGGGGCTCTGAGGACAGGTGTCAATCCATGTCTGCCAAGTGACCCTATGTTGGGGTAACATTCCCTATTCTGCTCTGTGTCAGTGTGTATCAGAGGCTCTGAGGACAGGTGTCAATCCATATCTGCCAAGTGACCCTATGTTGGGGTAACATTCCCTATTCTGCTCTGTGTCAGTGTGTATCAGGGGCTCTGAGGACAGGTGTCAATCCATATCTGCCAAGTGACCCTATGTAGGAGGAACAGTCCCTATTCTGCTCTGTGTCAGTGTGTATCAGGGATCCTTGGGACAGGTGTCAATCCATATCTGCCAAGTGACCCTATGTAGGGGGAACAGTCTCCATTCTGCTCTGTGTCAGTGTGTATCATGGTCTCTGAGGACAGGTGTCAATCCATATCTGCCAAGTGACCCTATGTAGGGGGGACCAGTCTCTATTCTGCTCTGTGTCCGTGTGCATCAGGGGCTCTGAGGACAGGTGTCAATCCATATGTCAATGTGTCAATATGTCATATGTCAGGTGTCAATCCATATTCATTGTGATTTAGGAATGTTAGGTGATTTCTGCCCTTTATGGATTAAAACCAGACTCTGTATCAACTGTGTAATTTTCCATGGGAGTTTTGCCATGGATCCCCCTCCGGCATACCACAGTCCAGGTGTTAGTCCCCTTGAAACAACTTTTCCATCCCTATTGTGGCCAGAAAGAGTCCCTGTGTGTTTTAAAATTCGCCTCCCCATTGAAGTCAATGGCGTTTCGGGCGGTTCGCCGGTTCGCGAACATTTGCGGAAGTTCGCGTTCGCCGTTCGCGAACCGAAAATTTCGGGTTCGCGACATCACTACTGAACGCCTGTCGATGCTGTTGTGGCATCACAAGCCTGTCTGTAATTAACTGCACTGCAAAAATAAAGAATTAAAAAAAAAAAAAAAGTGGTAATTAGGGGAGCATTCATAAGACATGCTACATATGTTAATAAGAAATGACAGGCCACTTTGGTGGATTGCCATAAGCAAATTGCCCAGATCTCAGCTCAAAATAAAACTAATCCTTCTCAGGAATGATGTCATAAGGTAGATTCCCTGTATAGGCAACTCCAACAGATGCCACCAAAACAAACTATTTTCTACAAAACCTATGCACTAACACCAACCACTCTAGCTAATAAAGCCCCGGCGAACCGGTTCAGAATGAAATTATCCGATTCTAGAATCTCATACCTTATGGGAGATGATGGTACCAAAAATTAAACCCACAAGAGATCAGTGACGAATTTGTGAAATTTTATTTAAACCTGTATAACTTGCATAAAGTTGCACAAACACACACCCCTGACGAACAAGAAATAGACTGTTATCTTGCAAACATTAACCTTTCCCAGATTAAACAACATGTAACAACCTTAACAAGCCCAATAACATTACAAGAAGTGCTTGACATGATAAAGAAACTACCACCGGGGAAATCATCAGGGGTGACGTCCTCCCTAACTCTTACTACAACACTATGCTTATATTTTAGCCCTGCACTTACTCAAAATGTATGAGAAGGCTTCTGATTCTGGCTCTCTGCCCCGTGAGATGTTAATGGCCACCATAATAACATTCCCAAAACCTATGCAAAAATTTTAGACCCATATCATTCCTCAACACTGATGTCAAGATTTTTGCCAAGATACTTGCTAACAGGCTGATACCTATACTTCCTTCCATTATTACCGATGATCAAAAGGGCTTTGTCTCGGGGATGCAGGGACAGGACAACAAACTATCCGTGGTTTTGGAGCAGTCTGGCCGGGGTGGTTTGCTCTTGGTGTTAGTCACTGAGAAGGCGTTAGTTGGAGCTTCCTGAAAAAGGTATTAAAATCTTATGGTTTGCCCCCCAAGTCACAAAACAAATATTTGCTTTTTATCCTGGCCCTTCTGCACAAATCCTACAAACAGGTTTAATCTGTCTCCATTCAAGATTACAAATGGAACATGTCAGGGCTGCCTCTGTCCCCACTCCTATACGTACTGGCCTTGGAGCCCCTTCTAATCTCCATACGCAATCACACATCCATCCATGGTATGGAAATTTGTGGCAGAGAAATAAAAATCGGAGCTTCGCTGATGATATTCTGCTATATATTACCAATCCGTTGGAAACACTGCCCCTTTACTTGAGCTCAAACGAGAATACTGACGGGTATCCTATTACTTTCGTAACATGGGAAAAACGCAGGCCTTAAGCATTGGCATGCCGGCAACCACCCTTACCTACCTCCAACTTATCTATGACTTTGAATGGCTATCTGACAATATTCAATATTTAGGAATAACTTTTACTAAAAATACAGCAGACCTTTATGCTGCTAACTAGGTTAAAGTTTGGAGCGATTGTACTACACTACTTAAAAAATTGGCACAGATGTTCTTGACATGGACAGAACGCATTGTAACAATCAAAATGTCTGTACTCCCCAGGCTCCAATTTCTTTTTTGCACACTACCTTTACAACTGCCCCATACGTTCTTTAAATCTGTAAATAAAGACCTCATTAAGTTTGTTTGGGTGGGGGGATGACCTAGAATGGCCCGTTGTACTAAGGATGCTGGCATAAGACTGCGAGACAGGTGCCGCACATATCCCTGGAAATATAGAAATGTAGTCCTATATCTAATGTATTACTGTACTTTCGTGCAATATACCATGCTGGGATGTGCAAATTAAGTGCTTTTTCTGTACCCCCTCCTGTGTCTTATTGTGGAATCAATGAAAACTTCAAATATGAAATTATGTGTCAGTGTTTGCAAATGGCACAAAATTGAGTAAGGTAATATACTGTGAGTAGAATATAGCATCATTGCAAAAGGATTTAGAAACTTCAGAGGTCTGGGCAGTCAAATGGCAGATTTTAATAGAAACTGTTATTTTTTGTTAAATATTCCTTTAAAAGAATCTAATATTTTAGTACCGTTCATTTGAGAAACAGATGTTACACTTAATACTTAAAGAACCACTCTAGGCACCCAGACCACTTCAGCTTAATGAAGTGGTCTGGGTGCCTGGTCCAGCTAGGGTTAACCCATTTTTTCATAAACATAGCAGTTTCAGAGGCCGCTAGAGGCGCTTGCGTGCTTCTCACTGTGATTTTCACAGTGAGAGCACACCAGCGTCCATAGGAAAGCATTATGAATGCTTTCCTATGTGACCAGCTGAATGCGCGCGCAGCTCTTGCCGCGCGTGCGCATTCAGCCGACGGGGAGGAGAAGAGGAGGATCGGAGGAGGAGAGCTCCCCGCCCAGCGCTGGAAAAAGGTAAGATTTAACCCCTTTCCCCCTTCCAGAGCCGGGCGGGAGGGGGTCCCTGAGGGTGGGGGCACCCTCAGGGCACTATAGTGCCAGGAAAACGAGTATGTTTTCCTGGCACTATAGTGGTCCTTTAAGGCATCAGTTCTTATAGTATTCATGTGTGCACAAACTTTCGCTCTGCAGGAGCTGTGAAATCGGAACCCATCGCTGAACCATCCTATTCACCATAATTATTATTATTATTATTGCCATTTATATAGCACCAACAGTTTCCGTAGCACTTTACAATATTATGAGAGGGAATTTGTCAGTTATTATTATTATTGCCATTTATATAGCGCCAACAGATTCCAAGAGCTTTACAATTTTATAAGAGGGGGGATTTAGCTATAAATAGGACAATTACAAGAAAACTTGCAGGAACGATAGGTTGGAGAGGACCCTGCTCAAACAAGCTTACATTCTATAGGAGGTGGGGTGTAAAACACAATAGGACAGGAAATATCAATCAAATAGGGTGGGAGTAAAGCAGAGCTGGAGGAGAGAGTAGAGTGCTGCCCTTTAGGAGAGCGCAAGAGACAGGTATGTGAGGTAGAGGTTAGTCTGGGATGCCATAAGCTTTCCTAAAGAGATGGCTTTTAAGGCACTTCTTAAAAGATGCAAGACTAGGGGAGAGTCTGATGGCGGTAGACAGGCTATTCCGTAGGAAGGGAGCCACCCGCGAGAAGTCCTGCAAGCGTGAGTTGGCTGTACAGGAGCAAACAACGGACAGGAGGTGGTCATGGGCAGACCGGAGAGACCGAGAAGGGACATACCTATGGATCTGTGAAGAGATATAAGAGGGGCTAGAGTTGTTCAGTGCTTTGTAGGTGTGAATTAGTACCTTAAATTGACTCCTATAGCATATAGGAAGTCAATGTTAGGCAAGACAGAGGGGTGAGGTGTGAGAGAACCGACTACAGAGGAAAATCAGTCTGGCGGCAGCGTTCATTATGGACTGTAGCGCTGCAGTATGGCTTTTGGAAAGACCAATCAGGAGAAGGTTACAATAATCCATGTGGGAAATTACTAGAGCATGGAAAAGCTCCTTGGTAGCATCTTGCGTAAGAAAGGGGCAGATGCGGGCTATGTTTTTAAGATGGAATCTACAGGATTTGGCAACATACTGGATGTGAGGCTCAAAGGTAAGGCCAGACTCAAGTATGATACCAAGACAGCGCGCTTGCAAGGATGGACTTATGTGGGAACCACTAACTTGGGAGAGTGAAAGAGGAGGATTAGTATTAGAAGGAGGAAAGGCAAGGAGCTCAGTTTTAGAGAGATTGAGTTTCAGAAAGCAGGAGGACATCCAGTCAGAGATGGAAGAAAGGCAAGCAGTGACACATTGCAGGACGGCAGGAGAAAGGCCTGGGGAGGAGAGATATATCTTGGTGTCATCAGCGTACAGGTGGTAGTGGAAACCAAAAGAGGTAATTAGTTTACCAAGAGAGGCAGTATAAACAGAAAATAGAAGGGGACCAAGTACAGAGCCTTGGGAGACTCCAACTGAGATAGGACGAGGGGAGGAGGTGTCATTAGAAAAGGAGACACTAAATGAGCTTTGGGAGAGATAAGAGGAAAACCACAAGAGGACAGAGTCACAGAGACCAAGTGATTGAAGAGTTTGAAGAAGGAGAGCATGATCAACAGTGTCAAAGGCAGCAGAGAGGTCAAGAAGAATTAGTATGGAGTAATGGCCTTTGGATTTAGCTGCGATTAGGTCGTTAGTAACTTTGATAAGGGCAGTCTCAGTAGAGTGGAGATGGAGGAAGCCAGATTGAAGAGGGTCAAGAAGAGAGTTGGAATTGAAGATTTCGTATTTCAGAAAAAAATCTCTGGCTTTCAGACTCGACTTGGCATTTTCTCTGCATTTGGTTCACCCCTTTATTCAAACAAGACTCCTTAGCTTTTGGACGCAGCATGGCATTCTCTCTGCATTCGACTCATCCCCTTATTCAAACTGCTTCAAAGGTATTATAAAAGTCTTGCCTATTTCATTTTTTTTTATCATTCTCAAACCCAGAAGGAGAACCTTTAATTTACAAATTGATTTTGTTCGGCTTTCTGTTGTATTTAAAGGAATACATGCTATATATATGACTGTTTCTTTAACGTATCCATTTTTTCATTTCCTTTTGCAAGAAAAAAGTTTTAATTCATGAGGTTACCGTCTATTATTTTTCAAGGACTATAACTCCCATGACTTTTTCCATAAAATGCGGATACATTTTTTGTTCTCTAATCCACAAAATTATTTACCTAGTATAAATCCTGGAATTTCAAAAAGTTATTTTTCTTTGGAACTAAATAAAGAAAAAAAATATTTACTTCAGACATCTCAAGTTCAATTCTTACACTATCATTATAACAGTAAAAAAATCAAAACAGCCAGAAAATTTTGATTTTATTCACAGATCAAGGGACAACTGTCCAATAGAGAGAGAAAATGCTGAGTACTAAAACAATCTATACTCCAAGAAAAATTCTTCAAAAACACTATAACTCAAGCTACTAAGGGACACCAACCAACAGTGATGCTGAGTGTTTTACCACTGCTGTTCTTGTGTTTGAGTGTGAGATAGCCTGGGCCATTGATTCTAGTGTGAGACTACACTTAGCTACTAGCTACTGCCAGGGGCACTTACTTTTTTGTTAATTGTTTGTAGAAAGAAAATCCTTATTTTGGGGAATGAGGTGTTCATTAACAATAAAAAAGCTTCCAATAGAACATTGATTCTAGTGTGAGACTTGGCTCAGCTTGCTTCAGTGTCTAGCAGTTAGCTACTACCAGGGATACTTGAAATAACTTTTTAGTAGACAATCGGAGATTGCCTTTTTGTAACTGATCCTAGCATGATACCACGTCACCTACATACAGTTGTTTCAAGTTTTTTATTTTTGTTTTAGTTAACTGTTTTGAGAAAGAAAAACTGTTTTTTTTTTTATTTTTCTACGAGTGTGTTCCGTCCAGCGTGTGTTGTGCAAGGTGAGTACTGTGCAAGTATTAATAGTTGCTTAGTAACATTCCCTCAACATAAATTTGTATAAAACCACTAGAATTAGATTTTAATTTAAAGACTCCTGCATATTGTGTTGCTATAGTAATGCGCCTTAAGTGGAATAGATGCCAAGTCTTTTCTTTTAACATTAGCAGCTTTATTGGTGAGTTATATAAGTAGTTGCTTATTAAAAATGAAAACCATAGGAAAAAAGTTTATTACTTTATATATTGAGCATCTGAGGATAACTTTTGCATTATAAGAAGCCTTGGTACAAAGAGGTATTACATTTCCTAGTGTCCTATTTCATATGAAATGCTTGATATTTATGTCCACGTACATATATATCAAAATGCACAATTATATAAAAAGTATAAAATTGTCTATAAAAATTGTATAAAGAAATAAAATAAATAAATAATAATAAAAAAAATAATAATTAAAAAAAAAGTATAAAGTGGTAGAATATGACACATCTTAAAGTCTGCATTGAGTCAGTTGGGGTATAGTGTTTTCAAATTGTAAATCCAATGCATTTCAATTTCCAATCTTAAATCTTAAAAAATCACCTCAGCTCCAATTTCTTCTCTCCATAAATATTGCTCCAAAGTCTAGAAGGCTAGCATCTCCATAGTGATACTGTGAAAAATGGGAAGATACAGTGTACTGCATGATTTAAAAAAAAAATGTTTTTACATATTATATTTTTGCAGTGCATACAATTATAACAGACATGCATGAGGTACCCCAACGGCATTCCTCAGGCAAAATAACATGTGTTACATTTGGCGTATTATATAGACATGCACAATTTTATAATAGATTTGGTCAAACATGTAGGTTCAAATGGGTTCAATGTGGCGTGCTCATTATGTGTGGGTCTAATACGAAGCAACATGAGCTAACAAATGCATAAAGTAATATGTGAGAAGACATAACTGGCTATGCTGAAAGGAAGGTTCACTGTGCTCTGGAGTTTAGTGAGAAGGCCTTCTCTTCCCTATGTTTTGCAGTCATGGTGGCGTGTGACAGCCTAGCTAACATAACATGAAATAACATAAAATAAAATCACATGTAGTAACATGAAGTAATGGCACAATTGCCCAGCAGAGAGAGTGCTGGAGGTGTGGGTCAGAATTTCCCTGTTATCCGATGCCCTCTATGGGGAAATGGCTGGGGCCTGCTGGAGTGTCGTGGGAGGTAGCTGTTGCACAGGAACTAGCGAGGTTGTCCCTCCAGCCCCAGGCTGGTGAATAGGCCTGCATCTCCTGGCCACAACCTCTGTGACTATTGGAGTCCGAGGTTCCGCCACGTGTGGGAGTGTCGGAGTGTCTGGTGGTTTTCTACTGCTTGCTGCATGCTGTCCTCCGCAAATGTGGGCCATGCTTCTGGGTTTTCACCCTCTTAGCCTTCAGTCCAGGTGGGCTAAGAAGAGTAGGAATGGTTGGTTGTACCGTTGCTATGCCTGAGGGTACCTCCCTCACTCCCCTGTGTCTGCGGCCCCGCTCACCTGATGTTGGTAAGTTTTGTAGCTCTGTCTGGGTTGCCCGCTGCCACTCCCAGAGCCTGTTCCATAAGCGAATAATTATTTTGCCCAGATGCTGCATGGTGTCACTGTGGGTCTTTTGATTAGATAGCAGACTCTGCTTGCGTGGTGTGTTGACCGTCACCATCTTAAGTGCACCGTGTGGTGAGCTGCTCCGCTGTTACTGTATATCAGGCTTTGGGCTTGATCTGTGCTGACTGCTCCAGTCGCTCAGTGAGGACCAGGATGACTCCCGCAGGCGTAGGAGGTGAGAGCTCTGAGCGTCCACGACCTGTAGGTCTCAGGTTAGTATTATGGGTTCCCGGTTAGCTGTAAGCTTGATTTCAGTATCTGGAAATTCACCCAGGTGTCCCTAACTCGTTTGCAACACTCCACAGTGTGCTCGTGTTGATTTTGGGGGTTTTGACCCCTAAATGTGGGAGTTTGATCAGGAGATGATGCTCGGCATGACCGCTCAGCCTGGAAGCTAGGCTCCGCCCCCTGCATTAATTTTTTTTTTTAGCTACTTCTCATATGCTCTCTAATTCAAATTGATAATCATCTTCTTGTTCTATCTACATATTGTAAGCCTCATTGGCACTGAAATATATAATCCACCTTAGTGCTATTATAGGTTATAAATTATTTTATTGAGTAGATTTTCTTTTTAGAGAATGATGTGACCAAAGTTGTCTTTACTTTCAGCTGTCTTCACTTTGCTAGTTCTACATGCAGCCCATTTATTACATTTGTAGAAGCTCTTCTACTCCTTGGAAATATATTTTCTGTAACTCTTAACAAATCTAGTTTTTATATTTGGAGCTCCTCTGAAAACAATGTGTGACTTAGTTTGTGATATACTGCTTGTCCTTCATAAGCATTTTCAAGTGTTCCTTGATGATTTTTTTTTATATCGGATATTCTCTTTAATATAATCCAAAATAAGTGGTAGTGGTCTTCTTTGTTTTCTATCCTACATCGGTACTCTCATTGTTTTGTTTTTATTCACTAACAAATAGTAATTTCTGGTAACCTTCCCAGATGAACAAAATGTCATCTATATATCATTTGTAAAACATGGCATTATCACTACACTTTTGTGAATACAAATACAAAAAGAAAAGTCCTGTGCTCACTCCCATCACTCCTGGTCAGCAGTAATGACTACAGTACACATCAGCTAATACATATAGTAAAAACCAAAGGAAAAAAGTTACCTTCGCTCTTTCCTTAATCCCTATGTATATTTAGACAAATGGAGGTCATTTAGTTACTCCAATGGCCCCTGGAGGGAATACTTTTTGTATTTGTATTCACTTTTTGTATCACACAGCTAGGTTACAATGCTGCCGCCCATCCCATGTGTTCCCTATTAAGGGTTAACAAGTTTATAGGGGTGTATATAAAAAATACCCCTTTCTGTCTCAGAGATATTTTTGCCAGAAGCTCAAGGAAGCAAGGTAAAGGGTCAGAGTACGACCCGTCTAGGGGGGTCTGCCTTGACGTTGACTCCAGTGGCCATTGGAGTAACTAAATGACCTCCATTTGTTTAAATATACATAGGGATTAAGGAGAGAGCGCAGGTAAGTTTTTTTCTTTGGTTTTTACTATATGTATTAGCTGATGTGCACTGTAGTCATTGCTGCCGACCAGGAGTGATGGGAGTGAGCGCAGGACTTTTCTTTTTGTATTTGTATTCACTTATATTTGTGGGAGGTATATTTTTCTGTGGATATCTTTACAGGGTTGGTGTTTTCTTCAGTGGATTGTAGGGGATCTGTTATTTGATACTTGTCCCCCAACAGCACCCTTCTTCTTGATTTCCTGTTTGATATCTAGGTGCTAATTACATTCCTCAGAGGCCTTTTGGCATGTTTTGGTCTGGGAGCAAAGTTTCTATGTCTTCCTATAAGATGTGTGAGATAGGAGTTTTTGTCATCTTTTTCTATGTTTAAGTGTGGGCTTTGATTGTCTCGGTGACATGTTATTTTTATCTTCCTCACATTTCTTCTGTTTCCCAAAGTTTTTCACTTTTTTCAATTTATAATCTTCTAGATCCCATAGATACTTTATCTTCTGTGTTTTCTTTAAATGTTAAATTTCCAATCCATTCACTGCTTCAAAAATTTGGTGAATTTTATATTTTCAGTCCTCTCCTTCTAAACAGGATTTTAAATGGATTTGTATCATCTCTATTCCTTTTTCATTAAGCATATCTGATCTATATTCTATAATAATAAAACAAATTTAAAAAAAAGTAAAACAGCAGCCCTCCATGGTACCATTTATCTATTAGTTTGTTATCTTCTTTTGTGAATGCAGTATCTCTGAATAATCTTAGGCCTCTTTATTATTATTATTATCGCCATTTATATAGCGCCAACAGATTCTGTAGCACTTTACAATAATATGAGAGGGGTATTTAACTATGCATAGGACAATTACAAGAAAACTAACAGGAATAATAGGTTGAAAAGGACCCCGCTCAAACAAGCTTACAGTCTATAGGAGATGAGGTATAAAACACATTAGGACAGAAATATCAATCAAATAAGGTGGGAGTGAAGCAGAGCTGGAGGAGAGAGTAGAGTGCTGCCCTTTAGGAGAGAGCAAGCGACAGATAAGTGATATTATCAATAATATATTGTAACAGAGTAACCACTTCCCATTTCATTCTCATTTCCTGTTTTAAAAGTGTTTCTAATTTATTTAATTATGTTCTGCTGTCTTGGTTCATGAAGTTATTTCTGGATATTACATCGCCAAAACATTGGCAGCATTTATAGAGATACATCTCCATAAAGAGATGCTGAAATAATGATAATAAGTAGATGAGTTTCTGGTCATAACCTGTTTTCCAGTGGTTTTCATTTTTATAAGCATTGCTTAAAGGGAAACAAAATAATTAAAATAAAATCAAATAACTTCTGCTGCAGCTTATCTTTTTTTAAATTCCCTTCATTGTAATGATTTTGAACTGATTGGCTGAGTCTTGTTGTGTAACACCTGTTACCTCCACAAACGAAGTTGGGAAAAGCTGAAAGAGGACTGTTTTTGCAAACACTGAAGGACGGTAACTGATGCTACAGACTGGATTTGTGGTAAAGCTTTGTTCTGATCAGAGTAGAAGGGATTAGTCAGTGGTCAATTAGCCACTCACTTTTTCCTTTTTATTTTTGGCTGAATACACAATTCTTTACTTGAAATGACTCATACTTCCCATTTTTTATTAATAAAAGATAGCAAAACAAAGAAAGATAGCAAAACAATGAAATCAATCATTCTAAAATTCTAAAAGTTATCTCACTTCCGTATTTATTTTTTAAATTCATATATATATATATATATATATATATATATATATATATATATATATCAATTTAATTTGTAAACTTGGAATTGGCATTGCAAAGATTTCTGATACTGGGTAGCCATTAGGCCAGGCAATATTTTTCACTAGTCTGCACATTCATAAGCATAATTTATTCTGCCTTTTTGACTGTCCAAATGGCTTTCCAGAATTATTTTCTCTACTGAAATGTGACCCAACTAAAAAGTGGCAAGAAGTCAAATCTGTCAACCTAAAAAAAAATGAGGAAAAACAATATTTTCCACCCTGCATAAGCCTAGTTGTTAATGTCAATAAAGTAATTTCACACATAAAATGTAGTATTAATTCAAAGGAAACATATATAATATGATGGTAGTCACCATCACTGGGAGCAGACAAGGGTATAGGTGAGTAATTGGGCTATCCCGAGTAAAAAATAAAGCTGTGCATGTTAGCATCTTTTGGAACTGTGTGTTCTGTGTGGATTTGTTCAGGGATATCAGTAACAGAGTCTTCTGACCTGTTGACTGGCTGCATGATCTCTCTAGACACAGACAAGTCAAGAACAGAGCTGTGCCTGAGAGAGGCAAGTGTCTTCATAAAGGCAAAAGCTATTCATAGTGTAGGCAGGGGTGTGGATACCTGCCTGGGAAGGAGAGCTGCAGACAGGATGATACTTGCCTGGGAGGAAAGCGCTCCAGAGAGACCACAGTCAAGTTTTGGTGACTGGGACTGGTGCATTGCAGGGTTCCGGCAAGCGGCTAGGAGGCGGACTTGGCGGAGGTACTCATTTGGAGTACAGGAGCTCCGCCACATATAATTTTGTCTCCTCATAAATCAGTGGTAAGAATCCACCTTAAATATGCAATGCCACTATCTATTTTAAAAGAAGATATTATGAAACTAGAAAAGTAGAGAAGATGGATAAAAAATAATAAGGATAATGATAATTATTAGTATGAAGAAAAGCTAGAAAACTTGAACTTCTTTACTTTAGTGGATACAATATTATATAAATATAAACAGGGCCAGTACAAACAGCTCTCTCATAATCTACTCATCAGTAGGGCTGTACAGAGAACAAGAGGTCAGCTATTTATGCTTAGAAAACAATTTAATCTAAAGAAAAATTTTAATTTACTTTCCATGTTACATTAATAACAATAAAAAAGTAAAATTATATCACTCAAAGGTTACTTTACCAGTTTCATATTCATTTTCTAACTAACACCTGGGTGATAATTAGAACAGAATATTTGAGAATATAATGGTTAATATGTGGAATACCACCTGCTGATCTTAAGAGAAATCTGAAGGGTTTTATTTCCAATTGTGTGGCAATATTGGAAATCATTTTAAATTTAGTTTTACCACCTTCTTTGGGATCACCAGCAGTAACAAAGATGTGTGAAATAATGAACTTAATAGATCTGAATATTATTTTAGCCTGTATTGCAGACTTGTCTGTTACCATCACAGCTATGATACTGTTTAACAAACTGAAGAAACACAAAGAAGGGAACAGGATTAATTATTTATTGATTGATTTATAAAACATTTTACCAAGAAGGATACATTTAGATTTCTCTAGTTTACATATATGTCCAGGGATCACAAACACTAGTGTCTAATCCTTGCTAAATCTAATCTTAGTCATGAATTAGTCAAAAACACAAAACTGATCATCAGACCAGCTGACAAAGGTGGCATAATAGTTTCCAAGTCTGTATTATCAACACTATATATAGATATTGAGACGATTGGACATGCATATAAAAAGCTATGGCAAAACCCCTCTAAAATATCTGCAAAAAAAATTAACTATGCATCAGGTGGGAAATGACTCAACAATTCAAGGCATTCCAATAGCATAATCTCTCCTAGAGAAATTGTTCTATAATTTGTATTTCTAGAATGCACTCAAATGTCATACATTGTGTTAGTAGTAGTTAGAGCAGTCTGCTTGAGCCTATGGTTACATGATTTGACTTTTAACGTAAAATGCTAGTTTTAATATTGTGCAAATGCTTTTGATGAGCTTCAGATTTCCTTTGACAAATCAAACACATTCTTGTTTAGAACACAGAAGTAATCTGTCATCGCAAGATGATATCATCATTTGTACATACATCATGACATCTATTGAATCCAAGATAAAGATACTAAATCCTACTCTGACAAAAATTTCAATCATTGTATATTTGCTTAACATCTCTGATCATGGCTATTTTTTCAAATTTGATAATTTAATTCCAATAAATAGGAATATAAATGCCTCCATTCTATAGAATAGCAGCTAGGATAGTAGTATGAAGATGGATTCAAAAACCATACTGCCCCTAGAACTAGAAATATTAAAACTTGGGTTCAAACCTGTGATACACAAACTATAGAAAATTATACTGCATTCCAATAGTTAATGTTCAAAAAAAGAAGGATTTTTAATTTATATTATATAAAAAAGAAGCAAATGCAATATAAATTTTACAGTGAAGCAAAGGTAATTGTTTCCTTATGGGGGATATATAGCACATCACTCCACACAATAAAGGGTAAACATAAAAGTTATATAATAAGTCTTGATCCAATCTCGGTATTATTTTCTATATTTTTGTCTTAGTATTTTGAGGTTCGCAGAGTTGGGGAACCTAGATACTCGCACCAAACAACAGTTTGAGTGCCAACATATAGAAACATAGAATGTGACGGCATATAAGAACCATTCATCCCATCTAGCCTGCCCAATATTTCAAAATACTTTTAATTAGTCCCTGACCTTATCTTTTTTTTGATGCACTAACTATATAACATAGTTGAAAGCATCCATCTTTCACCAAAATCACTACCATAATGATAGTTAAACATTCCCAACAATGGGGGGAGGGGTGGGCATGACTGCGGAGCAAGCTGGACGCACGCTGCTAAAGCTCCGTCCTGTACCTGCCACTAGAAGCCACATTTTGCACATAAAACTATGAAAAATCCAACCTAACCTAACCATGGATAAGAGGAATACAAAGACGCATCCTAAAAAGGGCCTGGAACCAGGAGCGACAGTAGCCGACCTGTTCACGTCCTCCAGAGCCGGCCCACCACAGGCCCAAGATGGCAACAGAGATGGCCAGTCAGCATCCAGCTCACTGTGACGGGCAGACCCCCCTGCAGACCCCCTTGCAGACCCTCCTGTGGACCATCAGATACGGGACATGCCGCAAATTCTGGCTCAGCTAGCCGAGGTACAGACCTACCTGGTGAACAAAATTAAAAAGTCCACAGCTGTTTTCCAGGGTGAGACACGGGCCCTTGGGGAGAGGACCACGAGGTTGGAACAACAGCAAGAGGCTACTGTGGAAACACACAATACCGCAGTCCTCCAGGTGAACCGCCTTACCGCTCGCACGGACCCCACCAGTTTACTTTTGCTATTCCAAGCTTTACCTCTACCAGTCACTAAAGCTGGGTTGGCACCGCTTCAAAAAGACTCAGGGTGTCGCAAAATGTATTGTACCATACAAAACAACTGGGAGGTCTATGATTGCCCAATCTATACTTATATTATTTTGCAGCAGTTAGCTTAGGTAGCCATGTGGCATGCCTCCTTGGAGGTGAGAAAGTGGGTAGATCTCGAGTCACTCCTGATGGAAGCAGACCTCCCACAATACCTTATGTGATATCAAATGAATTCAGGCCTATGATATGGACAACGTGCCCAGCCATCTTAAACTGCCTTTGGCTGTGGGACGCTTCAGCTCAGAAATATAGCCTTGCCTCTCTCCCTCACCACTAATGACATACCTAAGGAACAGAGCATTCGCCCCGGGACTAATGGCTCATGATTTCTGACACCTGGACCAGGCAGGGTTGCAGAGAATTTGCCATCTCTTTGAGGACAGGAAAGTTGTCCCTTTTGATGTCCTCAAACAAAGATGTCATCTTAACCCAGCAGATTTCTTTAGATATCTGCAAATAGCAGATGTTGCTAAACAGCCCCACATCAGGGAACCAGCACACACTGCTTTGACATTTTACGAGAGGCTATGGTTGAACAATGTGGCAAAACCGACCTCGCCACTGGGCATTGGAGAAGACTGATTGCCAGCCTCCTGCCATGTGACTATGGCCCCTTGGATGTATTGTCCTTTAAAGACATGATTTGGGCATAATAGATTTGTGTTGTTCTGCTGCTGGCCCTTTAAGAACCATCTGGGGACATACTGTGGAGTTACTGGGTGGCCGCCATTTCATGTATCAGAGGTACATGGTGAGAACAATGGATGAAGCACATGGTGAGAACAATGGATGGTGGCCATTTTAACTCACAGACACTGTTTGGACTTTTCTACACAGTGCCATCTCGCCGGTATTTGGTGCACAGAGACATCGTGCAGTGGTTTTGGACTTTACAACAGGGGACAGATTATACAGTAATTGTTTTTCATTTAGCCTGTATATGTTCTGTGGAATCTGCATTAAACTGTATCTTCCAAAGTACTGAACGGATCTGGGTGAATTTTGGATATGTGGTTCACCAAGATCCCCCGGTTCCAAGGATATACTTATATGTATTTTTATGTTATTGCATGTTTTGGGGTCCCTGTGATGTGTTTTATAGTACTGTATTTCTCTGCCTGTGATAATTAGATTAACCATTGTGTTCAGTAATCATATCACAGGTAGAGGGGAGGATTTTGTGTGGGAGTGTCTGTGTGTATTGTACAGATTGATTGGCTGTGTTTCAAAACCCTGTGGGCAGTACTATGTTTGTGGATTGTGAATAAAAGAGGCTGTATGTGCCAGTCCAGTCAGTTCTGCTTGATGTCAAAAACGAAGTGTCGTCTCGTTATTGGGGGAATTGGATTGTATGCTGATTGCCAGGAGTGTAAGCTGATTGTATGCTTTTCCTGTTCAGCTGCTTACAGCATTCATATGCTTGAGAGCATTTGTATGCTTCTCCGGTTCGGTGGTTGTGGTGTCCACTGCAGTGCTTGGAGTCCGCAGGAAGCGCTAGGAGCATCCTTCAACGGAGGTACCCAGTCGGGGTGCCGGGTGATCCGTTACAAACAAACTATCACCTAAAGGACTGATCACCCAAATGTATGCCCAACTCTGCATGGAGACGAAGGACTAGGGTAGATTGACATAAATAGACCATTCGGAGAGGGACTTGGGAGAGGTACTCGAAGGCATGGAGTAGCCGGAGGTCTGGGAAGCCAGCAGCTCCTCCTCCATATGCGTGTCTATGCAGGAACAATACTTTAAGACTCTATTTCAGTGGTATACCACTCCGGTGAAGCTGTGTCAGATGCAAAAGAGGACATGTGTTGGAGGAGTTGCGGCTTCAGGGGCACCTTTCTTCATATGTGTTGGGACTGTCCCAAAATCAGGGTCTTCTATGTTGTTGCTGCTGCTGCTGCTCCCCCTATATTTCAAATTCCTTCCATTGTGGTTTTGCACTGCCTTACGGAGTCTTACCTCCACAGACATAGTCGGTACAAGCTGATAGGGTACAGCTTTTTTCACAATGAAGGACAGTCACATTGACTGAATCTGTGGAAAAATGTTGTTCTTGTCAAAGTGGAAGGAATGAGTGGATGGCCACCGACTTTTTCCTTTCATTTTGGATAAAAAGCACAAAAAAAAAAAAGGTAAATGATCACAATCAAGCATTGTAAAATTAAATGCTCCCACTTCCTATTTTTTTTTTAAATCCACATATATAATAATTAATTTTTTTTTTTTAAGTTTTAGAATTTTTCTCCCTGCACGTGTTTAGTAATTAGGGTTGTGCCATTTTAATATTTGGTATGTGCTCCTTGTAGTCTGCTTGTTCATTGTATCTACAAATTCAAGTTTTTAACTGATACCACTTATCAATGGAAGTATGTGCCTTTACTCGAGAATTTTGCGAGAACGACTGAGTTCCACTATTGTAGTTTAATGTACTGTTGTTTAATGTTTAATTTGACCATTGCAATTGTATGTATATATGGCATTTTATTTAATTATTGTTAACATTAACACTGGATCACACAGCACTATTTTTTTCATTTATTTATTTTTTTATTTCTATTTATTTGTTTAAAAACAAATAGTAGACATATCATATATGTTCTTAAAAGTAAATGCAACTTACATTATTAACCTATATCCTCACTTTCTATATGTTTATGTCAAAATACTGGTACAAATAAAACTGATCCAAGAAGAATTATTTTACAAACTGCTTTATCCAAAGGATGTTTGTGCTCTACAGAGCCATTCAATCTGCTATTTGTTTGGAAAACGTCCTTCTGTCACATTCAATATAAATCACATAGTCATAAATAGCAGGTGAATGACTTAAGCCAAAATTACAAACCACAGGTGTCCTTATTTGCAAAATTCTACTCTTCAGTAAAAACAGATTCCAATGTTGAATAAACTCTTCAGTCATTTAAGTGAATTTGTTGTAGCAGAGTTTAAGCTTTTTGGAGCCAAAAAAAATCACAAATCAACCTTTT
>OW240923.1:43689488-43724395 GCA_933207985.1 Pelobates cultripes
TTAACCCTGCAGCTGTAATTATTGCAGTTTTCATAAACTGCAATAATTACATTGCAGGGTTAAGTCCTCCCCTAGTGGCTGTCCATTAGACAGCCACTAGAGGGCACTTCCTGGTCTATAACACAGTTTATAGAGGGCACTTCCTGGTCTATAACTCCAGCGTCGCTCAATTGCTCATAGGAAAGCATTGAAAAGCATTTTCAATGCTTTCCTATGGAGAGCTCTAATGCGCATGTGCGGCATTGCTGCGCATGCGCATTAGTTCTCCTCAGCCGGCGGGCAGGATCAGTCTCCCCCTCCGGCTGACGTAATGAAGTGGAGGAGCGGCAGCGACCCGAAACCACCACTGAGGGACATCAGCGGGGGTCTAAGGTTAGTGACTGAATGGGTTTTCACCCCTTCGGCAACCGGGTGGGGGAGGGGGTGGGAGGGAGAGGGGACGTACAGTGCCAGGGAAACTGATTGTTTTCCTGGCACTGGAGAGTCCCTTTAATGATAGGAAAAAGAGAAAAGGACAGGTTTTGTGCTAATTTAAATTATCATGCTTTAAGTGATAGTGTGTATAAGTGCCCTGTGAAGTTCTAAGGTTGCCCATAGTAAACTTAAAATCATATAGATGTTGTACCAAATTTGTTATGCAAAACCCACAATTGTTTATCTGACACAGCTACCCTTAAAGATTCATAATTATATCTAGTTTATTCAATATAATTATTGTTCTTGTCTTCAATCTAATAAATGCTCAAGTGTAGAAACCAGGTAATAATAACCTATTTGAGAACACCCACAACAATGTAGTGCTAAACAGTAATTATTTGTCCTTTAGTAGCTCTGACACTTAATATAACAATTCTACTGATTTTATCAGGAACAGGTAAATCACATCAATATTTATTGTTTATTAGGCACATTCATCAGCTGACACCAGAACCTTGTGTAAAGTACTAATATGTCATACCATGAAGGCACAGCACACATATAAAGAACAAAAGTAACACATTGTAAAACTGTAACAATTATAGATTTTGGTTGTACTTACAAGCAATGACAATTTTGTTTTGCACATGTTGTTCCTAGTTGGAGTAATACGCACTTAATGATATCACCACACACCGATGGGGGCCTTTGTATTACTCTGACAAAACGCTTAGGGCAAGGCTAACATGGAATATGCATTGTCCACTTATGTTTTTGTGATATGCTGTGGATTTTTTATATTAAGTTAAGTGCAAAAAATAAGTGTGTTTTATATGCCAGTCAGCATTCTACACTATCATTTTCGCCCATTTAAATGATAGTAATATGTGAAAACAAGATTGCTGATGCTCGTCCATTAGAGAATAATTTAATCTTGATTACAATGCTTCTATTCCATTATTACAGTATTATACTATGTAACATCTGTTCCCTGTAGGTTTGCTGTATGTCTATTTTGGTGCATTGTCTTATTGTATATCAGGATTGGGGAAGTCCTGAGAGAAGCAACCTGCTTTATAGTGTTAAGTATATATTTATTTCAGTAACACTTTGAGTTAATTTAGAGTGTTCTGTTTTACTATGGGGCACACGATCTATAGTTTTTTTCTGCTTTTTATGTGAACAGTTGCTCTAACACACTGACCATGTAAGAATCACTACCGTTATTTCCATGATCTCCAATTTCCCTTTAGGAAAATAAATGACAGCCCCAGTTTGTTTGTTGTATTAATATTTTACTTGTTTCATATTGATTGTTCATTTTATTGCAAAAATTTTAAATCTACCAATAAAAACGATTTGAAAAGGAAAATAAATGACAGTAGTGTTAGGCCAATTGACAGGTCTATTGAAACAGATTCCTTGCTATTTGCAGCAGCCAAAACTGGAAAAATGGTTGAGATGTCACCACTTGGTTAAAAGATTGTGCACATTGAAATAGCATGGAATATTGCTTTGTTTCCTTAAACAATCTGAAAAGGTTTTTTTTCAATAAATACGCTGCCGTGAGACCCAGAGATTGACTTTTGGTTAAGATATGGCTCCCATATCTTAACCTTTATGGAACTGTGGGAGGAAAATAATGAGATCTCCACCCCCAACTATACAGATTTTAAACGTAAAAGTAAATTTACCCCATTTTTTGGTAATTATCGTAACATTGATCTCTTTTTGGAGACTATGAAGAGTGAGATTGAAAAGATCGAAATAAAAACTTTAGACTTTCATCCTAGTATGAATTTAGCTAAGAGAGAAAAAGTAGCTCTCAAGTCCCTTAGAGAATAGGGAAATAATTATTAAACCAGCAGATAAGGGGGGCAACATTGTGATAATGGGTATGGATAATTATGTTAAAATGGTAACTACAGTCCTGGAAGATACCAATACCTATCGGATATTGAAGTCAGACCCAACTAATGATTTTCTCCAACAATATAAAGAGATTTCGGACAAGGGCCGCAGTGAAGGGTTGCTGTCGGGGGATGAGTACGATTTTATTCTTGGCCGTCACCCCATGATAGCAACCTTTTACTGCCTGCCCAAGGTCCATGAGAGCCTGAAGGCTCCCCCAGGTCGACCAGTAGTCTCAGGTATTGAGAATATAACTCAAAATGGGAGCATTTATATTTATAGAATCTTGAGACCATTCGTCGAAAGTCTCCTCTCGTATCTCAGGGACACAAAACAAACTTTGAATATCCTTTTGGATCTTGATGTTCCACCTGCAGCACAATTATGTAGCCTTGACATTGAAGCACTGTACTCCTCGATCCCTCACTCGAATGGTATAAAACATCTGGGCCATTTTTTCGAATCAAGAGGTGAACAACATTCCTCACATTCCAACTTTTGCCTCACACTTTTGGAATACATATTGACACACAATTACTTTATGTTTAGAAATAAATTTTACCATCAAATAAGGGGCAATGCGATGGGGACAGCTTGTGCCCCATCGTACGCTAATTTACATCTAGGATGGTGGGAGGAAAATTTGACTCATTCTATAAGTATGTCTAAATACCTTCCTCTCATCTTCCTGTGGCGTCGCTATATAGATGATGTGCTCATTGTGTGGTGCGGCAATAGGGAAGAATTTGATGAATTTGTGAGGTTACTGAATATCAACGAGGAATTGGGTAACTAAAATTATAGATCAGGGTGGTGCAGTAGACATTGCTTACCTAGATTTCAGTAAGGCTTTTGACACTGTTGCACATAGAAGGCTTATCAATAAACTGCAATTTTTAAGTTTGGATTCCAATATTGTTGAATGGGTAAGGCAGTGGCTGAGTGACAGGCAACAGAGGGTTGTAGTTAATGGAATATATTCGAAGCTTGGACTTGTCACTAGTGGGGTACCTCAGGGATCTGTACTTGACCCATTCTCTTTAATATTTTTATTAGTGATATTGCAGAAGGTCTTGATGGTAAGGTATGTCTTTTGCTGATGATACTAAGATATGTAACAGGGTTGATGTTCCAGGAGGGATAAGCCAAATGACAAATGATTTAGGTAAACTAGAAAAATGGTCAGAATTGTGGCAACTGACATTTTAATGTGGATAAGTGCAAGATAATGCATCTTGGACGTAAAAACCCAAGGGCAGAGTACAGAATATTTGATAGAGTTCTAACCTCAACATATGAGGAAAGGGATTTAGGGGTGATTATTTCTGATGACTTAAAAGGTAGGCAGACAATGTAATAGAGCAGCAGGAAATGCTAGCAGAATGCTTGGTTGTATAGGAAGAGGTATTAGCAGTAGAAAGAGGGAAGTGCTCATGCCATTGTACAGAACACTGGTGAGACCTCACTTGGAGTATTGTACACAGTACTGAGACCGTATCTTCAGAAGGATATTGATACCTTAGAGAGGGTTCAGAGAAGGGCTACTAAACTGGTTCATGGATTGCGGGATAAAACTTACCAGGAAAGGTTAAAGGATCTTAACATGTATAGCTTGGAGGAAAGACGAGACAGGGGGGATATGATAGAAACATTTAAATATATAAAAGGAATCAACACAGTAAAGGAGGAGACTATATTTAAAAGAAGAAAAACTACCACAACAAGAGGACATAGTCTAAATTAGAGGGACAAAGGTTTAAAAATAATATCAGGAAGTATTACTTTACTGAGAGGGTAGTGGATGCATGGAATAGCCTTCCAGCTGAAGTGGTAGAGGTTAACACAGTAAAGGAGTTTAAGCATGCATGGGATAGGCATAAGGCTATCCTAACTATAATATAAGGCTAGGGACTAATGAAAGTATTTAGAAAATTGGGCAGACTAGATGGGCCGAATGGTTCTTATCTGCCGTCACATTCTATGTTTCTATGTTTCTATGTTTCTAATCTAAGATTTACGAGCGAGTTTGGTGGGACTAACCTAAATTTCTTGGACCTCACAATTTCTGTTACTGAAACCAATAAAATACACACCACCCTCTATAAAAAAACATTGTCTTCAAATAATCTCCTAAATGGGATAGCTTTCATCCTATTCCCTTGAAACGGAGTATCCTTACGGGCCAATACCTTCGAGTGAGACGGAATTGTAGCAATCTAGAGGAGTTTCATGAAAAAGCGAGAGACCTTAGAAAATCTTTTAAAGAGAAAGGTTTTGGAATCTGATCAGAATACACTGCTTAGTGAATTGGCCCCTAACAGATCAGGTACCTTTCCATCAAAAACTATAAGATTGATAGGCACATACGATTCTGGATGGAAAATGTCAAAACCTCCTTGAAACGATTTTGGACACTATTAACTAGTGATGAACATCTACACGAGGTAGTGGCCCTTTCTGTTTCCCTGACAGCACGTCGGGGGAAAAATCTTCGTGACATCCTTGCTCCAAGTCATTTACAAACTAGATCTTTTCCAATAAAAACTTGGCTTCACAACACTGCTACTGGCACTTATGGATGTGGCAGATGTGTCTCATGTAAATTTATAAAAAGGGACTCCAAAAGAGTCTGGGACAGTGGAAACCAGGCATCCTTTGAAATAGTCTCTTTCTTTAATTGCAACACAGCAGGACTTGTTTACTTGTTAAACCTGCCAATGTGATCGCAAGTATGTTGGCAAAACTTTTCGCCCTTTTAAAAAACGAATCCAGGAACACATTAGATCTCCAAAGAATCCAATAGACAACCCAATATCGAGGCATCTGCGTGAATATCACGGAGGTGACTCTAAGGGGTTACGTTTTTGTGGCCTGGAACTAGTCAAAAAGATTGCAAGGAGGGGTGATTATGACAAGTTTCTTAGACAGAGGGAATGTTTTTGGATTTATCAACTTAAAACCCTCAGCCCTAGTGGGTTGAATGAAGGTTTCTCTTTTTCACCTTCCCTGGGGTATTCGGATTGGGAAAAAGAAGGAAAATGGGAGGGTGACGGGGAAATGGATGAGATAATACCCCTTTTCCCTCTCTTTCTCTCTTTTTTTGCTGTATATATATATATATATGTACCTATATTTATACACTGTATATATAATCTTATTCGTGTATACACAGTCATTTTTTCTAACTTCATGGTAAAGTAAAGCTCAAACTAGACATGGGGTTCCTTTATATTTACATTTGAAAATAAGTCTAATTTTAGACCTAGTGGTAATTAGTATATATTAGGGATCTTTTATTATGATGTATTATATTATTTTGAAATTTAATTCATAAATCTGAAAATATACCTTTAAATAACGAGTCTAAGTCAGTGATGGCTCCTACTATCGGTAATGGGGAGCCTTATATGCTCTAATTAAGCACAGTTACGTTGTGCTGTAGGAATAAGAAGGTGGTAGTTTATAATTAAATTTTGTTAATTTTCTTTTGCTTTTATTAAAAGAAGAACGGTATTTCAGGGGGCGTTTCTACATGTGAAGTTCCGTCCCTTTAATGACACTACCCACCTCTGGGAGCATTATTTACATACACTGCACCCATTATATTAGAGTGTTTAAAGATTGGTTGCATGACGGCAAAGTGGGCGGATCTATTGTTCACCACCCACCGAGATGGATTCTTCTATTTCTCCGCTCTGAACACATTTGGGACACACCCACACCTGACGTACTGCACTGGGATTGGCTGCATGACGCAGTTCAATGCTATTTAAAACACACACTAACTCTGACTCGGATTTGCTCTTTAAAAAGGCGCAACAAAGCGCCGAAACGCGTTGAGCTGTGTTATGTCGCTCTTTAGCTGCCTTTTATTTTAATAGGAATTTCAATGGATTTTTGCTGAATATATAAAGCTACATTGCTGTATATTATTTTGATTTATTTTATGGACGGCACCTTCTATGTATTATAAGCATACTCATGGACCTACCCTACATGGGGGCTCTATAAGCTTTTCATATTTAACATCTGATTAGATAACCATATGGTCAATACTCTGTGGCGTTATAGCCATATTAGGGACACAGTACAAAGTGTCTAATTGGGAAACTATTCAGATTTTTTTGTTTCCCAGATACTTTGAGACTGCTGTTTTGATCTGGTTATCTGTGGGTATGGGGTTTCGGTCCTTTTATTATCTTTTCATATAGAGACTATTTACATGTATATATCAATACATTTTTGTTTATACCTTTACATTTAGTCTCTATTATTTGTAGCTTTTTCAATATAATTTTCCTTTTGTCTGTCTGGTATGTCTACTTTCTATTACAATTTCTCAGCTGGTTGATACTGCTTTAGTTAACAGGAACCAGAGTCTCCACTTATAAATGGGAACATTTCCCTTTTTAGACACTGTGTTATGTTATAATGGAAACATTGTATTTCTATCTAGAGTTTGTCATAGTTACCATCAATATAGATTGTTCCCTT
The DNA here is from genome assembly GCA_933207985.1 of Pelobates cultripes. NCBI lineage: Eukaryota > Metazoa > Chordata > Amphibia > Anura > Pelobatidae > Pelobates > Pelobates cultripes. Next base: position 43,696,311 of record OW240923.1, read on the forward strand.
TGAGCCCAGCTTTTTGAATATACTCTTATGCTAACTGACAGCCTTTTTTATTTTATAAGTACATACCTGAGTGCTCATTTGGGGATATTGTGTTGATATTTTGCCTTCTGGTATATATGTTATGATATTATATTATAACTTTACTTACTAGACTTTTGAATTATATTTGATACACTTTTTAATCACGAACACAATTTGCACGATTTCTCTTCACATTTTTATTATTATTATTATTTTTTATGTCGCATGATGCAATAAAGGTTACGTTTATTTGATTTATTATATTATTCATTTTCTAGTACTTGTCGTTCTTTTGAGCTATATACTATATTTGGGTAAAATCTGCACCTGTGTGGTGGTGTGGGGCACCAAGATTTAGTCTGGTGGCCCCTCTCCATATCGCACAGTCACCCAGTACCTGTTCTTCTTCTGTTCTTTTGTCCCATATGAATGTAGTTGTAGGCTCTTTTAACCCCTTAACGCTGTTACGGCTTTCTATGCTGTCCCTCATTAAGCGGGCTTTAAAGACGTTGCGGCGGCATAGAATGCTGTAACGGCTTTGAGCCCTGGAGCGCCAGGGATACTTACCTACCCGGCGCTCCGCTTCAGGAGGACTGCCTCACAGCCCAGACAGCCCTCCCCCAGCAAAAGAAGCCCCCGGGGGCCATGTGATCGCTCTCAAAGAGCGATCACATGGCCCCCTATAGCTGGCTGTGGATCTGCCAGCAGGGGGACTGTCTGAAATGTCAGACAGTCCCCCTGCTGGTGGGAAAGTAAAAAAAAATATTATTAAACATGTTATAAAATAAAATAAATATATTTATAAATATATAATATATGTATATATATTATATATATAATATATATATACATATTATATATATGTAACGTCATACATAGTGTATTTTAATATTACTATAAGTACATATATTAGTATTAAAATTCACTTAGAATGACGTTACATATATATGATATTTATATATATTATATATATAATAGATATATACACATATACTATATATATATATATACATATAATTACAATAATAAATAAAATAATAAAATAATAAAATATTGAAACAAAATTTAATATAAATTATTTATTCATATGTAATTTCATTCTAACTGTATTTTGTTATTAATATATACATATTGGTAACAAAATACACTTATAATGACATTCTATATATATCTATCTATATATAAAATACAAATAACCGCAAATATATATAGATGAATACATATAATTACATAAAAGATTGCATATATATTAAAATTCTACGTGTATATTTAAGTAATCTTTTAACATAATTATGTGATTTGATTAATTAAAATTTGATTGACATGCCTGACAACACAGGGAGAAAGTGCAGAGAATTTAATTTGCAAGCACTATATTTGACCCTGTAACTCTCCACGACACCAAAGAAACCTGTACATAGGGGGTACTGTTTTACTTGGGAGACTTTGCTGAATTCAAATATTAGTGTTTCAAACTGGTAAATTGTATTACAACGATGATATTTTAAGTAAAAGTGACGTTTTTTGCATTTTTTACAAACGAACTGCAATTTTATGGACTATATTATTGTTGTAATATGTTTTACTGTTTTAAAACACTAATATTTGTGTTTAGTGAAGTCTCCCGAGAATAACAGTACCCCCCATGTACAGGTTTTATGGTGTTTTGAGAAGTTAGAGAGTCACATATAAGGCTTGCATTTCATTTTTTTGACATTGAAATTTGCCAGGTTGGTTATGTTGCCTTTGAGAGCGTATGAAAGCCCAGGAATGAGAATTACCCCCATGATGGCATACCATTTGCAAAAGTAGACAACCCAAGGTATTGCAAGTGGGGTATGTCCAGTCTTTCTTAGTAGTCACTTAGTCACAAACACTGGCCAAATATTAGTTTTTTGCTTTTTTCACACAAAAACAAATATGAATGTTAACCTTGGCCAGTGTTTGTGACTAAGTGGCTACTAAAAAAGACTAAACATACCCCACTTGCAATACCTTGGGTTGTCTACTTTTTCAAATGGTATGCCATTATGGAGTAATTCTCATTCCTGGGCTACCACACCGTCTCAAAGGTAACATTACTAATCTGATAAATTTCAATTTGAAAATGGAACGTTCTATATTTGACCCTGTAACTTTCCAAAACACCATAAAACCTGTTAATGGGGGGCACTGTTCTACTTGTGATACATTGCTGATTACAAATATGTGCATTTTTTTGCAGTAAAACCTAACAGTATTATGACATTCACAGCTAAAATGTCAGACGGAAATACAAATTTAACCCCTTAAGGACCGAGGACGGTTCAGGACCGTCATCGGCATTTTTGCGTTGCCGACCGATGACGGTCCTGAACCGTCCTAACGGTCTGAGTTACTTACCTGATCGCCGTCGTTCCCCCGGCGGCGATCAGCGTTGCTCCGGTTGTGGGGAGACTGCCTGCAGCCCAGACAGTCTCCCCACACTGAATTAGGACCCCTGTGGCCATGTGATCGCTTAACACAGCGATCACATGGTCACAATAGGTGTCCATGTGCCTGCCTGCAGGGGGACTGTCTGTGCTGACAGGCAGTCTCCCTGCATGTGCAAAATCAAAAAAATAAATAAAGTTAATGTTAATAAAAAATAAATAAATAATTATATATGTGTATATATGATATATAGACATATATTATATCTATATAATATATGTCTATATATCATATATATATAATGTCATACTAAGTGTATTTTTATATTAATATGTACTTATATTAATATAAAAATACACTTATAATTAAATTACACACTTATATATATAATATATATAATAACTATATATATTGTATATATATATTATTATAAAATATAAATAATAAGTAATTTAAATTAAATAATTTTTTAAATAATAAAAAATTTTAAAAAATTATATAGCTATATGAAATTTTATTCTAACTGTATTTTAAAATTAATATATATATATTTATATCAAAATACACTTAGAATGAATTTGTATATATATCTATGTATATAAAAATAAATAAAAATAATAAGAAATATACATACGTCCATATACAAAATTACATAAATAATTATATAAATATACACGTAGACTTCAAATATATAAATATGCATATATATTTAAATTCTACGTGCGTATTTATGTAATATTTTTACATAATTCAGTAATTTTATTGATTGCAATTTGAGGGACCTGCCTGCCAACCCAGGCCGAAATTCCAGAGAATTTAATTTGCTAGCACTGTATTTACCCTGTAACGTTCTACGACACCCTAAAACCTGTACATGGGGGGTACTGTTTTACTCGGGAGACTTCGCTGAACACAAATATTAGTGATTCAAAACAGTAAAACATGTCACAGCGATGATATTGTCAGTGAAAGTTACTTTTTTGCATTTTTTACACACAAACAGCACTTTTACTGATGATATAATTGTTGTGATACGTTTTCCAGTTTTTAAACACTAATATTTGTGTTCAGCGATGTCTCCCCGAGTAAAACAGTACCCCCCATGTACAGGTTTTATAGCATTTTTGAAAGTTACAAGGTCAAATATATGGGTCAAATATTTTTACATTGAAAATGGCCAGGTTGGTTACGCTGCCTTTGAGAGCGTATGGTAGCCCAGGAATGAGAATTACCCCCATGATGGCATACCATTTGCAAAAGAAGACAACCCAAGGTATTGCAAATGGGGTATGTCCAGTCTTTTTTAGTAACCACTTGGTCACAAACACTGGCCAAAATTAGCGTTCAATTTAGTTTTTTTACTTTTTTCACACACAAACAAATATGAATGCTTACTTTGGCCAGTGTTTTCGACTAAGTGGCTACTAAAAAAGACTGGACATACCCCATATTGAATACCCTGGGTTGTCTACTTTAAAAAAAATATGTACATGTGGGGTGTTATTCAGAGATTTATGACAGATAATAGTGTTACAATGTCACTATTGATAAATTTTAAAAATGTATGTTTTGAAACCGCAATATCCTACTTGTACCTATAGCCCTATAACATGCAAAAAAAAAAGCAAAAAAGCACGTAAACACTAGGTATTTTTAAACTCAGGACAAAAATTTTGAATCTATTTAGCAGTTTTTTTCATTCGCTTTTGTAGATGAGTAAAAGATTTTTCAAGTAAAAGTCAAAAAACATGTATTTTTTTCAATTTTTCATCAGATTTTTGTATTTTCTTTAAATTAAAATACATGAGATTATATAAATAATGGTATGTAAAGAAAGCCCCTTTTGTCCTGAAAAAAACAATATATAATTTGTATGGGAACAGTAAATGAGAAAGCGGAAAATTACAGCCAAACACAAACACCACAAAAGTGTAAAAATATGCCTGGTCGCAAATGTACAACATCGCAAAAACAGTCCAGTCCTTAAGGGGTTAAAAAGAAAAAACGTATTTTCTCACATAAATTTTATTCATAATAAATTATGTTCCATATATGAATAGTTAATGATAAATTAAAGCCCTGTTTCTCCTGAACAAAATGATATATAATAAGTGTGGGTGCACTTAATGTGACAGCGGTGAATTACGGTTGAACAGACATATAGCGCAAATTCCAGTTTTTGTTTAAGTTTTGTTTTGATCAGAACGTGCACTATTAACTCCATCCTGAAGGGGTTAAGGAAAACACCAAAAGAGTAAGCAAACACTCATCATGTTCTGATCAACAATAAAGCACTAATTGCAAGATTGGTAAATGCATACTTGAATTTAACTTTTGGTATCATGCCCTTTGCATGCCATTACTTGGCAAGGTGCATCACTATAATTACCAATATGGAAAACGCACTCTCCTGGATCCCAGGGTGCAACCGGGCCTGAGGCTGGCCAATCCTCATAATGTTAATTGCAAAAAAGTAATTATGGTCCAGTCACTCAAGTTCAATCCAGTGGGCAGATTTATTGGAACAAAGTTTATTTTTTTCAATAAATCTGCCCACCAGATTGAACTTGAGTGCCTGGACCATCATTACTTTTTTGCAAATCACATTGTGAAATAGCTTCAGAGTTATAGACAGAGTTACAGAGTTATAGACACCTACACCCTACAGGCAGTAGACACAGTAAATTGTTTCGTCAAATGTATTATGTTTCATTCATTGAAACTGTAATGTTAGAAAATACATTTGGATAATTGGTGGTAACAGGTGGGCTCAATCATGGATACCCACCTGTAAAAGTGAATGGACATGAATTCAGATTCCATGTGCAAAAGTAGTGATGTTTAGAGTTGGGGAATCAGCCTTTCATGGGAACATAAAAAAAAAAAGAAAAAGAAATAAGACAAAAACATTAAATAATAAAAATACAGAAAGAGGTCATTAAAGGACCACTCTAGGCACCCAGACCACTTCAGCTTAATGAAGTGGTCTGGGTGCCAGGTCCAGCTAGGGTTAACCCATTTTTTTTTATAAATATAGCAGTTTCAAAGAAACTGCTATTTTTATAAATGGGTTAATCCAGCCCTCAAATCCTCTAGTGGCTGTCTCATTGACAGCCGCTAGAGGCGCTTGCGTGATTCTCACTGTGAAAATCACGAGGTGAGAACGCATATGTGTCTATAGAAACTTTATTGTAAATGCTTTTCCTATGAACACCGGCTGAATCTTGTGGCGCGGCTGGCACGCATGGCGTGGCATTCAGCGAGAGAGGAAGAGAGGAAGGGAGGGAGGATGGGGTGGGAGGAAGCTCCCCGCCCGGTGCTGGAAAAAGGTCAGTTTTAACCCCTTTCCTCTCCCCAGAGCCGGGCGGGAGGGGGTCCCTGAGGGTGGGGGCACCCTCAGGGCACTATAGTGCCAGGAAAACGAGTATGTTTTCCTGGCACTATAGTGGTCCTTTAATTAATACAGTGATGTTCCACCACAGCCACAAGGTAGAACCACAATATAATAAATCAACTGACTAGCAAACAATGCATACAGTTTAATGTTTCACTGGAAGATTACCACACCATATAAGAGTTTGGATATGCAAGTTGTTTTTACATGGACAGTTATCACAGCACACTCTATGACTTATGCATGGCAAAACCATTTGACTTAGATGTTAAACTATCTAAAATTTGCTTGGCTTAACTAAACATTGCTTACAAAGGGAGTGTTATTATTATTATTAATAATAATAAATTGCTAACATTTCTCCACGGTGATTTACACAGTGTACATTGAGAAAAAGTCAAGATTAAAGATAATTAAAGACAATCATTACAAAAACAAAGCCCTGTCATCAACCTAAAATCTAGCATGCAAAACACTTTTGAATAGTGTAAAAATAATATGTCTTGAAATCCTTTCAAAATTAAAATTAAATATGAATCTGAGATCAATAATACCGCACTCAAGACTTTAGAACAGATGGATTAGTGTCTGTAGCGTAATAGGAATTCACTGTTGTTACTTTTTTTATCTCAATGGTTTTTTTTTTTACACATTTCATTAATGTTTACATTGACTGTATCTCAGATACATATCAAAACAATGTTAAACATGTGGAATGTCATAATATTAGCTTTCTGCAGTACTTTATGTGTGCGGAATGTGTCCTATTTTTCATTTTATAAAAAGTACAGATTTCATTAGAGGAAAGACGAGATGGGGGGATATAATAGAACCATTTAAATACATAAAGGGAATCAACACAGTAAAGGAGGAGACCATATTTAAAAGAAGAAAAGCTACCACAACAAGAGGACAGTCTTAAATTAGAGGGGCAAAGGGTTAAATATAATATCAGGAAGTATTACTTTAGGAGGGCACTGAGAGGGTAGTGGAGGCATGGAATGGCCTTGCAGCTAAAGTGGTAGAGGTTAACACAGTGAAGGAGTTTAAGCATGCGTGGGATAGGCTCCTCCAGCCCAAGTAATACAGAGCTGAAAATAACTGGCAAAAATCCCATACTACACGGGTACAAAACCTGCACTATGAGACAAAAAACCAAGACCGCAAAAGTGTATCTAGCTTCGTTCTTCCTTGCTAAGGCGTCGTACCCCAGGGGTATTGAAGGTTGTTACGGTTGCCTCCAGGCTGCTGGAAGTTGGACCGTAGAAAGGATGCTCCTAGTGCTCACCAAAGGACCATCAGCACCGTAGACACCATAACTACTGTGTAGACACCATAAGTACTGCAGACTCCACGAACCGCCGCTGCTGGGCTAGGATCTCGATGTCTGCTATCCACCCTGGACCTACGACCAGGCTCTAGGTTCCGGTAGGTGAACCTCTTCCTTCTGTAGAGTGAAGCAGGGTCAGGAACAAGAGCTCTTACAAGAGCTCAGTAGCTAAGGGAGTATGAAGAGCATAGCAATCCCTGTTAGAGGGTCAAGTCATTCTGTTTATTGGCACCAAAAGAACCTTCTTTTATGCAGGTTTCCCTTAGATAGGACCACCCACAGGGTTTTACAAAACAACCAATCATACACGTATATATTACAGAAACACTCCCAGCAATTACATACAAAAATCCTCCCCTTTGCCTGTGATATAATTATGTTACACAATGGTTTAACATAATTAACACAGGCAGTAAAAATACAGTTTTTACACATATCCTGTAACTTTAAAACCATACATCTAATCTTCATAAATTACACATTTAGAATCAGCAATCTTCAAATATAAACATAACCAAAAATCAGCCAAATCCATCCAGGGGTTAAAAAGTTAGCTGGAGGTCCCTTTATGACCGACCGCAAGCACATTTTCCTGCCCAAAACAGTTCCATAGATTTGGCTGTGCGGTCGGTCTATTTCAGGCTGAAAAAACAACTAAGTCCCATCGCCGAATGGGACTTCGTCTCTGCGGCTGAAAGTTCAGTATGGGAGAAGGTACAGGTCAGCAGTGTTCGCAGAAATGTGTTGCCGATTTTAGTTCCATGAATTTGGCTACACATACCGCTGACCTCGTGTGAATGAACAAAGATGGCCGCCGCCACGTGTTCAGCAAACGAACGAAGGCCACCCAGCATTGTCAATTAAGCTGCGGCTAACCGCAGCTTCTGGGAGGTAAATTGCCGACACACTCCCAATACAGGTGGTACTTGGTTCAGTAAGCCCCATTTACTGAACCAAGTGGGAAATAGCTAGGAACAAAGGGTTTTAACCAGGTCTGGGGACACAGGGGACACCATCTTAAAGGGGCAGTGTCCCAAACAAGTCTGGGGACACCGTCTTAAAGGTGCAGTGTCCCAATTTTCCCTATGCCCCAAATAGGTGCTTAAAGGGCCAGCACCAGTCCCATAAAAAGTCCATAAGCCCCAATATGCCCACCGACTGTATTAATGGGCCATACACACCCAATAAAAGTCCATAAGTTTTCACAATCTTCCAGGGGCCATAGTCATGCGGAAGGAGGCTGGCAAATAGGCTTCTCCACAACCCAGGTAAGCAAGACAATTTGTCATTTAAAGGGCCAGTTACAAATGGCAGTTTGTAACAAAGGTATTGGCAAATGCTGCAGTTTCTTAGACTGATTCAATTTAAACAAAGAAAAAATAAAAATACAATTCACTTCAGACCATGCTGTTAAATGGGCCTTACTAGCCGCCTGGCAACTTACTGATAGCCAGATGAGTTTCAGTAGCTCTTCGGTGAACACTTTGTTGAGTAACTCTATACGATGGAGTGATCCTATATCACAACCCCCAACACCTGTTTTCGAGCTAGACTCGACATGTTTAGTCTTCTATGTTGGGAGAAACATTATAGTATTGTTACTTTTGATGTTGTTATTCCCCCCACACATCCCCCCATGTTCCATTGACACTTCTTTTTGTGCACACTATCAGCATGACACACAAAGGGGCCTAGATATGGCCTTCCATGTATGTCTATCCTTACTGGACTGCTTAACTAGGCAATGTGTTGGCACACTGAGTGAGAGAGTCCCTATGCTGTACTACATATGATCCGCTCTTTTTACAAAGTGCAACGATGTGAGTCTTATTGTAAATGTCAGTTTAAAGGAAAGTGAACCTGGTGGCTCAACGAGGCACACCTTCTCGAGGACTCTTTCGCTAACTCCATCCAACTGGAGTTGATGGATTATTTCACAAACAATACTGGGAGAATCAGACTTTACTGTGTGGTCCGCACAAAAAGTGGTAATTACTCCCCTGAAATTCGAGAACGCAACACTCACCTTCTATAACGATCTGTCGAGGGGAACCTTGACATGGCGCAGATCGCTCCGACCCCTCACCGCCACACTTCAGCACCGAAAGATCTCGTACCGCTGGAGGTCCCCTCACATACTAACCGTGCAAAGGGGCGAGACCACCCACCAAATTCATGACCCACAAGATGCAACAGAGCTACTACTGGCCTTGGGCCTAACCTGGGACTCACTCCTCCAAACGGGCCTCCAGGGCCCCTTCACTCCGAATTCCAACTGGGACCCAGCGAACAGCGTACCATTTGTGCCTCGAAATCCTACACCAGTCACCTATGCTGCGGTCACCACCTAAGTAGAGCAGAGGCGCCTGCCAGCACCTGGCCACAGTAGATTACCGTACAGGACAAAGGTAACATGTAACCCCCAGGACTCACGACCCCCTTCATATAATTTTTTTTTTTTTTTATAAGTTACGGCATAACGTAACTTATTGGGTGTCTACTTACCACCTAGGCATACAATGCAATGGCAACGCTTTGATCCTGAATGCTAAACCACATAATATTGAGTTTTGTTCACTCATGCACTGTACCTGTCATGTTAACAGAATAGCAGAAATCCCTTGATAAACAACACTGTGTATAGATTTTATATTTATGAGCATAACAAACCTAGCACCGTAAAGTGCTGGTTATTTTACGACATACGTTCCTGTTTCTAGCCTGTTATAACTAATGATATACAATTACACTAGTCGGATTACCCATAGCATGGTTATAGCATCAGTCTAGCAACACTATTGTATATATGCATAGCTAATCTAGCACCGCGAAGCGATGACTATTTTACATCATATATTAATGTTTCTAGCATATTACTACTAATGATAAGCACTTACAGTACTCGGAATGATTATAGCATCTTTACAGCACTGTTCTAACCTACTTATAATTATTTATGTGTGTTTAAATCCAAATGTTTAAACCTGATTTAGGTGCCCCGCATACCAAGCGTGGGGAGAGCCAGAGGACTGCTCTTGGGGCACCTCTCGCCAGCCTGTACAATTTACGTGCACAGCAAAATAAGGAATACAAAGGAAGAAAAAAAAAAAAAAAAGACAGGAAAAGAAAAGTAGAATTGTCTTTGGTATTTCAAAAGTTACATAAGACATTTTACATAGCTCTGTGGATAACACATACACGTATATCTGCCATATAATGACACTGTAATAGAAGTCAGAAAACAAAGAGAAGTATTCATCAGCCATGAGCTGTCAGAAGTTAGGTTAAAATATAGAACATATTAACTATCTGCATAGTTTTATTGGTTCTGTAAAAGCTTATACCTAATCTATTGTATCTTGTTCCACGTTACTTTACCTTAAAATAGTGCAATGTATTCACATGCCATACCTATGTACGAGCACTTATGATACTGAACGCCTGTCGATGCTGTTGTGGCATCACAAGCCTGTCTGTAATTAACTGCACTGCAAAAATAAAGAATTTCAAAAAAAAAAAAAAGTGGTAATTAGGGGAGCATTCATAAGACATGCTACATATGTTAATAAGAAATGACAGGCCACTTTGGTGGATTGCCATAAGCAAATTGCCCAGATCTCAGCTCAAAATAAAACTAATCCTTCTCAGGAATGATGTCATAAGGTAGATTCCCTGTATAGGCAACTCCAACAGATGCCACCAAAACAAACTATTTTCTACAAAACCTATGCACTAACACCAACCACTCTAGCTAATAAAGCCCCGGCGAACCGGTTCAGAATGAAATTATCCGATTCTAGAATCTCATACCTTATGGGAGATGATGGTACCAAAAATTAAACCCACAAGAGATCAGTGACGAATTTGTGAAATTTTATTTAAACCTGTATAACTTGCATAAAGTTGCACAAACACACACCCCTGACGAACAAGAAATAGACTGTTATCTTGCAAACATTAACCTTTCCCAGATTAAACAACATGTAACAACCTTAACAAGCCCAATAACATTACAAGAAGTGCTTGACATGATAAAGAAACTACCACCGGGGAAATCATCAGGGGTGACGTCCTCCCTAACTCTTACTACAACACTATGCTTATATTTTAGCCCTGCACTTACTCAAAATGTATGAGAAGGCTTCTGATTCTGGCTCTCTGCCCCGTGAGATGTTAATGGCCACCATAATAACATTCCCAAAACCTATGCAAAAATTTTAGACCCATATCATTCCTCAACACTGATGTCAAGATTTTTGCCAAGATACTTGCTAACAGGCTGATACCTATACTTCCTTCCATTATTACCGATGATCAAAAGGGCTTTGTCTCGGGGATGCAGGGACAGGACAACAAACTATCCGTGGTTTTGGAGCAGTCTGGCCGGGGTGGTTTGCTCTTGGTGTTAGTCACTGAGAAGGCGTTAGTTGGAGCTTCCTGAAAAAGGTATTAAAATCTTATGGTTTGCCCCCCAAGTCACAAAACAAATATTTGCTTTTTATCCTGGCCCTTCTGCACAAATCCTACAAACAGGTTTAATCTGTCTCCATTCAAGATTACAAATGGAACATGTCAGGGCTGCCCCTGTCCCCACTCCTATATGTACTGGCCTTGGAGCCCCTTCTAATCTCCATACGCAATCACACATCCATCCATGGTATGGAAATTTGTGGCAGAGAAATAAAAATCGGAGCTTCGCTGATGATATTCTGCTATATATTACCAATCCGTTGGAAACACTGCCCCTTTACTTGAGCTCAAACGAGAATACTGACAGGTATCCTATTACTTTCGTAACATGGGAAAAACGCAGGCCTTAAGCATTGGCATGCCGGCAACCACCCTTACCTACCTCCAACTTATCTATGACTTTGAATGGCTATCTGACAATATTCAATATTTAGGAATAACTTTTACTAAAAATACAGCAGACCTTTATGCTGCTAACTAGGTTAAAGTTTGGAGCGATTGTACTACACTACTTAAAAAATTGGCACAGATGTTCTTGACATGGACAGAACGCATTGTAACAATCAAAATGTCTGTACTCCCCAGGCTCCAATTTCTTTTTTGCACACTACCTTTACAACTGCCCCATACGTTCTTTAAATCTGTAAATAAAGACCTCATTAAGTTTGTTTGGGTGGGGGGATGACCTAGAATGGCCCGTTGTACTAAGGATGCTGGCATAAGACTGCGAGACAGGTGCCGCACATATCCCTGGAAATATAGAAATGTAGTCCTATATCTAATGTATTACTGTACTTTCGTGCAATATACCATGCTGGGATGTGCAAATTAAGTGCTTTTTCTGTACCCCCTCCTGTGTCTTATTGTGGAATCAATGAAAACTTCAAATATGAAATTATGTGTCAGTGTTTGCAAATGGCACAAAATTGAGTAAGGTAATATACTGTGAGTAGAATATAGCATCATTGCAAAAGGATTTAGAAACTTCAGAGGTCTGGGCAGTCAAATGGCAGATTTTAATAGAAACTGTTATTTTTTGTTAAATATTCCTTTAAAAGAATCTAATATTTTAGTACCGTTCATTTGAGAAACAGATGTTACACTTAATACTTAAAGAACCACTCTAGGCACCCAGACCACTTCAGCTTAATGAAGTGGTCTGGGTGCCTGGTCCAGCTAGGGTTAACCCATTTTTTCATAAACATAGCAGTTTCAGAGGCCGCTAGAGGCGCTTGCGTGCTTCTCACTGTGATTTTCACAGTGAGAGCACACCAGCGTCCATAGGAAAGCATTATGAATGCTTTCCTATGTGACCAGCTGAATGCGCGCGCAGCTCTTGCCGCGCGTGCGCATTCAGCCGACGGGGAGGAGAAGAGGAGGATCGGAGGAGGAGAGCTCTCCGCCCAGCGCAGGAAAAAGGTAAGATTTAACCCCTTTCCCCCTTACAGAGCCGGGCGGGAGGGGGTCCCTGAGGGTGGGGGCACCCTCAGGGCACTATAGTGCCAGGAAAACGAGTATGTTTTCCTGGCACTATAGTGGTCCTTTAAGGCATCAGTTCTTATAGTATTCATGTGTGCACAAACTTTCGCTCTGCAGGAGCTGTGAAATCGGAACCCATCGCTGAACCATCCTATTCACCATAATTATTATTATTATTATTGCCATTTATATAGCACCAACAGATTCCGTAGCACTTTACAATATTATGAGAGGGAATTTGTCAGTTATTATTATTATTGCCATTTATATAGCGCCAACAGATTCCAAGAGCTTTACAATTTTATAAGAGGGGGGATTTAGCTATAAATAGGACAATTACAAGAAAACTTGCAGGAACGATAGGTTGGAGAGGACCCTGCTCAAACGAGCTTACATTCTATAGGAGGTGGGGTGTAAAACACAATAGGACAGGAAATATCAATCAAATAGGGTGGGAGTAAAGCAGAGCTGGAGGAGAGAGTAGAGTGCTGCCCTTTAGGAGAGCGCAAGAGACAGGTATGTGAGGTAGAGGTTAGTCTGGGATGCCATAAGCTTTCCTAAAGAGATGGCTTTTAAGGCACTTCTTAAAAGATGCAAGACTAGGGGAGAGTCTGATGGCGGTAGACAGGCTATTCCATAGGAAGGGAGCCACCCGCGAGAAGTCCTGCAAGCGTGAGTTGGCTGTACAGGAGCAAACAACGGACAGGAGGTGGTCATGGGCAGACCGGAGAGACCGAGAAGGGACATACCTATGGATCTGTGAAGAGATATAAGAGGGGCTAGAGTTGTTCAGTGCTTTGTAGGTGTGAATTAGTACCTTAAATTGACTCCTATAGCATATAGGAAGTCAATGTTAGGCCAGACAGAGGGGTGAGGTGTGAGAGAACCGACTACAGAGGAAAATCAGTCTGGCGGCAGCGTTCATTATGGACTGTAGCGCTGCAGTATGGCTTTTGGAAAGACCAATCAGGAGAAGGTTACAATAATCCATGTGGGAAATTACTAGAGCATGGAAAAGCTCCTTGGTAGCATCTTGCGTAAGAAAGGGGCAGATGCGGGCTATGTTTTTAAGATGGAATCTACAGGATTTGGCAACATACTGGATGTGAGGCTCAAAGGTAAGGCCAGAATCAAGTATGATACCAAGACAGCGCGCTTGCAAGGATGGACTTATGTGGGAACCACTAACTTGGGAGAGTGAAAGAGGAGGATTAGTATTAGAAGGAGGAAAGGCAAGGAGCTCAGTTTTAGAGAGATTGAGTTTCAGAAAGCAGGAGGACATCCAGTCAGAGATGGAAGAAAGGCAAGCAGTGACACATTGCAGGACGGCAGGAGAAAGGCCTGGGGAGGAGAGATATATCTTGGTGTCATCAGCGTACAGGTGGTAGTGGAAACCAAAAGAGGTAATTAGTTTGCCAAGAGAGGCAGTATAAACAGAAAATAGAAGGGGACCAAGTACAGAGCCTTGGGAGACTCCAACTGAGATAGGACGAGGGGAGGAGGTGTCATTAGAAAAGGAGACACTAAATGAGCTTTGGGAGAGATAAGAGGAAAACCACGAGAGGACAGAGTCACAGAGACCAAGTGATTGAAGAGTTTGAAGAAGGAGAGCATGATCAACAGTGTCAAAGGCAGCAGAGAGGTCAAGAAGAATTAGTATGGAGTAATGGCCTTTGGATTTAGCTGCGATTAGGTCGTTAGTAACTTTGATAAGGGCAGTCTCAGTAGAGTGGAGAGGGAGGAAGCCAGATTGAAGAGGGTCAAGAAGAGAGTTGGAATTGAAGATTTGGTATTTCAGAAAAAAATCTCTGGCTTTCAGACTCGACTTGGCATTTTCTCTGCATTTGGTTCACCCCTTTATTCAAACAAGACTCCTTAGCTTTTGGACGCAGCATGGCATTCTCTCTGCATTCGACTCATCCCCTTATTCAAACTGCTTCAAAGGTATTATAAAAGTCTTGCCTATTTCATTTTTTTTTATCATTCTCAAACCCAGAAGGAGAACCTTTAATTTACAAATTGATTTTGTTCGGCTTTCTGTTGTATTTAAAGGAATACATGCTATATATATGACTGTTTCTTTAACGTATCCATTTTTTCATTTCCTTTTGCAAGAAAAAAGTTTTAATTCATGAGGTTACCGTCTATTATTTTTCAAGGACTATAACTCCCATGACTTTTTCCATAAAATGCGGATACATTTTTTGTTCTCTAATCCACAAAATTATTTACCTAGTATAAATCCTGGAATTTCAAAAAGTTATTTTTCTTTGGAACTAAATAAAGAAAAAAAATATTTACTTCAGACATCTCAAGTTCAATTCTTACACTATCATTATAACAGTAAAAAAATCAAAACAGCCAGAAAATTTAGATTTTATTCACAGATCAAGGGACAACTGTCCAATAGAGAGAGAAAATGCTGAGTACTAAAACAATCTATACTCCAAGAAAAAATATTCAAAAACACTATAACTCAAGCTACTAAGGGACACCAACCAACAGTGATGCTGAGTGTTTTACCACTGCTGTTCTTGTGTTTGAGTGTGAGATAGCCTGGGCCATTGATTCTAGTGTGAGACTACACTTAGCTACTAGCTACTGCCAGGGGCACTTACTTTTTTGTTAATTGTTTGTAGAAAGAAAATCCTTATTTTGGGGAATGAGGTGTTCATTAACAATAAAAAAGCTTCCAATAGAACATTGATTCTAGTGTGAGACTTGGCTCAGCTTGCTTCAGTGTCTAGCAGTTAGCTACTACCAGGGATACTTGAAATAACTTTTAGTAGACAATCGGAGATTGCCTTTTTGTAACTGATCCTAGCATTATACCACGTCACCTACATACAGTTGTTTCAAGTTTTTTATTTTTGTTTTAGTTAACTGTTTTGAGAAAGAAAAACTATTTTTTTAATTTTTCTACGAGTGTGTTCCGTCCAGCGTGTGTTGTGCAAGGTGAGTACTGTGCAAGTATTAATAGTTGCTTAGTAACATTCCCTCAACATAAATTTGTATAAAACCACTAGAATTAGATTTTAATTTAAAGACTCCTGCATATTGTGTTGCTATAGTAATGCGCCTTAAGTGGAATAGATGCCAAGTCTTTTCTTTTAACATTAGCAGCTTTATTGGTGAGTTATATAAGTAGTTGCTTATTAAAAATGAAAACCATAGGAAAAAAGTTTATTACTTGAAACTCATCTACATCATTACCTCATCATCTTTATATATCGAGCATCTGAGGATAACTTTTGCATTATAAGAAGCCTTGGTACAAAGAGGTATTACATTTCCAAGTGTCCTATTTCATATGAAATGCTTGATATTTATGTCCACGTACATATATATCAAAATGCACAATTATATAAAAAGTATAAAATTGTCTATAAAAATTGTATAAAGAAATAAAATAAATAAATAAATAAATAATAATAAAAAAAAAATAATTAAAAAAAAAGTATAAAGTGGTAGAATATGACACATCTTAAAGTCTGCATTGAGTCAGTTGGGGTATAGTGTTTTCAAATTGTAAATCCAATGCATTTCAATTTCCAATCTTAAATCTTAAAAAATCACCTCAGCTCCAATTTCTTCTCTCCATAAATATTGCTCCAAAGTCTAGAAGGCTAGCATCTCCATAGTGATACTGTGAAAAATGGGAAGATACAGTGTACTGCATGATTTAAAAAAAAATGTTTTTACATATTATATTTTTGCAGTGCATACAATTATAACAGACATGCATGAGGTACCCCAACGGCATTCCTCAGGCAAAATAACATGTGTTACATTTGGCGTATTATATAGACATGCACAATTTTATAATAGATTTGGTCAAACATGTAGGTTCAAATGGGTTCAATGTGGCGTGCTCATTATGTGTGGGTCTAATACGAAGCAACATGAGCTAACAAATGCATAAAGTAATATGTGAGAAGACATAACTGGCTATGCTGAAAGGAAGGTTCACTGTGCTCTGGAGTTTAGTGAGAAGGCCTTCTCTTCCCTATGTTTTGCAGTCATGGTGGCGTGTGACAGCCTAGCTAACATAACATGAAATAACATAAAATAAAATCACATGTAGTAACATGAAGTAACGGCACAATTGCCCAGCAGAGAGAGTGCTGGAGGTGTGGGTCAGAATTTCCCTGTTATCCGATGCCCTCTATGGGGAAATGGCTGGGGCCTGCTGGAGTGTCGTGGGAGGTAGCTGTTGCACAGGAACTAGCGAGGTTGTCCCTCCAGCCCCAGGCTGGTGAATAGGCCTGCATCTCCTGGCCACAACCTCTGGGACTATTGGAGTCCGAGGTTCCGCCACGTGTGGGAGTGTCGGAGTGTCTGGTGGTTTTCTACTGCTTGCTGCATGCTGTCCTCCGCAAATGTGGGCCATGCTTCTGGGTTTTCACCCTCTTAGCCTTCAGTCCAGGTGGGCTAAGAAGAGTAGGAGTGGTTGATTGTACCGTTGCTATGCCTGAGGGTACCTCCCTCACTCCCCTGTGTCTGCGGCCCCGCTCACCTGATGTTGGTAAGTTTTGTAGCTCTGTCTGGGTTGCCCGCTGCCACTCCCAGAGCCTGTTCCATAAGCGAATAATTATTTTGCCCATATGCTGCATGGTGTCACTGTGGGTCTTTTGATTAGATAGCAGACTCTGCTTGCGTGGTGTGTTGACCGTCACCATCTTAAGTGCACCGTGTGGTGAGCTGCTCCGCTGTTGCTGTATATCAGGCTTTGGGCTTGATCTGTGCTGACTGCTCCAGTCGCTCAGTGAGGACCAGGATGACTCCCGCAGGCGTAGGAGGTGAGAGCTCTGAGCGTCCACGACCTGTAGGTCTCAGGTTAGTATTATGGGTTCCCGGTTAGCTGTAAGCTTGATTTCAGTATCTGGAAATTCACCCAGGTGTCCCTAACTCGTTTGCAACACTCCACAGTGTGCTCGTGTTGATTTTGGGGGTTTTGACCTTTTTACATTTGTAGAAGCCCTTCTACTCCTTGGAAATATATTTTCTGTAACTCTTAACAAATCTAGTTTTTTATATTTGGAGCTCCTCTGAAAACAATGTGTGACTTAGTTTGTGATATACTGCTTGTCCTTCATAAGCATTTTCAAGTGTTCCTTGATGATTTTTTTTTATATCGGATATTCTCTTTAATATGATCCAAAATAAGTGGTAGTGGTCTTCTTTGTTTTCTATCCTACATCGGTACTCTCATTGTTTTGTTTTTATTCACTAACAAATAGTAATTTCTGGTAACCTTCCCAGATGAACAAAATGTCATCTATATATCATTTGTAAAACATGGCATTATCACTACACTTTTGTGAATACAAATACAAAAAGAAAAGTCCTGTGCTCACTCCCATCACTCCTGGTCAGCAGCAATGACTACAGTACACATCAGCTAATACATATAGTAAAAACCAAAGGAAAAAAGTTACCTGCGCTCTCTCCTTAATCCCTATGTATATTTAGACAAATGGAGGTCAATTAGTTACTCCAATGGCCCCTGGAGGGAATACTTTTTGTATTTGTATTCACTTTTTGTATCACACAGCTAGGTTACAATGCTGCCGCCCATCCCATGTGTTCCCTATTAAGGGTTAACAAGTTTATAGGGGTGTATATAAAAAATACCCCTTTCTGTCTCAGAGATATTTTTGCCAGAAGCTCAAGGAAGCAAGGTAAAGGGTCAGAGTACGACCCGTCTAGGGGGGTCTGCCTTGACGTTGACTCCAGTGGCCATTGGAGTAACTAAATGACCTCCATTTGTTTAAATATACATAGGGATTAAGGAGAGAGCGCAGGTAAGTTTTTTTCTTTGGTTTTTACTATATGTATTAGCTGATGTGCACTGTAGTCATTGCTGCCGACCAGGAGTGATGGGAGTGAGCGCAGGACTTTTCTTTTTGTATTTGTATTCACTTATATTTGTGGGAGGTATATTTTTCTGTGGATATCTTTACAGGGTTGGTGTTTTCTTCAGTGGATTGTAGGGGATCTGTTATTTGATACTTGTCCCCCAACAGCACCCTTCTTCTTGATTTCCTGTTTGATATCTAGGTGCTAATTACATTCCTCAGAGGCCTTTTGGCATGTTTTGGTCTGGGAGCAAAGTTTCTATGTCTTCCTATAAGATGTGTGAGATAGGAGTTTTTGTCATCTTTTTCTATGTTTAAGTGTGGGCTTTGATTGTCTCGGTGACATGTTATTTTTATCTTCCTCACATTTCTTCTGTTTCCCAAAGTTTTTCACTTTTTTCAATTTATAATCTTCTAGATCCCATAGATACTTTATCTTCTGTGTTTTCTTTAAATGTTAAATTTCCAATCCATTCACTGCTTCAAAAATTTGGTGAATTTTATATTTTCAGTCCTCTCCTTCTAAACAGGATTTTAAATGGATTTGTATCATCTCTATTCCTTTTTCATTAAGCATATCTGATCTATATTCTATAATAATAAAACAAATAAAAAAAAAAGTAAAACAGCAGCCCTCCATGGTACCATTTATCTATTAGTTTATCTTCTTCTTTTGTGAATGCAGTATCTCTGAATAATCTTAGGCCTCTTTATTATTATTATTATCGCCATTTATATAGCGCCAACAGATTCTGTAGCACTTTACAATAATATGAGAGGGGTATTTAACTATGCATAGGACAATTACAAGAAAACTAACAGGAATAATAGGTTGAAAAGGACCCTGCTCAAACAAGCTTACAGTCTATAGGAGATGAGGTATAAAACACATTAGGACAGAAATATCAATCAAATAAGGTGGGAGTGAAGCAGAGCTGGAGGAGAGAGTAGAGTGCTGCCCTTTAGGAGAGAGCAAGCGACAGATAAGTGATATTATCAATAATATATTGTAACAGAGTAACCACTTCCCATTTCATTCTCATTTCCTGTTTTAAAAGTGTTTCTAATTTATTTAATTATGTTCTGTTGTCTTGGTTCATGAAGTTATCTCTGGATATTACATCGCCAAAACATTGGCAGCATTTATAGAGATACATCTCCATAAAGAGATGCTGAAATAATGATAATAAGTAGATGAGTTTCTGGTCATAACCTGTTTTCCAGTGGTTTTCATTTTTATAAGCATTGCTTAAAGGGAAACAAAATAATTAAAATAAAATCAAATAACTTCTGCTGCAGCTTATCTTTTTTTAAATTCCTTTCATTGTAGTGATTTTGAACTGATTGGCTGAGTCTTGTTGTGTAACACCTGTTACCTCCACAAACGAAGTTGGGAAAAGCTGAAAGAGGACTGTTTTTGCAAACACTGAAGGACGGTAACTGATGCTACAGACTGGATTTGTGGTAAAGCTTTGTTCTGATCAGAGTAGAAGGGATTAGTCAGTGGTCAATTAGCCACTCACTTTTTCCTTTTTATTTTTGGCTGAATACACAATTCTTTACTTGAAATGACTCATACTTCCCATTTTTTATTAATAAAAGATAGCAAAACAAAGAAAGATAGCAAAACAAAGAAATCATTCTAAAATTCTAAAAGTTATCTCACTTCCGTATTTATTTTTTAAATTCATATATATATATATATATATATATATATATATATATATATATATCAATTTAATTTGTCAACTTGGAATTGGCATTGCAAAGATGTCTGATACTGGGTAGCCATTAGGCCAGGCAATATTTTTCACTAGTCTGCACATTCATAAGCATAATTTATTCTGCCTTTTTGACTGTCCAAATGGCTTTCCGGAATTATTTTCTCTACTGAAATGTGACCCAACTAAAAAGTGGCAAGAAGTCAAATCTGTCAACCTAAAAAAAAATGAGGAAAAACAATATTTTCCACCCTGCATAAGCCTAGTTGTTAATGTCAATAAAGTAATTTCACACATAAAATGTAGTATTAATTCAAAGGAAACATATATAATATGATGGTAGTCACCATCACTGGGAGCAGACAAGGGTATAGGTGAGTATTTGGGCTATCCCGAGTAAAAAATAAAGCTGTGCATGTTAGCATCTTTTGGAACTGTGTGTTCTGTGTGGATTTGTTCAGGGATATCAGTAACAGAGTCTTCTGACCTGTTGACTGGCTGCATGATCCCTCTAGACACAGACAAGTCAAGAACAGAGCTGTGCCTGAGAGAGGCAAGTGTCTTCATAAAGGCAAAAGCTATTCATAGTGTAGGCAGGGGTGTGGATACCTGCCTGGGAAGGAGAGCTGCAGACAGGATGATACTTGCCTGGGAGGAAAGCGCTCCAGAGAGACCACAGTCAAGTTTTGGTGACTGGGACTGGTGCATTGCAGGGTTCCGGCAAGCGGCTAGGAGGCGGACTTGGCGGAGGTACTCATTTGGAGTACAGGAGCTCCGCCACATATAATTTTGTCTCCTCATAAATCAGTGGTAAGAATCCACCTTAAATATGCAATGCCACTATCTATTTTAAAAGAAGATATTATGAAACTAGAAAAGTAGAGAAGATGGATAAAAAATAATAAGGATAATGATAATTATTAGTATGAAGAAAAGCTAGAAAACTTGAACTTCTTTACTTTAGTGGATACAATATTATATAAATATAAACAGGGCCAGTACAAACAGCTCTCTCATAATCTACTCATCAGTAGGGCTGTACAGAGAACAAGAGGTCAGCTATTTATGCTTAGAAAACAATTTAATCTAAAGAAAAATTTTAATTTACTTTCCATGTTACATTAATAACAATAAAAAAGTAAAATTATATCACTCAAAGGTTACTTTACCAGTTTCATATTCATTTTCTAACTAACACCTGGGTGATAATTAGAACAGAATATTTGAGAATATAATGGTTAATATGTGGAATACCACCTGCTGATCTTAAGAGAAATCTGAAGGGTTTTATTTCCAATTGTGTGGCAATATTGGAAATCATTTTAAATTTAGTTTTACCACCTTCTTTGGGATCACCAGCAGTAACAAAGATGTGTGAAATAATGAACTTAATAGATCTGAATATTATTTTAGCCTGTATTGCAGACTTGTCTGTTACCATCACAGCTATGATACTGTTTAACAAACTGAAGAAACACAAAGAAGGGAACAGGATTAATTATTTATTGATTGATTTATAAAACATTTTACCAAGAAGGATACATTTAGATTTCTCTAGTTTACATATATGTCCAGGGATCACAAACACTAGTGTCTAATCCTTGCTAAATCTAATCTTAGTCATGAATTAGTCAAAAACACAAAACTGATCATCAGACCAGCTGACAAAGGTGGCATAATAGTTTCCAAGTCTGTATTATCAACACTATATATAGATATTGAGACGATTGGACATGCATATAAAAAGCTATGGCAAAACCCCTCTAAAATATCTGCAAAAAAAATTAACTATGCATCAGGTGGGAAATGACTCAACAATTCAAGGCATTCCAATAGCATAATCTCTCCTAGAGAAATTGTTCTATAATTTGTATTTCTAGAATGCACTCAAATGTCATACATTGTGTTAGTAGTAGTTAGAGCAGTCTGCTTGAGCCTATGGTTACATGATTTGACTTTTAACGTAAAATGCTAGTTTTAATATTGTGCAAATGCTTTTGATGAGCTTCAGATTTCCTTTGACAAATCAAACACATTCTTGTTTAGAACACAGAAGTAATCTGTCATCGCAAGATGATATCATCATTTGTACATACATCATGACATCTATTGAATCCAAGATAAAGATACTAAATCCTACTCTGACAAAAATTTCAATCATTGTATATTTGCTTAACATCTCTGATCATGGCTATTTTTTCAAATTTGATAATTTAATTCCAATAAATAGGAATATAAATGCCTCCATTCTATAGAATAGCAGCTAGGATAGTAGTATGAAGATGGATTCAAAAACCATACTGCCCCTAGAACTAGAAATATTAAAACTTGGGTTCAAACCTGTGATACACAAACTATAGAAAATTATACTGCATTCCAATAGTTAATGTTCAAAAAAAGAAGGATTTTTAATTTATATTATATAAAAAAGAAGCAAATGCAATATAAATTTTACAGTGAAGCAAAGGTAATTGTTTCCTTATGGGGGATATATAGCACATCACTCCACACAATAAAGGGTAAACATAAAAGTTATATAATAAGTCTTGATCCAATCTCGGTATTATTTTCTATATTTTTGTCTTAGTATTTTGAGGTTCGCAGAGTTGGGGAACCTAGATACTCGCACCAAACAACAGTTTGAGTGCCAACATATAGAAACATAGAATGTGACGGCATATAAGAACCATTCATCCCATCTAGCCTGCCCAATATTTCAAAATACTTTTAATTAGTCCCTGACCTTATCTTTTTTTTGATGCACTAACTATATAACATAGTTGAAAGCATCCATCTTTCACCAAAATCACTGCCATAATGATAGTTAAACATTCCCAACAATGGGGGGAGGGGTGGGCATGACTGCGGAGCAAGCTGGACGCACGCTGCTAAAGCTCCGTCCTGTACCTGCCACTAGAAGCCACATTTTGCACATAAAACTATGAAAAATCCGACCTAACCTAACCATGGATAAGAGGAATCCAAAGACGCATACTAAAAAGGGCCTGGAACCAGGAGCGACAATAGCCGACCTGTTCACGTCCTCCAGAGCCGGCCCACCACAGGCCCAAGATGGCAACAGAGATGGCCAGTCAGCATCCAGCTCACTATGATGGGTGGACCCCCCTGCGGACCCCCTTGCAGACCCTCCTGTGGACCATCAGATACGGGACATGCCGCAAATTCTGGCTCAGCTAGCCGAGGTACAGACCTACCTGGTGAACAAAATTAAAAAGTCCACAGCTGTTTTCCAGGGTGAGATACGGGCCCTTGGGGAGAGGACCACGAGGCTGGAACAACAGCAAGAGGCTACTGTGGAAACACACAATACCGCAGTCCTCCAGGTGAACCGCCTTACCGCTCGCACGGACCCCACCAGTTTACTTTTGCTATTCCAAGCTTTACCTCTACCAATCACTAAAGCTGGGTTGGCACCGCTTCAAAAAGACGCAGGGTGTCGCAAAACGTATTGTACCATACAAAACAACTGGGAGGTCTATGATTGCCCAATCTATACTTATATTATTTTGCAGCAGTTAGCTTAGGTAGCCATGTGGCATGCCTCCTTGGAGGTGAGAAAGTGGGTAGATCTCGAGTCACTCCTGATGGAAGCAGACCTCCCACAATACCTTATGTGATATCAAAGGAATTCAGGCCTATGATATGGACAACGTGCCCAGCCATCTTAAACTGCCTTTGGCTGTGGGACGCTTCAGCTCAGAAATATAGCCTTGCCTCTCTCCCTCACCACTAATGACATACCTAAGGAACAGAGCATTCGCCCCGGGACTAATGGCTCATGATTTCCGACACCTGGACCAGGCAGGGTTGCAGAGAATTTGCCATCTCTTTGAGGACGGGAAAGTTGTCCCTTTTGATGTCCTCAAACAAAGATGTCATCTTAACCCAGCAGATTTCTTTAGATATCTGCAAATAGCAGATGTTGCTAAACAGCCCCACATCAGGGAACCAGCACACACTGCTTTGACATTTTACGAGAGGCTATGGTTGAACAATGTGGCGAAACCGACCTCGCCACTGGGCATTGGAGAAGACTGATTGCCAGCCTCCTGCCATGTGACTATGGCCCCTTGGATGTATTGCCCTTTAAAGACATGATTTGGGCATAATAGATTTGTGTTGTTCTGCTGCTGGCCCTTTAAGAACCATCTGGGGACATACTGTGGAGTTACTGGGTGGCCGCCATTTCATGTATCAGAGGTACATGGTGAGAACAATGGATGAAGCACATGGTGAGAACAATGGATGGTGGCCATTTTAACTCACAGACACTGTTTGGACTTTTCTACACAGTGCCATCTCGCCGGTATTTGGTGCACAGAGACATCGTGCAGTGGTTTTGGACTTTACAACAGGGGACACATTATACAGTAATTGTTTTTCATTTAGCCTGTATATGTTCTGTGGAATCTGCATTAAACTGTATCTTCCAAAGTACTGAACGGATCTGGGTGAATTTTGGATATGTGGTTCACCCAGATCCCCCGGTTCCAAGGATATACTTATATGTATTTTATGGGGTTATTGCATGTTTTGGGGTCCCTGTGATGTGTTTTATAGTACTGTATTTCTCTGCCTGTGATAATTAGATTAACCATGGCAGAGGGGAGGATTTTGTGTGGGAGTGTCTGTGTGTATTGTACAGATTGATTGGCTGTGTTTCAAAACCCTGTGGGCAGTACTATGTTTGTGGATTGTGAATAAAAGAGGCTGTATGTGCCAGTCCAGTCAGTTCTGCTTGATCTCAAAAACGAAGTGTCGTCTCGTTATTGGGGGAATTGGATTGTATGCTGATTGCCAGGAGTGTAAGCTGATTGTATGCTTTTCCTGTTCAGCTGCTTACAGCATTCATATGCTTGAGAGCATTTGTATGCTTCTCCGGTTCGGTGGTTGTGGTGTCCACTGCAGTGCTTGGAGTCCGCAGGAAGCGCTAGGAGCATCCTTCAACGGAGGTACCCAGTCGGGGTGCCGGGTGATCCGTTACAAACAAACTATCACCTAAAGGACTGATCACCCAAATGTATGCCCAACTCTGCATGGAGACGAAGGACTAGGGTAGATTGACATAAATAGACCATTCGGAGAGGGACTTGGGAGAGGTACTCGAAGGCATGGAGTAGCCGGAGGTCTGGGAAGCCAGCAGCTCCTCCTCCATATGCGTGTCTATGCAGGAACAATACTTTAAGACTCTATTTCAGTGGTATACCACTCCGGTGAAGCTGTGTCAGATGCAAAAGAGGACATGTGTTGGAGGAGTTGCGGCTTCAGGGGCACCTTTCTTCATATGTGTTGGGACTGTCCCAAAATCAGGGTCTTCTATGTTGTTGCTGCTGCTGCTGCTCCCCCTATATTTCAAATTCCTTCCATTGTGGTTTTGCACTGCCTTACGGAGTCTTACCTCCACAGACATAGTCGGTACAAGCTGATAGGGTACAGCTTTTTTCACAATGAAGGACAGTCACATTGACTGAATCTGTGGAAAAATGTTGTTCTTGTCAAAGTGGAAGGAATGAGTGGATGGCCACCGACTTTTTCCTTTCATTTTGGATAAAAAGCACAAAAAAAAAAAAGGTAAATGATCACAATCAAGCATTGTAAAATTAAATGCTCCCACTTCCTATTTTTTTTTTAAATCCACATATATAATAATTAATTTTTTTTTTTTAAGTTTTAGAATTTTTCTCCCTGCACGTGTTTAGTAATTAGGGTTGTGCCATTTTAATATTTGGTATGTGCTCCTTGTAGTCTGCTTGTTCATTGTATCTACAAATTCAAGTTTTTAACTGATACCACTTATCAATGGAAGTATGTGCCTTTACTCGAGAATTTTGCGAGAACGACTGAGTTCCACTATTGTAGTTTAATGTACTGTTGTTTAATGTTTAATTTGACCATTGCAATTGTATGTATATATGGCATTTTATTTAATTATTGTTAACATTAACACTGGATCACACAGCACTATTTTTTTCATTTATTTATTTTTTTATTTCTATTTATTTGTTTAAAAACAAATAGTAGACATATCATATATGTTCTTAAAAGTAAATGCAACTTACATTATTAACCTATATCCTCACTTTCTATATGTTTATGTCAAAATACTGGTACAAATAAAACTGATCCAAGAAGAATTATTTTACAAACTGCTTTATCCAAAGGATGTTTGTGCTCTACAGAGCCATTCAATCTGCTATTTGTTTGGAAAACGTCCTTCTGTCACATTCAATATAAATCACATAGTCATAAATAGCAGGTGAATGACTTAAGCCAAAATTACAAACCACAGGTGTCCTTATTTGCAAAATTCTACTCTTCAGTAAAAACAGATTCCAATGTTGAATAAACTCTTCAGTCATTTAAGTGAATTTGTTGTAGCAGAGTTTAAGCTTTTTGGAGCCAAAAAAAATCACAAATCAACCTTTTTCACTCAGTTTTTCAATTTTCCAATAGAAATTGTATTGGTATAAAAAAGTTAAGAAACAACAACATTTAAATCATATATCCCATCAAATCCCTTGTAAATTAGAAAATACGTTGGGAAATTAATAAGTACCATTTTGTTATTCTTTTTAATGCCATTGTTGACAGTAAAGAACAATTTAAAATAATAGTAAACATACATTTTTCAGCCTGTACGAATGTGTGACTTTATGGGTAACATACTTAATCAAATTCTTCATAATTGAGTAGGATTTTATTTTTTATTTGTATTATTGCTTGTACCTATACTTAAAAAACAAAAAAAGGACTCTACTTGCATCTGTCATTCTCATATAATCACAATTTTATCAAGACACGGATGCTCCTTTTTATGCTGCTCTCTTTCTTTATTTCTCTCAGCAGCAAAGAAAAACATTAAATCAGTCTAAAACAAGAAACCAGTAAATAACATGAGAGGTATCGCTTCCTAGCAACAGGAACAACCAATCAGCATCCTCTCCATTGCATTACAAGCGTCGTCTAGTATACTACTTCCTCTTTCTTTGCTGCTCACTCAGTTAAGTGACACTGGGTCCCACGGTACTTAACAGTGGGATCTTTTACTTTTATTCGTATTGTTACTGTAGTTAATATAGTTATAGTTATTACATTTTAATTGTAATATTTTCATATTTATAATTATAGAAATATATTTCATTACTTCATTGTAACTTACTTTGATGTAAATACTTAATTTGCTTCAGTTATATGCTTTATTGTATATCCTTTGATAATTTCTTTCCCCTCTGACCTCCCTGGAACCAAGATTACCATCAATTTTGGCTCAGGGATGTCTTTGAGGATCTGTATCCCTTGCACAGTGCTACTGTGCTGTTTTTTCCCTTCATTCATCTGTCTGGCTGCTACTCTGCCCCCAACTCCCTGAAATCTGAGTT
>OW240923.1:43735702-43761849 GCA_933207985.1 Pelobates cultripes
CATTAGATTAAAAAAGGCCTGATGAGATGAGCCGCCTTGGGCTAAAAATGGTCCACACGCTGCTGTATTTTAGCTCTGAATGTCTGTTGACTTGCGTGACTGATCCGCCACCAACTTGGGTTCAAGCCGCCATCTTTTAGGGCACTTTCTGCCTGTGAAACAAACACCAGTTATAGATTGAATAGCAGTTAGTTGTCTCAAAGCGGGTGTGTCAGCCCTACAGCGTGTACTCTGCCAGTACGCTGCCACCTCCTCTACTCCTCTACTCCATCCTCTTCCATAACCTCCTCGGCTTAGTCCTCTTCTGCTGCTGCGTCTTGCTCTACATCAACGGATAGGGGGCGTAATAGTGATTAAACTGATAACAATAGTACTAAACACACCACTCACTCACTGGTGTCACAATAGCTTGGATTTAAAAACAAATTTTTTTTTTCACTGTTATAGATTGAATAGCAGTTAGTTATCTTCAAGCAGGTGTGTCAGCCCTACAGCGTGTACTCTGCCAGTACGCTGCCACCTCCTCTACTCCTCCTACTCCATCCTCTTCCATAACCTCCTCGGCTTAGTCCTCTTCTGCTGCTGCGTCTTGCTCCACATCAACGGATAGGGGGCGTAACAGTGATTAAACTGATAACAATAGTACTAAACACACCACTCACTCACTGGTGTCACAATAGCTTGCACGCAGTGCCCCAAATTTGTTGTGATCTGTGAGTAAGGTAAACGGTTGTCCATACAAGTAGGTTGCAGCTTTTTGAGGGCCCACACCACCGCTATGCACTCCTTTTCAATGGCAGTGAATATACTTCGCTGTGCAAAAGTTTACGGCTTAGATAAGCCCCGGGTTGCTAGCCACCATCTGCTCCGACTTGGCTCAGTACTGCTCCCAATCCAAGCATAGAAGCGTCTGTATGGACGAGAAAGTGTTTAGTTGGATCAGGAGAAGAAAGTACAGGTGATTTAATGAGCGCCGTCTTGAGCTGTTGGAAGGCCTGTTCACATTCTGGGGCCCATACTACTATCTTGGGGAGGTTTTTACACGTTCCTATATGGCACTTACTGGGCTTTAGGGTCAGTCCGGACTCCCTAATCCGGTCTATTACGGCTCCTATGTGGGTCAGGTGTTCGGGCCAGGAGCTGCCAAAAATGTCTATACCATCCAAGTAGGTGTGTATCAGTGTGTATTAGGGATCCTTAGGACAGGTGTCAATCCATATCTGCCAAGTGACCCGATGTTGGGGTAAAATTCCCTATTCTGATCTGTGTCAGTGTGTATCAGGGATCCTTAGGACAGGTGTCAATCCATATCTGCCAAGTGACCCGATGTTGGGGTAACATTCCCTATTCTGCTCTGTGTCAGTGTGTATCAGGGGCTCTGAGGACAGGTGTCAATCCATATCTGCTATGTGACCCTATGTAGGAGGAACAGTCCCTATTCTGCTCTGTGTCAGTGTGTATCAGGGATCCCTAGGACAGGTGTCAATCCATATCTGCTAAGTGACCCTATGTAAAAAAGGCCTGATGAGATGAGCTGCCTTGGGCTAAAAATGGTCCACACGCTGCTGTATTTTAGCTCTGAATGCCTGTTGACTTGCGTGACTTATCCGCCACCACAACTTGCCCAAGTCAGCCAGTGTGTACTTTATAAATGGCTTTATAAAGCAGTGTGTTTTATAAATGGCTCCACCTGCCACCAAGTATTGGAAGCAACACAGTTCCAGTTAGAGGACCAAATCAAGCATCTTCTTCCATCTGCCTGTTAAGATAAATTACTGTCAAGTGTGCCACCACCACTGATAGGAGACGCGGAAGGTATTAAACTGATCAGAACAATACTAAACACACCACTCCTATCTGGTGTCACATTAGCTTGACCGCGCAGTGCCCCAAATTTGCAGTAAGAGGACCGATCAAGCCTCTTCTTCCATCTCCCTGTTACAAAAATCAATGCCGTGTACACGACCACTGATAGGAGACGCGGAAGGTATTAAACTGATAAAAATAGTACTAAACACACCACTCCTATCTGTCGGCATTAGCTTGACTGCCAGTGCCCCAAATTTGCAGTAAGAGGACCTAATGCTCTCTTCTTCCATCTCCCTGTTACAAAAATCAATGCCGCGGTACACTCACCGGGATAGGAGACACGGAAGGTATTAAACTGATCAGAACAATACTAAACACACCACTCCTTTTTTTTGGTGAGGCTTTACAGGACAGAGTGCTTCTCCACGGGACATGTTAACTCACGGGCAGCTGGCTCATCAAGGAACCACAGCAGCTTTCCATGTACAGGTAAGACACGTGCAGCCGGTAAGGGTTCAGGCTCTTCTTCCTGGAGGATATGCTGCAAGCCTGCTGAACGAGGTGACCTTGCTCGGGTCCCAGGTGTACGGTTCCTAAAATGGCTGCCATATACACGTCCACTGATAGGAGACGCGAAAGGTATTAAACTGATCAGAAAAATACTAAACACACCACTCCTATCTGGTGGCACATTAGCTTGACCGCGCAGTGCCCCAAATTTGAATTAAGAGGACCTGACCAAGCATCTTCTTCCATCTCCCTGTTACAGAAATCACTGCCATATCCATACAAATTGTACAGAATGTCCAGGATAGTTTTCCAGGGACAAATGTTGTCGCCTGTTGAACGAGGTGACCTTGCTCGGGTCCCAGGTGTACGGTTCCTAAAATGGCTGCCATATACACGCCCACTGATAGGAGACGCGGAAGGTATTAAACTGATCAGAACAATACTAAACACACCACAAATAAGGTTTCTCTCCTGTATGGCTCCTCAAATGATGCTTAAGATTAGAAGCGGCTGAAAAGCATTTCTCACACTCCGAACAAAAATATATTTTTTTAACATTCTCTCCACTTTGAACGAAATGACGTTTGGGAAGAGATTAACATAATTAAACACAGGCAGTAAAAATACAGTTTTAGCCATACCCTGTAACTTTAAAACTACACATCCCATCTTCATAATTACATATTTGGAATCAGCACACTTAAAACATAAACATAACCAAAAATCAGCCAAATCCATCCAGGGGTTAAAAAGTTAGCTGGAGGTCCCTTTATGACCGACCGCAAGCACATTTTCCTGCCCAAAACAGTTCCATAGATTTGGGCTGTGAGGTCGGTCTATTTCTGGTTGAAACGCTCAAGTCCCATCGCCGAATGGGACTTAGTCTCTGCAGCTGAAATACCTCCCATTTACTGAACCAAGTGGGAAATAGCAAGGCAGGCACAAAGGGTTTGCACCAGGTCTGGGGACACAGGGGACACCGCCTTAAAGGGGCCGTGGTCCCCACAAGTCTGGGGACACAGCCTTAAAGGGGCAGTGTCCCAATCTTCCTGATGTCCCAAAAAAGGTGTTTAAAGGGCCAGCACCAGTCACATAAAGAGTCCATAAGCCCCAATATGCCCACCGACAGTCTTAAAGGGCCATACACACCAAATAAAAGTGCATACATTTTCACAATCTCCCAGGGGCCATAGTCATGCGGGAGGAGGCTGGTAAGTAGGCTTCTCCACAACCCAGGGAAGCAGGGCAATTTGCCATTTAAAGGGCCCGTTACAAATAGCATTTTGTAACAAGGTGTCAATCCATATCTGCCAAGTGACCCGATGTAGGGGGACCAGTCCCTATTCTGCTCTGTGTCAGTGTGTACCAGGGAACCTTAGGACAGGTGTCAATCCATATCTGCCAAGTGACCCAATGTAGGGGGAACAGTCCCTATTCTGCTCTGTGTCAGTGTGTATCAGGGATCCTTAGGACAGGTGTCAATCCATATTTGCCAAGTGACCCTATGTAGGGGGACCAGTCTCTATTCTGCTCTGTGTCCGTGTGCATCAGGGGCTCTGAGGACAGGTGTCAATCCATATGTCAAGGTGTCAATATGTCATATGTCAGGTGTCAATCCATATTGATTGTGATTTAGGAATGTTAGGTGATTTCTGCCCTTTATGGATTAAAACCAGACTCTGTATCAACTGTGTAATTTTCCATGGGAGTTTTGCAATGGATCCCCCTCCGGCATGCCACAGTCCAGGTGTTAGTCCCCTTGAAACAACTTTTCCATCCCTATTGTGGCCAGAAAGAGTCCCTGTGTGTTTTAAAATTCGCCTCCCCATTGAAGTCAATGGCGTTTCGGGCGGTTCGCCGGTTCGCGAACATTTGCGGAAGTTCGCGTTCGCCATTCGCGAACCGAAAATTTCGGGTTCGCGACATCACTAATGGCAAACTCACTTGGAGAGGGTAGTTTGTCACAATAACCAAATCCTGGTTTTGTTGAAGTGTTTTTAAAACATTTAATTGAGCTCTTGTTAAGTTATTACGGTGTTTATATTTGTTTCTTATTTGTTTGTGCTGGACAAGACTATTTACATCTGTAACGGATCACCTGGCACCCCAACTGGGTACCTCTGTTGAAGGATGCTCCTAGCGCTTCCTGAGGTTGTCAAGCACTTCAGCCGACACCATAACCACCGTAGACTCCTTCAGAGAGCACGACAGGAACAAGCTCTTAATCAAACACTCTGCTTTTATGCAAATTCTACAAACATAGTACCGCCCACAGGGTTTTAAAGTGCAACCAATCAATACATACAATACACTCAAACACTTCCACAAAAAATCCTCCCTTCTGCCTGTGATATAATTACTGAACACAATGGGCTAACATAATTATCACAGGCAAGAAAACACACAGTTTTGCACAATATTCATAACTCCAAAAGTATACATCACATTCACATTTTCAGAATCAGCATACTCCAAATACAAACATACTCAAAAAACAGACAATTCCTTCCATTGGTTTAAAAGTTAGGTCGAAGTCCTTTGTGACCACTGAAGCAAGGCTTTCCAGCCAAAACCAGTTCCACAGAGTCCTCTATCCTGGAGATAATTGGCTTAACTGGGTGTGGTAAGCCAACTATTTCCAGGTACAGAAAATGTCTCTATTCACAACAACAGCAAAAATACATAATTCCTATCATACTGAACAGAACCCCCACATTCAACCTATCCCCAGATGGCTTGGATCTGAGCGCTCAATATATCCAAACAGCGCTCAGATCTCACAAACACAGTCAAATTGCCATGGGGTTTAAGTCTAGCATGGGCTGATGAAAGGGTCCATAGTTACAGGGCAGTCAGTCTTCTCCAATGGCCAGTGGCAAGGCTGGTTCAGCCATAACATCTTTTTTAACCAAATCAATCAGTGATAGACCAATTGAAAGAGCTTTTGTTTTTCAGTTTTGTATCACCCAATCTCAACATTGCATTACATCGTATACTCATATTGGTTGGGAACACCAGTTTACTGAAAAATACCTTAAAGGACCACTATAGTGCCAGGAAAACATACTTTTTTTCCTGGCACTATAGTTCCCTGAGGGTCCTCCCACCCCCAGGGTCCCCCTCCCGCCCGGCTCTGGAAGGGGGAAAGGGGTAAAAACTTACCTTTTTCCAGCGCTGGGCGGGGAGCTCTCCTCCTCCGATCCTCCTCTTCTCTTCCCCGTCGGGTGAATGCGCACGCCCGGCAAGAGCTGCGCGCGCATTCAGCCGGTCACATAGGAAAGCATTATCAATGCTTTCCTATGGACGCTTGCGTGCTCTCACTGTGATTTTCACAGTGAGAAGCACGCAAGCGCCTCTAGCGGCTGTCAATGAGACAGCCGCTAGAGGGAATGAGGGAAGGCTTAACCCATTGATAAACATAGCAGTTTCTCTGAAACTGCTATGTTTATGAAAAAATGGGTTAGCCCTAGCTGGACCAGGCACCCAGACCACTTCATTAAGCTGAAGTGGTCTGGGTGCCTAGAGTGGTCCTTTAAGTCCAACAATTTGAAAATATCTATAAAAAAAAATGCACTGTGTCTTTAAATTCTTAAAATTTTTAAAAGTGCAAATGCAATATTTATTTTATGCAAAAACTATAGTGAGGCGATTATAATACAATCAATATTGCTTTATACATCATTTTTTTATAAATCTTGTGCCACACAAGTGAAAGTGCACTGTGCAATATTAATATCTGCTGTATCTCTCGTGCAGAGAGAACTTGCTGGCATTTCAGATCTGGACTGCCTGTATGGGTGGGACCAGTCTGATATGCTTCAGATATGTTCTCTCTGTAATGGCACAAGTTGAGCTAAAACCAGCTTGAGTTCTGAGCGGGGACCCACCGAAGGGCAGGCTATTTTAGCTGCTGTCCGTCCTCAGAATACTCTTGCGACCCATTTTTTGCTCTCCATTAGTTTAAAGGGTAATCCAGACGTGGACCCCTTGCTCACGGTGCCTAGAGAGATATCAGCTATGCCTCACTGACGATGCCTAACAAGGCTGAAACGATCGTCTGGGGTTGCTGTATCTCTCATGCAGAGAGAACTTGCTGGCATTTCAGATCTGGACTGCCTGTATGGGTGGGACCAGTCTGATATGCTTCAGATATGTTCTCTCTGTAATGGCACAAGTTGAGCTAAAACCAGCTTGAGTTCTGAGTGGGGACTCACTGAAGGGCAGGCTATTTTAG
Organism: Pelobates cultripes; assembly: GCA_933207985.1. Lineage (NCBI taxonomy): Eukaryota > Metazoa > Chordata > Amphibia > Anura > Pelobatidae > Pelobates > Pelobates cultripes. The sequence goes on from OW240923.1 coordinate 43,742,256, forward strand.
CTGCTGTCCGTCCTCAGAATACTCTTGCGACCCATTTTTTGCTCTCCAATATCAATATCTGTATCTATAGAATTTGGAACATATACAGGACAGAATGTCAAACCTTTTCTCAAGGTTGAAGCCTCTTCTTCAGAAAGGATCTTTAATAAATTAACTATTGTATCTTCTTCCTCTTCTGGGTCCCTTGTTTCTCCATATTGTTGGTAATGTTCTGCTTCTTGTAACCATCCCATAGGATTCTTCTGATGTTTCTCTGGTGGATAACCCCCTGTGAGGGGGAGTTTCCCCTAAAAAATGCACCGAGCTACTGCCAAATTGATTTTTTTGTGAGGAATTATTCCTGGCACTGGAATGGATGTTTCTCTTTTGAGTAGCTCTTTTATTAGAAACTCTTTGATTATCAGAATTGTGTGAGTAGTTAGTCGAATTGCACTTGTAGACATTTCCATTTTCATAATCAATGAGATCACGTTGGAATTTCTTCCTCTTTCTTTCTTCAATTTGTTGTTTTAGATTATCTACATTTGAGTGAATCTCATTTCTTGTTGTTACCAGGTTTTCCCCTTGAAGATTGTTTTCTAATTCCATTTCAAGTTGTACAACCTCTTCTTTAGTTTTAGTAATAGAACTTTATGATACTCCATACACATTGAGAGATTTTAGGCTGCATGTACTCTTATGGCCATTCGGTAATTGCCAAATATCTATAATATATTTATACATTAATTATATATATATATATATATATATATATATATATATATATATAGTGATGCACCGAACGGTTCGCTGGCGAATAGTTCCTGGCGAACATAGCATGTTCGCGTTCGCCACAGCGGGCGAACATATGCGCGGTTCGATCCGCCCCCTATTCATCATCATTGAGTAAACTTTGACCCTGTACCTCACAGTCAGCAGACACATTCCAGCCAATTAGCAGCACACCCTCCCTAGCAGACCCTCCCACCTACTGGAAGGCATCCATTTTACATTCATTCTCAAGCTGCATGCTTAGTGAGAGGAGGGAAAGTGTAGCTGCTGTTGATTAGATAGGGAAATGCATAGCTAGGTTAGGGTATACAGTGTCCACTACAGTCCTGAAGGGCTCATCTGATCTCTGCTGTAAGGACAGCACCCCAAAAAGCCCTTTTTAGGGCTAGAACATCAGTCTTTTTTTTTCTGTGTAATGTAATTGCAGTTGCCTGCCTTCCAGCTTCTGTGTCAGGCTCACAGTGGATACTATGCCCAGTGCCACCACTCACTCACTGGTGTCACAATAGCTTGCATTTAAAAAAAAAACTTTTTTCACTGTTATAGATTGAATAGCAGTTAGTTGTCTCAAAGCGGGTGTGTCAGGCTCACAGTGGATACTGTACCCAGTGCCACCACTCACTCACTGGTGTCACAATAGCTTGCATTTAAAAACAAAAAACTTTTTTCACTGTTATAGATTGAATAGCAGTTAGTTGTCTCAAAGCGGGTGTGTCAGGCTCACAGTGGATACTGTGCCCAGTGCCACCACTCACTCACTGGTGTCACAATAGCTTGCATTTAAAAACAAAAAACTTTTTTCACTGTTATAGATTGAATAGCAGTTAGTTGTCTCAAAGCGGGTGTGTCAGGCTCACAGTGGATACTGTGCCCAGTGCCACCACTCACTCACTGGTACCCGGACGAAATTTCTTTTCACAAAAGGCAATCCCCAACCTGTACTCGATTGTGCAAAAGGAAATAATGGCATGTCTGGCACACAGTGTTGGGGCAAGGGTCCCTCTGACCACTGATACCTGGTCTGCAAAGCATGGTCAGGGCAGGTATATCACCTACACTGCGCATTGGGCAAACCTGCTGACGGCCACCAAGCATGGAATGCGTTGCTCTGCAGAGGAGTTGGTGACACCGCCACGACTTGCAGGCAGGCCTGCTGCCACCTCCTCTACTCCTCCTACTCCATCCTCTTCCATAAACTCCTCGGCTGAGTCCTCTTCTGCTGCTGCGTCTTGCTCCACATCAATGGATAGGGGACGTAACAGGGATTAAACTGATAAGAATAGTACTACTTAACACACCATTCCTATCTGGTGGCACATTAGATTGCACGCGCAGTGCCCCAAATTTGAAGAAGGAGGAACGACCAAGCATCTTTTTCCATCTCCCGGTTCCTAAAATCGATGCCATATACACGTCCCCTGATAGGGGACGCAACAGGGATTAAACTGATAAGAATAGGGCTCACACCACCGCCAGGCACTCCTTTTCAATGGCAGTGTATCTACTTCTCTGGGCAAAAGTTTCCGGCTTAGATAAGCCCCGGGTTGCTCGCTGCCATCTGCTCCGACTTGGCTCAGTACTGCTCCCAATCCAAACATAGAAGCGTCTGTATGGACGAGAAAGTGTTTAGTTGGATCAGGAGCAGAAAGTACAGGTGATTTAATGAGCGCCGTCTTGAGCTGTTGGAAGGCCTGTTCACACTCTGGGGCCCATACTACTATCTTGGGGAGGTTTTTACGCGTTCCTATATGGCACTTACTGGGCTTTAGGGTCAGTCCGGCCTCCCTAATCCGGTCTAGTACGGCTCCTATGTGGGTCAGGTGTTCGGGCCAGGAGCAGCTAAAAATGGCTATATCATCCAAGTAGGCGCAGGCATACTCCTGAAACCCATCCAGTAGCCGATCTACCATCCTCTGAAAGTTAGCCGAGGCATTCTTCATCCCGAATGGCATGACCTTAAACTGATACAGGCCAAACAAGGTGACAAATGCCGACTTGTGTATGGCGTCGTCGGCTAATGGAATTTGCCAGTACCCCTTGCACAGATCTATTGTGGTGAGGTACTGGCCTCTGGCCATTTTGTCTAGGAGCTCGTCTATCCGGGGCATAGGGTAGGCGTCTGTGGTTGTTTTATCGTTTAGCCTCCGGTAGTCTACACAGAAACGGGTCGTGCCGTCCTGTTTCGGTACTAGTACTACCGGGGAGGCCCAGGGGCTGTCAGAGTGTTCTATCACCCCTAACTGCATCATTTCCTCAGTTTCTTTCCACATATTTTCTTTAACTGCTTCGGGTATGCGATAGGCGGTTTGGCGAAGGGGGGTCTGGTCTAGGGTTTCAACTTTGTGAGTGGTTAACGGACAGTACCCAGGTAGGTTGGAAAACGTGGGCCCCTTGTCCTGGATTAGTCTTTGGACCTGGGTTCGTTCCTGGGGGTCTAACCGTTCTCCTAACTGTACTTCTCCCAGGTCTCCGCTCTGGTCCTCTAGGTCTAGGAGATCTGGGAGTGGCAAATTATCATAATATTCAGTGGCAGGTGCACAGATCGCGGTTACCTCTTCCGTGCGCTCGTGGTATGGCTTGAGCATGTTCACATGGAGCATGCGCTTGCCTCCCGTGCCTGTGACCTCACCGATCACAAAGGTGGTATCACAAACCTGCTCTACCACCCAGTATGGGCCCTGCCAGGAAGCCTGCAGCTTGTCCTTGTGAACAGTGTCAATCCATATCTGCCAAGTGACCCTATGTAGGGGGAACAGTCTCTATTCTGCTCTGTGTCAGTGTGTATCATGGTCTCTGAGGACAGGTGTCCATCCATATCTGCCAAGTGACCCTATGTAGGAGGAACAGTCTCTATTCTGCTCTGTGTCAGTGTGTATCAGGGGCTCTGAGGACAGGTGTCAATCCATATCTGCCAAGTGACCCTATGTAGGGGAACAGTCTCTATTCTGCTCTGTGTCAGTGTGTATCATGATCTCTGAGGACAGGTGTCAATCCATATCTGCCAAGTGACCCTATGTAGGAGGAACAGTCTCTATTCTGCTCTGTGTCAGTGTGTATCAGGGTCTCTGAGGACAGGTGTCAATCCATATGTCAAGGTTTCAATATGTCACATGTCAGGTGTCAATCCATATCCATTGCGATTTAAGAATGTTAGGTGATTTATGCCCTTTATGGATTAAGACCAGACTCTGCATCAACTGTATAATTTTCCATGGGAGTTTTGCCATGGATCCCCCTCCGGCATGCCACAGTCCAGGTGTTAGTCCCCTTGAAACAACTTTTCCATCACTATTGTGGCCAGAAAGAGTCACTGTGTTTTAAAATCCGCCTGCCCATTGAAGTCTATGGCGGTTCGCCTGGTTCGCCGGTTCGCGAGCATTTACGGAAGTTCGCGTTCGCGAACCGAAAATTTCGGGTTCGCGACATCACTATATATATATATATATATATATATATATATATATATAATTTTTTTTGTATATTTCTTGTATATATATTTTGCATATCATTTCTCATATGAATTCAAAATCTATTCAGCTGTAATCAGAGACTATGGAGGATTATTGTTGATGAATTATTGTAATATACTATTGAGGGGGTGTTAACCTATACCCTGTTTAATTGGTTTAATTTATTTATTCAACTTGACTTTATTAACTTTTTGATTAACTTTATATTGTTAGAGAATAATTTTATGTATATTATATATATATATTATTGGTGGTGCCATACACTTTATCACTGTCTAGTTAATATACAGTTGATATTCAAAATTTACCCAATAATCAGTTTATATTCAAATTATTCCTTTTTCGACATTTGAATTATGTTTTATTAATTTTGCTCCTGTGCACACATGTTCAATGAGCCGTGGTTATGGTTACACATTGTATTGCCAGCTCGTAGAGGTTGGCGTCTATCTGGTGCCATTACTATGCGGATGTGCGCATGCAGATGCTATTGGGACGTTGCTATGCGGATGTGCGAATGAGTGTTCGTCTTTTGGATGGTGCATGCGCGCTACTAATGAGGATTAAGACATTTACGTTTAGACATCCCTTTGAACGTTTAGCGTCATCACGCTGAAGGTGATTACATGAATGTCATCACGCTGACATCACGTACGAAGAGGAAGTAGTTTACCGGCGTGATTTTACCAGATTTTCTGGTTTATACATAATGAATTATTTAAACCTAATTATGTTAACCTAACCAGGATCTTCTTATTTAATCAATTTTAATTGAATTTCTCATTTGTGGCACAGCCTCCACTAATAGGTAAGCTACATTGAGATGTATGAATTTAATGTATTAATTGTTTAATTATGTTAATATTTGTTAATAATTTGTATTCTTACAAAAATTGATTTGTAGCTTGACAAAGACCGTGTAGGTCAAAACATTGTAAGTGGCAGAGGGTTCAATAAATTTTGCTTTTTGTATCTTGTTGTGCCTGGACCGTTCTCTATTTTTTCATAATCTAGTGTTGAGTGAATAACTCTGACAGAACACATATTCAACAACATATCCAAGAAGATAAGTAAATAACAATACAACACATAACAATACAACACATAACAGCAGATTACACAGAAAGCATGTTGGTGTATCACATATTAGATCACACAATATCTGTTAAACATAAGTCTAACAAGGGTCAGTATTTACACTGTATAAGGAATAATAGGAATCAAAAACGAATAAAGGAAAGAGGGGACGACTTATGCAAAAGTGAATTTTTTTTTCATTCATTTTTAGTGGTGCTCCATGATAGTACTGTTTTTAAGAAGTGCAAGTTTAATGCCTAAGTAAATGATACTAATATGTTTTCTCCCCACTCAAAAGAATATTAATTTTGGAGATGGGGCACTAGAGAGTGCTTGAGTCTTTGGTATATTTTTTTCTGATAGGCGATTGATCTGAAACTCTCCATCATTAGACAGGGTAGGGCAACTGAGGGCTTGGTCATAGATAAAATAATATCATTAGCAAACAAAGATATTTTCAGGTCACCCATTTGTGTGGGTAACCCCGGTATTAAATATGATTGTTTAATTTTGGAGACTGTAAACCTGAAGAGGTATGATCTTGCCTAATCTAACTGCTTCGCTCTACCTATCTTAGGTGTACTACACGGTTTGCAAACGGAACTTCATGGGACCAATAAGTCGGACCAGATGGGCAAATAATCACCAGACACCGAGAGGTAATCCTGATAGCTCGGGCGCATCTCAAGCGGGTCCTGTGGACGAATACCTACAGATGCCGTCCAGACCTCAGAGAGAGACACGAGATTCAAAAATGCCAGAGTTGGGGCCCCCTCACCTGAATCAGATGCTGGCAGACTTTCCTCTCTGATATCAGTGCATGCCTTAGGGCGCTGACAACAGCTATGGTCACCAAATCAGACCTACAAACGTTTTCGGATTATTTACATGCTGCAATCAGATTCAAAATAACTTCTCTACATGAAGAGGTGACGGCACATAATGGCTGCTTTCCCAAGCTTGAAACTTCAGTAACTGCATTAACCACCCAAATGGCAGTGACGGATGTAGCCCTCACTAGGCAAGGTAACATGCTTTTGGCACTAAGGAGACAAACCGAGGATATGGATTATAGAGGAGACAGATCAAACATAAACATTATTTATTTTTCTTTATCTATTTTTACTTTTTTTTTATTTATTTTTCTATTGTATTTCTTTATTTTTTTAAGTTTTATTTTTTATTTTATTTTATTTTCTATTGTTTATTTATTTTTATTTTTTATTATTATTACTACTTTTTATTATTTATTTTTTATGATCTATTTTTTAATTTCTCACTTCTTATGATCCTTTTTTCCCCTCTTGATTATTAGTCTCCCTCTCTATACTTTTCCTCTGATCTTCTGCTGTCATGGCAGATCTCCTTTTCTTTGATCTATTTATCCTGGTAACTCTATTAACGATTCAGTTTGCTTGTTTAGCCTAGAGGGGTGTTGATATCTGTTGGCCACGGACGGATGCACATTACTGTGCGCCGCCTGTGCCTTCGACATGCGCCGTGTTCACTGCAAGAGCAGGGTACACATGCGCGGTCAGGCTGCTTTCACGCATGCGCTCGTGATTTGAGTGCTAGTTTTACCCTCTTCGGCCACCATATCTTATCCTCCTTAGCCAGAATGACGTACCCACGTATGGTTACGTGCAGTAGGAGGCCCGTTCTTCTTGAGCGTTGTTTTCAATTGTGCTTAACTTCATGTACTTTTATTCAATTATAGAATCTGGGTTATTTGATACTCTTATTGAAAAAGATGTGTGGTTACAATTGTTGATGTGATCTTTTATAAAATCTGGACTCTTTTTTATCTTTACTTATTTATTTTCTTAGCCATTTATTGGTGTATTCCTTTCCATGTTTTTTGAGGCTCTGATACAATGTCTTGATATATTGATTGAATTATTTTAAACACATGTTTATCTAATTAAATTTGTAATAGTTCAATGATTATTTGTTTGTATTGGGTGTGTATATAAATGCAATTTTGTCACTGTGATGTTAGCTTGATAAAGACCTGTATAGGTCGAAACGTTGCAATAAATCTGCCTGTAAGCAATCACAGTGAGTGCCTGAGATTTTTTCATTCATTTGCAGATCTTAGAGAGAGACACGAGATTAAAAAATGCCAGAGTTGAGGCCCCCTCACCTGAATCAGATACTGGCAGACTTACCTCTCTGATATCAGTGCAGACCTTAGGGCACTGACAGCAGCTATGGTCACCAAATCAGACCTACAAGTGCTTTCGGATGATTTACATGCTGCAATCAGATCCGAAATAACTTCCCTACATGAAGAGGTGACAGCACATAATGGCCGCTTTCACAAGCTTGAAACTTCATTAACTGCATTAACAATCCAAATGGCAGTGAAGGATGTAGCCCCCACCAGGCAAGATAACATGCTTTTAGCACTAAGGAGACAAACCGAGGATCTGGATTATAGAGGAGTAGTGATGTCCCGAACAGTTCGCCGAACGGTTCGCCGAATGGTTCGCCACGGACGGCGAACATAAACATAAACTTTGACCCTGTACCTCACAGTCAGCAGACACATTCCAGCCAATCAGCAGCAGACCCTCCCTCCCAGGCCCTCCCACTTTCTGGACAGCTCACTAAGAATGCAGCTTCACAATGAATGTAAAATGGATGCTGTCCAGGAGGTGAAAGGGTCTGGGAGGGAGGGTCTGCTGCTGATTGGATGGAATGTGTCTGCTGACTGTGAGGTACAGGGTCAAAGTTTATGTTTATGTTCGCCGTCCGTGGCGAACCGTTCGGCGAACCGTTCGGACATCACTATAGAGGAGACAGATCCAACATAAGAGTACGTGGCCTCTGAAAAGGGCAAGGATCAGAAGATATTGAAAACTCCCTGACAGCATTATTCAGGGAGATCCTTGGAGATGAAGCACCAACAAAATTTACATTTGAACGGGCACACAGAGCAGTCCCCGAGAGATATTATTTGCTGCCTTTATTCCTTTAAGATTAAGAAGAACAGTATGCAGAAAGCACACACTATACCTATATGGCAATTTTGCATCTCAGAGGTGATCCTATTCCAGGACCTCTCCCCTTTGACATTAGAAGCTAGACGAGCTTTGCAGCCCGTGACCACTCTTCTGAGGGAGATGAGCATTCCTTACAAGTGGGGCTTTCCCTTTTGTTTACTGGCCTTGAGTCAGAATGAGTGGATATCTATTAGATGGCCAGACAAGGTTCCACAGTTTCTTCAAAACTTGGGATTGCCTCCAACCACGGTAACGGATTAGGAGCTGGAACCCTTAATGCAGGAGAAAAGACCCCAGCCACAAAGAAGCCAAGGGAGTCGTAGAGGGAGCACACTAGTGGGATTACCCTCTCAACAGCCTTTCGATCAAGAAACTTGAAAATAGTGTGTCCAATTAAATTAAAGCTCCTGTCTAAGTATAATGTAGATGGAAATCTACTACTGGGTGTGATACTGGAACTCTAATATTTATTTGCCGCACTCTTATATTATTGATTTGTCATTCATAACTTAATAATTAATAGCTTATTAACTAATGATAATATTTAAAGGTTATTAAATCCACGAGTGGAAGCAACATCACCTGCTTTGGGGAGGGGGGCCTGGGGTGGGACTATAGCACTGTTACTGAATTCTCTTTGCCACCCCGATATATTTAGGTGCATGAATGGAGTGCGCAAGAATGAGACCATTATGTAATTGCTAAAGTTATGATAACTGCATAATGATAGATGAACTGTAACAAAGAAATCATTATGTAGATCTGAACCCATCTTTTAATGTATCGTTCCCCATTAGTTATTTCACTGACAAAAGAAAAAGAAAGAAAAAAAGGGGGGGGGGAAGAAATGAGGCAAAGGAAAAAGAAAAAAAAGAGAAACAAAAAAAAGGGAAAGGAAAAATAAATGGACAGAAAGGGAAGGGGGAGGGAGGGAGGAAAAGGAAAAAGAGTTAATAAAGAGAAAAAAGAGAAAGGAAAAAGAAGAAAAAAATGGGAAAAGAAATTGCTGCAGCACAGTACACGTTAAAAGATGTAACATAATATATTATATATATACTTGAATAGTTATTGACAACAAATAATATACTGCTTTTATATCTAAACATCTGCTTCATTCCATTACACAGGGTCACTAGTTTCTTTATAAAGAATGTGTATAATATAAAAAAGAAAATGCACACATAACAGTAGCTCTGTTTGAATTGCAAAGCAAAACACCAACTGACAGGTGATAAAATCTGTGTGCCCGGTTAGGTAGTAAAAAAAAGGGGAACAAAGAAAAGGAAAGGAAATGGGGGGAGAGGAGGAAGTGAAAAGGGGGAAGAATAGCAAGGACGCACTGATGCAAGTACCATCAACTTGCAGGGAAATCGAAGGAGGAGGATCAGCATTATGGGGGGAGGGGGGAATAAAAAGCTCAGTTTTAGAGAGATTGGGTTTTAGAAAGCGGGAGGATATCCAATCAGAGATTGACACTGCGTGGGAGAGATCAGGAGAAGAGAGATATAACTGGGGCAAAGGAAAAAAAATTTTACTGTAAGAACAATCAGGATGTGGAATTCTCTGCCTGAGTAAGTGGTTTTATCAAAGTCCATACAGATGTTCAAACGGCTACTAGATACATACTTGCAAGAACAGAATATTCAAGGATATAATCTTTCAATGTAGGGTAATAACTGCTTGATCCAAGGATAAATCTGACCGCCATTCTGGGGTCAAGAAGGATTTTTTTTCCTAGCTTGTTGCAAAATTGTGCTTCAAACTGTTTTTTTTTGCCTTCTTTTGGATCAACGGCAGAAAACAAATGTGAGGTAGGCTGAATTTGATGGACGCAAGTCTCTTTTCAGCTATGTAACTAACTAACTAACTTGGTGTCATCAGCATACAGATGGTAGTGGAATCTAAAGAAGTTAATGAGTTTTTCCAAGAGAGGCAGTAGAAAGAGAGAACAGAAGAGGACCAAGAACAGATCCTTGGGGGACTCCAACCAAGACAGGGAGAGAGGAGGAGGTGTCATTGCAAAAGGAGACACTGAACAAATGTTGGGACAAATAGGTGGAGAACCACGAGAAGACAGTGTCACAGGGACTGAGAGATTAAAGAGTTTGGAGAAAGAGGACATAATCAACAGTGTCAAAGGTGGCAGAGAGGTCAAGAAGAATTAGAATGGAGTAGTGGTCTTTGAATTTAGCTGTGATTTGGTAATTTGTAACTTTAATAAGAGCAGTCTCAGTAGAGTGGAGGGGGTGAAAGCCAGATTGAAGAGGATCGAGGAGGGAGTTGGAATTGAGGAAGTTAGTCATACGAGTAAAGACAAGTCTCTCTAGAAGCTTTGAGGAGAAATGAAGCAGGGATATGGGACGATAGTTGGAAGGGGAAGACGGGTCTAGGGATGGCTTTTGTTGATTATGATATAACGATTTTCTACTATGACATAGTCTGACTATGGAAAGACGTAATCTGCTTTTACTGTGTGGTAAAAACACGGATGTACATGCTAATTTGTTTATCTATAGTAGGCTTTTGATCTTCACAAATTTAGTTATAATCGCTTAATGATTAATAAGAAGACAGGGTGGGATTTAAATACCTCAACATAATTTAAGAAGAAACCTTGGGCCCAATTACTTGTAAGTGAGATACCAAATTATTGTGTACCCAATTTACTTTCTCACTTATTAAAAGTGAAGTGCATTATTTTGATTTTTATTATTTAGAGCAGGTACATACATACATACAGAACTACTTTTCTAATATTCTATTTGAACATTCTTGATTAGTTGATCTGATATCATCCTCACCGGACAGACATAGACCACGCCTCCTAAACACACCCGTGTGTACTTGGACTACTACAGGGAGTGACGGCCATTGCTGTGCCCTGACATTTATTGGTGGGGTGTGAATGTTACTGCCCATGCAGTCACACGAGCACGAACCTATCCTCACATTGAGGGTATAGTTACACTAAACTTATTTGAGTCAACTTTTCTGTTGGTGGTCAGCTTCTTTCTTCTGTTTTTTTAATTTAGCTTTTCTTTTTTATCTTGATTTTTATTTTTACTATTTTTAGAACATGGGGCTAACTTTTTTCTTTGTAAGACATTGCTTGCTTTATCACTCTTTACGGAAGGCGCCTTGATCTATAGTGGACTCATCCACAGGACATAGCAGCAAACCCCATGTAGCTATTAGAAGTATCCATAGATACTTGATGGAACTGTGATATTTGATTGAAATTGGTTGATTGTTGGAGAGGCCTTAACCCAGAGACCTATGACTATACATACTATTCTTCACTGCATCACAGGTATTCACGCATCGATTACAAATTCATACAACAGGAAGGGCTCACACATCTTCGGAAGGCGAACGTTATCTTTTCTCCATGGACAGACTACAGCTCAGTATGTATATTGATTGAATCACCATTGTTTCTGCCCACTAGAACGGCATGGAAGCTCAACAAATCATTATTGGCTGACTAGGCGATACTAGATCAAGTCTCCCAACAATTAGTATGGTATTTTGCCAAAAATACCACTGATGGAATGTCGGAGGGGACACTGTGGGAAGCACACAAAGGAGTAATTATGGGATACCTAATACAACTTGCAACTCGTAAGAAAAAGGAATCCCAAGCCAAAATATGACAATCTTAAATAATATTAACCGCTTGGAAACCATCCAAGAGAGGACACAATTAGAGAATATGTATAAAGAACTAATCAACGCACAAAAACAACTGACAGATTTATTAAACCTTTAACATCCTAACTCTTAACGACATAAGAACGCTTTTCTCTACCTCCACGCTAATAAGGAAGGTAAGTACTTGGCCCACATGCTACGAGGCCAACAAGCACCAGCACCGGTGCAGCGACTACGCACGGCAAAGGACAAGCTAACTCAATTCCTAGAGGAAATTGCAGAAGAATTCCAGAGGTTCTATGCCAATCTTTATAATATCTCATCAACCTTTTAAGATGGCGATTTATCCTCACCATTAAACAATATAGAAACATACCTACAAGGTGCTATTCATAATACATTAACAAGGGAGTAGGCACGTTCATTAGACGGACCTATCATGGAAGATGAAGTTAGGCAAGCTATAAAAACAAATAAATAGAAGATATATAAGGAGCAATGAGGAATGGTCCCTACCCATTAAGTCATGCTTAAGGTCTACCCATATTTTGAGTCCTGGAGGAGCGTGTAACTGCTGTATTTGTGCTAATTAGGCCACTTGGAAGTAACTATAGAAGTTGGGGAGTCCCAGGCCTCCTGTTTTTGTAGTTTTATACATTGTAGTTCTTTTTATTCTGGGTCTTTTATGGGACCATATGAAATTGTCTTTTTTTGTTTGGTGTGATTTGAAGTCCTTCCGGAATATCGGGACGGGTAGGGTTTGGAATAGGTAAAACAATCTGGGGAGTAGGTTCATCTTGATGGAGGCTATCCTTCCCATCGAGGAAATTGGCATATTATTCCAGTTTTGTAGGTCTGTGTAAGCTTGTTGGATCGGGGGGGAGGGGTAGTTTAGTGTGTATGTGGCCTCCGGGTCCGTGGGTAGAAGTATGCCCAGGTATGGGATGCTGATCTCGTTATATTTAAACGGGTGTGTGAGGGGAAGATTGTCCAGGTTTTGCTCTGGGATCCCAAGTGGGAGGGTCTCCGTTTTGTCCAGGTTCAGATTATAGCCTGAGACTGCTGCATAATCTCCCAGGAGTGTTAGTAAGGGTGGGATGGATAGGGGCGGCTTTGTGAGCGTGAGGAGAATGTCGTCGGCATATGAGGCTATCTTATATTCTTGTTGTCTTATCGTGAGACCAGAGATTGTCGGGGAATTGCAAATCTTTTGTAGAAGGGGCTCTAGGGAGAGAGCGAATAGGAGTGGGGAGAGTGGGCATCCGTGTCTGGTGCCGTTTTTAATCCTGATTGTTGTTGGTGTGGCGTTGGGTATGAGCAGAGTGGCTGTTGGTTTGTTGTATAGCGATGTTAGGGCAGAAATTATTGGGTCGGGGAGTCAGAATTTTCGGAGGGTGGTGAATAAAAAGGGTCTGAGAAGGCGATCAAATGCCTTTTCGGCATCCATGGATAAAAGGAGGGTCGGAATCCTTCTGTGTGTTGCCACCCAAATGAGGTCGAGTGTGCGTCTGGTATTGTCTCTGGCTTGTTGTGAAGGGATGAATCCCACCTGGTCAGAGTGTATTAGTTTGGGTAGGAAGTATTGTATGCGGTTCGCTAGGAGTTTAGTGAAGATTTTGATATCTCCATTGAGGAGGGATATGGGGCTGTAGTGACCTGGGTTGAGGAGTGATTTGTTTGGTTTCGGGATCAAGCTTATGTTTGACCTCAGCATGTCTTCCGGTAGGGGTTCTCCTTGGAGTAGCGCGTTATATAGTGAGTCGAGGTGGGGAAGGAGGGTGCCTGTAAATCCATCCGGTCCCGGGCATTTATGTGGTTTGATTGATTTTATCGTAAGTGCTATTTCCTCTGTACTGATGGGCTTTGCGAGTTGTCCTCTCGCTTCATCCGACAGTGTTGGAAGAGTGATGTCGTTGAGGTAAGACTCTATGGCCTGGTGGTCGGTCGGAAATTTTGGTTCTGTCTGGTTTTTTATCTATGGTCATAGAGGTCCGTGAAGTATGTAGCAAAGATAGAGGCTATTCTGTCCGGGGTGGAGTATGTGTTGCCCCTGGGGGAGTTGATTTTGTCTATTTTTTGAGCTTGTATTTTGTGCCGTAGTTTACAGGCTAGGAGAGAGTCTGCTTTGTTGGACTTGTCATAGAAGAGTTGTTTGGTCCATAGAAGCGCCTTGTGGGAATCCTTGGTCATGAATGTTTTGATGTCTTGTTGGTGGACGTTTATTTGGGCGAGTTTGTCTGGGGAGGGGTCCTGTTTGTGTTGGGCTGAGATTGTTCTTATGTGATGTTCTAATTCGTTGAGTTTCTGTTTTCTAAGTCTAGTGGCCTGTTCGATCAGAGTGCCCCTGATCACCGCTTTGTGCACCGCCCAGAGGGAGCTGGCCGAGGTGACCAAGTTCTTATTTTCGGCAAAGTAATGTTCTAAGGCTGTGTGGTCTGTGTGATGGCTTTTGTAGCAGGGTGGGATTTAGTCTCCACATCCAGGGCCTATTTGCAAGGGGAATCTCTATTTCAAGGGAAATATCTGCGTGGTCGGACCATGCTATGGTACCTATTGAAGATTTTGTGGCCTGGGGTAATAGGGAAGGGGAAATCAGGAACATGTCAATCCTGGAGTATGAGGAATGGGGGTGTGAATAGAATGTGAAGTCTAGGGCTTTAGGATGTTGTAATCGCCAGATGTCATGGAGGCCTGTGTGGAGCACGAAGGATGCGAGTGCTTTGTCTAGTTTTGTGGGCTGGGGGTAGGTCTACTCCCGCAGGTTGTGGGTCATTTCCGGCCAAGGTCCCGTTGAAGTCTCCTCCTATAATTAAATGATGGAAGCTGAACAGTCTCAGGTGAGCTTTGAGGGACGACCAGAAATTCAGGTCAGGGATGTTGGGGGCATATATTGAAGTGATTGCATATTTGTGGTTCCCGAGATGCCCCGCTATCGTTAGGTATCTCCCTTGGAGGTCTGAGACAGTGCATGTAAAATGTGTCGGGCAGGCTTTGTGAATTAATATGGCTACTCCGTTGTATTTACCGGTATGGGAGTTCACCAGGGGGTATGTGGTGTAGTGTTTGTTGTGTAGGGGAAAGGGTTGAGAGTCGTCATAATGTGTTTCTTGGAGAAGAATTCGTTCTGCCCTCGAGCGAGATGCCCACCTCAATAGTTGATGTCATTTGAGTTGTTGAGGCCTTTACAATTCAATGATATGCAGGAAATTGTTCTAGGCATGTTTGGTGTCCTGGGCCCAATAGGTGCAGGGTGAGGTAGGAAGGGCCCGTAGGTCTGGCCTCTTTTGTTTACAGTGGATTGGTTTCAGGAGGGTGGGGTGGAGGTGTGAAGGGGGGGGGGTGGGAGGCGAGTAGGGATGGTTATAGGTGTAGGGGGGTTAGGTGGGGGAGGGGTGGGTGTTTAAGGGAAGAACATCCCTGGTCTTACCAAGTGCTTGCTAGGTGGTATGGGGGGTGTCAGTGGTGCCTGAAGGGTGGAGTGTTCATGCGGTTTGAGTCGTGGTATGTGTGTATCTGGGGGAGAGAAGAGGAAGGTTTTCATGTTCCCTTCGTCTTCCCCCCTACCACTTCTTGGTTGGTTTCACTCACGGTTTCGAGGTATATACGGTGATGGTCTGTGGCAGAGCCGTGCGTGATCCCTTCATAGTGTCACAAGTGAGATAGTGGTGTGAGTTGGTGTCTGTCTTGGGTATCTTAGTATTGAATCACTTGTCTTGTGTGGAGGTCCGTGGGATTAGGGTTCTGTAGTAGTCAGGAAAGAGATCTCCAGTTTTCCAGCTGTGGGGTGTTGAGCTAGACAGAGGTATACATAGAAACAGATATATACATTAATATGACAAGTTAAACATGAACAAAATATTGCGTTTTTAGTTTGTTCCTTCCGCAATTCTACAGGTTGGAGGTTTGCTGTCACTGGGGTTCCTTATTAGGGTGTTGGTTTTGGTCCCTTAGTGTTGTTCGGGTGTGGGGGTCACCTGGTCTCTATGTGTGTAGGCCCTGTGGGACTTTTTTTCTTCTTTTTTTATATACTGTATATTTTTAAGTACAAAGACTTGACTGTGTATATTAGTTTAGCTATATGTATGCGCCTCTGGATTGTCTATACAAGTAATCTTCAGCTGATGGGATTGAAGGGGTTTCCCGAGCACTTCCTTGTTATTTAGAGGTAGTGCAGGAAGGTAGATTTTAGAGAGCTGATGTATATAGTCATCCCTTGAGGACCTGGGCGACCGTTTAGTGTTTGCATAGTTCTTGTGGCCAGCAGGTATTATTTAATTGTTATCGTGTTTGGGCAGAGACAGGGTGAGAGAAAGGGGGAAAACCTTTTTGTAAGTCAAGAGAACCAGTTTAGTTTTTCTACAGATAGTAACGGGTAAGCAGAGAGTCCTTAGGTAGGCACGTAGGTATTTGTGAGGTATTTGATGTCACAGAATGTCCTAATGGTAGCGGGTGCCCAGTTAACTATCTGGCAAGGCTAGACCCTTCTCATAACTATTAGGCCCCTCCCGAGTCCCCAGCCCTCCCAAACAAGTCTCGGTATACTTGCGGTGGTTCGTTGGGCCCTGGGTATGGTTTAGTTCTGCTTAGCGGTGTTGGTGAGGTGTGGGCGCCAGAGTGCCAGGATATTTCCTGGTGCCGTAGGTTAGCGTGCGTAACCGTGTAGTCGGCCTTGGCAACGGATGGGCCCTTGGGTTTGTATCCCTCTGTGGGAGCCGATGAGGGGGGATCCAGCTCTGCCTGACGGAATCTGCACCGGGGGTCACGGGCATGATTTCGTGGTGGTATGCCGGTCCAGGTGGGTAAGTTATTGGTGTCTTTTCGGGGTGTGAGCTGGCTTGGTATATATCGGCCCGGTTCCAAAGATGCAAGTCGGGTGGTGAGGCAGGTAGGTGGTGCCTATTCAGGTGGATTTGGTGGGATGGGACAGCGTTGCTTCTCGTGGGGGTAGCTGCGTGTTGCGGGTGAGTCCGTCTTAAGGGGAGTGCTCACCATTCTTGGGCGGTGTGGCTGGCCTCCGTCAGTTCTTGGGAATGAGGCTTCTTCTTCTTTGGGGGATGTTGGGGTCGAGATTCCTCACTGGATCGGTGTTCAGTCTCTTGTCAGAAGGCGGGGGCGTGGTGCACCAATTGTATTCCAAGGGAATCTGAAAAGGGGATCATCTCCGGTGGGGATTTGAGAACGTGGGTTTGATCATCCTTTTTAACCACCAGTTTAAAAGGGTGTCCCCAGGTGTATCACAGACCCTGTTGCTGAAGGGCCGATGTAAGGGGTTTGAGGTCCGGCCGCTTTTTCAAAGTCGATGGGGCAAGATCCTGAAAAAAAGTAAGGTGGTGTTCTTTGTATTTGGGTTGCTTGTGTCTGGCCGCTTGCAGCAGTTTTTCCTTAGCCGGAAAGTGGTGTAGGCGTGTGATAATATCCCTGGGGGTGGTCTGGCTGAAGGTTGGAGGCCTCAGCGCTCAGTGAGACCTATCCATTTCTAGGTCTCTGGTCATGAGATCTGGAGCCAAATCTTTGAAGATACTCTTTAGGGTGGGTATTATCTGTTCTAGTGTGACTGTTTCGGGTAGGCCGCGGATTTGGATGTTATTTTTCTGTGACCTATTATTGAGGTCCTCCATGCCATCCTCAAGGGCCGCAATTTTCCCATGGAAGTAGGCAATACCTTGTGCGTGTTCCGCTGTAGTTGTTGTTAGTTTAAAGATGCAGATTTCTGCTTGGTCCGCTTTAGAGGCTAGCTTGGCAATGTCCGCTTTAAGGCATACTAGCTGTTGATTTCAGGCGCCACGTGGGACTTGATATCCACTGTGGCCTCGTGTAGCATGCCCCAGAGAATGCCAATGGTAAGTGGGGCCATTGGGTCAGATGAGGGCATGAGCTCCTCGAGCTCCGAGTCCTCCTCTTCCATGTGTTGGGAGTCGTTAGGCCTCTGTGAGTTATTTGGCGTGAGGAAGATCGTTGCAACAGATGGCGTCTGTTTTTTCTTTCCCCCTCCCATGTTTTCGGGTGTCAGGCAGGTTGTGTAGAGTCATACAAATTAGGTGGAGCGTAAGGTAGACCTTGGTAGTAGGTATCACTGACAGCTGAAAATATAAAAAACACAACCTAGTGCAATATAGCCTGGTACAAAAACATATATAAATGTCAGTAGGTATTGTACTCACAAGTACAGAGCCAGTAACATTAGGCTCAATGTGCAGGCTGGTCGGAATATTAGTAGGGCTCCCACTCCCTAACTGAGCAAGATGGGATATATGTTGAAGATCCTCCACCCAATGACGTTCCAGGACATAAGATGGTATTAAAAAACGAATTTATTTGAACTTAAAATAAAATAACAAGCAGTAAAGTACTGCAAAGTCTTTTAGTAAAATGAAATACTTGCAAAACGCGTTTCGCCAAAATCGGCTTCCTCAGTTGCATAAGTCCCTTGTCCTGACGTCTATCTTCTTATATGGCTCTCCTTTAATTGTCCGACTTAATCCATTCCGGTAACCATGGACTACTTCCGTCTCCTTCCTGTGACGTTTCTCGCCGCCGTCCACCTTCTGATGACGCACTTCCAGTCGCGTTCTGTACCTGGAATGCACATGCGTTCCACCTGTGATATAGTCCTGTACTTGGAATGCATATGCGTTTCACTCACAATTCAAACTTTATTGTCCATTTTAACTGTAGTCCTCCCAAAATTTAGATAATGTACGGGCAGAAAAGAATGGAAAATCATTGTATTAACATAGCGAAAATCCAATATAAATATAGGAAATGGTGTAACCATGTGCCAGTTCTATAGTCTTTAGTGCATATATAAAAGACAATAATTGAATTACATAGCAGTATATAGGAAGGGGAACAGGCTTTATAATGAATAAAACACATAAAAATAACGCATCTCTCAGGATTGTTAAACTTTAAGACCCAAAGGATAGGTGAAATCTAAAAAAAATATAAAAAAAAAACTAGAGTTGGCTTTTAAAACCTTAAAAACAAGAAAAATAAATAAAATTAAAAAATAAAAGATCACATTCACAGAAAATGGCACAGCTCAAAATCTGAATTTAGACCGTAAGGGATGAGGGTGTTAAAATTAAAAAAATGTACCTAATTTCCTCCTTCCCTATTTTATTAATATAGTCGCCACCTCTCCAGTCTTTCTTAACCAATTTTAATGTACAGAAAGAGAGCCCAGAGGGGTTCTGATTGTGCATAATTTTAAAATGCTGGGATACACTATGGTTTTCAAACCCTTTTTTTATATTACGGATATGCTCATTTATTCGGACATCTAGGGGACGAATAGTCCTACCAACATATAGCAGGTTACAAGGGCATTTCAAGAGGTATATTATACCCTTAGAATGACATGTAGTATGATCCTTAATAGTGTACTGCCTTACAATAGTTTGACTAATGTCAGTATAATATCTCTTATGGCTCTTAGTTACTCTGCATGGGAGGCAGTTCCCGCACCCATAAAAGCCTGAAAGGTTTTTTGTCAGCTCATTGGGTTTATCTGTTCTCAAACAGCTTTTTACTAGCATGTGTTTCAAATTTTTTGTGCCTATATGTATAATCCTAGGATTCGGTGGTAAAATTCTGTTTAATATCGGGTCATCCTTTAAA
>OW240923.1:43761949-43788234 GCA_933207985.1 Pelobates cultripes
GGGATTCAGTTATAGTGGTGGCTGGACAGCTTTTGCCTTTTTCTACTAAAATTGCAAATTTTTAACTATTGTGAATACTTACATTCCCTTACCCTGTTTATTTTTTATTTTATTTTTTATCTTAGACTTGTCTGTGTATTTATGATGCAGTCTGACAGGATCTTTCTGTGCCTTCTGGGTCTACAGCAAGCGTGCAGATTACTTTAGAAGCCTATCCAGGTATCTCTATACTGCTCCTGCTAATATGAAGGCTTTAATTGACACTTCCATGTCAAAAGCAATAACGAAGGCCTGGTGTCAGGCATAGGGTTATGTCTGATTCATTTTCACAGACATTTGGCCAGGCCCTGTTGCAAGCACAGAGATCGGCTCACCTGACTACTCAGGCGGCAGTACATGGCAGGCTCAACAACAAAAACAGTAGAATTGACCATCTCTTGACCCGTCCTCCCCCTCTAACTATTGTCCCACATCCCTGCTCCCTTTTTCCTCAAAGCTTCTGGAAAGACATGTCTTTACCTGTATGTCTTACTTCCTCAATTCCAACTCTCTCCTTGACCCTCTTCAATCTGCTCCCCCCCCCCTCCACTCTACTAAGACTGCCCCAATTAAAGTTACTAATGACCTAATCGCAGCTATATCCAAAGGCCACTACTCCATTCTAATTCTTCTTGACCTCTCTGCTGCCTTTGACACCACTGATCATGCTCTCCTTCTTCAAACTCTTCAATCATTTGGTCTCTGTGACTTTGTCCTCTCGTGGTTTTCCTCTTATCTCTCCCAATGCTCACTCAGTGTCTCCTTTTCTAATGACACCTCATCCCTTCATCCTGTCTCAGTTGGAGTCCCAAAAGGCTCTGTCCTTGGTCCCCTTCTATTTTCTCTTTATGCTGCCTCTCTTGGCAAAACTTATTGCCTCATTTGGATTCCACTACCACCAGTACGCTGATGACACCCAGTTATATCTCTCCTCCCTGAACCTCTTCCCTGCCGTGCTGCAACGTGTCACTGCTTGTCTTCCCTCCATCTCTGACTGGATGTCCTCCCGCTTTCTAAAACTACATCTCTCTAAAACTGAACTCCTTTTCTTTCCTCCTCCTAATACTGATCCTCCTCTTTCGCTCTCCCTTGAACTCAGTGATATCCATATCAGTCCATTCTTCCAAGCGCGCTGTCTTGGTGTCATATTTGACTCTGGCCTCACCTTTGAGCTTCACATCCAGCATGTTACCAAATCTTGTAGATTCCATCTTAAAAACATAGCCCACATCTGCCCCTTTCTTACGCAAGATGCCACTAAAGAGCATGTCCATGCTCTAGTAATTTCCCGCATGGATTATTGTAACCCTCTCCATACTTCCCCGCTACAGTCTGTAATGAATGCTGCCGCAAGACTGATTTTCCTCTCTAGTCGGTCCTCTTACACCTCACCCCTCTGTCAGTCCTTATATTGGCTTCCTGTATCCTATAGGAATCAATTCGAAGTGCTTACCCATACCTATAAAGCACTGACCAATTCTAGCCCATGATATATCTCTTCACAGATCCATAGGTATGTCCCTTCTTAGTTTCTCCGCTCTGCCCGTGACCTTCTCCTCTCCGCTGATCGCACCCGTACGGCCAACTCACACTTGCAGGACTTCTCACAGGTGGCTCCCTTCCTATGGAATAGCCTACCTACTGCCATCAGACTCTCCACTAGTTTTCAATCGTTTAAGAAGTGCCTTAAAACCCATCTCTTTAGGAAAGCTTATGGCCTCCCAGAGTAACCTCTACCTCACCTACCTGTCTCTTGCTCTCTCCTAAAGGGCAGTACTCTACCCTCTCCTCCAGTTCTGCTTCTCTCCAACCTATTTTGATTGCTATTTCCTGTCCCATTGTGTTTTACACCCCACCTCCTATAGACTGTAAGCTCGTTTGAGCAGGGTCCCCTTCAACCTATCGTTCCTGCAAGTTTTCTTGTAATTGTCCTATTTATAGCTAAATCCCCCCCTCTTATAAAATTGTAAAGCTCTTGGAATCTTGGAATCTGTTGGCGCTATATAAATGGCAATAATAATAATAACTGACATGTGGAATTGTGTGAATACAGCACTAATTTTTGTTTTAGTATATTCAGGCTAGGCACATATGTCTAAAGTAAGTTCAGGTTAGTGCGATTATTAGTAAGATTTTTCTAGACATAGATAGTGCTGGCATATAACTTTATTTGTGTTAGGTGCTCATGATAGTACAGAGTAAAATACCATAATTAAATGTAGGATAGTAAAAAAGTCGGTTGTGGTGTGCCGGAACCGACGATGAGGTAGGCCTGAGAAAGAAGAGGGCCTACCCAGGAAAAATAAATAGAAAGGAAATAAATGTTAAAATGTGGTGTGGTGGGAGGGTCATTCAACGCTGACCTTGAACGGTAAGGAGCAAGGTAAGGGGTGTGCCTTAAGTAGGCTAGGAGTGGATACCAAGCACCTTCCACAAATCCAGACAAAATTGCCTTAATACATATGAGAACATGCTTAACTACTTGGAGAAGTCAGGTAGAGTTATAGAAAATTAGCTTTGCAGGAGTAAGGTAGGGTACAGAGAGAAAAGAAACTGCTGGGATTTCTCAAACAGTGGGAAACATTCAACAGCCCAAAGACATAAGCCAAGATACAGAGACCCTGTAGCCATCTAGACTTTATATTATAATATTTTGATTTCAGCCCACACCAACCCAACAGCGGAGATGTCAGAGTCCCAAAGTCCCCAGCAGGTCTCCCCTCCAGCCCCAGATCATGTTGCTTGACTTGTAGCTCCATCCATTTTCGGTGATCATCAGCTTCTTGTACATGCCATGTGTGTTCCTGGGGAGTTGGCCATGGAGGCGGTAGTGACCCCGTGCACATTGAGTTCTAAGCGTTTGGTGGACTTCCGATGGCATGGTACCTGTTTCGGTCTCTCCCGCAGTTGCTGCTTCCACGTGTGGGGCATTCTGCCATGTGAGGTCAGCCATACTTGGAAGAGACATCTGGCCATCGTGGGTGAGTGCCTACTTCTGATATTGATTGTTGAGATGGGGGCTGCAGTTCGGCTCACCACGCTGTTTCAGGACCAGCTTCTGTCGGCTCAGCTGTGAGGTAAGTTCCACAGCGGAGACTGGGGTATCCCCCACAGGTCCAGAGGGGAGGGATTTCGGGGCCACAAAGGCTTATATTTTTCATTGCAAAACTTTCAAGATAAAATCCTGAAGCAGTATAGGATAATCTAGAAGTCTAGAAGTACTAGAGGATGATCTAGAATTAGATTGAGTTGCCTTAAGTGGTTGGATCCAGAGAGTGATCTGTTAAGTTGGCAATGCCAACACTGTGGTTGCCACAGAATGCCACAAATCAATCTTGCTCAAGATTGAGCCTAAACTTGTAAATATGGCTCTGAACAAGCCGGGCACACAGGCAAAAGTTTTTGTCTTTGGGGACAACTTAGTAAAAAAATTGGACTCTTTTGTCCACACTTTGTCTGCTCTAGATAAAGTGCAATCCAAGATGCGCAAGGTATTTAACTCTAGAGTTTTTACTGGTTCCAGAAAAGCCAGGAGACATCTACTCGGCTGTGTTCTTTTAGCCAAAACCAAGGCTCTTATACTGGCCAATTTCTTTGAACAATGCACTACACCAACCTTCTTCCCACAACGTGGTTGATCCTGGGTTGCTTGTGGCCCAAGAGGTGCACCTTTAGGATGAAGACCTTATGGCAAGTCACCACAATCTCCATTCTTCCCTATTGGTAGTGGCGGGCATGATCACACATTTTTCCCATGTATGGTCCCTCATTTCATCAGATGCATGGGTTCTTCACACTGTGAAAGGGTATTGCATAGAGTTCCTTTCTCAACCTGTGCAATGCTCCCCACTGAGGGAAATAGTTTTTTTCCCAATGAGACACAGACCTCGTCTCCGAGGAAATAAAAGAACTGATGCACAAACAAGCCTAAAGATTCTGGCCCATTCCTCAGGTTACATGATCAACCTTTTCTTGGTTCCCAAATAAGGTGGAGGTGTCTGTCCATAGATAAATTTGAAACAGCTCAATGGTTATGAGGCATATCAGCACTTCCAAGATGGAAGGAGTGCATTGCTTAAGGGATCTTCTCCAACCAGTGGATTGGATGGTCAAACTGGATCTGCAGGATGCATATCTTACAGTGCCTATTACAATCCAACATCAAGACTTCCTGCAGTTCACATGGCAGGGTAGGAAATGGAGGTTCAGGCGCCTTCCATTCGGACTGGCTTCGGCTCCATGGTGCTTCACCAAACTCATGAAACCTATGGTCACGCTGCTACAGAGTCAAGGAGTATGTCTTTTAAGATAATTAGATGGCATTCTCATTCTGGCTCAGTCTATTCAACTAATCCGGCTCAACCTTGCATTGACTTTGACTCTGTTATAGTACCTAGGCTTCCTGATCAAATTCATTATCGTTTCCATGCAACAAATCAAATTTTGGAGTCTTATTGTAGATCCTACCCTTCCACCCTTCGAACCATACATCTGCAGGTGGCAAAACTAGCAAATATCAAGAAGGAGATCAGGCGAACACTAGCAACCTCTCGACTCTCTCTCAAACAACGGTCAAGAATGATAAGCCTTTTAGTAACGTCTATACAGGCCAATTTTCCAGGCCCGCTTCACTGTTGAGCCCTACAACGGTTACAAACTTTATCTCAAGGGCAGCGCAACACACATGAATATGGTAACTCTGGACTCAGAAGCGAAGGACGAACTCCAATGGTGGATTCTTCACATGGAAGCTTGGAATGAACGTGCCATATTCTGCACAGCTCCAGATTTGATCATCGAATCTGACGCGAGTTTGCATGGTTGGGGCACTCGATGTGGAAATATTTACACCAGGGGCAGATGGTCAGATGTGGAATCGACACTACACATCAATTGTTTAACATGGTGTCCTCAATGCAGCCAGTGGTCCTTTTACCTTCTTTACAGCACTCTTGTTGGGGATTGTCTGCTCATTTATCCTTTTTTTAAATTTACAGCATTAGCAACAAGGCTTTATAGATCATCTCAAGACAGCTTTATACAACTGTTCATTTATTTATTATGTGCAACGCTTATTGTGTGCCAAATAGTTTCTGTACACTGGATATGCTTCTAAAACCATTGCAATAGTGATAACTAAATGTATTTAAATATTGTAGAGAAGACATAGTAGCACACATACATTTTACAAATCAAAACACTAAATTGCAAAGTGCATGAAAAAAAAAAACAAGGGGGGTTCCACTGAACTGGTATTAAGTAGAAAGGACCAAGCCACCATAATAATAATCACTACATTTTGCTCAGCTACATCTCCTGAGTACAGAACGGTTCACTTTGTTTGCATCTTCTTGTCAAGGTTTTTTTTAATGTAGGGCTGAATTCAAAAGACATATAGGAACATGAGATCGAACATTTACATTTGCAATGTCACTTTGAATAATGGACAGCTGAAAGGGAAAATGTGGACTGTCCTCCCTCATGTAGTTCCAACATCTTAGGACGTTGGAAAGATGTTGCGTTCCAGCCGTTAAAGGGACACTAAAGTCACCAGAACAACTACAGCTTATTGAATTTGTTCTGGTGAGTAGAATCATTACATTCAGGTTTTTTGCTGTAAATACTGTCTTTTCAGAGAAAATGCAGTGCTTACATTACAGCTTAGTGATAACTTCACTGGCAACTCCTCAGATGGCTGTTAGAGATACTTCCTGGGTCATAGCTACCTAAAATACACCCAAACATTCAGTATCTCGTCCCTCTGCATGCAGACACTGAACTTTCCTCATAGGGTTTCATTAATTCAATCCATCTCTATGAGGAGATGCTGATTGGCCAGGGCTGTGTTTGAATTGTACTGGCTCTACCCCTGATATGCCTCTTTGTCAGGTCAGCCAATCCTATGGGGAAGCACTGTGATTGGATCAGGCTACCACTTCTGATGATGTCAGCAGACTGTTTGTTTTTCTGAGTCAAACAGCATGCAGAGTTACAACTTCAGCTTGAATACAGTAATATTTTTACTATATTTATGGAGGCATGAGGGGCCCAGGGGGGCTAGGTGGTGATTTTAACACTATAGGGTCAATAATACATGTTTGTGTTCCTGACCCTATAGTGATCCTTTAATGCTGCATCTCAGCTATGCACTGTTATGATGACGTAAGCAGAAATTACGTCAGAAATCCGGAAAAACCTTCACGAAAATGCACTCATCAGAAGATTGGACACAGATGCAAGTATCAGGAATGGATATAGAAAGGAACATCTGAGCGAGACTTCATTAGCACTGATTTTTTATTTATTTTTTTATTTATTTATTTACTTATTTGTTTTTTATTTTTCATTTTTATTTTAATTTTAATTTGTATTTTATTTTATTTTATTTTATTTTATTTTTATTTTTCATTTTATTCTTATTTTTATTTTTATTTTATTTTATTTTTATTTCATTTTATTTAATTATGCTATTTATTTTTATTTTATCTTATTTTTCCACTTAAATGTTTTTCTCATTAACTAGAGGTCTCCTAATGTTATTTCTATTTCTCTTTTTAATACATATGGGATGTGTTATTAATTTATATATAATGTTTGTTTTCATATCAATGAATACTATGGACTTTCATGTTTAACCTTCTGACTGAAAGTGGAACGCATTCTCCCTGCCATTTCCGCATATGTGAATGGAAATCAAAGTGAGGCTTGGCTGGCAATCCCGGAACGCATGACGCAACCGGAAGTAGTTTGAAGTCCGAAACCGGAAGTGTATAACCGAGTTGATTTTTTCGCGCCAGAACCGGGCGGATTTAAAAGGGAGAAGTTTTTATGTTATCTTATGCATGCATATGGACAGTATTCTGTTAGATGCCCCTGAGGAAGTTCACTATTGAACGAAACGCGTAGGGCTTATGTCCTTTATTGCCTAGAGTATTTTATATATTTTTTATTCATTTATTCTTGATTTTATTTTATTGTTTATTTGGCTTTCCTGCTCCACTGGACCCTGATACTGGGATTCGTGTTTTCTCCATCTGAGCTTGATGTGCCTACTTGACACTTCTATTTTGTAAGTGTATCTATTAATAAAGTGTGTCATTTTTTACTTGGATACTCTGCACTATTATTTATCTTTTTTCCTCCTATGCATGATATCGATGTTCCACAAGTCCTGAAGTTCATACATCATTATATCTGATGTGCCTTCAATCAAACTGTTTTTTGTGAGTGCAATCAGTTATATTTATAATTTCTATTTTGCAACAGTATTGCGCTATGTCCGTCTTTATTACTTTTGTATTGTAGATAGCCATTTTTTGGCACTTTGTTATTATTGTCTTGAGGATATAAGAGGAATCCTTTCATCTATAATACAATTAATTAAGGGTAATTTATGTGTCTTTTCACTTAATACCCACTAAGTGTGTTTTTCTATCTGCACACAGGTGAATTTATACTTCTTTGTTGTATACTGACCATTAGCACTGGAAGAAAGCGATTTGAGCTGAAACGCATCTGCTGCTATTTCATTTTGTATTTACTAATTGTGGGTTACTGTTTTCAGTGGTAAGTGTGACTTTACTAGTAAGTAACATAGCCACCTGAGTTTAAGTACCCAGTAGTTTTTATATTTTTTAATGTTATCCTAGAATAAAGTTATTATTTTGTAAAGCATCTGATGTCAAGTCTTCTACTGAGATCGAATGGATCATGTAGCCAATATTGGCACCCCTGAGCCCGAGATACAGAGCCTGGTACAGCTCTGGGCCATGTGAGTGGTGGTCCTATCACTACATTTTATGTTTTATATTTTTAAACAGTACACACTATGTTGTTTTATTATTCTGTTTTAGGCATCCTCTGATATCCAAGTACCTACTAGTGATATGGTTGTATTATTTGTGTTTTATAGCCATACACTTTACCACTGGTATTGTTCTTGTATTTTTATTTAAAACTAACTAGCCCTACCCTTAACAACTCCTAAATCTGATCCTAATCCTAACCCTAATCTAAATCCTTATGCCTAACCATAACCCATACACCTGTTCCATTATCCCAACCACAACCCTAATTCTAATCCCAATCCCAACTCCAACCCTAGAAATAGATAGATCCCCTTGCAGGTTTTAGCAGAGGGTTTCCATTACTGATCATAACTCTAGTCCTAATCCTTAATCATAACCCTAGATTTAACTATAATCATAAACCTAACCCTAATCCTAACCATAATCTAACTCCTTATCCTAAATTTAACCCTAATCCTAATACTAGCAATAGTGTTAAAGTGTTTCCTTCTGCTGATGTCTGCAGTGGGATTTACTTGCTTATTTTATAGGGGTTATTTACTTCTTTCCTGCTAAATCAAATAATGACAAGTTGTCATGATATGATTTAAACCCTGAAGCCATGATCACTCTCAGTGATCAGGGACAATTACATTGTTCTGCTTGTGATTGCATTTGGGGTTCCCCAACCGTATGATGAAGGGAATCCTTTGTGACTTCAGAAATTACACCACTGGGACCAAGAAGACAGCCACAGAAATGTATAGAGCTGTGTGCAATAAATTCTTGCCCCAACTACACAGAGGAGTTCAGGCATCGTACTCTTTGGCTCTGCTATCATACATACCATTCAATGGGATCCATTGCAATCCATTTTGTATTGTACCGTATTATACACTTTTGGGTCTCTAACCAT
The DNA here is from genome assembly GCA_933207985.1 of Pelobates cultripes. Classification (NCBI taxonomy): domain Eukaryota; kingdom Metazoa; phylum Chordata; class Amphibia; order Anura; family Pelobatidae; genus Pelobates; species Pelobates cultripes. Next base: position 43,770,692 of record OW240923.1, read on the forward strand.
GTGTGACTCATTAAAAAATCTATATTTATGACTTACTTCTAAAATAATTATAGAACAATTATCCTAATAACAAATGTTTTCATTGTACTTAGTTGATCCATCAAATATTGTTTATTTAAAAAATAAGAATGTTCATGTACTTGTACATATAAAAGCAATAAAGTAAGGTTAACAAAAACAAACTTGTTACTAACACAATTTTTAATATAATGTGTGTACATCATTTTGGTTTTTTTCGATCAAAGTATGAGAGAATTCTAATGCAGGTATGATAGGTGGCTCTTACCTTTCTGCCTAAGCCAATTGCTATAGTTATTAAGTTTGGGTGCATCTTAAATCTTGAATTTTTATATACTAAGCTATTTGTCTAAAGCCCCAATTGTGGCTCAAAGACCTGCAGCAGTGTGGCAGATGCTATACTGGTTCACTTATTTTTCTTCCTTAGTTTGTCTAAGATTAGTGTATTGTGTTAACATTTTCAGTTTTATGCTAAGAATTGTATGTTAGTGTTTGAGAGGCAGAGACGAGAGATGAACAGACACCTGGATGTTCGGGTTCGCCGGGTTTGGCCGAAAATCTGCAAAAAGTTCAAGTCAATGGGGACCCGAACTTTTGGGCACTAAAATGCCTCTAAAAAGTCCTGGAAAGGGCTAGAGGGCTGCAAAGGGAAGTAAAGTGGGAGTAAGAGTAGGACATGTGCTCTGCAAACAAATGTGGATAAGGAAATAACTTTTAAAAAAATAAAATACCTAAAAATTAAAAATAATAATCTTGAACTAGGAGGAGGAGGTAGATGTGGAGTACAAGGTTGAGGAGGCGGTGACCGTGGCGGTGTAGGTGGAAGCGGCAGTGGAGTAGGAGGAGGTAGCCAACACTGTCTTTTTTTTTTTTTTTTTAATTGGGGTAGCCCCCAAAATATTGGGACATATAATAAAAGAAAACAAAGAATAAGTGCACTTGAGTATAACAATCGCTGGGTGAGGCCAGTATAAATGTCTATTCTGCACAAGGTACAGACAAGTCTGGTGGGATCCATGCCTGGTTCATTTTAATAAACATGAGCTTGTCCACGTTGGCTGTAGACAGGCGGCTGCGTTTGTCTGTGATAACGCCCCCTGCCATGCTAAACACATGTTCAGACAATACACTGGCTGCAGGGCAGGCCAGCACCTCCAAGGCATAAAGGGCAAGCTCAGGCCATGTGCCAAATTTGGAGAACCAGAAGTTGAATGGGGCAGACCCATCAGTCAGTACGTGTAGGCGTGTGCACACGTACTGTTTACCATGTTGCTGAAATGCTGCCTCCTGCTAAGACATTACATATCAGCTGGTGGTGCTGGTTGTTGTGGCGTGCTGACAAAGTATTTCCACATTTCGGCCATGCTAACCCTGCTTTCTGAGGTGCTGGTGGTGCCCCAGCTGCAATTACTTGAAACTGGCTTTGGTGTGCTCGGTCCCTGGGTGCGGTGGGCAGTAGCAGGTGTACTATCTAGGGGATGGCTGCACCGCTTTTGCACCATGCTCTAGGAGGAGGAGGTGGATGTGGAGTAGGAGGTTGAGGAGGCGGTGACTGTGGCAGTGTAGGTGGAAGCGGCGGTGGAGGCGGAGGAGGTAGCTAACATTGTTTTTTTTGTTTTTTTTTAATTGGGGTAGCCCCCAAAATATTGGGACATATAAAAAAAAGAAACATTAGCAGCCTGTGGTGCATTTCTTGCAGTCCAATAACACCATCAGGTTTTTAAAACTGTCTGTCTCCACCAGATGGAATGACAGCATTTCAAAGGCCAGGAATTTTGAAATGCTGGCATTCAGGGCCAGGGATGGACAGCTGAACGCTTCCATGGGACAGTGTGGAGATGCCGGACAATTGTGTACCTGGCCTATGCTGGTGTAGGAACCCACCCTCTGAGCCACTTGTGAATGACTGGCCTGATAACCGTGGAAATTACCTCTCTTCCTCCTCCTCTTCCTCCTGTGCCACATCCTCTTCCATCATCGCCCAAAGTGTTTTTTAAAAGGAGACATAGAAGCGGGACAGTAAGGCTGAGAACAGCGTCATCGGCACTGGCCATGTTGGTGGAGTACTTGAAACAGTGCAAAATGGCACACAGGTCTCGCTTGGAGGCCCACTCATTGGTGGTGAAGTGGTGCTGTTCCGCAGAGCGACTGACCCATGCGTGCTGCAGCTGAAAATCCACTATCGCCTGCTGCTGCTCGTACAGTCTCTCCAGCATGTGCAAGGTAGAGTTCCACCTTATGGGCACGTCGCATATGAGGCAGTGAGCGGGAAGGCCGAAGTTACGCTGCAGCACAGACAGGCGAGCAGCAGCAGGGTGAGAACGCCGAAAGTGCACACAGATGGCCCACACTTTCTGCAGCAGCTCTGATATATCTGTGTAGTTTTTCAGGAATTTCTGCACCACTAAATTCAGCACATGCGCCAGGCAAGGGATGTGCATCAAACCGGCTAGGCCCAGAGCTGCTACGAGATTTCGCCCATTATCGCACACCACCAGGCCGGGCTTGAGGCTCAGGGACAACAACCACTCATCGGTCTGTTGTTCCATGCCTGTCCAGAGCTCCACAGCCTGCTGTCGTTTCCCCCCTGGCTGTGCTGAAGTTGGTGGTAAAGGTGTTACGCTGACCGGATGAGGAGGTGGTAAAGGAGGAGGAAGCAGAGTAGGAGGAGGAGGAAACAGGAGGCAAAGCTGTGTACCCAAATGAAGATTGTCAAACGTTGTATCCTGGAACTGTGTCTCATCCGGTTACTGGGGAAATGAGTCTGACCTATTCTAATCAAAGGGGATAACCATCGGTTACCCAGGTCCCGCTTCAATTGGTGGCAATTGGCAGGATCCCGTGTCCCTGCCAACAGACCCATGAACTACAGTGCTCTAAAGCGACCTACACTGCAGGACTTGTGTAGAGCCAGAGAAATAACGCCTGGTGGGCGTAACAAGGCCAAATTGACTGCTGCACTTATGGAGGACGACCAGGCATGCAGTGAGGCAACGAACCCCAGCCAGGGGCCGGAGATGAAGAGGAAGTGTGCAATGAGGTGGACCGGCGCCTGGCATATTACCGAGAGCCACTCTCAGAGGAGATCGTCAGCAGGACCTTTTTGGAGGTGCAAGCCTATGTCCTTGCCAATAAACAGAGGGCGACCTCCATGAACCCAGATGAAGGAAGAAGGGAGCAGAGGGCACTGGGAAGCACAACCACCCTGGCCCACAAGGGTTCAAGGATGCAGAAGAAGGCATCAATGACTTTGAGTGCCAGTGCCTACTCCAAGATGTGGTCCCCAGCGACTGGGTCACCATACTGGCCAGCAAACTAGTGGAGAAGGCAGCAGATATTTACTGGGCTGTATCAGAGACAATCCCTTTATTACACAAATCCTCCTGGCCCGGTATGTGGTCACCCCCGAGCAATACCGAAGAAAGTTTAGGGAGACCCGGAAAGGGGAGAACGACTCCCATGCGGAATGGGCATGCCACATCACAAGGGCCACCCAGAACTGGCTCAACTCCCATCAAGCCAAGTTCCCGGAGGAGATCACCCAGCTCATCATGCTAGAGCACTTTTTCAATGGGCTCCACAACGACACGGCTGGTGAGAGACCTCCAGCCCCAGACCCAAGAAGTATTGGTATGAGCTGGTGAAGCAGGGCATTTGACAGCGTCTTGGCTCGCCCAAAGCTTCTTCTGGCCATGCATCTCTCAGTACTGCCAGATGTCTGCCAGAGAGTGGGGAAGAGAAGGGACCAGCACAGGGCCCTCCTCTATCCCCTACCTATTAGTGAAGATCCATTCGGCAGAGTAGCTGTCGACATTATAGGTCCCCTAGCCAAGCCTAGTCCCTCTGGGAAGAAGTACATTCTGACCATCGTAGACTACGCGACTCGGTACCCTGAGCAGTATTCGGGCAGAGACTGTGGCTGAAGCCTTGAGGCGAGTGTTCTCCCGTATGGGTTTTCCCCAGGAGAGTCTCTCAGACCAGGGCACCCAGTTTACTGATGAAATAACCCACCAACTGTGGAGATTGTGCACATTAAATCAATCCTGAGCTCCCCTTACCACCCCCAGACCAATGGCCTGTGTGAGCGCTTCAATGGTACATTGAAGCAAATGCTCCGTACCTTTGCAGCGACTCACAAGGATTGAGAGAGATTCCTGCCCTATCTCCTGTTTGCCTATTGGGAGGTGCCACAGGAATCGACTGGGGTCTCCACGTTCGAACTGCCACGCCAGGGAACTCCTTTGAGCTGGCTTTGGTGTGCTCAGTCCCTGGGTGTGGTGGGCAGTAGCACAGGCATACTGTCTAGGGGATGGCTGCTCTGCTTTTGCACCCTGCTCTAGGAGGAGGTGGATGTGGAGTAGGAAGTTCAGATGTCTTCCCTATCAACTTTCGATGTTAATATCTGCGCCTACCATGGTGACCAACGTAGAATCAGGGTTCGATTCTGGAGAGGGAGCCTTGGAAATGGCCACCACATCCAAAGAAGGCAACACGCGCTCAAATTACCCACTCCTGACGCGGGGAGGTAGTGACGATAAAGAACAATACATGACTCTTTCCAGGCCTTGTAATTGGAATGAGTCCACTTTAAATTCTTTAAAGAGGATCTATTGGTGGGCAAGTCTGGTGCAGAGGGACTGACCTGTGTGTGCTGCAGCTGAAACTCCGCTATTGCCTGCTGCTGCTCGCACAGTCTCTCCAGCATGTGCAAGGTGGAGTTCCCCTTGTGGGCACGTTGCATACGAGGCGGTGAGCGGGAAGGCCGAAGTTATGCTGCAGCGCAGACAGGCAAGCAGTAGCAGGGTGAGAACGCCGAAAGCGCACACAGCCACTATAGTGAAACTGCGAATGGCTCATTAAATTAGTTATGGTTCCTTTTATCGCTCCATCTGTTACTTGGATAACTGTGGTAATTCTAGAGATAATACATGCCGATGAGCGCTAGGGGACGGCCACTCCGCTTTTGTACCCTGCTCCCTCTTATGCTGTGCTGGTGCCTCTGTGCAGTCACTACCTCTCCCTCCAAACTGCACACGTCACTCGCATGACCTTTATTCCATGTGGAGTCTAGGACCTCATCATCCTCCACATCATCTTCCACCCACTCCTCAACCCTGCCGGTTCTATTTGACTCTCAGATATGAAGTGCATGCCCCAAATTTACTTTTTAGCACCTAAAGAATTTGAATGTTTAAAAATGCGCTGTAACCACAGTATTTGACGGCTCTATTTGACTCTCAGATATGAAGTGCAGGCCCCAAATTTACTTTTTAGCACCTAAAAAAATTGAATTTTTAAAACTGCAATGTAAGCACAGTATTTGACAGTTCTATTTGACTCTCAGATATGAAGTGCACCGCAGGCTGCAAACTTACTATTTAGCACCAAAAAGTTAGATTTTTTTAAACCAACAATGTAACAGTAGTATTTAAGGGTTTTATTGGACTGCAAGAAATGCAGTACGCAAATGTACTATTTAGCACCAAAAAAATTGCAGTATTTAAAAATGCCTAGATGTTGCCCACTGAGCTACAAGAACAGGATTAAAGTAAGGTGCCTGGCACACATGCAGTTGCAAGTGCACTGCACTCTCTGTGGCACTGGGTTCAGGGCAGGGTCAAAAAATGTCGTATTATAGCACCCACAAAAATAATCGCTGTAGTTTGCAGATTCAACACCAGAATTCTTTCCTAATCTGTCCCTCACAGCTGCAGCATCCTCTCCCTACACTAAAAAGAGCTCATGTGCGTGCGGCGCTACGCAACTCCAGCTTATATATAGAGGCTGGGTCACATGCTGCACTGGCCAATCACAGCCACGCCATTAGTAAGCATGGCTGTGGTGGCTTCTAAGGGCACACAAGTCAAACCCTTGTTGATTGGCTGCCCTGCAGCCTTTCAAAACGCGCCATTAAATTGCTGAACTACAACCCGAACATACACTGATAAGTCCGTGTTCGGGTCCGGGGTCCAAAAAACGTAATGTTCGGTACGAACCTGGGTTCGCTCAACTCTATTTTCAACCATTATATATATATATATATATATATATATATGGTCTCTGGTCTATGAGATCCCAGAATGTAACTACAAAAAAGGATTGTCTCACATCTTTATTTTCTTAAACGTTTTTTTTTTAAAAAAGTGACATTTGCAGTCAACCAAAACCTACAAAACCTACTTCTTCTCTGAGTACATGAAGATGGAAAATAACTGTAACTTGGGTAAGGTCTGTGGATGACCCCTTTACCATCTCCCATACTCCAGCCATTGGTGTGGTGGTTTATGGTTATTGGGTCATAGAGTTCTCAAGAATTCTTGCCTAATAATGCACTGACCAATGGATTCCCATTCCACTAGTCATCAAAGTGTAAATCCCTTTCACTCTAATAAGAAGCGGAACTCCCTCACGCACATTCTCATAAGTAAATCCTGTATTGCCAAGTTCCTGTCCCTATAAAGTCATCCCTCCCACAGTACCCCAGTGGTAAGGAGTCCAAAAGTTCAAAAAATCCATTAACTCACCCACGCTGTGATTCTCTTAAATCTGAAAAGTAAATAAGTGTTATTATTATTGCTAGCATTTAAAAAGTGCCTACATATTCTGCAGTGTTGTAAAATAGTTTATACAATAATAGACAAGTTAATATGTGGATTAAGAGCTTGTTGATCTAAGGAAAATTAGTCACTTTGGTGTCATGAAGACTCTTTTTGTGGCAACATTGGAAATCAATACAAATCGGGTGTTTGCCTTCTTTTAGATCACAAGTAGTAATACAGATTTGTTAAAAAAACAACTTGATGGACTAAAGTATTTTTTTCAGGATATGTTAATTTGTAACTATATACACATAACAATATTTTTAATTTTTACAGACTATGCTTCATATCTGAGCAAATTAACTGGTGAGATACTGGTGAGAAATTAACCTATAAGTGTCCATAAGGTCTGCTTCCTACTGTAGACCTTACATAATTGTCACAGCACAAGGTTTGGTTGATGTATTTTTAATCCTACTGATTCTAGCTTTTGTCATAATTTGTCTAGTGTTTGTCATCATTTGAATGATACCTCAGAATGCTGCAACATAAGCCTGCCTCTTTACCCACTACTCACTGCAGATAAACACTTCCTTATCAAATGTATGTACACAGCTCAGCCACTGATTGTACTGAATGATCTGAACTACAAAGTAACCTACATTATATGGACAGGATACATAGGGAGACATACAGTAAGGATATCACTGTCAGTGTCTAGTTTCTCGGACTGAGGATGATAATTAAAAGCAGTTCCGTCAGTGCTGTTGGTCCATACCTTTGATAAGGAAGTCTTTCTGGCATGAGGGGGTGTGGCTGTGGACGCAGGCTTATTGTGCAGCATTCTGACAATAAATATTTGTTTCTGTGTAAAAAATAAGCAGATATTTTTATAGAGTTTAGCGTGCAAAAAATACTGCATATTAATGAGGACAAAATCTATAATATGCATTAAAATTGTATTGGTGCCCAGAGTGTCCCTTTAATTTCAGGTGCACCGCATATGATTAAAGTGAATTTTTGTGTAAGCCTTTCTAGTTTAAATATTGTATTATCGTATCTCATGATTTGGTAAAAGATGTAGAAAGTTTTAAATCTGAAATGCCTTTTAATAACTAAAATAAAAATGACATAAGACTTTTTAATCAAAGCAAAATTAGAATAATTTTTGGACAATGCTGATGAAAAATATGGAAGAATCATCATAAACATTAGTTTTCACAGAAAACCCTAATTATTTAACCAATTTTCACATAATGTATACATAATTATATATAAATGCATAATTGCTACAATTTTGCATTAATATACTGCATATACTGCATCATATGCCACGGTTCTTATCCATGTTTGAATGATCTTAGCCATGACTTAGTAACTATTGAGCATGGCAAAATTCAGTGTTAAAGTTTATATCAGAAAGTGTACACCTATTCTAGAGAAATACATTTTGAGCTTTCTTCTCTGTTTGATGACAGAGAGCCACTGTATGAACTATAGCAATGACTGCACCTCTGGGTGCATAGAGATTTATCAATTCCACAGCATCTACTCAGATGTTTATAAGACAGATGCTTACACATTTTTATAGTACTTGCGCATTGTAGGGATGTCCTTCAGTGTCCTAATCTTTGGGAAGGTTAGCTAGCATTTTTTGCAGTTTTTAACCTGAACCTGAACCTGATTTGTGTTTCAAATCTCAGTTATAACATGTTTACCATGGCTTGACCATGGGTGAGCAGGAAAATACTATTTTTTTAATAAATTCTTTATTTAGTTCAAGACAGGTTTTCATATACAACACAGAGGTAACAGTACAATATTGCATACAATCATTCATTTGTACATGCACATTGGCCCTGTTGATCAGCATAAGGCCAGTAGAAACAAAGCTGTAGAGATTTTAAATATAACACATATTGTTGGCGAGCATGACTGAGGTTCGTAAAGTAAATTTGTAATCATATGATGAAAAGTAGCCTGTCTGGGTTTTTTTTTTTTAAAGCAGAAGATAGAATATTAAACAATGAAACAAACAATTTTGAAAATGGATAGTAAGAACTGGTGGTCAGAGATTGCGGCCCACATAGGATAAACATAGTTTGTCAACAGATTTATTCTCACTTCCTATGTTCATTACGCTTGCCTTTCTACATTGAGAGGTTGATTATGTTAATCCAGAGAAGAAAAGTAGAGATGGGGAATAAACTCGAGTAACGGAAAGGAGTGAAGGGGGGAGAGTCAGGGGGAGCCGTCTAGGGAACCACTAGCGGGAGGTGGACAGACCTAGAGATCTTATAGCTATAGACTTTTTTATGGTATTTCACTTTTACATGTATTGCTGGCAAAATCAGGTATAATATGCAAATTTGTTTACTCTCGCAGTGCTGTACCCATAGTACATGTAAGTGTGCATGTTCACGTCTCGTAATTTTCCATCATAGTTCCATGCACATGCCTGAGGAGTCATGAGATATCTTTTGTTCCCTCTTTTGTTTCACTTTCGATAGTTATGCAGTTGTACGGCTTTTTATGCGTATGCAAATGCCATATTACGTTAATCATAACTTATGGGTTACACGTGATGGCAGCCTAACTTATGGGTTACACATGATGGCAGCCGGGGATCCGCACCGCGGGTGAGAGCAGACTCCCCCTAAACCTGCGTTGTCGGGCATGTGGTACACGGCTGGAGAAAGCACCCAAGGGTCCGGTTGTCCACCAGGCAGGGGTGCCCAGGGGTTCTATTGGCCAGAAGAAGTGTTGTCCGTGGCGTTTCGTTCACTACTCCCTTACCCTCCTATATCTGCATTTAGCCACGGTTCCCACATCTTGTTGTGTTTCTGTAAAGACCCCCTAGTGATTGCAGTCAACCTATCCATGAGACATGTGTCCTTTTTTTATTTTATGGATCACTACGGAGACGTGCGGGGCGCTCGGCTGTAGCCAGGTCTGTGCCAGGGCTCTAAGTGCTGCAAGGGTTATTTTCTGTAGGGGTTTCTGCTATAGTCTCACCCAGTCGTCTAATGATCTAGACAGTAAGAAGACCCAGGGGTCTAGCTCTATCCTGCGCTTAAATACCTATGTCAAGAGGTTGCTCCTTCTTCCAGAATGCCTTTATGACTGGGCATTCCCACCACATATGGAGATACGTTCCTTTGGCCCAACAGTTCCTCCAGCAGTGGTCATCAGGTGTCTGCTGCATGCGGTGGAACTGTACTGGTGTTGTGTACCATCTGAACTTGGTCTGTATGCCTGCTCTTGTACTGTTGTGCAATTTGAGGCTGTGTTGTTGGCTTCCTATATTTCCTGCCACTCCACTCCTTCAAGTTTGTCGCCTAAGTCTGCTTCCCATTGGTCCACGTATGTGAGTGTTCCCCATTCAGTAGTGTTGAAGGCTATGTGTGTGTAGATGGATGAGATAATTTCCCTGTGTATGTTGTCCTTCAGGCACATGTTTTTTAGTTGGGTTATGTTTTTGGTCGTCAATTCCTTTATGTGGGGTTGGTTGAGAAAGTCTTTTACTTGTATGTACTGAAAGAGGTCTCAAGTTGTATGTACCAAAAGAGGTCTCCGGTTGTAAGGGTCACCCTCTCTTTTAGTTTGTCAGATGTGTAAGCGGTCTCCGTTAGTTGTGTGGTACAGTCTTTGGTGTCCCCCAGTCTCCAGATTTTTGAAGTCCTGGGGTCTCATCCCTGGGGGGAATGCTCTGTTCCTAAACAGAATGTTTTGGGAGACCCTGTGTCATCTGTTGTTTCATATAAAATGTCCTATTGCTTGTTGGAGCGGTGCTAGGCCGGTTTTGGTGATATGGATGGGCAGGGCTTGGAACAGAAAAAGAATCCTGGGGAGGACGTTCATCTTGATAGAGTGAACTCTCCCTATCCACGAGATAGGTTTCTCTACCCACTTGTTTAGGTCGCTAATCAGTTCTTTGAAGAGCGGGATATAGTTCTGTGTATACAGTTGGTCAGGAGAGGCAGTCAGTCGGACTCCTAGGTATTTTATAGCTATGCGGTGTAGTTGTATACTGTGCATTGTGGTTAGGAATGCGGCGTCTCTGTCTGTCATGTTAAGAGGTAGGGTTTACTTTGTAGCCCGACAAGCCACCGTATATTCCCAATGCCTGTGTTAGGGCCTGCATTGATTCATCTGGGTGAGTCAGTGTGAGAAGGATGTCATCTGCGTAACCCGCCACTGTGAATTGTTCCCTTCCTACTGTCACTCCGTGGATGTTAGAATGTTTCCTGATGCTATGCAGGAGTGGTTCCAGGGCCAGGACGAAGAGGAGTGGGGAGAGCGGGCAACCCTGTCTGATCCCGTTTCTCAGGCTAAAGGGACTGTTTGGTGCTCCAGTAATCCGAATTTGTGCTCTGACAGTCAGTGTACTTTGCTTTGATGGCTTTCACGTATGGGTCTGGGAGTCCCAAATGTGTAAGTAGTGTAAATAGGAATGGCCACCTGACCCTGTCAAACGCCTTTTCGGCATCTAATGACAGGATCAGGGATGTCTCTCCAGTCTTCGTCTGTCTCCAGATAATGTTGATGTTACATTGTGTGTTCAAGAAACAGTTGTCTGTCCGGAATGAAGCCCATCTGGTCCGCATGGACCAGCCGTTGTAGCAGGGGGCTCAGTCTGGTCGCTAATTTCTTTGCTAGGAGTTTTATGTCGTGGTTTATCATATAATTTGCTGGACTTGTGGTTACGATGTTTTCTAGTGACATGTCTCTATCTGTGGGGGCCTCCGTTCATGAGGTCATTGAACCATGTCTCCAGGTGGGGGACCAGTATTTCGCGAAATGTTTTAAAATAGTTACCATCAAAACCGTCTGGGCACGAGGCCTTGTTGCTTTGTAAGGCTGATATTGTGGCATCGATTTCGTCTGCTGTGATACGGCTTTCCAAAGGGCGGGAGGTCTCTTCTGTCAGTTGTGGTAGGTATAATCGGTGTAGGTATGTGCCAATGTTCTCTTCGTCTTTTAGTTTCTGTCCCTGTGGCATAGGGGAGTGGTTGTATAGGGCCTGAGAGTACTCGGTGAATACCTAGGCTAAGTCGGTTGGTGATGTGTGCAGATTCCCTAGCCTGTCTTTGATTTTAGTGATATGTGCGTCTCTGTTTGGGTCTCAATGTACCGGCTGGGAGTCCACAAGGGGGTCCATTTTGTTTGGTCTTTCGGAGTATGTTCTCCTCGTCCCTTGCTGTGTCCTCTAGGAGTGTCTCCTTAACCTCTAAACGACATGCCTGTAGTTCCTGTAATTTTTCCGGTGTAGGGTTTTGTTTGTGTTGTTGTTCCACTCTGAGTAGGGTGGTCAGTTGGTCAGTTAGTTTACTTATTTTCTGTCCCTCTGATTACAGCCTTATGGGATGCCCAGACAGTAGCTGGGGGGATGTTATCTGTAGTGTTCAGGGCTAAGTTGTTATCTCTTTTTTAAACTGTTCAACTATGCTCAGGTCTCTAAGAAGTGCTGCGTTAAGCCTCCAGTTCCAAGGGGTGGCCGCACAGGTTAGTCAGTGTTAGGGCTATGTCTGCATGGTCTGACCAGTTTATAGTGCCGATGTGTGAGTGGGTCGCCAAGGCATACACGTTCACAAGGTGTATAGTATGGGAGTATAAGGTGCCCAAGAGGATAAGAGATCTGCCCTCCGGGTCTGAGACTGTCCTCCTAACCTGTAGTGAGCATCTGTTGTTTATTGCTATGGCTACTCTGTTTTGTGTCACGGTATTGCCTCGTAAATGGTGTAATAGTTGTGGTCTCTTAGGGTTACCTATGTACTGTAGGAAAGCAACATCAGCGTTAAGACGTTTAATTTCGAGGAACATAAGCCTACGTTTTTTAGGGGCATTCAACCACTTTGTATTAAAGGATATTATGTGTAGTGACATTGTGTGGATTTTCAGGGCCCCCAGCCGTGCACCAAAAAACACCCCCCTACCCCAGGGGACCCTCCGCTCATCCGGGCCTCCCACCCACGGACAGCAGAAGAAAAGGAGGAGAGGAGGAAGAGAGTTACAGGAAAGAAGGGAGTAGAGACCTGGTCTTAGTTCGTGCCAGGTATAATTGGAGTGTGCGCCCCGTTGTCTCTCCTACACTAAGTGTATGCAAGAGGAGTCCGGGTAATTGATCAACTAGTGGTGTCACTCATGGAAACTGCTAACCTACATTTGTGTGTAACCAGAACTGTATCGCTGAAACCTTAACTATGCGAGAGTGCGGGATGGGGCTCCGCTCTCGGAGTAGTCGCAGTGGTGCATAGGCATAGCTCTCGGACAGTACGTTCGGGGCGGAGGGGATGCATCAATAAGGAAGTGGGGGAGGGATATCAATTCCTTAGTATCTTTGATAAAGGTCTGCCCCATAGTGTGCTACGGTCAGTGTGTTGGTGGAAGTTTTGGCGCTGAAGGCACATAGGGGAGCGTGTAGTTTAGGTGCTGCACCTGAATGGGTGAACCTCAATGCCGTCAGAGGGCATGTGTGTTCATGGGCTCTACCCCTATGCGTCGGGGGGAGGGGGGCTGGTGACTATCTCAGTTGTGGTTGACCAAGGTATGTGGTCGTCCGCACCCTCACTGCGGCATACCTCATTGCTTTTCTAGACACAGGTATATAGTTGTGTAGGCCGCCATGGTGGGAGCTCGGGTGTACTGTCGTGGCTAGAAGCATGCATCACAAATTAAAACATCAATATATATACATATGAATATTTAGAATGGGTTGCTATCTGTGATGGAGGAGGCAGTCGGAAGTCCTGAGCCCTTTTTTTTGTTTTGTTGTCTTTGTTTGTTTTTTATTTTTTTTGGGGGGGGGGTTTGCTTTAGATTTATAACAAGTTTTTTTTATGTTTGTGTATTAAATACTGCTGTTCAGGTAACGGCTCATAATGGTCTCCTCTGGGACACTTCTCCTTCATTCCATCTAGGCCCCAGGGATAATCCACCATAGTCCCCAATGTAAGGCTCCTTAGGGGCGGGCATGGCCCTTTGAATAGGCAATCATGTGGAACCCCTCGGGTCCGGTCAGTGTGGGTTGTATCCCCTGGTCAAGATGCAGGCTGCTGCCTGTAGGATGCATCTCCCGTACTCCTCCCCAAAACCTCAACTTCCCCCCCCAGGCAGGATTCCCAAGTACCTGTGTTTCCATGAGTCCCCACTAAGGTTGTTCATTAGCCTTTACTTGTCCGCGTTGTGCCCGTCTCTGAAAAGGGTGGGCAATGCGGACATGTCTGGTGGAGTCAGTATCTGGACCGGAGTCTGGATGCCCAGGCTGCGCAAGAAGACTCCTGGGTCGCCGGTGATTTGTAGCATGTGAGGGCAGCCACCTTTGAAGGCGGTGAGGTGGAATGGATGGCCCCAGGCATATTTGATGTTCCACGTTGCAGCAGGTCGGTGATTGGCCTCCACTCTCTGCGCCTCTGGACGGTGATAGGGGAGAGGTCCTGGAATAGCATATTGGGCCTTCCATGCTTTTTGCCATAAGAGCTTCTTTTGTTTGAAAAAATTGGAGGTGGATGATCACATCCCTGGGTTGCGTGTTGTCAGCTCTTTTGGCTCTCAGGGCTCTACATGCCCTGTCCACATGCCACAGTTCACCCGGAATATCTGGGCACAGAGGTCTCAGGATAGGGAGTACAATGTCTGCCATTTGTCCCTCACCCTCCCATTCTGGTAAGCCCCTAAGGCGTATATTGTTTAGCCTTGACCTATTAGCTGGGTCTTTAATGGTGGCTTCTGCTGTTTGGAGCCTGGCTGTGAGTGATGAGACTCTGTCCATCACTAGGTCGTTGGCTGTGGCTGCCTCTGCTAGCTGTCTCTCCAGGACGGCCATCCGTGCCCCTTTAGCTTGTATCTTGGCTTTAACTTCGCTAGTGGAGCAAGGTAATCTGCCTTGCCAGGTATGATCTTATGTCTGACAGCTTCTAGAGGATTTGGGCTGTGTCCAGTTGTGGCATGTGAGATCCGCCATCCTCCTCGCTTTCAGAAGCCATTCCGGAGGAATGCGATGCTATGCGGCCGCCATTTTGGCTTCCGGCCTGCACCACGCGGGAGGCCGCAAAAAGGTCCTTCACATTTGCGCCCGTTTCTGACCCCTTTTTGGGGTGCTTGTGTGTGGTCCATTTTTCCATCGAGCTGTTGTGGCTGAGTTAAGGTAGGGTTCTGCTTTTCTGAAGAGTATGTGAGCTTGTTAGCAGGGTATTCCGAGCGGACCTCTACTCACAGGCATCCAGCTCGGTCGGACCACGCCCCTGAAAATACTATTTCTATGTTACTTTTTATTTTCCTTACAATGAACCATGGCAGGTATTTTTTTCTTCTTTTTGCCTTCAAGGGTGAGGTTGGGAAGAGATTTGCATCCCTGGCAGAATTAGTGTAAAACTGAAGATTGCGTTGAGAAAAAATAGAATTCAAGAAATTATTTTGTGTGTGTTTGAGTTGTGTTGCAATAAGAAAGAACCTAATTGTCAGGAACCTAATTGTCATATTTGTCCTAACACGTTGTTTTAACTAACTATTTTAACTTTTCAGGTAATAACGTTCTGTTGTTTTAACAAGGCTCCAACAAGAAAGGACCTCATTTGATTTTATATCTTCAATCCTCCCACAATTATCCACAACACTCATCCGGTCACATAATCTCCACCCCACAGTCACTCCTCAACACACTAGAACTCAGCCCCCAGTTCACGCAGTTATTCTGCCACATTTACCCTCCACACTCACCCTGTCACAGTCACACTATCATAGTACCCCTGTCAAAGTCAACCTAATATGTTTATTTTTAGATATTATTCTACTTTTAAACATACAGATACAGACACGCAAACCACACATACAGGTAAAAATTTTAGCAACCGTCCAGTTTCCTACTTATAGTGCAGGAGAGGTGCTACTGCTGGCTGGGGCTGTTGGAACTTAGGGTATTGTTCCTCTCTTGGCTCCACCCTGCACGCAAATAGCAGCCACATACTCCCACGCGACTGCATCTGAGTCTGCTGGGAGGAAGAGATCGGATCTGGCTCTCACTTCTCCCAGCTCTCCTTGCAGATAAGGAGTCCAGCCACACCGTTAAGGCTCTACAGAGCACCACCATGCTCATAAAGGCACATATATCATGTGGCCTTATGTGTACGGGCAATCCAATAAACCCGCTCACCTTGCAGTCCCAACCTGTTAAGTGCTGCTCCCCCAGCAGAGTTGCTGTTATCAATTTTTGTTTCATGTGCCTCTAGGGGAACTGGATTGTACCCCTGGGGGTACACGTACCATAGGTTTGAAAACCCTGCAATAAAGCAATAAACCTATTGTCTACAAATATTTTTTTTAAACCTACAAATTAAAAAAAAAAACTAGGGTATAGAATAAGGATTGTATAGTCAGCAATACATATTAAAATGGTCAAAGAAGCCAGAGTTAGAGGGAGAAGGAGCCCTAAGAAAGTAAATGGCTGATACAAAATTGCTATTGCAACACAAGGGTATCTTGTGCAATGAGAAAGGAAACACAAAATAGCATATTGTTGCAGGATGTCAGAGCCCTAATATAAATGCAGTTAACTCCTTAAAGACATATGACATGTGTGACATGTCATGATTCCCTTTTATTCCAGAAGTTTGGTACTTAAGGGGTTAAACTGTGAAGGGAGAAGCTAAAACGTGGAACATTCTTGCAAAGAGACTAAACCCTGATATAAAGTACTAATAATAAAGGTAGTGTCCCAGAATACCATGCTGTATCCCATACTAGATGCTCCAGTAGGCAGTTATACTGCAAATCCCTAAATTAAAAAATTTACTTATATATCTATATGTAAATCAGCTCCACAGCACTCATAGATATCTGGTATCACCTTCAATTGGCTATACTATTGAATATCAATTGTCTCCACTGTAAGCATGAATTGCAGCTATCACCCTCCAAGGTGGGTATGAACTACAGCTATCACCAGTTGTCAGTTGTCATTCCTTGCACCACTTTTGGCAGGTACTAAACACTTTGAAAGATTTAAATAGTAAGAGCACTCAATAAGTTAAAATGTTACCACAAATATATATGGATACAATCCGAAAATAGAAATAGGAATAAGTGCTGTTTGACGGTAATATCCACGTCTTGGGATATATGTAGATCCACAATTGTATGTGTCCGAACGACTCCAGCATATAAAATAAAGCAGAGAGGGTCTAATAGTGCAATATGTTAAAATATATAAGGTGCACAAAGCAAAGTATCCTACTTACACTTTGGAGAACAATAAACTTGCTCTGGTGGTATAAAGCCTTGGTGGTATAATCCCCACCCGAGGATGTGCAGGAACCAGGATATTTGTTCAGCAGCAAAACAACTAATTGGATATGTTGTTGAAGACAATACATTTTATTTTTATATATAGTAGTTAAAAGTAATATTACAAGTAAATGAAATACAAGAATAACATTTTTAGATATAAAGAACGTCTCTAAGGTCACACTTTACGCTTTTCTCCCAGCAGGGCTTCCTCAGACGTGTCACTTGTTAAAAGTAATATTGCAGTAAATAAAATATAAGAATAAAATATATAGATATAAAGAATAGTGATGTACCGAACGGTTCGCCGGCGAACGGTTCCTGGCGAACATAGCATGTTAGCCACGGCGGGCGAACATATGCGCGGTTCGACCCGCCCCCTATTCGTCATCATTGAGTAAACTTTGACCCTGTACCTCACAGTCAGCAGACACATTCCAGCCAATTAGCAGCACACCCTCCCTAGCAGACCCTCCCACCTCCTGGAAGGCATCCATTTAGATTCATTCTCAAGCTGCATGCTTAGTAAGGAGGGAAAGTGTAGCTGCTGTTCATAAGATAGGGAAAAGCATAGCTAGGTTAGGGATAGGGTATGCTTTTTTTTGATTTTTTTTTTCTATGTAATGTAATTGCACTTAGTTGTCTGCCACTGCTGCCAGCTTCTGTGTCAGGCTCACAGTGCATTTCCCCAGTCAGTGCCACCAC
>OW240923.1:43788334-43818838 GCA_933207985.1 Pelobates cultripes
CAGCCTCTTCTTCCTGGAGGATATGCTGCAAGCCTGTTGAACGAGGTGACCTTGCTCGGGTCCCAGGTGTACGGTTCCTAAAATGGCTGCCATATACACGTCCACTGATAGGAGACGCGGAAGGTATTAAACTGATCAGAACAATACTAAACACACTACAAATAAGGTTTCTCTCCTGTATGGCTCCTCAAATGATGCTTAAGATTAGAAGCGGTTGAAAAGCATTTCTCACACTCCGAACAAAAATATATTTTTTTAACATTCTCTCCACTTTGAATGAAATGACGTTTGGGAAGAGATTAACATAATTAAACACAGGCAGTAAAAATACAGTTTTTAGCCATACACTGTAACTTTAAAACTACACATCCCATCTTCATAATTACATATTTGGAATCAGCACACTTAAAACATAAACATAACCAAAAATCAGCCAAATCCATCCAGGGGTTAAAAAGTTAGCTGAGGTCCCTTTATGACCGACCGCAAGCACATTTTCCTGCCCAAAACAGTTCCATAGATTTGGGCTGTGAGGTCGGTCTATTTCAGGCTGAACGACCTTCAAGTCCCATCGCCGAATGGGACTTAGTCTCTGCAGCTGAAATAAGGCTGAAAACAACGGCTGAAAAAAAGACTAAGTCCCATCGCCGAATGGGACTTAGTCTCTGCAGCTGAAATAATTTCCCATTTACTGAACCAAGTGGGGAATAGCAAGGCAGGCACAAAGGGTTTGCACCAGGTCTGGGGACACAGGGGACACCGTCTTAAAGGGGCCGTGTCCCCAACAAGTCTGGGGACACGGCCTTAAAGGGGCAGTGTCCCAATCTTCCTGATGCCCAAAAAAAAGGTGTTTAAAGGCCAGCACCAGTCACATAAAGAGTCCATATAAGCCCCAATATGCCCACCTACAGTCTTAAAAGCCATACACACCCAAATAAAAGTGCATACATTTTCACAATCTCCCAGGGGCCATAGTCATGTGGGGAGGAGGCTGCAACAGGCTTCTCCACAACCCAGGGAAGCAGGGCAATATGCCATTTAAAGGGCCCGTTACAAATAGCAGTTTGTAACAAGGTGTCAATCCATATCTGCCAATTGACCCGATGTAGGGGGACCAGTCCCTATTCTGCTCTGTGTCAGTGTGTATCAGGGAACCCTAGGACAGGTGTCAATCCATATCTGCCAAGTGACCCGATGTAGGGGGAACAGTCCCTATTCTGCTCTGTGTCAGTGTGTATCAGGGATCCTTAGGACAGGTGTCAATCCATATCTGCCAAGTGACCCTATGTAGGGGGACAGTCTCTATTCTGCTCTGTGTCCGTGTGCATCAGGGGCTCTGAGGACAGGTGTCAATCCATATGTCAAGGTGTCAACATGTCATATGTCAGGTGTCAATCCATATTGATTGTGATTTAGGAATGTTAGGTGATTTCTGCCTTTATGGATTAAAACCAGACTCTGTATCAACTGTGTAATTTTCCATGGGAGTTTTGCCATGGATCCCCCTCCGGCATGCCACAGTCCAGGTGTTAGTCCCCATGAAACAACTTTTCCATCCCTATTGTGGCCAGAAAGAGTCCCTGTGTGTTTTAAAATTCGCCTCCCATTGAAGTCTATGGCGTTTCGGGCGGTTCGCCGGTTCGCGAACATTTGCGGAAGTTCGCGTTCGCCATTCGCGAACCGAAAATTTCGGGTTCGCGACATCACTAATAAAGAACTTCTCTAAGGTCACACTTTACGCGGGGAGTATTTATGTTATAATATTAGCATATAATATGTCCAACAGCAGTTTACAATGGACTTTCCAATATGGCGGTTTGAAGACTTCCAGCTCCCGTCATGATGTCACGATGCAAAACGCAAGCGCCGGATGCGCAATGATGATGTAAGCAGAAATAGGAACCGGAATCCACCAAGAAAGGGCGCCAAAATTTCATTTATAAACAGAATCGCGGAGGAGAACAGCACTATCACTTTTGAGGAAGGCTCTATGCCGAAACACGTCAAGTGGCAAGCAACCAGTGGACCTTGTTTTTATATTTTTACATCTTTATGTTGAAATTATAAGTCATGTTTTTTCATCTTGATCCTGCATCCTGGATTTTTAAGAGGAAATATTGATAACACAGCCGGGAGATATTCTGACTACAACATGGATCCACTGTATCTGTTGTATTCTCTGCTTTATACCTTTAGTCTGAGCCAGCTTTTTCCAAGTGGCTCAGCAACATGTGAGATGGAACAGTAAAATGTGGTTTTAATATATGTGTTTACTATATTACCATATGGTCTCTATTTCTATTTCTATTTTAGGATTGTATCCATATATTTTTGTTGTAGCCTTTTAACTTATTGAGTGCTCTCGCTATTTTATTCCTTCACATTTTGCACACAGGTGATAGTAGCACTGTATTTTACCATTTCCAATTGTATCATTGTATATTTTGAACAGGTACTAAAACACTGCTTACTGGGAACACACAAGACTTGCCATTTTGGAAATGCCCTGACCCAGTTGTCTAGCAACTTGTCAAAGTCACTCAGGTCGTTCCACTTGCCCATATCTCACTTGCTGCCTAATATATTCTACTCTTTCACAGGTGCCACTGTAACAATACAATCAATGTTATTCACATCACCTGTCAGTGGTTTTAATGTTGTGGTTGATCAGTGTACGTGACATGCTGTCCCTGCTATTTTATCATTTGGGATTAAGACATGCAGACTGATATTAAGATGCTTTTTATATGCATAAAAGACACATTTTTAGGAGCAAATACATAACAATATTTTTGTACAAAATAATCCTTTTTCACAATTTTTAATCAATACATATTTCTGTAAAATAAGCTGTTTCAATGATCTAATGGTATGATAAAAATACATTTTCACATCAGCAATGCACTTCCACTGTTATTTCACACTGCATAAAACTAAGATTCGACAAACTCTTCAATATTTTCTAGATGTGTTGGTCATCATCCTACAATTTAACCTTCTAGTTTAAAATAAGGACACTGTAGTCAGCCAAAGAAGCTGCCTTTTCTGATTGACATTTCACTTGTTCTTGTCAGCAACTGTAAGGGTAAAATTAAATTACGGTTTATGCAAGTGTAGCAAAATGCATCCAATGGCAAGCACTTAATTAAATTATTAAAGACAGCTTCTCAGCTTTTGCTATTGTCTATCTTTCACAACACTTGTGAAATGTTAATTAAGGATTTCTCAGCTTTTATTCTTGGAAAGGTAAACTTATATATGCACATGCTTGTGTCTATGTCAAAAAAATATATAATAATAAAAATGCAACACAAAATGTTAATGCACCTTTCATAATATAGAAATATGTGCAAGCATGTGAATATTGTTGGTAAAGAACTATATAGCTCTATGACTATGTATGTGTGTGTATTCACATACAGATTTGATAAATATAAAGCGCTATGCATAAAAACCCTGAAAGATTGTATTTTGAACATTTCCATACTGGTTTCTTACTTTATCATGCTTCATCATTGTATCGGTCACTATTACATTATTCCATGTGTTGTTCTGTCCATGCAAGGTCCCTGAATCTCAGGATTAAGGGGTACTTCTCTGCCCCTGCCCCCCTCCTGAGACCCGCTCCCATATATTGTTCCTAGAGACCACTACTGGACAGAGCTTCTAATGATTAATAGGGAGCTATGATCAGGTACCCAACTGCAGGATAAACATAAAGATTTCTGTATTTTATTTTTTCATACCTCACAAATATTTATGTGTTAAATAGAAGGATAGGTAAATATAAAATTAAACACTTTGGCAAGTGGCAGTTCTTCTTTAATTGTGTGCGCACCTGGGACCTCATCCTTTACATCTACCAAAACTGTAACACTTTAGTTTATTCTACACAGTATTTGTTTATGTTTTGGTCTGAATGTTATTACCATTACTGCATTGCAAAATAGATAGTAGGCTTCATTATATTGTGGATGTATTTTATAATAGTGGATTCTCTTTTAAAACAAAGGATACTGTTACAGGAAGAAGACTATTAAAGTGCGGGGAGTATGTCCAATCAGTGTGTCCCAACAGAATCGAGTCAACACTTCATCATTTTTACAATCATCAAAATCTATAATGGTAAAGCAGAAGTGCAGGGCTAGATTTTAACATTAATATACAAATAGCTGAGTGAAGGATCTACCCTTTATTCAGATCATTAAGCAATAATAAAATTATAGATCTCCATATATACAAGTTATAATTTTCATTTTATTTAATGTTGAACATGGTAAGGTTTCAACTCAATGCGTTTATAAAGCCTCTGTTTAGAAAAATACACACAAAAGAAATGTAAACGGATGGAATACAAAGTATCACTTTAATATGCATGAGTTGTGAAACTTTTTCATTTTGTCATTTTATCATCAGTTTCTGACTTATTTAGCTGTAAATTTTCTTCATATACATATTGAAATTTAATGGTGGATTTCACAAGCCTGACATGCCCTACCTGCGTAGTTTGTTTGATATGACCTGGCTTTTCTAAAACCATGTTGATTCCCACTTCATTTCCTATGCAATTTATTCAGTATTGTTTCTAAAATATTTAAAGATTTTTTCCACCTCATTTTTCATTATTTATAGATTCAAGATTTTGTCGTACTTCTGCCTCATCACACCTGAAGTCCACATTATTATGATAAAAGAATATGGCCATGTTTATTCTTACCTTCACCAAATTTGGATTTTAAAATAGACATACGCTATTGCCAGGAGGTTTACCATTACTTATCACATCACATCGAAGCATGGGATTAAAGGTTATCAATCCAAAAATATGCAAATAGAAAAATAAATAAAATGTAAACATGGGAGATGTATAAATGTACAGATACAATTGTAATAAATTTGTGCATGATTTCAAAGTAATCACTGAGAAGTAAAGGGGATAAAATAGTATTATTTCTCCTGTGGTTATCTCTTAACATATCTACAACTATGAGCAGGGGTGAGAAACCAACTTATGATCTCTCTCCATTAAATATCAATCTGACTGGGAGGCATGCAGGCTCTGTTGCAGCATCCACCAAATGCTCTCTACATGGTGCCTGAATTGAGTGAATACTAGTAGTTACTGGGCCAATTTTTGCAAATTCTGCAGTGCAATAAATACCATTAAGTGTCCTGCTTTGTAAAACCACTCTTGGTGGCCACAGAATATCAGAAATGTAGCCACTGTTTCAAATAGCACAGACTGTCAGCTCTCCAAATTCTTCTCATTTTAATTATTCTTCATTTTGTAAGAATAACTAAAACGAGAAGAATTTGGAGAGCTGAAGAGTCTGGAGCATTCTTCAAAAAAACATGCAAAGCATGAAATACAGAGGGAAAAAATACAGAATAATTTTGAAGAAGACAAACAAGATAAGGCAGAAGATGGAGACTTAAATGAGCCCTGCTGTAGGAAATAGAGGAAAAGAGTCATGCATAATGATTAAGGTTTTTCAAAGGTTGAATTACATCAACATGACAAAATTATACTCATTAAGGGACTTCCTCTTTCACTGATTTTTGATTTATTTCAAACTACTGTGTGCAAAATATGACTTAGGAAAAACTTTTTTTTTTCACATATGAGGAATCATATAGTATAACATCTGATCTGACAGGTCACAGTAAGTGTACTAATGATACAATGTCTAAAGTTAATGTGGAAAATGCAACATTAGGATTTTGGCCATGTTGCTGATATTGGTCTCTTGCAATGGTATGCATCATTCGGTACTCAAGATGTCGTAGACTACTTCTTCCATAATGCTCTTACAGCCATATTGCTAGCAAAGCATCAGGGGAGATTTAGTATACAATATCTGGAGTACCGAAGGCTGCCTATTGCTGGTATTGCATATATTTTAACACCACTGGTTCATTTAATTTGTTTTTAGTGCTGATATTGTATACATTTTAAGGAAAGAAAGGCATGCTGGTCACTAGGAACACTCTGTAAATCGTAGTCAGCTGCCATTTCAATAGTACAAAAAATACACAGATAAGATAAGAGATGAAGTGTCAACTGAGTGTAGAAATGACAGCAGGCTGCAAACACTAATAGTAAGGGTTACCCTCAACCCCTTACTGAACAATATAGAGAAAATAATATACACAAAATATAGGTTGCGTCAATATAAAGTCCAGTTAGTCCACATTTGCTGGAGTCTGTTCTCAACTAGTAATCATCCAGACTTTAAATGGTGAAGTATATGAAATAAAAGCAGAAAATGACCAGTGATAATGCAGAGCATATGGAACAAAGTGCAGGACATACAACAATAATGTATATGGTATATCACTCACATTTGAAAGAGCTATGAGATCAGTTTTGAGTTTAACAGCATGCAGCGGTATATTATATCCCAGGGATATAATGTTGGGTAGATTCTTCAAGTAGTAATATCCAAAGTTTCCTTATAAGGTAAGTTTTTTAACGCCAGGAACAGAAGAAGATAAAAAAAATAATAATAAAAGCAACTAAACGCATACAATGTGTAATAAATTGTCACTAGTATTGAATGCCAAATATACTTTAATGCTTTAAAAACAAAGATTAAAACAACAAAATGCTTTTCACCAACTGGGGGCTTTCTCAATTCTTCAATGGTAGCATGCAAGAGTGGTAGAGTGATAGAACTATGTTCCTGCTGAAAATAAGTCAGGGTTCGCCTTCTATCATGGAAAAGAAAGGTCCATCTAAAGTGATCAGCTTGGCAATAACACAAGTGATTTTGTGAGTTTGCTATTGTGGCATACTTCTGGCTTTAAATCCAACAAAACTTTCAAGAGTGAGTTTACGGACATGTCTCTGGGATGAGAAAAACTTGTAGTCTGCCTGACCCTGTTGTCTGGAGGTAGTAAGCTCTACATCTCTACTACTCCGCCTAAGGGTGGCTGTAGTGGAGGAGGTGTTGATGATTGTAATTGGTTGTGCCGAATAATATACAGCACAAGTCAGCTTCATCCCTCAGTAATACAAACTTGTAGTGTCTTTGCAGATGTTGCTTCATAAAGGCACTAGTAGATGACCTATCACTCTCCACTAATCACTTCCTTGAAGCACAATTTGCACTTTGCAATTCATCCTTTTGGGAGGCTATCACAGTAATGCAAAACTTTGCTTTGGCACAATTTATTAGAATCAACCCTTCACCTTGTGGCTGATGAATGGTGGATTTGCAACAGAGGCTGTGAAAGCTGTCTTAACACTAACTTCTACAATTAGTTGACTAATGATAATGGGAAAGGAGGTGGTGGTATAATAATAACCTGACTGGGTGAACTACATCTGACACTGGTAGGAGATGATGCTCCATCTGTTTCCTTAAATGAGGCAATTCAACTGCAGTTAGAGACTGACTTAATTAAAGTAGTACTGCTGCATTTGCTTTCCTCTCTGGATGCTCCTCTGGTAATTTATCTTTATCATGATTAATATGTTCCCGGTGTCTCTATTCTATGAGAGGTCCTGAAGAACCCACTGCCTGTTTGAGAAAAACGCACAGTGGACCACTATTTTTTAGCAGCTTCCACTTATCTAGTGCACCTAAGACATCTGTAGACCGAGGGATACCTGATGGAGCTGATTTGTGTAAGTATTTGGTGATATCTTGGATAATAATGTCTTGATCTTCAGGTCCATGCTGTGGCCCTAGTAATCATAGAATCTTTACAGAGGTAATGGGCATATAGGTCTGTTTATTGTAGGAATATTTAATAGGAGCTATTGGGGTTTAAGGAACTATTGCACTGACCTGTGGATATATTTAGAAGGTGTATACATAGTAAGGATCTATTTTGTGGATTCCAGGTTGAGGTTATGATCTTTCTTCGTTACCATCTCTGCCTTTGCCTATATATAGGAATATAAAGCAAATTGTTCCATATTATTGCTGCCTCTGAATAATTTATTTCTACTTAATGTATCTAAAAATTATATAGAATACTGTATCCTCATGCTATAAACCAATGTTGTATAATAGTTTTTTGTTTTGTTTTTTGGACACTATTGTAATAGATTATTTGTATCCATCTCTCTGATTCATAAAAAAACAAAATTTCCATTGGGACTTTGTGCTTATGTTCTGGCATAGTACCAAGTTTGATACTTTGTATGAGATTAGTAGTAACCTTTTAAATCAGTTCAGCCATCATACGTTTGATAGTAAGGAGTGCATTAGCTATCTATTTATGTTCTTAGTACTTTTCTATCGCTTCTAATCTACTTACCAGGCTTCACTGCATTCCAAACTCACTTGATTTGTGTTTCACAATTTCTTTTCATTATTTTTTGTGCCTAAAATAAATAAATCACTCAGTGATCTCCCAGGTCGGCCAATAGTCTCTGGTAGACAAAGTCTTACTTTTAAGTATGTCTAGATTAATAGACCAATATTTGAAACCTTATAGCAATAGCATATTTAGACGTTACTAAGCAGGTTCTAATATAGATCAATAAAGTAATCTGCCTTATGGAATTATTTACAAGTACAGGTTCCTTACCATCAATTCCACTTGGCTGTGACTTGAATCCTATGGAATACTTCTTGAAAAATAGATTAAGATGTTTATGAACTCACACTTTTTTATTTATTTAAAAAATATTATTTTTTTATAAAGACTGCTACCTGCAAAGATTGGGTTTCAAAAGTGGGGTTACATTTTGCATCTTCTTACTGGAGGTGGTAGTTGCTTTGATTGATGTATGATCTGGTATGGGAACTACTTTGATAATTTGTTGTTACTTTAGAATGGCAACATGCAAATTTGGGAAACCGTTCTCTTTATATCAGTGAAAACACCCTTAATTTGAGATTTACAATGCTATTGGATTAAAAGACAATAAAGTGTATGAATTTGCAACTGCAAGGTAATGAAGACATGGATTATATTAATACCACAATTTATTGGAAAAAGACAGCAAGCAGTGCTTTACTGCATGTAGAGAGCTGTCATCTGAAACACGCCATTAAAAGCATTGAATATAGCCAGTGTATTAGGATTAGAGAGACTATAGTCAGATTTGGAAAGTAAATCAATGAAATAGAAAGGTTTAAAAAGAGAGGCTACAATTGCCAGAATGTTTAAATTGTGTATCAGACAGTGGAAAAGAAAGATGGAGACAATATCTTGAAAGAAAATGAGGTAAATAAATTAAAGACACCAAATGAAAATGAAGGCTCTATAAATTGTGCCATTGCATTTAATATATATTTAGTACACAACATAAATCTTATGACTTGTGATTTTTAAAAGTTCCCTGTTTATACTCTATCTACAGTTCAGTATATACTCATAAAGTTAAGGTTCTAAATTTAGATTGTAAGCCAACGGGCAGGGCCCTCTACCTGTTGTATCGGTCTGTTCTTATTGTGTTGTCTTTCCCAATTGTACGGCGCCGTGGAATATGTTGGTGCTTTATAAATGCCAGTAATAAATAAATAAATGTAATACCCTCCAAGCCCTCCCTGCCACATATTCTTCAACCCATAGGCTCCTCATACCACATATCTTACATTCCCAGGTCCCTTATACATAATTTTCCTTCCTGCATGCCCCTCGATGCCACATGTTCTATACATCAAGTCCCCGTAGTTATAATTTTCACTAACTATAACTATATTTCTCATGTATTTAGGTACTTTAATAAATCACAATTATTGGAGAATCAGGAAAAAACATGCAATGTTTCGATCTCAACTAAGATTTTTTTGTTTGTTCATAAAAAAAGATATGCCACTTTTATTTCCCCCTTAAGGTTTAATTAAAACACAGAAAAATGTAGTACATAAGTGACAGTATTTCCCAATACAAAGCTGCAGGTATAGCACTAGTGAAAAAAAAAAAACTTTGTGCAAACAATTTTCGTAAGACAATTTAGCAAAATCTCTATTTGTCCTTAAATAGAGGGCCGAGCAATATACACATAACTACCACCTGCTGAGACACATCTAAACCATTCTAGGGTCGCTCAGGTTTAGGTCAATGAAAAAACCTGTACATAGCTAGGAATCAAAGGAAACTTATAACAAATGGACATAATGATCTTATTCCATAAGATACTCAATTAAATCCCAATAAACACTTGCGGCAAGAAGACACTATTCTGAGAGGATCCTAACCTCTAAGAGAAACTGAATCCAATAGGGTATAAACCTGGACACACAGATGTCATTTCACAAACTTGCTTAAATGCCTGATTTTTGTGGGCCACACTGTCCATTTACACAGCTACTAAACAAAACTCACACGGAATACCTTACCGCAACGCCCTATGCCATTTTTCCACGCTGCAAAGGAGAAACGGACAAATGCAGATATGAGCCCACCACCCACCCCCGGACCTCAACTGGGCTTGACTGCTTGGCGACCTTGTGCCTCCAGGTGTGCCTGTGCCTCACGCTCCACAACCTGATCTTAACACAGCCATGGGATGGAAGTCTTAGAAGCCGCAGCCTGACCTACCCACAGGGTCGTGAGAATTCGGGGCCCTTCTCCAGCAGCAATAACAGCCCACAATGGCGGTGCAGAAGAGCTGTGATGTATCAGATACTCCACCTGAGTCACTCCCACATATGAGCTGACAGGACTGGAATGCACACCTACAGACACACAAGGTGGGTCAGCACCTGTAACAAAACTTCCACAACCTTGTAGTGGAGATAAAAAAGCTACTTGCGGCAGATGTGGTGCTCCTTAAGGGAGACATGCAAACAGTCACTGATCAGGTGAAGATGATATTGAGGCCTCTAAACAGGGACTGTCATCATTAAAAGACACTGTACACACCCTGCAGGCATCAAATCATGCTCTGTCGCTCCACTATACTACACTGGACGACAGATCTCGACGCAACCATTTAAAAGTCATACCTGATGCTGTCACGCCAGAAGAATTCCCACACTATGTGAGGCATCTTATAGCCTCGGTCTTACCTCCAAGCAGGCCAAAAAGTTTTCCTTAGATGGAACTTATTGTCTCATGAAGTTTGGAAGAGTGCCTACCTCTGCAGTACGGGACAACATTGTCCGCTGCTCTCAAGCCCAAGATAAAAGAATGCTACTAACAAGACTGAAGGACAAGATACCACTTACCTTTGAAGGCTATGATCTTACATTCTATCAAGACCTCACCCAGTCCACCTAACAGTGGAGGCAGTCTTTGAATACTGAGAAGGTTTATATTCAACAAGGTTTGAAATAATTCGCACCTATGTCGTTTATATCAGTGGAGCGCTATAAGTAGAATAAGAAGAAAAAGAGTGGTATTCGCTTACTCCAAATGCAATGATAGATTGTAGGTGAAACATAAATATGGGAGAGATAGCAGAAAAACATAGCATAAATCCGTGTTGGATATGTGGAATATACCAAAAACCAAGATGTGTGAACTCATATTGAAAAGAGCCTCTATAGGGACAGGCACAGATCACATCAGTTTCTGTGCTGTCTGGTGGCACTTTACCCTTTGATGCCAACCAATATCCTCAAAAGATAAAGAGTGAAAATAGAGACCACTTATGGTGTAGTACGTTGTGACAAAAGGTGCTTAGACTATAAAGTTCAAGTAATTGCTCACCTTTGCAGAGCCAGTAGAACCTGGCTCTGGGTAAAATAGCCTGGATGTCTGTAAAGAGGGCACCACCCTTCTTTAGGAAGCAGTAGGGGAGGAAGCCGAGGTAGGACTAAAATAATTATTTATTAATTTTAAAAAACACATATAAAATTTAAAAAAATTAATAAATAAGAAGTAAATCTTTAACGAACATATTTAACTTTTTTAGAGTGGCAGGTAATTAGATCTTTAATTTCATATTTTTCTACTATGTTGGATAATTTATTAAATTCACTTTGATATCTCTTTCTATTTCCCGTATTCTTACAGGCAATGCAAACTCCACATCTGTAGAAGCCTGCCAGTTCATTAAACAAATTAAATTTATTTTTGGACTTAATATGGTTATGCACCAGATTCCTTTTTAAGTTTGGGACTCCCCTATATGTTTGTGGCAGACCGTCTGGCATCCTGACTGGGTACCTCAGCCAATCGCTTCTTCCTAGTATCACCGAGTACTGTAAGCACCTCGATGGATACCATAAGCAACGTAGTCCACTTAGCTGCCACAGCTTGGCTGGGGTCTCGCCGTCCCTTCCCACTCTAGACCAACACCTGGATCCAGCTCCCAGTGGGAAGACCTCTCCTTCAAGAGAGTATAGCAGGTATAGTAATCCAAAAAGCAGTATAGCAAGTGATTATAGCATGTATAGCTTTCCCCCACAGACATTAGTAGAGACTGAATGCTGGGGGCAAACTGTTTTATTGGAGGCCACACACAGCCTTTTATGCAAAAGCCCCTGCAAGAGGTTTACAATACGAGAATACAGGGAAATCCCTCCCATGATCCTTTGTGCCTGAAAGAAATGATCTGAGAAGCAACCATATAATTAAATTATCTCTTAAGAACAAAAAACATATTATTTATAAACATCCCAAAAGTACCCCAAAATCCATAGAAACCACACAAAAGTTACATTCTCGGATAGCCCCGTTCTGGGTTACCAACATATCCAAAAATCACCCAGATTGGTTCAGTGGTTCGGTTTTTCCATGGAAGTCAATTATTTGACCGACCACACACATGGTCCTATGCCCAAAACATTTCCATGAAATCAGTGTAACGGTCAGTCTCTTTCGGGAGAATAAAAAGGCATAAAATATCAAACTGAATCCATAGTTAACATGTGTAGCTTGTTCACCTTGTTCGTGGGAATGATTCCACCTAACAGTGCCCTTTAAGTTGTATAGAACCGAACACAGGCGATGCTGCCCGCGTTCATGCGAACAAGATGACCTCCCCCTCATGGTCATTCATCCGAATTGCGGCCACCCAGACGAACAATTAGAACACTGCGGTGGAACACGTTACAAGGTGTCAATTGGGCTTAACAAGCACACTACTTCATGCTGTTGTTCGGTTCCCGAACTATATAATCCCAAATCACACGAACAGAGCTTTTTAAAATTTATTTTGCAGGGCCCATAGTCCTGAGACAAGAGGCGGGCAAGCAGGCTCCTCCAGGAGCACGTGGAGAGGTTATGTTCGCCACAATGTTATTATTGGCTTACACGCTATGATTAATTGGAAACGCTCTGTGATATTACTTTCCCCCGTGATTTTGGTACCTCATTGGATAAGGACTATTTGAATGGACCAATCAAATTACCCGGCGGGGGTATTTAAAGACAAGAGGAAGAGCTGTGATTATACACTGGTTGAGAAAGCCCAGTGATCTGGGAGAAATGCGTCTCGGCAAGAGGAGCCTTTATGGGACATGTTTTTCTATGTTTGTTAAAGATTTACTTCTTATTTTGTTCATTTTAATTTTATATGTGTTTTTCAAATTAATAAATAATTATTTTAGTCCTACCTTGGCTTCCTCCACTACTGCTTCCTAAAGAAGGGTGGTGCCCCCTTTACAGGCACCCAAGCAATTTTACCCAGAGCCAAGTTCCAATGGCTCTGGAAAAGGTGAGCAATTACTTGCACGTTATAGTCTAAGCACCTTTTTTTACAACATACTACACCATAAGTATTTTCATTCTTTATCTCCTGAGGATATTGGTTGGCATCAAAGGGTAAAGTGCAGATGGCACAGAAGCTTATGTGATCTGAGCACACTGTCCCTATAGTGGCTTAGTGTGAGATCACACCTCATAGTTTTTGGTATATTCCACATATCCAACACAGATTCATGCTATGTTTTTCTCCTCTCACTCCCATATTTATGTTTCACCTACAATCCATTATTGCATTTGGAGTAAGTGAATACCACTTTTTTTCTGCTTAACCTACGCATAGCGCTGAATAATTTCAAATCTTGTCAGATATAAACGTTCTCTGTATACAGGGCCGGCCTTAGGGGTGTGCGAGCTGTGCGACCGCACAGGGCGCCATGGAACAGGGGGCGCCCTGTGGCCGACACAGCTCACTCATGGCCGGAGTGCAGGGGAGCTAAAAGAGGTACCTGGCTGGAGGATTAATTGTTCTCCACCCAGGTCTATTTAAAAAAAAAAAAATCGCGGCAGAGGGGGCGGGGTTTACCGAGCGGCGGAGGCGGGGCTTATCGAGAGGCGGAGACGGGGCTAATACCTCCCGAAGCCCCTGCTGTACAGGAAGAGGGAAAGATGCTTCCCCATCAGCCAACTGCATCCACTGGAAAGAGGTAAGTGTGTGTGTGTGACTGTTTGCCTGTTTGTGTGACTGTCTGTCTGTGTGTGTGTGTGACTGTCTGTCTGTGTGACTGCCTGTCCTTGTGTGTGTGTGTGTGTGTGTGTGACTGTCTGTCTCTGTGTGTGTGTGTGACTGTCTCTGTGTGTGACTGCCTGCCTGTGTGTGACTGTCTGTGTGTGTGACTGTCTGTGTGACTGCCCATGTATGTGACTGCCCATGTATGTGACTGCCTGTGTGTGTGACTGTCTGTCTGTGTGACTGTCTGTCTGTGTGACTGCCCGTGTGTGTGACTGCCTGTGTGTGTGAGACTGTCTGTCTGTGTGACTGTCTGTGTGTGTGACTGACTGCCTGTATGTGACTGCCTGCCTGCCTGTGTGTGTCTGTCTGTAACTATCTGTCTGTGTGTGACTGCCTGCCTGTGTGTGTGACTTTCTATCTGTGTGACTGCCTGCCTGTGTGTGTATAACTGTCTATGTGTGTGTTACTGTGTGTCTGTCTGTGTGTGTGACTGCCTATGTGACTGTCTGTCTGTGTGTGTCGCTGTAGTTGTGCCATTGTTTGTGCCTGTGCCTGTATGTGTGACTGCCTTTAACTGAGTGTGTGTGTACATGCCTGTAACCGAGTTTAAATTTCCCCCACCCCTTCCTGTCAAGGCCGCACTTTGACTGACAGACGCACACTCACTGACGACACATACACACTCACTGACGACACATACACACTCACTGACTGACACATACACACTCACCGACTGACACATATACACTCACTGACCAACACACACATTCACTCACAGACACACACACATTCACTTACAGACACACACAATTACACACTTACAGACACACACATTCACTTCAAAATAAACACTCACAGACACACACACAGACATTTCCACTAACACTCACAAACTAATATTTTTTACATTTATTTTAAATCCACCCAGCCTCCTGGGAAAGCTGGAGTGGATTTCTTACCAGCAGTCCAGTGTGGCTGCTGGGCAGGCAGGCAGGGGGCGCACAGGCTGAGTAAGCAGCGCTTAGTGATGCCGGGAGCCGGACTGACGTCATATTCTGGCTCCCGGCTTCATTAAGCGGCGCAGAGGAAGCTGAGCAGGAAGAGCTCAGGTGAGCCCCCCAGGATGCGAGGCAAGCAAGGGATCTGCCTGGGGGTTTGGAGGGATGCTTTTTTTTGCCGCCCCCTGCAAAGTGGCGCCCAAGGCAGATGCCTTTTTTGCCTCGTGATACACACGTCCCCGGTGCCTGTGTGTGTTACTGTATTCAGGCAACTTGGTGGGAGGTGGGGGGGGCGCCGTGAAGACTTTTTGCACAGGGCGCCTAATTGCCTAAGGCCGGCCCTGTCTGTATATATATATATATATATATATATATATATATATATAATATAGTGGGTTAGAGAGGTTCTCACTAGAGTGTGTAGCAGCTGTCACTTATACACTGTTTGCACAATAATAATTTAAGCACACCATTCACAGCTTTTTGGTATTTGTACACGGTCTTTGAATCCTGTTGCAAGCCAATTGAGAGCAGCTGGAGTGGAGTACCGATGGAGGTCGCCAAGGTTCTTTGTGGTCACACATATTGGGATAGTACACAAGATTTCCATGCATGCTGAATCTCTGGCTCTCCTTAGGTCTCTGGGCCTATCCATTCCGCTGGTTGAATCTGACAGACAGCAGGCCACTTATGTTTGGGATCCATCTCAAATTTTCAGTTTTCTACCCTAAAGTAATTCTGCCCAGACACCCGGAACTCGAGTTGCAATGTTTAAAAGCAGTTTGAGTTTATATGTTTAGTTAGCTATTTGAGTTCACTACTTTTCATTTTAAGCTTCCCACCCTATATGTAACCTCTTACACCGGAGCTCTGATGACATGGGCCTACCCTGTTTTAGTAGGTATCGTGCTCCACACCTACTCTTTACCCCCCCCCCACTACCACCACCACGGTTAGGGGTTACCCCGCAGCCAGCCTGCTCTTGTAACTATAGCTAAGGTTGTATCTGAACCTTCACACCTACCTATTGTAGTTTCACTCATGACTGCTTAGTTTCCAACTCAGGCTGTCCCTTCACCACAGTAGAATCTTCCTGAATATAAATATTAATGCTTGGTTCTCACATACAAATTTCTATCTTGAATGATATCTAATGTCATACTTTGCACCTATGTTTATGGCATACTACTGTTTATTGTCTTACTGATCAAGCATTGATAAGAAAAATAGTAAAACTATATTGACAGTAATAATAATAATAATAATAATAATAATAATAAAGATATAATAATAAATGCCAGAAAGAAAAATAAAAAAGCATAAATATAAAAGAAATAACCTTTAAAATACAATATGATGACCATATTGCTACAAAGAATGTAGCAAAAATATAGCTACAAGGCAAAGTGTCTAACACATATTAGTATCTATGAAGGTGAAATCATAATAATGAATAAACATACAAATAGAAAAAAGATAAATCCTTTTCTACATTTAAACCATAGGATATTCTGTTTTTTAATGTGAAAATTTCTGTCATAGACAGAATACAGGGAGTGCAGAATTATTAGGCAAATGAGTATTTTGACCACATCATCCTCTTTATGCATGTTGTCTTACTCCAAGCTGTATAGGCTCGAAAGCCTACTACCAATTAAGCATATTAGGTGATGTGCATCTCTGTAATGAGAAGGGGGTGTGGTCTAATGACATCAACACCCTATATCAGGTGTGCATAATTATTAGGCAACTTCCTTTCCTTTGGCAAAATGGGTCAAAAGAAGGACTTGACGGGCTCAGAAAAGTCAAAAATAGTGAGATATCTTGCAGAGGGATGCAGCACTCTTAAAATTGCAAAGCTTCTGAAGCGTGATCATCGAACAATCAAGCGTTTCATTCAAAATAGTCAACAGGGTCACAAGAAGCGTGTGGAAAAACCAAGGCGCAAAATAACTGCCCATGAACTGAGAAAAGTCAAGCGTGCAGCTGCCCCGATGCCACTTGCCACCAGTTTGGCCATATTTCAGAGCTGCAACATCACTGGAGTGCCCAAAAGCACAAGGTGTGCAATACTCAGAGACATGGCCAAGGTAAGAAAAGGCTGAAAGACGACCACCACTGAACAAGACACACAAGCTGAAACGTCAAGACTGGGCCAAGAAATATCTCAAGACTGATTTTTCTAAGGTTTTATGGACTGATGAAATGAAAGTGAGTCTTGATGGGCCAGATGGATGGGCCCCTGGCTGGATTGGTAAAGGGCAGAGAGCTCCAGTCCGACTCAGACGCCAGCAAGGTGGAGGTGGAGTACTGGTTTGGGCTGGTATCATCAAAGATGAGCTTGTGGGGCCTTTTCGGGTTGAGGATCGAGTCAAGCTCAACTCCCAGTCTACTGCCAGTTCCTGGAAGACACCTTCTTCAAGCAGTGGTACAGGAAGAAGTCTGCATCCTTCAAGAAAAACATGATTTTCATGCAGGACAATGCTCCATCACACGCGTCCAAGTACTCCACAGCGTGGCTGGCAAGAAAGGGTATAAAAGAAGGAAATCTAATGACATAGCCTCCTTGTTCACCTGATCTGAACCCCATTGAGAACCTGTGGTCCATCATCAAATGTGAGATTTACAAGGAGGGAAAACAGTACAGCTCTCTGAACAGTGTCTGGGAGGCTGTGGTTGCTGCTGCACGCAATGTTGATGGTGAACAGATCAAAACACTGACAGAATCCATGGATGGCAGGCTTTTGAGTGTCCTTGCAAAGAAAGGTGGCTATATTGGTCACTGATTTGTTTTTTTTTGTTTTTTTGAATGTCAGAAATGTATATTTGTGAATGTTGAGATGTTATATTGGTTTCACTGGTAATAATAAATAATTGAAATGGGTATATATTTGTTTTTGTTAAGTTGCCTAATAATTATGCACAGTAATAGTCACCTGCACACACAGATATCCCCCCAACATAGCTAAAACTAAAAACAAACTAAAAACTACTTCCAAAAATATTCAGCTTTGATATTAATGAGTTTTTTGGGTTCATTGAGAACATGGTTGTTGTTCAATAATAAAATTAATCCTCAAAAATACAACTTGCCTAATAATTCTGCACTCCCTGTATGGGAGTGATAAAAAATATCTCCTATATGTTGATTTTCTACTACCACTCTCAATGCTAAGTAAGTGCTCTTTTTATATGCATTGCAAACTATGTAAGCAGGCATATCACAAAAAGTGCTTTGTTCTTCCCATCGTGACTGCGGCAAGACTGCATCCTCTTTTCATCCTTTGTGGTACACTGTTAGGGCTATAAATTTTGACATGCATTCCACTAGTCATTGTAGGTTACTTGCTCTTAGGTGCCACTGAGAGAATAGACAACACCACCACCACCCCCACCTATCATATCAATAAGTTTTGTTGTGCACTGGAAAGATGAAGTACCATATTTTTCTGTGTATAAGACTCCCCATGTATAAGAAGACCCCTATTTTTTTAAACCAAATTAAGAAATCAATATTTTAAACATCAAATAGAACAACTTTGATATTTTAGAGGTGATGTCTGAGGAGAACAGCACACTTCTGATTCTCATGCGTCCCCTGTGCTATGGTACTCTGTGAAATTAATGGCTACATTGCTGGGAGACTAAAGCACCCACTATACAGCAGGTTGGGTGAGGGCATGCTGGGACATCACAGCAGTATTCCCGCTGCTCCCTAATCCCCATTTCTTCCCCCATAAATATAAATGAGAAAGCAAGACCTATCTGAGGTGGAGCAAACCTTAATATGGCTGCTTCTTTTATGGTGTGACATGTCTCTGGAGCTCCATTGGTGGTAAGATGCAGCTCCCACGCATATAGGGACCGCTTCCTCCTTGCCACAGCATTCATAAGTGGATCGGCGGGAGGGAGGCCAGGTATGTGTGGGCTGTGGCACACTGAAATGCAGTATGCACCACCTTAACTTAGGCCCCGCACACAAGTGTTTTTTTTTTAACCCCTGAGGTGATATTCCGTGTATAAGACAGCCCCCTAAAAAATTTTGAAAAAACCTATAGTCTTATACATTTAAAAATAAGGTATGCTCCTAATATTGTAGAATAGAATGCAATGATGCTAGTCAATTTGTAACACTATAAAGATTTAGTTTTTCTTTTTTTGGCTTCTCTTTTATTATTATCAAAAGGAGAGATCTAATATGAACTAATCTAAACAAAATGATACATATGTTTATATGAGTCATAGGTAAACACCGCCATAAGTTGTATGGCTCAAGCATTTGAGAAGAACAACTGGTGCAAATATTACTATTTACCATGATTTCAAGATCAAGGAGGCTAAAATAATGGTGGAAAACAGCAAAAAAATAATAGATCTAGTCAACTATAGGGAGATGGTTGGCTGTCCTGTCATTGAATAGCGACTTGCACCGGAACTACCAACAGATGTCGGGTAAAGGCGCCAAATTTAAAGGTTTAAAAGAGAAGATCATGAAGGAGGACAGTAGCAACCCACTTTTGAGAAAGGCGTTAGTTGAAACGTGTTGAGTGGACAGTAGACTTTTGAGTTATATGTGAGGTTATTTATTTTTACCCAATAAATCAATTGTTTTCTTCACCTATTTTGTGCATCCTGGAGTGTTTATGGTGTAAGATCAACTTTACTGAGGCTGGCAAAAGAATACCTTGACCCACTACATCCTCCTTTTTCTTCTTTGTTAGGTGGCTCAGAATCATGTGAGTTGGACCAGCAAAGTGTATATAGATTTTAACTGTGTAACTATATTACCCTAGGGTCTTTTTATATGTGCATCTTTAGATTCCACATCCAACATTTACCATATATACTCAAGTATAAGTCTAGTTTTTCAGCACATTATTTGGGCTGAAAAAACCCCACTCGACTTATACTCGAGTCAGTGTCTGTATTATGGCAATAATACAGACCAGGACCGCCGGGCTCATTACAAGCCCGGCGGTCCTGTTGGGGGCTGGCAGAGAGCTGTTACTTACCTTCCTGCAGCATCTGTCAGCTCCCTTCTCCTCCACTTTAAGTCTCGCGGTGTGACTGCCGCGCGGAGCGTTGCCACGGTAACTCGTGGCAACGCTCTGACCCCGCGGCTCTCGCGAGACTTGCAGTGGAGCTGACCGGACCAGAGAAGAAGGGAGCTGACAGAAGCTGCAGGAAAGGTAAGTAACAGCTCTCTGCCAGCCCCCCTCCTACACAGCCCATCCACTGGACCACCAGGGAATGAGAGCCCCCCTCCCTGGCCAGCTAACAAGCAGGGAGGGGGGATGAAAATAAAAATTGAATAATAAAAAAAAATATTACAATAAAAAAATATTAAAATTAAAAAAGTAAATAATAAAATAAAAAATAATACTAAAATAAAAAAATGTAAATATTAAAATTAAAAAAATTAAAAATAATAAAAATGCCCTCCCCCACCCAGTTCACACACAAACACACGCTCATACAAACACACCCTCTGAATTGTATACACACACACACTGCATTATATACACACACTGCATTATATACACACTTATACAAACACACACTCTGCATTATACACACACTCATGCAAACACACACTCTGCATTATATACACACACACACACTCTGCATTCACACAAACACACACACTCTGCATTATAAAATGCAGAGTGATATTATATAATGCAGAGTGTGTGTTTGTATGAGTGTGTCCGTATATAATGCAGAGTGTGTGATTGTATGAGTGAGTGTGTGTATAATGCAGATTGTTTGTATGAGTGTGTATATAATGCAGTGTGTTTTTGTATGAGTGTGTGTGTATAATGCAGATTGTTTGTATGAGTGTGTGTGTATAATGCAGAGTGTGTGTTTGTATGAGTGTGTGTGTATAATTGCAGAGTGTGTGTTTGTATGAGTGTGTGTTTGTATGAGTGTGTGTGTATATAATGCAGTGTGTGTTTGTATAAGTGTGTGTGTATATAATGCAATGTGTGTGTTTGTATGAGTGTGTGTGTATATAATTATAAAAATCACAGAATTTCATAGCCCCAAGTTTTACCCTCGACTTATCTACGAGGCATAGCATATTTCACAAATGTTGGTCACAAAACTGCCCTCGACTTATACATGAGATCGACTTATACACGAGTATATACGGTACTTGTGGTATTTATGCAATATTGTGTGCTTTCACTTTTGTATTTGGTATATGCTATTGAAACCTGCAAAGAATCCCAGTAGTATGCATGCAGCCCTCTCTTTGTCTCTTCTAGTTGACAGAATTCAGTCCAGATTGTTGCCAAACATGCTGTGTGATATGAAAGAATAGAATAGAAAGAGTTAAAATAAGCATCAGAGTAAAAAACAAGGTTAATTTAGTGACAAACAGTGAGCTTGCTGAAAAAATACTAGCAACTGGGCAGCTATTGCCTCCACCACTAGGAATTTTGTCAGGGGGTTTCAATTTAAAGAGCAGAAGGTGGACAGGCCATATTGACGTTGTGGCAGGCTTATGCAATATATAATCATATAATGTAACTAAAACCCCACTATTGTTTGCCTAGGTAAGGTGTTTTTAAATAAAACTATTACAATCTGTGAGATTTGAAATCATTGTTTAGTGAATAAGCGAGTGCACTGGATTGTGTATTTTGTACATTGTATATACTGGCCCCAGCATCACCCAATAATGTATGCATGTTTAGGTGAGTGCAGCCCTCTTGGTTTCATTTATATATTTGGGAGTCCAGGCCAACTCCTTGGTTTTGCATCCCTCCCTGTCACAGGTGCCTCATTCCAAAATCCTATTTAGCCTTGACCTGCAGAGAGTCCCAGGAGCAAGTAGTTTCCAAATAAGTGGATTGATCTCACAAGGGCAGGCATTAGGCTGTTAGAGTAGGACCTGCCAAGAATGGGGTACATTGACATTGTGGCAGGCTTATGCAATATTTGATCATATAATGTAACTAAACCCCCATAATGTTTTGCCTAGGTGAGCTGTTTTTATATAAAACTATTATAGATTTGAAATCATTGTTAGGTGAATAAGCGAGTGCGCTGGATTGTGTATTTTGAGACTGTATTATCTTAGTTTTGTGTCATCTGCAAACACTGACAAATTATTTTAATGCTCTCTTCAAAACGATTTATAAACAGATTAAAGAGAAGTTTTACCAGGACAGAAGCCCGAGGCTCTCCAATTACCACTTTTGTCCAATTTGAAAATTTTCCATTTACAACTACTCTCTGCACTCTGTTTTTAAGCCATTGTTCTATCCAAGAACACATTTTTTTTAAACCAATTTATTTCAGTTTCAATAGTAGCTTTTTAAGTGAAACTGTATCAAATGTTTAGCAAAATCCACTGTATATTACTACTTACTTCTTCATAGAACACAATTAAATTAGTTCGGTATGACATGTCTTTCATAAAAATATTGATGACTCCTATTATTATTATTATTATTATTATTACTACTGGTGTTTATAAAGCGCTAGCATATTCTGTAGCACTTTACAATATTATCAAAGGGGGAGATTTAACAATAAATGAGACAGTTACAAAAAATTACAGGAACAATAGGTTGAAGAGGGCCCTGCTCAAATGAGCTTACAGCCTATAGGAGGTGGGGCATAAAAACCCAACAGGGCAGGAGGTTGCAATCAAAGGTGGAGTGAAGCAGAGCTGGAGGAGAGAATAGTAGAGTGCTGCCCTTTAGGAGAGAGCAAGGGACAGGTATGTGAGGTAGAGGTTACTCTGAGAAGCCATAAGCTTTCCTAAAGAGATTGGT
The DNA here is from genome assembly GCA_933207985.1 of Pelobates cultripes. NCBI lineage: Eukaryota > Metazoa > Chordata > Amphibia > Anura > Pelobatidae > Pelobates > Pelobates cultripes. The sequence continues at coordinate 43,811,407 of OW240923.1, forward strand.
TTTGCGGCAATTTTAAATGATCGAAGACTAGCTTAAACATGATTTGGCAGTACGGGTGCAAGCAGCAGAAAGGAGAAGGTCATGGGCAGAAAGGAAAGACCGAGAAGGGGCATACGTACGGATCAGTGAAGAAATATAGGAGGGGCTAGAATTGGTCAGTGCTTTATAGGTGTGGATTAGTACCTTGAATTGACTCCTATAGGATACAGGAAGCCAATGTAATGATTCCGACAAATGATATTGTTAATCAAAATTAATTCTTGAATTTTATCCCTTAGCAGCCCTTCAAATCATTTCCCTACCCAGATGTTAATCTCACAGGTCTGTGTTTTTCAGTCTGAGCTTTTGAACCATTTTTAAATATAGGCTTCATCTGTTTTTCTCCAATCCTCTGGAACAATTGCTAAAAGAAAAGCATCCTAAAAGATTAAATACAGTGGTATAGATATTTCTATATTAAGCTCCCTAAGCACTCATTGGTGAATACCATGAAGCCTTGGGGCTTTGATTAAATTAAGTTTATTTAATTCACTGACCATTTTACTAAGCCATACTGGTTTTCATTTGCTTATTTTATATTTGTTTCTTAATTTGTACTTTTGTAGAATTTCCATTTCACCTCTTGGCTTTTGCCAGTGAATAGTTGTTAAGAAGCCCTTATCAAATTTAAATTAGCCTTTTTAAAATTATTACTTGTTTAATTTTGTTTACTTTTATTTGTTGTATAGAAGCCCTTAAATTAGCCTTTTTTTAAATTAAGTGTTTTTGTACAGCTCATATTAAATTTGTTTTATTTTTAGTTAATCTCAAATAATGCCATATTACGCTCACTATTTTCCAATGTTCAACCTTCCAATTTTCCAAGCTCCCTAACTTGAAAATAGGTCAACATTATTAGTTATGATAAAATGCAGACAAGCATGTATTCTAGTTGATGCTTCTACTAGTTGAGACATGACAATGTTTACCAGGTTCCAAAACAATGTTCCCTCTACTAGTTCCTCTGGCCTGGGACATTAAACTCTTCAATGATTAACAAATTACCCAGATGGGAAGTCTTATTAATTTGAGATATCAGTTGTTATTCCCCATCAATATTAATGTTTGAGGGCGTGTAGTATATTCCTACTGTAAATGTCCCCTGTTTTCTACTATGCATATGCCTACCCATAAGGCTTCCACATCCTCACCTGTATCACCACATACATTTTTACTTGGTTTAACCACAGTTACCATCTTTGTGGGTGGATGAGGGGAGAACCACACAGGGGCTGGAGGAAGAAAGAGACACACAAAGTTGGCCATTTTTGTTTTGTGATTGGAAGGGTGCAAGTAGCTGGTCTTGCCTAGGTCGCAAAATAATCTTCCACTGGCCCTGGACACACCACAATTTCAAGTTTCATATTTGGATAAAACCTATTCACGCATGACTTCAATCTAACACACTTCAGCTCCTGCCATGTACCCATGTAGCTAACACATTGACAAACTGTGTCCACAGACTTGCAGGTTTGGGCAAGTTTACACATGCAGAGACAAGCCTTCCTGTTTGTTGCCAATATCAAATGTAATAGGTTTGACCTCACTGACAAGCATAAGCTATTGTATGTCAATCATAAACATAATTATTGTAAAATAAGATATTTTTTCTTGTTATTTGGTCAAGAAACCAACTTTACAGCTATTGGACAACAAGAGAGTAAATGATTAACAATCAAAATGAGGAATAAAAGCTGTTTCATTTCATGGTTCAGTGTTGCATCGGCAAAATTTTGCTGAACCAAAATGCCACACAGTTGAATGCTGATTTACCAGAAATAAAAAATGTTCAGACTAGTCACATTTTTTTTGCAGTGCACAAAAAAGGTACTAGGCCTGCATATGGTGAAAAAACATGGTTTGTCCAAATTGATAAATCTGGTTTATTTCTCCATGCATTTTTTTCAGGAAAAACTATTCATATCAACCAAAATGCAACGAAAATGTGCCTATTAGTGTACTGCTAAATATAAATATTATGTATATTGTGACAGACCCTCTGGTCACCTTAGCTGGATACATGTCTCCCCAACCCTCCATGTTCTCCAAAGAAACTATATTCACTATGGACTAGCCCTCTGACCTAGAAGGGCTGCAACCTGGTCAGGTGAAAAAGCTCCAGGAGGACCCCAGTCAAGCTGCGGCAACTGGGGCAGAAGCACTTCAGGTTTCCCGGTTCCAGCTAGGAAGCAAGCTTTGCAAAGGTACCCAGCTGGAGTACAGGGAGCTTCGTCATATATGTATTTTGCAGTAACCAGTAACCAATATAGGAAAAAGGGGGGAGCAGTAAAAAGAGTTAAACATATAAAATACAAATATAGATCAATTTTCTGCTTTACTTTTATTACCTTTGTGATGAAGTGCCCTTCGCCACTTGGTCCTGGAGAGGCCTGCTTGCCAGCCTCCTCCCCGGTGACTATGACTCTTTGATGTACTTGGCTTTAAAGCCCATATTCTACCTTCAGACAGAATATTTATGTAGGTTGCTTTATTTCTCTTATGTTTTAGTCACCCTGTACCCATTATAGGTGCAGGGTGTGTGTAATGTAATTGTTTATAGTGTGTGTGTGTACTGTGAAATGTATTGCCTGCTCTCCTCTACTGCTGAGGTTTGCTACCAACTAGGTGGGTGTGGCTATGGAGCTTGTCTAGTGCCCTCTGTTGGTTGCAACAGCAATATGCACTACCTGAATAGCAAGACTGGTTCATTTGCATATTCGGGTAGATTTGCATATTGCTAATTCTGCAGACACGTGAGATATTTTCTGTTAGTTATTGTCTCCCCCACCTATTTGGAAATGTGCCATTGTGTTGTGATAAGTCACTGTGTGTTGCCTGATATGGTTTGACTGTTTGTGATTTGATTGAGTTTTCACAGCAATGTTAATGTGATTACCATATGGGCTAGTCCGAAGTAAAATAAAGGTTTAGACAGTTCTGCTTGACCCTTCAAAACTTAGCCTCATCTCGTTCTTGGAAGGGGATTTACTGCACAATTACCTTGCTCCATTTTACAGCTATGCCTGACTTTACTCTTGGATCTCGTGGATGGGAATAGGAAACTCCATTACTGCACAGCAGCTTGCCAGGGAAAGGACGTCTACAACGGCTGATACCCCCTTACTACCTGGGTAGCCGTTACAACCTTTATCAGTCACTTCTTACTTGATCTCTGAATAAAATCAACATTTAGTGGCTATCCTTCAACCACCAGTTATCCTCTCTTTGATCAATCATATTTCTTTTTTATTGGCACCCCAGTTGGAACACCAAATTACAAAACAAAGGTATCCATATTGTGTTCCTCGGTATGGGATTTCAGATGAAGCACAATTCATTTGAAACCAAATGCACAAGTTTAATACCTAGTGAGGTTGCACTTGGGTAGTGAAAGTTTAGGGAATGGTTATACTAATGAGTCCTTTTTGAATGAAAATGTTAGGATCATCTTTAGTAATATTGATTTGGGACAGATGTTTTTAATGTTAAAAAGACAATTTTTACTGCATTTCAATTAGTTGCAGATTTAAAATGGGAGAAAATACTATGTTTCAGAGAAAAAGAAAAAAACAAAACGAATGCTTTTAATCCATGTTAACATGTCATGGAATCTGGACGGTAATTTCATCATCATCAGTGATTCTTTTGTTGTGCTGTGTATAGTTAAGTTTAAGGTAGACCTTTCATATAAAGAGTGACATTGACACTCTAGTCTATTGCAAACAGTGTGCATGATTTAACAAGCAGTGCAATTTGTTTAGTTGTTCATGTAGTATTATCACATATTAGAGCGGATATGTTTATTTTCTATACATTATTGTTTAATGGCATGCAAAGAAATTATTGTTTTATACCGGTCAATTAAATCTCCCATTAGATCTAAAATATTAAAAGAAAACATTTACTCTTTTGTTGCTAAGGATATAATTAACAGAACAAATAAAACACTGTGATATTTGGGATAGGCTTTATCTAAGAATATTGCTTAATTAAACTTACAATATGTTCCCCAACCCTAAAATAATGCAGATAATGTATCATTAATTTAATAACTGGAAATTACAGGCCTAAAAACATCTAATAAATATTTGACAAATATATATGTAGAAATGTATGTGCATAATTCTGCTCTGCTTGTAAAGTATTGTTTGAATCTATGAGTATAGTGAGTGTATGCAGTTGTGTAAATGCACGCAGGGTTAAAGATAATGTTATAAGTGGTTAGGGGAAGGGGAGGTTTAAGGCTAAAGAAGGTTAAAAATTACACTGTCACCATCTGGGGACTTTGCATGATTTGCAAAGACCCCCAATGGTGACTTTGCCACTGGTGGTCCGGTGGCCTGAGAGGACAAGGGCAAGGTGATATTTACTCACCTGAACCTGTCACTCATGGATCCTGCCATCTTTTTTTGGCCATTTCTCTTCTGATCCTGGCGTCGTTATGGACTTAACATGGTATGGCTATATGGTGGAACTGAATCCCCATATTTGTTTGCTGAGATAGGTGATTTTAAGTGGCATTGTAAAATGTTACATTTTATATTTGTGGGTGCGCTGTTCCTTAATCTACATGTTGTATCCTATACACATAGGTGTGACCCAAGCTCTGTGTGTCGGGCCAGGTAGTGTTGTAACATTCCGCAATTTCTATCTCTCCAACTGGCCACATGTGGATCCATAGCTTGAGTGGAACTACATGTTAATTAAACTATGTGGGACTCTACCAGAAACACCAGACTTTTTCTCGTTTATGTGACAGACGTAGTTCAGATACAGTGTATCTTCTCCCACCTAGCATCCGTGTGGCAAGATAATTTCTCCACAAATGATTTGGCCCTTCACTCAAATCGGGAGCCCAAATTGTAGATTACATTCATTTACATATCCACCAATGTAATATGTTGTGTTTTTCCTTCTTTTATTTTTTTTCACTATTTTTTTTAGTTGATATTAAAAACAACGAATGAACTTCTATTTACAGAAAGTCTAGGCGTTTTCTCTATCAGATCAATGCAATAAACATATTTCCAATCAAAACATTTCTTCTCTAATGTTGAATTTCTTTTGTGTTGCTTACACAAATTTGTCACCAACCCTAAATCCTTTGCAAAGTTGAACAAGGGGTCACATGATTAAGGCTTGATGTTGAAACGTTGTTTATAATTTTGTTCTCTTGATCCTGAATAAAACTCCTTCCTATTTGCACTACTCTGCGAAGCCTTTGTAATTTGATTTTGAGTACTTGTAAGGGACTGCAGATCCCTTCCATGGTGCTACAGGCATAGTATTCAGATTTTGTTGGGTTCTCTGAGTGCAACAATACCTTTGGTATTGGATGAAGGGGTCACACTGCTACCTTTTTACTGGGATCCTATGGATTCTTAGTACAATTCTTCCCTAGTGGTTACTGCAAGACGCTCCAGAAAATAAATAAAAATAAATTCTGCTATATCAACAAATCCAAACTAGTCATTCAATTGTACAAGGCGGCTGTAGTATGGAGAACCTTATGGGAGATGTAGTCCTCAACATCTGAAGTTCTGAAGGTTGCCTAATCCTGCTCTAGATGATACCTGGAATGTTAGTTTTGTCCTGCCCTCATCACTAACAGAGGTATTAACTAAAATCTTTTAATTATAGAGAATTAATATCATAATGGCAAAATTACAGATAAAATAGCCAATCTTCAATGGTTGCTTTCACGTCTCAATGTAATTATGTAGTGATACGTTTTAGATTGTAGATTGTATTCAAAGAGAAGCAAAGCATATTCTTTCCGTTTCAGCATTAACAGGTTAACAGGTTTTGTTCTTTGTTACTCGTATTTGAATGTCCAATATTATCAGTGCATCAAATAAAAGCCAACTAGGAACTGCATAATTGACAAGAAATGGATAGTTAAGCAAATTGTAGCAGAACATGACTTTAATAGTGAGTCTGTAATCTGTGTGTAATTTATTCCTACATGTTTAGACTATTAAAGCATATGTTTTGATGGGACAAAATTCTTCTGTTATGCTGCAATAAAAGATTGTATAAACTGTGATAATTATGTAAAGATTTTAAATCTAAATTATGTTTTAAAGGAAAATAAAATATTAAAGCTGATATTGCTCATGTGCAGATTATTTTGCAATGCATATAAATTAATAAATTATTCTCATTCCTTGAGAGATGTCATCTGTAAGTACTCTTTGGTCAAAAACACCACTCATCCAAATGAAGTCCCTGCAGGTAATTAAGAGATTGTGCACAAATCCTTATCCTAATATTATATGCAAGTGACTGGGCATTGCAAGACAATACTCTTTGATGGGTTTAGTAATTCAAACTCATTTTGGGTTAGAGGCACTTTGAACACAGAAAATCTTAAAAATTGCAGATCTACAAGCGTAAACAATTGTTTTTAGAAAGCGCTATCTTCACATCCCTGTTACTCTTAGCTGTCTGCATTGTCTATTGTATTCAGTAATAATTAGTGATGTACCGAACGGTTCGCCGGCGAACGGTTCCTGGCGAACATAGCATGTTCGCGTTCGCCACGGCGGGCGAACATATGCGCGGTTCGACCCGCCCCCTATTCGTCATCATTGAGTAAACTTTGACCCTGTACCTCACAGTCAGCAGACACATTCCAGCCAATTAGCAGCACAGCCTCCCTAGCAGACCCTCCCACCTACTGGACAGCATCCATTTTAGATTCATTCTCAAGCTGCATGCTTAGTAAGAGGAGGGAAAGTGTAGCTGCTGTTCATAAGATAGGGAAAAGCATAGCTAGGTTAGGGATAAGGGTATGCTTTTTTTGGATTTTTTTTTTCTATCTAATGTAAATGCACTTAGTTGTCTGCCACTGCTGCCAGCTTCTGTGTCAGGCTCACAGTGCCCATTTCCCCAGTCAGTGCCACCAATTACATCTGGTGTCACAATAGCTTGGATTTAAAAACAAAAAACTTTTTTCACTGTTATAGATTGAATAGCAGTCAGTTGTCTGCCACTGCTGCCAGCTTCTGTGTCAGGCTCACAGTGCATACTGTGCCCATTTCCCCAGTCAGTGCCACCACTTACATCTGGTGTCACAATAGCTTGGATTTAAAAACAAAACTTTTTTCACTGTTATAGATTGAATAGCAGTCAGTTGTCTGCCACTGCTGCCAGCTTCTGTGTCAGGCTCACAGTGAATACTGTGCCCATTTCCCCAGTCAGTGCCACCACTTATATCTGGTGTCACAATAGCTTGGATTTAAAAACAAAAAACTTTTTTCACTGTTATAGATTGAATAGCAGTCAGTGTCCTTAAAGCCGGTGTGTTACGCTAACAGTGGATACGCTGACAAGTGCCACTAATTAGATCTGGTGTCACAATAGTTTGGATTTAAAAAAAAAATAATCTTTT
>OW240923.1:43818938-43832456 GCA_933207985.1 Pelobates cultripes
CGACCACTGATAGGAGACGCGGAAGGTATTAAACTGATAAAAATAGTACTAAACACACCACTCCTATCTGGTGTCACATTAGCTTGACCGCGCAGTGCCCCAAATTTGAATTAAGAGGACCGACCAAGCATCTTCTTCCATCTCCCTGTTACAGAAATCACTGCCATATCCATACAAATTGTACAGAATGTCAAGGATAGTTTTCCAGGGACAAATGTTGTCGCCTGTTGAACGAGGTGACCTTGCTCGGGTCCCAGGTGTACGGTTCCTAAAATGGCTGCCATATACACGTCCACTGATAGGAGACGCGGAAGGTATTAAACTGGTCAGAACAATACTAAACACACCACAAATAAGGTTTCTCTCCTGTATGGCTCCTCAAATGATGCTTAAGATTAGAAGCGGCTGAAAAGCATTTCTCACACTCCGAACAAAAATATATTTTTTTAACATTCTCTCCACTTTGAAAGAAATGACGTTTGGGAAGAGATTAACATAATTAAACACAGGCAGTAAAAATACAGTTTTAGCCATACCCTGTAACTTTAAAACTACACATCCCATCTTCATAATTACATATTTGGAATCAGCACACTTAAAACATAAACATAACCAAAAATCAGCCAAATCCATCCAGGGGTTAAAAAGTTAGCTGGAAGTCCCTTTATGACCGACCGCAAGCACATTTTCCTGCCCAAAACAGTTCCATAGATTTGGGCTGTGAGGTCGGTCTATTTCAGGCTGAAAAAGCGACTAAGTCCCATCGCCGAATGGGACTTAGTCTCTGCAGCTGAAATAAGGCTGAAAAAAAGACTAAGTCCCATCGCCGAATGGGACTTAGTCTCTGCAGCTGAAATAAGGCTGAAAAAAACGGCTGAAAAAAAGACTAAGTCCCATCGCCGAATGGGACTTAGTCTCTACAGCTGAAATAAGGCTGAAAAAAACGGCTGAAAAAAAGACTAAGTCCCATCGCCGAATGGGACTTAGTCTCTGCAGCTAAAATAATTTCCCATTTACTGAACCAAGTGGGAAATAGCAAGGCAGGCACAAAGGGTTTGCACCAGGTCTGGGGACACAGGGGACACCGTCTTAAAGGGGCCGTGTCCCCAACAAGTCTGGGGACACGGCCTTAAAGGCGCAGTGTCCCAATCTTCCTGATGTCCCAAAAGGTGTTTAAAGGGCCAGCACCAGTCACATAAAGAGTCCATAAGCCCCAATATGCCCACCGACAGTCTTAAAGGGACATACACACCAAATAAAAGTGCATACATTTTCACAATCTCCCAGGGGCCATAGTCATGCGGGAGGAGGCTGGCAAGTAGGCTTCTCCACAACCCAGGGAAGCAGGGCAATATGCCATTTAAAGGGCCCGTTACAAATAGCAGTTTGTAACAAGGTGTCAATTCATATCTGCCAATTGACCCGATGTAGGGGGACCAGTCCCTATTCTGCTCTGTGTCAGTGTGTATCAGGGAACCTTAGGACAGGTGTCAATCCATATCTGCCAAGTGACCCGATGTTGGGGTTACATTCCCTATTCTGATCTGTGTCAGTGTGTATCAGGGATCCTTAGGACAGGTGTCAATCCATATCTGCCAAGTGACCGATGTTGGGGTAACATTCCCTATTCTGATCTGTGTCAGTGTGTATCAGGATCCTTAGGACAGGTGTCAATCCATATCTGCCAAGTGACCCGATGTTGGGGTAACATTCCCTATTCTGCTCTGTGTCAGTGTGTATCAGGACCACTGATAGGAGACGCGGAAGGTATTAAACTGATAAAAATAGTACTAAACACACCACTCCTATCTGGTGTCACATTAGCTTGACAGCGCAGTGCCCCAAATTGCAGTAAGAGGACCGACCAAGCCTCTTCTTCCATCTCCCTGTTACAAAAATCAATGCCGTGTACACGTCCACTGATAGGAGACGCGGAAGGTATTAAACTGATCAGAACAATACTAAACACACCACTCCTATCTGGTGTCATTGGCTTGACGGCGCCCAGTGCCCCAAATTTGCAGTAAGAGGACCAGAGCCAAGCCTCTTCTTCCATCTCCCTGTTACAAAAATCAATGCGTGTACCACGACCACTGGTAGGCGGAGGTATTAAACTGATCAGAACAATACTAAACACACCACTCCTATCTACAATTGGCACATTAAGCTTGACAGCGCAGTGCCCCAAATTTAGATAAAGGACTTGGACCGGCGTAATTCCCTGTTACAGAAATCACTGCCATATCCATACAAATTGTACAGAATGTCAGGATGGTTTCCAGGACAAATGTTGTAAGCCTGTTGAGCAGTGACCTTTCGGGTCCAGGTATGCGGTTCCTAAAATGGCTGCCATATACCGTCCACTGATAGGAGACGCGGGAGGTATTAAACTGATCAGAACAATACTAAACACACCACAAATAAGGTTTCTCTCCTGTATGGCTCCTCAAATGATGCTTAAGATTAGAAGCAGCTGAAAAGCATTTCTCACACTCCGAACAAAAATATATTTTTTTAACATTCTCTCCACTTTGAACGAAATGACATTTGGGAAGAGATTAACATAATTAAACACAGGCAGTAAAAATACAGTTTTTAGCCATACCCTGTAACTTTAAAACTACACATCCCATCTTCATAATTACATATTTGGAATCAGCACACTTAAAACATAAACATAACCAAAAATCAGCCAAATCCATCCAGGGGTTAAAAAGTAAGCTGGAGGTCCCTTTATGACCGGCCCAGCAAGCACATTTCCTGCTTAAAAACAGTTCCATAGATTTGGGCTGTGAGGTGAGTCTATTTCAGGCTGAAAAAAGCGGCTAAGTCCCGCCGAATGGGACTTAGTCTCTGCAGCTAGTAAGGCTGAAAAAAGACTAAGTCCCATGCTTGAATGGGACTTAGTCTCTACAGCTGAAATAAGGCTGAAAAAAGACTAAGTCCCATGTGAATGGGACTTAGTCTCTGCAACTGAAATAAGGCTGAAAAAAGCGACTGAAAAAGGGCCCAAGTCCATGCATTTGGATAGGTTTAGTCTCTACGCTATGAAATAATTTCCATTTACTGAACCAAGTGGGAAATAGCCAGGCAGGCACAAAGGGTTTGCACCAGGTCTGGGGACACAGGGGACACCGTCTTAAAGGGGCCGTGTCCCCAACAAGTCTGGGGACACGGCCTTAAAGGGGCAGTGTCCCAATCTTCCTGATGTCCCAAAAAGGTGTTTAAAGGGCCAGCACCAGTCACATAAAGAGTCCATAAGCCCAATATGCCCACCGACAGTCTTAAAGGGCCATACACACCAAATAAAAGTGCATACATTTTCACAATCTCCCAGGGGCCATAGTCATGCGGGAGGAGGCTGGCAAGTAGGCTTCTCCACAACCCAGGGAAGCAGGGCAATTTGCCATTTAAAGGGCCCGTTACAAATAGCAGTTTGTAACAAGGTGTCAATCCATATCTGCCAAGTGACCTGATGTAGGGGGACCAGTCCCTATTCTGCTCTGTGTCAGTGTGTACCAGGGAACCTTAGGACAGGTGTCAATCCATATCCGCCAAGTGACCCGATGTAGGGGGAACATTCCCTATTCTGCTCTGTGTCAGTGTGTATCAGGGATCCTTAGGACAGGTGTCAATCCATATCTGCCAAGTGACCCTATGTAGGGGGACCAGTCTCTAATTCTGCTCTGTGTCCGTGTGTATCAGGGGCTCTGAGGACAGGTGTCAATCCATATGTCAAGGTGTCAATATGTCATATGTCAGGTGTCAATCCATATTGATTGTGATTTAGGAATGTTAGGTGATTTCTGCCTTTATGGATTAAAACCAGACTCTGTATCAACTGTGTAATTTTCCATGGGAGTTTTGCCATGGATCCCCCTCCGGCATGCCACAGTCCAGGTGTTAGTCCCCTTGAAACAACTTTTCCATCCCTATTGTGGCCAGAAAGAGTCCCTGTGTGTTTTAAAATTCGCCTCCCATTGAAGTCAATGGCGTTTCGGGCGGTTCGCCGGTTCGCGAACATTTGCGGAAGTTCGCGTTCGCCGTTCGCGAACCGAAAATTTCGGGTTCGCGACATCACTAGTAATAATGTGTAAGCAAAACAAACCAAAAACGTAAATGCCCTTTATCGAAAACCATTATGCATACTCCAAAAATGCATTTATTACAATCGATTAATCATAGATGTATGCCATGTTAATTTTAATAATAAAAAAACACCTCTCTCTTCTGAGGTTTTGTTGTTGAGTTATGAGCAGCAAGAGAATCAGTGAGCAAAGGACTCAAGGTTTGATATTGGTTTTGATATTGGCAGATGAGCTTACACTTTATGGCCATACAGTGGTTCTACAAGGGCACAGGATAGAACAAAGTTATATGTAATTTTAGTCAACTAAAAGACTCCTCTTCAATGTACATGCCAATGCTCCCAATCTGCCTTTAACCCAACAACTTTCCCCAACACAATAATTGCCTTACTCACCCCAAATAAATAAAATGTCCCACTTTCATCACTTACACTACAGCATTCTATCACCTCATTAACCTCTAGTTTCCCCTTATTTACTCAACTCCCCACTTGCAACATCTGTACTAGCCATTATTAATAATTATATTAGTAATGGACTATAGGTCATGCCAAAGAGAATTAGTGAAATATTATCCCTGAAAGAGGCCCAGAGGTTAATATATCCCCCAATATTGCTCACTTCTTTAGAACTGAATTATTGATCATAGATTTAAAAGTATAATTTGGCATCAATGCCATTTTTCAGTCTAAAGACAATTCTCAACAAACATCTGCTACTGCAGTGCATTATAGGCATATTCCATGTGATGAAAAGGTAGCCCGTCTAGGTTTATTGAGGTTCCATTAATTATACCTACAAATAAAACTATGCATTGATTTTTGTTCATCACAAATTCCATTAGCAATGTTATGCACGAAAAGGCTTCCTGGTCTGCTCCCTTAACAGAGGTTGTTTTCCATGGTTTGTGTCTTTGAAGGACATCCTTTATGTTTTCCATGCAACAGTCTTCCCAGGTGGCTTTTCATTCATTGCAGATTTTTGTTTTCTCAAAATAGTTCCATTAGAGGAAACACTGGTGAGAAGTGCTTTGGCATACACATATTTAAGGCTTTTCAAATTTCAAATATCTATAAAGATATGTGTGGTGATTTTTTTTTTTAAATCATCAATGATGCACTGGTTGTTCATGTAACATTTTGTAAACATTCTTTAACAAGACAAGAGAGCATAGAGTAGAACTATTGTAAACATTTTATCCATTAACAAACTCTTATGCTGTTGAGCACAATAGGTTTTATTAGGAGACCTGTTCAAAACCTGTCTGTTATATATTCTAACTGAAATGTCAAACAAAAGTATACCATCAATCTTACTGAGTATTTAGATCAAGGTTGAGATTTTTTTTAATGTTTATCTTCAAAGAGAGGGGCATGCAGGTCTGCCTGTCTGTCTGTCTATTTATCATTATTATAATACTTTCTTTCTAAAGCAGCAACATATTCCACAGCAATGTCCTTGACAATTTGCAAACAAGTCCAAGAGGAGTTGAGGGCCCTATTCCTGTGGGAACTTACATTCTAGATGGATAGGAGGTGGATATTGCAAAAAAAAAGAGAACGGTAATCAGTGACTCCCCATTTACAAAACTGTCTTGCAAAGAAATTGACTTTTTTCCAGATAGTTTCATGAGTGGGGAGTCATTGAGTGGGTGTGACTAGAGACAGGAGAATTAGATGGGGAAATGCTGCTAATAAAACAAGGTGGTTTAGGGGGGGAGGGAGGGCACCATAGCTATTGAGAGAAGGAAGGGAGAAATATGGAAAGTGTTATAGTTTTAATTACTGTTATGTGGAGATGCAGTTAGATTTATGAAAAGGGCAGATAGGAGAAGAAAAAAATAAGGTTGTACAATTAGTAAATACGACCTGTTAGTAAGTAGTTATATGATGCTTACAGTTTCTAACTCCAGTTTTTAACTCTGGATTGTTAGCTAACAAACTAGGGTCACTGAAAACCAGAGAGCTCCAGAGAGCCAGTGTTCTGCTGCTTATAGCAATAGAGGCCAGGTACGAATTTATTAATGTTATATACCCAGTTACAGACAGTCTGACTACACAGGAGTTTCACACTTGCAAATTAGATTGTAGGGGAAGAGATATGATATAAAACAAATGGTAGGACATGCAGGCTTTAATTGCATGGCTAATATATAACAAAATAGTAATATTCGATATTAAACATAGCAATCTAAAACCATTTCGCCCAACATATTCAATGGATAAAGAGGGACACTTATTTTAAGGGTATGAATAGGAGTATTGCTTTAGGCTGGATTATTCTGAGAGATTTTATTTGACTACGTGATAATTTATGCAACTGCAATGTAATTCATTCGTATTTACACATATGGATTTCTAAACACATGTATTGTAGTTTAACCCCTGAAGGAGCAAACTTCTGGAATAAAAGGGAATCATGACATGTCACACATGTCATGTGTCCTTAAGGGGTTAAATATGCATTACTACTATTATTATTGCTGTGAAATTTTGTTATACACTTAGACACCAATAATATAGAGCTGCGAGAAAATAATAATATTAACATATGAAAGGACAGAGGTATTTGGGCCCAAAATATGAATGTCCCTCCTAAATAGGAAACCTTGGGAAATTTTAAAAACTATTTATGGGGTGCTATAGAATTGGGTATATAAGTAATTTTTATAACATGGGATAGAAATTAAAACATGACTGAAGCATTAAATGAAAAGATGAAGCAGTCGATACAAAGACCATTAGATAGAGATGAGATAGAAAAATGGCTGCAATCATGGTAGTAGGACATTATGGCCAGGGGTAATAACCAGGGCTACTTAGAACCAGGCCCCCTCTTTCCGTCTGTTTATCATGTATATTATTAACTACAACTTTATTCACATTGCATATGATATTTAAATAACAATACTGATGTAGAAAGTAGTATAATTGTGGTAAAAATGTTTTATTGATGTGAAGATTATTTCCTCCTCAGAGTTCAAGTGTCTGAACAAATCGTGTAAATGTATTTCTACTCGAACAGGCGGGCTCTGGCAAGCAGTTATAAATTACTTTTAAATCAACTGTGTCTAAGTGATGTGTCTCACTAATCCACTTCTTAGAATAGGTTTTATGAACTAACACCTCTGTAATGGTCAGCCATGGAAAAGGTTAATCTTAATTGTAGCAGAATCTCTTTTTCCCAAGGAAATTCAACTACTAACATAGATCAATTACATAGTGATTTTGTGACAATTCTAAGTTGTGTGAAAACCTCACCTGATACCATGCTTGTATTAGAACATTAACTTTTACAATACCGAAAGGAATACACTTTAAAAAACACCTGCCTAATATCGTGTAGGTCCCATTGTAGTGCCAAAACAGCTTTAATGCAACGAGACAGGTGCTTCACAATACCTTTGAACATGTTCTGAGGAATCTGGCACCAAGACATTAACAGAAGATCCTTTAAGTCCTGCAAGTTGCAAGCTGGGGCCTCCAGGGAACAGATTTGAAGTTCCTCCAGTAAATCCTACATATGCTCATTCGGACTGAGATCTGGGCTATTTGGTGGCCAAGGCAACACTTTGAACTCTCATGTTCATGTCATGTTCCTCAATCCATTCTTGAAATTTTTTTACAGTGTGACACCGTGCATTATCCCACTGCAACAATCTCTATATAAGTGGTTCATTTCAAAGTAACATCCACATAAATGTCATAACCCAAGGTTGCCCAGAGCATAACAATGCCTTCGCCGGCCTGCCCTCTTCCCATAGTGCATCCTCCTTCCATCTGTGCTTGAGGTAAAAAAATGCACACTTACCCAGCCATCTAAAAGAAAGCGTGAATCATCAGACCAACCTTCTTCCATTTTTCCTTGGTCCCGATTGATACAGCTTCCAGGGAACATCATGGGCACTCAGACTTGTCTGCCCCTACTCAGCCACATACACAGCAAACTGTGATGCACTGTGTGTTCTGAAACCTTCCTATCATGGCCAGCATTTAGTTTTTCCACAATTTGAGCTACAGTAGCAATACTGTGTAGTTGGACCAGATGGGTTAGCCTTTGTTCCTCATGTACATCAATGAGCCCTGGGAGCCCATGACCCTGAAGCTGGTTCACTGCTTTTCCTTCCTTGCACCACATTTAGTAAGACTTCCTGCTTTGGAGATGCTCTGAAAATAACTCAGATCTTTTTGTAACACATGAATTTTAAGAACTGACTGTTCACTTGTTGCCCAATATATCCCACCCTTTGACAGTTACCATTGTAATGATATAATCAATGTTATTCACTTTACCTGTCAGTAGTTTTAATGTTGTGACTTCAGTATGTGTGTGTGTGTATGTAAATATATATATATATATATATATATATATATATATATATATATATATATATATATATATATATATATATATATATATATATATATATGTAGGCAGAAAAGAGACATGTGTCCATCAAGTTAAATTGTGGTAGCCCACAAAATATTTGCGGCCTCAGATGCATTTCTTGCAGTCCTGATGCATGAGGAAATGCTCAACTCCTGATGCATTCCGAAAAGGCCTTCACAAGCCTCTGCTAATGTGTACTTAGTTTATACTAAGTGACCCATAGGTTGAGGAGGCGGTGACTGTGGCGGTGGAGGAAGAGGATGAGGTATCCAACACTGTATTTTAGTTTTTTATTTATTTATTTATTTTAATTGTGGAAGCCCCAAAATTTTGGGACATACAAATAAAGAAACATTTGTGGCCTTCGGTGCATTTCTTGCAGTCCTGATACATGGAGAAATGCTCAACTTCTGATGCATGGAGAAAAGGCCTTCACAAGCCTCTGCTAATGTGTACCTAGTTTATACTAAGTGACCCATAGGTTGAGGAGGCGGTGAACGTGGCTGAGGAGGAGGAGAAGGATGAGGATGAGGTAGCCAACACTGTATTTTATGTTGTTTTTTTAATTATTATTTATTTATTTATTTTAATTGTGGAAGCCCAAAATATTGCGACATACAAATAAAGAAACATTTGTGGCCTTCGGTGCATTTCTTGCAGTCCTGATACATGGAGAAATGCTCAACTCCTGATGCATAGAGAAAAGGCATTCACAAGCCTCTGCTAATGTGTACCTAGTTTATACTAAGTGACCCATAGGTTGAGGAGGCGGTGACCGTGGTGGTGGAGGAGGAGGATGAGGTAGCCAACACTGTATTTTCTGTTTTTTTGATTTTTTTTTTAATTGTGGTAGCCCACAAAATATTGGGACAGAAAAAAAAGAAAAAAATGTGGCCTGCGGTGCATTTCTTGCAGTCCTGATGCATGGAGAAATTATTATTATTATTATTATGATATTTATAGAGCGCTGTCAAATTCCGCAGCGCTTTACAATGGGTGGACGAACAGACATGTAGTTGTAACCAGACAAGTTGGACACACAGGAACAGAGGGGTTGAGGGCCCTGCTCAATGAGCTTACATGCTAGAGGGAGTGGGGTAAAATGACACAAAAAGATAAGGATAGTATTAGACTAATGACAGTTGCAGAAGAGGAATCAGTCAGGAGTAGTGATGTCGCGAACACAAAATTTTCGGTTCGCGAACGGCGAACGCGAACTTCCGCAAATGTTCGCGAACCGGCGAACCGGGCGAACCGCCATAGACTTCAATGGGCAGGCGAATTTTAAAACACACAGGGACTCTTTCTGGACACAATAGTGATGGAAAAGTTGTTTCAAGGGGACTAACACCTGGACTGTGGCATGCCGGAGGGGGATCCATGGCAAAACTCCCATGGAAAATTACACAGTTGATGCAGAGTCTGGTTTTAATCCATAAAGGGCAGAAATCACCTAACATTCCTAAATCACAATGAATATGGATTGACACCTGACATATGACATATTGACACCTTGACATATGGATTGACACCTGTCCTCAGAGCCCCTGATGCACACGGACACAGAGCAGAATAGGGACTGGTCCCCCTACATAGGGTCACTTGGCAGATATGGATTGACACCTGTCCTAAGGATCCCTGATACACACTGACAAAGAGCAGAATAGGGACTGTTCCTCCTACATAGGGTCACTTGGCAGATATGGATTGACACCTGTCCTCAGAGACCATGATACACACTGACACAGTGCAGAATAGAGACTGTTCCTCCTACATAGGGTCACTTGGCAGATATGGATTGACACCTGTCCTCAGAGACCATGATACACACTGACACAGAGCAGAATGGAGACTGTTCCCCCTACATAGGGTCACTTAGCAGATATGGATTGACACCTGTCCTCAAAGCCCCTGATACACACTGACACAGAGCAGAATAGAGACTGTTCCCCCTACATGGGGTCACTTGGCAGATATGGATTGACACCTGTCCTCAGAGACCATGATACACACTGACACAGAGCAGAATAGAGACTGTTCCCCCTACATAGGGTCACTTGGCAGATATGGATTGACACCTGTCCTAAGGATCCCTGATACACACTGACACAGAGCAGAATAGGGATTGTTCCTCCTACATAGGGTCACTTGGCAGATATGGATTGACACCTGTCCTCAGAGACCATGATACACACTGACACAGAGCAGAATAGAGACTGTTCCCCCTACATAGGGTCACTTGGCAGATATGGATTGACACCTGTCCTAGGGATCCCTGATACACACTGACACAGAGCAGAATAGGGACTGTTCCTCCTACATAGGGTCACTTGGCAGATGTGGATTGACACCTGTCCTCAGAGCCCCTGATACACACTGACACAGAGCAGAATAGGGACTGTTACCCCTACATAGGGTCACTTGGCAGATATGGCGTGGTCGTGGGAGGAGGAGGATGACTTTCACCTCTTCCCCTGTTAGATTCCCGTTGTGCTGTGACATCACCCTTATAAGCTGTGTAAAGCATACTTTTTAATTTATTTTGCAAATGCTGCATCCTTTCCGACTTGTAATTCGGTAACATTTCCGCCACTGTCTGCTTATACCGGGGGTCTAGTAGCGTGGACACCCAGCACAGGTTGTTCTCCTTCAGCCTTTTTATACGAGGGTCCCTCAACAGGCACGACAGCATGAAAGACCCCATTTGCACAAGGTTGGATGCCGAGCTACTCATTTCCTGTTCCTCCTCCTCACACAGAGCAGAATAGGGACTGTTCCCCCTACACTTGGCAGATATGGATTGACACCTGTCCTCAGAGACCATGATACACACTGACACAGAGCAGAATAGAGACTGTTCCCCCTACATAGGGTAACTTGGCAGATATGGATTGACACCTGTCCTCAGAGCCCCTGATACACACTGACACAGAGCAGAATAGGGACTGTTCCTCCTACATCGAGTCACTTGGCAGATATGGATTGACACTGTCCACAGGGACAAGCTGCAGACTTCCTGGCAGGGCCCATACAAGGTGGTAGAGCAGGTTTGTGATACCACCTTTGTGATCGGTGCGGTCACAGGCACGGGAGGCAAGCGCATGCTCCATGTGAACATGCTCAAGCCATACCACGAGCGCACGGAAGAGGTAACAGCGATCTGTGCACCTGCCACTGAAGATTATGATAATTTGCCACTCCCAGATCTCCTAGACCTAGAGGGCCAGAGCGGAGACCTGGGAGAAGTACAGTTAGGAGAACGGTTAGACCCCAGGAGCGAACCCAGGTCCAAAGACTAATCCAGGACAAGGGGGCCACATTTTCCAACCTACCTGGGTACAGTCCGTTAACCACTCACAAAGTTGAAACCCTAGACCAGACCCCCCTTCGCCAAACCGCCTATCGCATACCCGAAGCAGTTAAAAAAAATATGCGGAAAGAAATTGAGGAAATGATGCAGTTAGGGGTGATAGAACACTCTGACAGCCCCTGGGCCTCCCCGGTAGTACTAGTACCGAAACGGGACGGCACGACCCGTTTCTGTGTAGACTACTGGAGGCTAAACGATAAAACAACCTCAGACGCCTCGTCTATGCCCCGGATAGACGAGCTCCTAGACAAAATGGCCAGAGGCCAGTACCTCACCACAATAGATCTGTGCAAGGGGTACTGGCAAATTCCATTAGCCGAGGACGCCATCCACAAGTTGGCATTTGTCACCTCGTTTGGCCTGTATCAGTTTAAGGCCATGCCATTCGGGATGAAGAATGCCCGGCTAACTTTCAGAGGATGGTAGATCGGCTACTGGATGGGTTTCAGGAGTATGCCTGCGCCTACTTGGATGATATAGCCATTTTTAGCTGCTCCTGGCCCTAACACCTGACCCACATAGGAGCCGTACTAGACCGGATTAGGGAGGCCGGACTGACCCTAAAGCCCAGTAAGTGCCATATAGGAAAGCGTAAAAACCTCCCCAAGATAGTAGTATGGGCCCCAGAGTGTGAACAGGCCTTCCAACAGCTCAAGACGGCGCTCATTAAATCACCTGTACTTTCTGCTCCTGATCCAACTAAGCGCTTTCTCGTCCATACAGACGCTTCTATGTTTGGATTGGGAGCAGTACTGAGCCAAGTCGGAGCAGATGGTGGCGAGCAACCCGGGGCTTATCTAAGCCGGAAACTTTGGCCCAGGGAAGTAGATACACTGAATTGAAAAGGAGTGCCTGGCGGTGGTGTGGGCCCTCAAAAAGCTGCAACCTTACTTGTATGGGCAACCGTTTACCTTACTCACAGATCACAACAAATTTGGGGCACTGCGCGTGCAATCTAATGTGCCACCAGATAGAAGTGGTGTGTTAAGTATTACTCTTCTTATCAGTTTAATCCCTGTTACGTCCCCTATCCGTTGATGTGGAGCAAGACGCAGCAGCAGAAGAGGACTCAGCCGAGGAGGTTATGGAAGAGGATGGAGTAGGAGGAGTAGAGGAAGTGGCAGCAGGCCTGCCTGCAAGTCGTGGCGGTGTCACCAACTCCTCTGCAGAGCCACGCATTCCATGCTTGGCAGCCGTCAGCAGGTTTGCCCAATGCGCAGTGTAGGTGATATACCTGCCCTGACTATGCTTTGCAGACCAGGTATCCGTGGTCAGATGGACCCTTGCCCCAACACTGTGTGCCAGACATGCCATTATTTCCTTTTGCACAATCGAGTACAGGTTGGGGATTGCCTTTTGTGAAAATAAATTTCGTCCGGGTACCAGTGAGTGAGTGGTGGCACTGTGCACAGTATCCACTGTGAGCCTGACACACCCGCTGGCAGACAACTAACTGCTATTCAATCTATAACAGTGAAAAAAGTTTTTTGTTTTTAAATGCAAGCTATTGTGACACCAGATATGAGTGGCACCGTGAACTGGCAGAGTACACGCTGTAGGGCTGACACACCCTCTTTGAGACAACTAACTGCTATTCAATCTATAACAGTGAAAAAAGATTTTTGGTTTTTAAATGCACGCTATTGTGACACCAGATATGAGTGGCACTGT
>OW240923.1:43832556-43916993 GCA_933207985.1 Pelobates cultripes
TACTTTCTTCTCCTGATCCAACTAAACACTTTCTCGTCCATACAGACGCTTCTATGCTTGAATTGGGAGCAGTACTGAGCCAAGTCGGAGCAGATGGTGGCTAGCAACCCGGGGCTTATCTAAGCCCTAAACTTTTGCACAGCGAAGTATATTCACTGCCATTGAAAAGGAGTGTATAGCGGTGGTGTGGGCCCTCAAAAAGCTGCAACCTACTTGTATGGACAACCGTTTACCTTACTCACAGATCACAACAAATTTGGGGCACTGCGCGTGCAATCTAATGTGCCACCAGATAGGAGAGTGGTGTGTTTAGTACTATTGTTATCAGTTTAATCACCGTTACGCCCCTATCCGCTGATGGGAGCAAGACGCAGCAGCAGAAGTACCTGCCGGTGAGGTTATGGAAGAGGATGAGTAGGAGGAGAGAGGAGGTGGCAAAGCGCATTCGCAGAGGCAACATCAGCTGTAGGGATTACACCCTGCTTGAAGACAACTAACTACTATTCAATCTATAACAGTGAAAGTTTTTTTGTTTTTAAATGCACGCTATTGTGACACCAGTGAGTGAGTGGTGGCACTGGGCACAGTATCCACTGTGAGACTGACACAGACGCTGGCAGACAACTAACTGCTATTCAATCTATAACAGTGAAAAAAGTTTTTTGTTTTTAAATGCAAGCTATTGTGACACCAGATATGAGTGGCACTGTAAACTGGCAGAGTAAACGCTGTAGGCTGACACACCCGCTTTGAGACAACTAACTGCTATTCAATCTATAACAGTGAAAAAAAGTTTTTTGGTTTTAAATGCAAGCTATTGTGACACCAGTGAGTGAGTGGTGGCACTGGGAACAGTAACCACTGTGAGCCTGACACACCCGCTTTGAGACAACTAACTGCTATTCAATCTATAACAGTGAAAAAAGTTTTTTGTTTTTAAATGCAAGCTATTGTGACACCAGATATGAGTGGCAAAGTACACTGGCAGAGGTCTGCAGAGCACACGCTGAAGGCCTGACACCCGCTTTAAGGACACTGACTGCTATTAGCTTACACTGAAAAACTTTTTTCTTTGTAAAAGCATGCTATAGAGACACCAGATATGAGTGGCAAAGTACACGGGCAGAGGTCTGCAGAGCACATGCTGAAGGAGGCCTGACACCCAGACGCTTGCAGACAACTAACTGCTATTCAATCTATTACAGTGAAAAAAATTTTTTTTCTTTTTAAATGTCAAGCTTAAGCTATTGTGACACCAGATATGAGTCGTGGCACTGGGCAAATAGGCACAGTATCCACTGTGAGCCTGACACACCCGCTTTAAGGACACTGACTGCTATTCAATCTATAACAGTGAAAAAAGTTTTTTGTTTTTAAATGCAAGCTATTGTGACACTAGTGAGTGAGTGGTGGCACTGGGCACAGTATCCACTGTGAGCCTGACACACCCGCTTTAAGGACACTGACTGCTATTCAATCTATAACAGTGAAAAAAGTTTTTTGTTTTTAAATGCAAGCTATTGTGACAACAGTGAGTGAGTGGTGGCACTGGGCACAGTATCTACTGTGAGCCTGACACACCCGCTTTAAGGACACTGACTGCTATTCAATCTATAACAGTGAAAAAAGTTTTTTGTTTTTAAATGCAAGCTATTGTGACACCAGTGAGTGGTGGCACTGGGCACCGTATCCACTGTTAGCGTAACACACCCGCTTTAAGGACACTGACCGCTATTCAATCTATAACAGTGAAAAAAGTTTTTTGTTTTTAAATGCAAGCTATTATGACACCAGTGAGTGGTGGCACTGGGCACCGTATCCACTGTTAGCGTAACACACCCGCTTTAAAGACACTGACTGCTATTCAATCTATAACAGTGAAAAAAGTTTTTTGTTTTTAAATGCAAGCTATTGTGACACCAGTGAGTGAGTGGTGGCAATGGGCACAGTATCGACTGTGAGCCTGACACACCCGCTTTAAGGACACTGACTGCTATTCAATCTATAACAGTGAAAAAAGTTTTTTGTTTTTAAATGCAAGCTATTGTGACACCAGTGAGTGAGTGGTGGCAATGGGCACAGTATCCACTGTGAGCCTGACACACCCGCTTTAAGGACACTGACTGCTATTCAATCTATAACAGTGAAAAAAGTTTTTTGTTTTTAAATGCAAGCTATTGTGACACCAGATATGAGTGAGTGGTGCCACTGACTGGGCAAATGGGCACCGTATCCACTGTGAGCCTGACACACCCGCTTTAAGGACACTGACTGCTATTCAATCTATAACAGTGAAAAAAGTTTTTTGTTTTAAAATGCAAGCTATTGTGACACCAGATATGAGTGGTGGCACTGACTGGGCAAATGGGCACCGTATCCACTGTGAGCCTGACACAGAAGCTGGCAGCAGTGGCAGACAACTAACTGCAATTACATTACACAGAAAAAAAAAAGCAGACTGATGTTCTAGCCCTAAAAAGGGCTTTTTGGGGTGCTGTCCTTACAGCAGAGATCAGATGACTCCTTCAGGACTGCAGTGGACACTGTATACCCTAACCTAGCTATGCATTTCCCTATCTAATCAACAGCAGCTACACTTTCCCTCCTCTCACTAAGCATGCAGCTTGAGAATGAATCTAAAATGGATGCTGTCCAGTAGGTGGGAGGGTCTGCTAGGAAGGGTGTGCTGCTAATTGGCTGGAATGTGTCTGCTGACTGTGAGGTACAGGGTCAAAATTTACTCAATGATAACGAATAGGGGGCGGATCGAACCGCGCATGTGTTCGCCGTCCGCGGCAGACGCGAACACGCTATGTTCGCCAGGAACTGTTCGCCGGCGAACCGTTCGGTGCATCACTAGTCAGGAGCTATTAACAATTTAATTGAGACGCTTTTATAAAGAAGTGGGTTTTTAACGATTTTTTGAAGGCGTGAGAATGAAGTGGGTGCGAATGAAGTGGGTGCGAATGAACATAGAACAGCAGAAGGAGTGAAGTTAGGGGAAGTATTGTATGGGGAAGAAGAAAGATGAGATATCTCTTCCCTGATTGTAGAGATCTTGTCAGTGAAGTGAGTTGCAAAGTCTGAGGCGGTCAAGTTAGTAGGTGGAGGAGGAACAGCAGGGCGAAGAAGAGACTTAAATGTGTGAAATAGTCATTTGGATTCACGGGAGTGTGGTTATGAATGTATTGAAGTAATTAATAATTAGTAATTATTGAAGTAGAAATGCCCAACTCCTGATGCATGGAGAAAAGGCCTTCACAAGCCTCTGCTAATGTGTACCTAGTTTATACTAAGTGACTCATAGGTTGAGGAGGCGGTGACCATGGCGGTGGAGGAAGAGGATGAGGTAGCTAACACTGTATTTTAGGTTTTTATTTATTTTATTTTTTTAATTGTGGTAGCCCACAAAATATTGGGACATACAAATAAAGAAAAATTTGCGGCCTGCGGTGCATTTCTTGCAGTCCTGATGCATGGAGAAATGCTCCACTCCAGATGCATGGAGAAAAGGCATTCACAAGCCTCTGCTAATATGTACCTAGTTTATACTAAGTGACCCATAGGTTGAGGAGGCGGTGACCGTGGCGGTGGAGGAGGAGGATGAGGTAGCCAACACTGTATTTTAATTATTTTTATTTTTTTATTGTGGTAGCCCACAAAATATTGGAACATAGAAAAAAAGAAAAAATTGTGGCCTCGGGTGCATTTCTTGAGGTCCTAATGCATGGAGAAATGCTCAACTCCTGATGCATGGAGAAAAGGCCTTCACAAGCCTCTGCTAATGTGTACCTAGTTTATACTAAGTGACTCATAGGTTGAGGAGGCGGTGACCATGGCGGTGGAGGAAGAGGATGAGGTAGCTAACACTGTATTTTAGGTTTTTATTTATTTTATTTTTTTAATTGTGGTAGCCCACAAAATATTGGGACATACAAATAAAGAAAAATTTGCGGCCTGCGGTGCATTTCTTGCAGTCCTGATGCATGGAGAAATGCTCCACTCCAGATGCATGGAGAAAAGGCATTCACAAGCCTCTGCTAATATGTACCTAGTTTATACTAAGTGACCCATAGGTTGAGGAGGCGGTGACCGTGGCAGTGGAGGAGGAGGATGAGGTAGCCAACACTGTATTTTAATTATTTTTATTTTTTTATTGTGGTAGCCCACAAAATATTGGAACATAGAAAAAAAGAAAAAATTGTGGCCTCGGGTGCATTTCTTGAGGTCCTAATGCATGGAGAAATACTCAACTCCTGATGCATGGAGAAAAGGCCTTCACAAGCCTCTGCTAATGTGTACCTAGTTTATACTTAGTGACCCATAGGTTGAGGAGGCGGTGACCGTGGTGGTGGAGGAGGAGGATGAGCTAGCCAACACTGTATTTTATGTTTTTGTTTTTTTTAATTGTGGTAGCCCACAAAATATTGGGACATAGAAAAAAAGAAAAATTTGCGGCCTGCCGTGCATTTCTTGCAGTCCTGATGCATGGAGAAATGCTCAACTCCTGATACATTCTAAAAAGGCCTTCACAAGCCTCTGCTAATGTGTACCTAGTTTATACTAAGTGACCCATAGGTTGAGGAGGCGGTGACCGTGGCGGTGGAGGAGGAGGATGAGGTAGCCAAAACTGTTTTTATATATATATATATATATATATATTAATTGGGGTAGCCCCCAAAATATTGGGACATATAAAAAAAGACAACGCTGTTCCGCAGAGTAGCTGTTGACATTATAGTTGCGCAGGAACTTTGATGACTCTAGAAAACCTCGCGCAAAACGCACATCCCCATGGCTGGGACTTTGCATGCGGATGTCATCCATATCAACTTTCGATGACAATTTCTGCGCCTACCATGGTGAGCACGGGTAACGGGGAATCAGGGTTCCATTCCGTACAGGGACCCTGAGAAACGGCTACCACATGCAAGGAAGGCAGCAGGCACGCAAATGACCCGCTGACGACAAATAACAATATAGGACTCTTTAGAGGCCTTGTAATTGTAATGAGTTCACTTGAAATCCTTCAACTCTGATCAATTGGAGGGAAGTCTGGTGCAGAGCCACTGACGCGTGCGTGCTGCAGCTGAAACTCCCCTATCGTCTGCTGCTGCTCGCAAAGTCTCATGAGGCGGTGAGCGGGAAGGCCGAAGTTATGCTGCAGCGCAGACAGGCGAGCAGCAGCAGGGTGACAACGCCAAAAGCACGCACAGCCGCTACAGTGAATGTCACATCCTGTTCTAAGTTGCAGATCAGTCTGGTGATGGCTTCTGGTATCAAGTACTCTTTCTACTGAAGCTGCATCATGGTCGTGGTATGTGGCCGCACAAACGCTGGTGTTCAACACCAGGGAGCGTGCAGTTATCCTGCACCAGACCCTGCTAATTCATTCCACACTGTGACTCCTAACTTCAACATCAGGCATACTGGGTCCCGGTCGTCCGACCGCCACCCAGACAGTATCTGGGTCCTGGTCACCGGACTGCCCACCTCACTGTGAAACTACGAATGGATCGTTAAATCTGGTACGAACCTGAACTTTGCAGTTCGGGTTCGCTCAAGTCTATTATGGATCCTTTGATCACTAAATGTATTACTTGGATAACTGGTAATTCTCGAGCTAATACATGCCAACAAGCGCTAGGGGTGGCCACTCCGCTTTTGCACCCTGCTCCCTCTTATGCTGTGCTGGTGCCTCTGTGCGACCAGCGCCTCTTCCTCCAAACTGCACACGTCACGCGCATGACCTTGATTCCATGTGGGGTCTAGGACCTTATCATCATCTTCCACCCACTCCTCAACCCTGCCCTCCTTGCCGGTGTGCACACTGCAGAAAGCCACAGCAGTTGGCACCTGTGTTTTTCCAGCATGTAAAGTCTGCAAAGGACATATGGAATTTTTTTTAGAATTTCCTCCAGGCAACAGTTTTCCCTGTAAACTGACCTCTCAGTTTGTCTAGTGAGAGTATTGTCCCAGAATTACAATATTGTTGATGTAACTCTTAGCTATTGATCACTGGTTTCAATATAGCAGCTTATTATCTGGTAGTTTCTAGTGTAGAAAATATCAATCTTTTTTCTATCACTTAGATCTGTGTAACAAGTGCTGTAAGTGTCAAACAATATTACAAGTGACCGATGTAGTAAAATCGAATCAAAGTTACTCTTTGATTTGACTCTCAGATATGAGGTGAACAAAAAAAAAAATTTACTTTTTAAAACTCAAATGTAAGCAGCAGATTAGCAGCAAAACAATTAGAATGTTTACCACTACGCAGTAAGCGCACTATTTGAAGCTTCTATTTGACTCTCGCATATAGAATAGGCCCCAAAATGTACTATTTAGCAGTTTAGCAGCAAAACAATTAGAATGTTTACCACAGCGCAGTAAGCACACTATTTGATGCTTCTATTTGACTCTCAGATATGAAGTGCACCGCAGGCTCAAAATGTACTATTTAGCAGATTAGCAGCAAAACAATTAGAATGTTTACAAGTGCGCAGAAAGCACACTATTAGACACTTTGATTTGACTCTCACATATGAAGAACAGGCCACAAAATGTACTATTTAGCAGATTAACAGCAAAACAATTAGAATATTTACAAGTGCGCATTAAGCACACTATTTGACGCTTCTATTTGACTCTCAGATATGAAGAACAGACCCCAAAATGTACTATTTAGCAGTTTAGCAGCAAAACAATTAGAATGTTTACAAGTGCGCAGTAAGCGCACTATTTGATGCTTCTATTTGACTCTAAGATATGAAGTGCACGCCCCAAAATGTACTATTTAGCAGATTAGCAGCAAAACAATTAGAATGTTTACAAGTGCGCAGAAAGCACACTATTAGACGCTTTGATTTGACTCTCACATATGAAGAACAGGCCCCAAAATGTACTATTTAGCAGATTAGCAGCAAAAAAATTAGAATGTTTACAAGTGCGCAGTAAGCACACTATTAGTCGCTTCTATTTGACTCTCAGATATGAAGAACAGGCCCCAGATTGTACTATTTAGCAGTTTAGCAGCAAAACAATTAGAATGTTTACCACTGCGCAGTAAGCACACTATTAGACACTTCTATTTGACTCTCAGATATGAAGTGCACCTCACTAGTGATGTCCCGAACGGTTCGCCACGAACGGTTCGCGCAGACTCATCATTGAGTAAACTTTGACCCTGTACCTCACAGTCAGCAGTCACATTCCAGCCAATTAGCAGCAGACCCTCCCTCCCAGACCCTACCACCTCCTGGACAGCATCCATTTTACATTCATTTTGAAGCTGCATTCTTAGTGAGCTGTCCAGGAGGTTGGAGGGTCTGGGAGGGAGGGTCTGCTGCTGATTGGCTGGAATGTGTCTGCTGACTGTGAGGTACAGGGTCAAAGTTTACTCAATGATGAGTCCGCGGCGAACCGTTCATGGTGAAACGTTTGCGAACCGTTCGGCAAACCGTTCGGGACATCACTACACCTCACTAATGTACTTTTTAGCAACCAAAACATTTTAAGTTTTAAAACTGCAATGTGACAGAAGTATTTGACGATTCTATTTGACTCTCAGATATGAAGTACACCCCACTAGTGTACTAATGTACTACCCCACTAATGTACTATTTAGCAGCAAAATAAAAATTGCTTTTCAAAACTCTGATGTAACCACGGTATTTGAAGCTTCTATTTGACTCTCAGATATGAAGTGCACCCCACCCCACTAATGTACTAGTTTGCAGAATTCTTTCCTAAGCTGTCCCTATCAGCGGCAGCATCCTCTCCCTACACTAATAAGACTGCATGTGCGTGCGGCGCTACGAGACTCCAGCTTTTATATAGAGGCTGGGTCACATGCTGCACTGGTCAATCAAAGCCATGCCATTAGTAGGCACGGCTGTGATGGCTTCTAAGGGCACACGAACCAAACGCTTGTTGATTGGCTGCCCTGCAGCCTTTGAAAACGTGCCATTAAATCGCCGAACACCAAACTCCAACCCGAACATACAGTTTGGGTTCGCTCAACTCTATTTAAAAGGTATTAAAAGATTCCTTTATTGATACAAATAAATAAAATATATATCTACAACAAGTTTCGCCTTGCAACGATTTATCAAGTAGATAAAAACAGATAAAAATAATCAATCTGGCATCTCTTGGTTTATATAGGGGACTAACGACAATAAAAATATTTGAATTTGCGCCAAAATGACGTCATATGGGCGGGACAATAACAATATGTTGTAAGAAATATCAAAAAGCATTTAAACGTTTGATTCATAAATAAATTGTTGGTACTTGTATGTAGTAGATTGTTTATGCAAAAACAAGGCATATTTTAATAGTTTCAAAGTTTTTTAATATGTCAAGTGACATTCGGCATCATTTCCGCATCATGTGGCGCACAATGTAATTTCCGCGTCATGTGACAATCTATGTACGCATGTGTGGGGCATTCTATATTACTGCGCATGTCAGAAGGGCACTCTTAATAAAGCTTATATTGCTATAAATATAAAAACAAATAGTATTATATGTAAAATTGAAAATATGAAGGAAAGTGCAGTTAAAAATAAGTATAGAAATAGAAATGAAGATAGAGAAATATAAATAAAAATAAAAAATAGATAGAAAAAGAGAGAGATTAAAAATAAAAATTAAATTAAATTAAAAATAAAATAAAATAAAAAATAAAAATAATAAGAATAATAATAATAATAATAGAATTGAAATAAAAATAAAAATACAGATAAAGATAAATAGAAATAAAAAATAAAAATTAAATATAGGTAAATAAAAATAAAAAGTATCAAATAAAAATGGAAAATAAACATAAATAAATACATTTAAAAATAAAAGCAGTATTATAGAAAATTCTGGAGATCGAAATCCACATTAAGACCTTGTGGGGCAAGAGTTTTTAAATTAAAAACCCATTCCACCTTTGTGCTTCCTAAAAAAATTTTGATGTCACCACCTCTCCATGGAACATTACACTTCTTTATCCTGACACATTTTAAAAAATTTAAGATTTTTCTCATGTACAATAAAGTGCTTAGATACTGAGTGATTTTTGTATCCTTTGATTATATTATGGCAATGTTCTGCCAACCCTTTTTTTAAGCAACAAGTGGTCATGCCTACATATTGTAGCCCTCATGGACATTCTAATAAATATATAACATTCCTGGTGTTACAGTTTATAAAATAAGATCTATTTGTAATTGTGGATTTAAAATGTGTAGTTTTGACCTTACAATTGGTACTTCTACAGACTGTGCAGTTGTTGCATTTAAAAAAAGCCCATAGGTTTAGTTAAAAAAAGAAGAAGAAGGATGGGGGCTGGGTAGTGCAGATTTTTGTAAAAATGTAGTTTTATGAGTATGGATTTAAAATTCGGTGCCCCCCTAAAAACAATATTTGGTTTATCTGGAATTATGTTTTTAAAATGTTGTCTTGTTTTATGATATGTCAATGCTTATTAACATTTTTTTCACAATGTTACTTTTATTATTAAAATCAAAGATAATTGGCAATGAGATAGAATTGTTAGTGTTTTTGTATTCTAATAGTTATTTTTAACAGCTGCTATGTTTACGTCTAAATTTTTACTATATAATTTCTTTTCAATTAATTTGTTTTTAAGTAGTTCAGATTGATCATTAAAAGTGAAGAAACTGACTTTTTGGAGTACCATGCAAGGCTTGTAGCGGCAATTGGATATATCTATTATGTTGTTGCTGCAAACTTTCTTAAAAAATGTGTTTGTATGTATCTGATTTTTATGTATACACATTTGTAAGTGGGGGTAATTTGTAAAAGGTTTCTGGGGGCAAACCTTTTGCCCATCGCTGTGCCTTGTTTTTGTAGGTAAAATGAGTCATAAAACCAGAAATAGTTGTTAGTTAAAATGGTATAAATGCCTTGTATATTAAAAAGTATTTGTTCATCTGGAATTTTATTTTCTAGTCTTAAGATTTTTTCTACTGCTGCACAAACCTTGTCAAGGATTGTACATCACATGTTACTAAAAAATAGGACTCTTTTCAATTAAAAGTGTTTAAAAATCTGAGGAGAGTCATCGAGTCTTTTAGATAGGACTCCATATTTTTGACTGATATCAAGATATTCTGATACCGATAAGATAGATAAAGTCGACCGGATACCTGAAACAATAGGCCTACCAGGTGGGTTTGTTTAATTTTTATGTATTTTAGGTAAAAAATTAATTACAGGAATCTTAGGGTATTGGATATTTAAAAATTCAAATTCTTGTTTGTTTAAGAAGTTTTTATCTCTTTTTTTCTAAAAAGGAGTATAATTTTTTTATGTTTGGGGTTGGGTCGTGAGATAATTTGTCATACACTTTTGGATCGTTGAGTTGTCTCAAAGCTTCATTAATATACATTTCTTTAGGGAGTACAACTATACCTCCCCCTTTGTCCGTTTGTTATATAACAATTTCTTCGACTTTTTTCAGCTCTTTAAGTGCTATTTGTTCCAAGTGAGTTAAATTTTGGTCATCATATTTGTTGTTTTTTATTTTGTCCATATCTTTCAGAAATAATTTCTCAAAAATTTCTAAGGCATCTGATTTAGAGTTTGCCAGATAAAACCTTGATGGCTTTTTTAAGGGTGGGTGCAAATTTAAGACCTTTAGTTAAAACGGATATCTGAGTGGATGATAAAACCTTTTAGGATAAATTAAAAATTCCATGTTCCTTTTCATTAATATTGGTTACTGTCTCTCTAATCTTTTTCTTTTGTGATCTTCTCCCACTTCTCCTTCCTCTAAACTTAAACTTATTTTTCTTACTCTTGTTGGATAGGGAGTTTGAGCTTGTGCATTTGTCTGAGTGTGAATTTCTAAAAAAATAATCTTCATTATCGATTTCAGAGTCCACAGAGAGTAGTTGATATCTATTAGTGTGGTTATAGTGAATTGGTGATTTGGTTGTGTCATAGTTTTTATATGCATATCTCGATCTATGTGGTCTAGGGGAGATTGTTTTGGGGTTGTTGTATTGCGTAGATGGATGAGCAGTGTAACCATTGAAATTACATTAGTGTGGTCAGGTGGGCTGTAGTTTAGGAATGTGTTGTGAAGTTTTACGGTATCTGGGTGGAGACTGTTGATGTTTCCTATAGTACTGGCTGAATGATGGGTATTTTTGATACCGTGGTTGGTATTGTTGTCTTTTGCGTGAATTGTGAAAGTGATAGTGATTTCTATTTGGAGCAGAATTGGAGATAGATCTAGAAGTGTAGTGATCTGGTTGTTGGAGTAGTCATGTTTATCACGCATATATATTTTTACCTTTATATGCTTGGTATCCATTTCTACTTTTTCTATTTTATTTTGTATTGAAATGCAATTTTGTTTAAAAACTTGTGTCTCAGTAAAAGATGATATTTGTTCTTTGAGATTGTTTATCCCAATGTCTAGAAGGGAAAGTTTTTTTTTACTTTTTTTTTTTACAATTAATGTCTCCATGAGACCAAAAGTGCATTTTTCTAGTTTGTTATACCAGTCATTCATGAACTCTTCATCAGCTTTATCTGAAGTAGGTTCCTTAAAGAGTTTGAATCCTCTAGGCGTGATTCTTTCGTCTAGGTATTTTTAAGGGTTGCTAATTCCCATTTTAATTTTATTCAGTGCTTTTTCTAATTTAATAAAAAGGTCTTTTTGATTATGATGGTCTGTTCTTTGTAGCTAAAATGTTCCAATCCTTTTATTAATTTTGTATCCCATCTCTGTACTCTTTCTAGTGCCATAATATCCTTCTTTAGAACTGGTGGCCAAAATTGCATAGCATTTATAAAGGGGCAAAATGGTAATCTCACCTCGAGAATTAATGCCCTTTATCATGCATGACAATACCTTACTGGCCTTAGCCACTGCTGATTGACATTGCACATTGTTGCATAGTTTGTTGTCTATAACATTTCCCAAGTCCTTCTTGTGTGTTGTTATCCCTAATTCGCTTCCATTAAGGGTATAAGTTGCTTGTGCATTCTTTACATCAAAGTGCATAACTTTCCATTTTTCTACATTAAATTTCATTTGCCATTTGAGTGCCCAGTCACCCAGCCTATCTACATTTTTCTGCAGCAAAGTAATTTCTTGCTCGCATTGTATTACTTTAGAGAGTTTTGTGTCATCTGCAAATACTGAAACATGACTTTCAATGTTTTTTTCAAGCTCATTTAGAAACATTTTAAATAGATGGGGTCCCAGAACAGAATCCTGAGGGTCACCACTTGCCACCTCTGTCCAGTTTGAAAATTTTCCATTAATGACAACTTTCTGTACTCTATTTTTAAGCCAATGCTCTATCCAAAAAGAAGACCAATTTCTTTGAGTTTGAACACTAATCTATTGTGTGGAACTGTATCAAATGCCTTGGCAAATTCCGAATAGGTCACATTCACTGCAACACCCTGATTTACACGTCTACTTACTTCTTTGTGGAATGCAATCAAGTTAGTTTTGACCTGTGCTTCATAAAACCATGCTTATTTTTGCTGATAACCATGTTATTCTCAAGGAATTCTAGAATATTATCTCTTAATAACCTTTAAAATACTTTCCCAGCCACAGAAGTTAAGCTCTATAATGTCTATACTTTCCAGGCAAGGATTTTGAACCCTTTTTGAATATAGGAACCACATCTGCCTTCCTCCAATCCTCCGGAAAACTTCCTGAAAGAAAAGAATCTTGAAAGATTAAAAACAGAGGTTCACTTATTTCCCCACTTGGTTCCTGAAGTACTCGTGGATGAATACTGTTAGGCCATGGAGCTCTGTTTATATTAACTTTAGTTGCTGTAACACCTTGTCTTTAGTTAGCCAATTACAATTTTTCTGCAAGTTTTTTGCAGCAATCATTTGCATATCTATTGCAAAAGGTTCTTCCTTAATATGAAAGGAGGAGAAATAGTTATTTTAAATTTCTGGTCTTCATTAACTAACACCCCCATCCTAGTTTTTAGTGTACATACACTTTCATTTTTAGTTTTTTTTAGAATTTGTGTACTTAAAAAATGCTTTGGAATTGATTTTGCTCTCTTTAGCTATAATTTTTTCATTTTGAAGTTTAACAAATCTAATTGCCTTTTTGCACGCATTATTGGCTTCCTTATATATTTTATAGGATGACTCTGATTTGTCCGATTTAAAAGCTTTGCATGCCCTTTTCTTATTTTTAATTTCTTGATTCACTTTCCCACTGACAGGATTACGAATTGATCCAGTACGCAGAAATAGTATCACACCTAGGATAAAGGATAACGTCTAACAGGACCTTAGAATGGCCTGACTTAACTTACCCAAGAATAGCAAAAATATTTGCCAAGGTCAGGGATACAGAATGAGACACAGCAATGAGGAAAAGCCAAAAGTCAAGGATACCAGAAATCAGGGAAGTCAAAAGGAAGCCAAAGTAAAAAAAACTGAAATAATACGATTAGGAACACACTCTTGGATAACCAAGTGGAAGGAAAAATTGGTTTAAATAACCCTCCTGCAAATCCAATTTGACGTACCTGACCTTTGACCCCAAAATGTGCATGTGCATATTTTGCGTGACGTCACACGCACTTCGAAATCGTCATTACCGTGGGCAGACATGGGGCTATAATATGGCGTGGATCGCTGGGCGGCACTTCCACCACTTTCAGGAAGGTAACCTTTACTACCATCTCCACATGGAGAGGATGAATATTTGACAGTATCCCCTACTTGAAGACCGCCCACCGGGCGGGCAGGACCAGTTTTGAGAGGAAACTTGTGGAAAATGTGGAAATACCGAATTTTGCGACAAACATGGATATCAGAAGCCGGATTTCAAGAACGATCGGCAGGCCCATACCCCTTCCAATCACCTAAGTACTGCAAGTAAACCCTAGAAAACCTGGAATCAATTATGGAGGAGACTTCATACTCCTCCTGTCCAGAAACGACCAAAGGAGGAGGGTGGATAACGGGGACAGTATACCTATTGCATATAAATGGTTTGCGTAAGGAAACATGAAATGAATTAAGCATACGCAGGAAGAGCCAGAGAATAGGAAACAGGGTTAAGACTCTGAATAATACGAAATGGACCAAGAAATCTGGAAGCAAACTTCGTGCTAGGAACTTTGAGTTTGATGTTGCATGAGGATAACCACACCCGATCACCCACCTGGTAAACAGGGTTGGCAACCTACCATTTATCAGCATGAAATTTGAAACAAGCAGCCGCAGTCTCAAGAGTGGAGTGAACCTTAGTCCAAATCTCACGAATAGAAGTAAGGTGATCATCCAGAGCAGGCATAGCTGTGTCAGAGAATACAGCAGGTAGAACAGTAGGGTGATGACCGTTATTGACAAAGAAAGGACTATGTCCAGTCATGGGTAGCATTATTCCTGGCAAATTCAGCCCAGGGCAGCAATTCAGACCAGTTATTCTGCGTGCTATTCACAAAACAACGTAAATATAGTTCCAATGATTGGTTAGCCCTCTCAGCTGCACCATTGTTTTAGGGATGGTAAGAAGAAGAAAATGATAGTTCAATGCCAACTGTTTATTGAATGCTCTCCAAAATCGCGACACCAACTGGGAACTCCTGTCAGATACAATATTTTGAGGAATACCATGCAGTCTGACAATGTCGTGTATAAATATATGAAACAGATCTTGGGAAGACGGCAATTTTTTGAGTGGAATAAAATGTGCCATTTATGAAAAGCGGTCAACCACCATAAGAACGGTGGTATAACCATTAGAATTCGAAGTTCAACAATGAAATCCACAGACAAATGAGACCATAGAACATAAGAAGCGGATGTAATAATCCACATGGAAGTTTATGAACATCCTTAGAAACTGCACAAACAGAACAGGCCTCCACATACTCTTTGATATCTTTCCTGAGTGAATCCCACCAAAATGATCTCGAGACAGCGAATAGAGTCTTATTAATACCTGGATGCCCAGCATTCATTGTTGTGGAATACCTTCAGCAACTCCTCTCTTTTAAGCAACAGAATAAACAGTTCATCTAGAGGTTTATTGCAAGGTGCCTGGGATTGAGCAGCCATGATAGCACAAAGCAGAGGGGACGATAAGGAAAGAACAGTGGATGCAATCATACACTCAGGAGGAACAATAGGGGACGTCTCTTGTTCTAGGTGTGATTCAATGTCAAATTGCCTAGATAAGGCATTGGCTTTAACGTTTTTGGGACCAGGTCTGTACGTGATAATAAAGTTAAAGCAGGACAAGAACAAAGACCACCTAGCCTATCTAGAAGACAATCGTTTGACATCACCAAAATATGCTAGATTCTTGTGATCGGTTATGATCAGAAGGGGGGTCCTTGGAACACTTCAGCTGAAGATCACTTTCTGGAGAAGTAACTGCAAGGAATAAATAAATAAATAAATTAGTTAATAATAATAATAATTAAAGTTCTCTAAGTCCTATAGTGTTGCATTTGATATATTTGTACAGTTGCTGGATTTAACACCAGATCTAATGTCTATTTTAACACTTGAATCCATATTCATGTCTAATATATATCTTGAAAGAGACCCATAGGGTCTAAATGTCGATCGTCCACATTGATATAACTTTGTGTTTTTGTACACATTAAAATCACTTACACGTTAAAATAACTTATACTCTCTCTCTCTCTCTCTCTCTCTCTCTCTATATATATATATATATATATATATATATATATATATATATATATACATGATAAATACAGCTATGCACTTGAAGAGAATAGCAAAATGTTATTATACAAATGTGTTATGCTTAGTACACACCTATCCAGCCTGAAAGGTTGCACACTTGAGGTCAAACAAAGCTTTGCAGAAGCAATTATTGTCCTGCCAATCAACATAACTGTTTAGACCCAAACTATAGATTTTCTTTGTATAATCTAATATAAATTCTACAGCACATATATGCTTACATTGTCGATATTTTTTTTACTGTTTCTGGCACTTCATTAAACTTAATTAATTATCTAGAGGACACATTGTTTAAAAATCTTGACCACAATGTTGAATTAACCCGTTTCCTCACATTGTATTTATTTGAGAATGGTAATTTAATTGCTACATTTGCAAACACTATACAGGCATATCTCACTAAATACAGTGGGTCAGCTGATGTGTGCATCTGTATTAATTCTGTATTTAAATTTTTAAGTAAAGTACCAAAACAAGAGGTACACCTGTATACTAAAAAGCAGGTGTGCCCAATAGGTAGATAGCCAGATGTTGTAGGACTACAACTCCCATGATAACCAAAAAAATCTACAGTACAAATATCACAAATAGTGTAATATAATAAAAACACCATATAATAAAAAGTAGACTATTACACTCACAAACGCAAGTTGTTAACAGGCAGCACAAATAATCACTGTGTTAGGAATCCTTTGCGTTCCAACTCCCAGTATTCTCACTAGTTTATAGAAGGGAATAAATTGACAAACATAGTGCAAAACTGTAATGTATTAAAAACAAAATGTGTATAATATTGCACGAAATATGTCCAAAAGAATGAAAGGCACATCAACAGATAATCTTGTTACAGGATCCACAGCAAGAGGAACTTATCTTAAATGGTGTTCCAGTTCGTTTAATTACTGAAGGAATCCCATCACACATCAAAACAATATATAAATAAATAAAGTAAATAAATAATCAATCAACCCTACACCTTTTGTCCACTATTGCGAGGACTTCCTCAGATTTAGTCAAATCAGTCTGCAGCCTGAAAGCTACTGCAGCACGCCTGGGTTTAAAAGTCCAATCTGGCACCTCCTCTAAATATTCTCATCCAATCCGCTTTGGGTGCCACAGTCTTCTACAGCTGTTCAGTGTTTTCTATTAATTTCCCAGTTCACGGACCTCAAGCCTCAATCTGGGTCTGTGTATTGTACTCCCATGATGCTTTGCATGTCTTTAGAATGCTTTAGAACAGCGTTTCTCTAACCAGTCCTCAAGACCTACCAACAGTCCAAAGTTTGTTAGTATTTTAATTGGAATAAAACAGGGAAATACATAAATCCTGGACTGTTGGTGGGCCATGAGGACTGGTTTGAGAACCACTGCTTTTGAATGACAAATCATTGTGGAAGCTGTAGTTTTAAAACATCTGGGAATCTACCTTTTTGGCCCTGCTGATAAAAAAAAAATATTTTGGTATAAAAACAGATGATTTTTAGAGCATAATATAAAGTCTGCATGATTGTCCTAAAAGCATACATGCAAAACATACTTTTTTATTTCAATTTACCAAATCCTGATATAATTTATTGTGGTTTGGAGTTTGCTTATAGCAATTATCTGCAGCAATGTCTGTTTTAGATTGATATACCTGAATAATGTACATCCGCTGTATCTAAACATAGGTGTTTGTTTAATAGTATAGTGCATGTAATAGAAATAGATGTGTTTATTTGGGTTCAAATGAATTGCAATTCTTCTGAATTATGGCCTATCAGTGGGTATGTATATATTTGGCTGACGGATCCTGTTATATACTAAAGGTATAGATTTGTTTTTCAAATTTTTTTATGTTTACTCCATTTGAAACATAATCTATTTCTTCTATAAACTTGATGAAAGGAGTATTATATTAGCACATAGTGTTGAGGTGACAGTTGTCCTTTAATGGATAGGAGACGGCCACTAAATACTAATTTTAGTCAAAGATCAAGTGAGAAGAGAGAAAATAGAAGGAACAAAATTGTTTGACTGAGACTAATTATTTTGCTCTGCACAAGTCTAGTACTGATAGGGTTACTCTAGCACTTTATGGTTGGCAGCCTTTGAAGCCAGTAACATTCATGGTTAAACTTAACTTTCTTTTATTTATTTAATAAATGTGCAATTTATTTGGAGATGTGCAACAACTCATGTTTAGAAATAGAGTGGAATATTAATTTATTCTTGGATTGCTACCATATTCTCATCTGTTGCTATAGAATTGTTACCATTTATACCTGTCATTTGCCACTGTAATTTTCTGTGCATGCAGTTTGTACTATTGTCATTTAATGTTTCTGACCAATATTTCATATACACAGTTATTAATATTTTGGATGATAGAATCTGGTTTAGTTTAAAGTTTTTTGTTCTTCTTTATACAAAAGCAATTAATGTTAAATGATCAATTGGGGCATAAGGAGAAAGTGAAGGGATGAATCCAGCTATATGTATATATATGTATCCAGGCTGCCTATAGAGACTGTTGACATTTGATGGATTAGCGGAAATACAACAGGGTGCTGACTCTGGCAGAAATTGGCAGTTGTTCGAATTATAATCTAATTGTTGTTTTTTTTGTCTGTTATTGGTCTTTTGTAATTATAACTCTTGGCTTCTCCTTGTGATTTATAGTGTCTATAAATATTGCTGACTTTGACCCTGAGTTTTTTAAACTTTTGCTACAAGAGGGGTTAAAATGAAAAACAAGCATGAAAAAAAGTAAATGCAAGAGGTAAAGCTAAAGAAAAGGAGAAAGATAATGAAAACCCAACAAGTAGTTTTTTTACTCCTATGACTAAACGTAAAATCTCTGAGGAGTCAGTATTAACATCGAGGACGAAAAAAGAATTAGATCATTCAGATAGTGTAATGACCTCAGCTGAGTCATCCTTAGTAGATGAGCCAGTAGAGGTGGATAGTCAGAGAGAGGAACAACTCACGATAGCTATCATGGAGGAGGTAATGATTGATTTATTGAAAGATTTAAAGAGCTCAATCGTGCAGGAAATTAGAAGTGAGATTGCTAAAAATTCTAAAGATTTAAATATCTTATCAAAGAAAGTAATAGATTTGGGCATCATACAAGAGTCCTTAATAAAATCACAGAATCATTGTAATGCAGAAATACAGAAATTAAAAGAGGAGCTCTCGGGTTTGAAACAGAAATATAGTAAATTGGAGAATTTTTCTAGACAAAATAATATTCGCATACGAGGGATACCTGAAATAGTGGAGCAGGTGGATCTTCCCAACTATGTGATAACATTTTTGAATACTTTGGTTAAATCCGATTTTGAGATGGCCCATATGATAGATAGAGCTCATAGATTACCCTTATCACATAATACTTCAAGAGAATAACCTAGCGATGTGATAGTGAAATTACATTTTTTTACACTTAAACAAAAAATATTACAGAAAGCCTTTGAATGTAAAATTTATGATGCTCCTTATGTGCAAATCTTTCCTGATATATCTGGAGAAGTGATTATGGAACGTAAAGAATTTAGAATGATAACCAAGGTATTAAGGGATAAAAATGTGTCTTATAGATGGGGTTTTCCAACTAAACTACTTATTAAAAAGGGAACGGAGATGAAAGTAATCAACTCTCCCCGTGAGGGGGAAAGGTTTCTTAAAGATATAGACTCTCTGGGGAATGCTTAAGATATGGCTAAATGGAGATAATTGTGAGAGGGGATAGAATCAGAGGGTGATAAGGAATATTGAATTGAGTTATGGCTGTTTTCCTGGGGGAGTTTTAATGTTTGGCATAAAAGGTGTAATATTTTTGCAATTTAGTTTATAAAGTAAAATATTTTGGATAGAATTAATTTTAAGGTCACTTATTAGGATAGAGATAATTTTATTGGTTATAATGTATTGGAAAATTGCACAAAATGAGATAGCCTTACTGGAGTGATGCTTATTATGATTAAATGGGCCAGTAATGAATATATTTAATTCACTGAAATCTAAATTAAACACTGGTTAATATGTAAATTCTTCACAAAGTTTGAATTAAGCTCTTATTAAATAGCCTTAAATGGCCTCTATGGATATTAATTTAAAGTCACGTATTATTATAGAGATAATATTATTTGTTATATAGTATTGGAAAATGGCACAAAATAGGATACTATCACGGGATAAATGTTTATTATAATCAAAAGGGGATTTTATAGAAGGTATTTAAGTATAGAAGATATTTTGAGAAATTTGTATATTTTGATACACTTAATTGAGACTTTAGTACATTTGGTAAATCTCCAGGAAAGTTAGACAATCATGATGGATTCTCTTTTCTATCTCAATGGGTTTGTTGCTTAAAAGTAGTAATCGGGTCTATAAGACTAGCCATAAGATCTTCCATTTTTATGGAGGGAAAGATGAGGGGGGTTTAGAGAAGAGGTTATGATAGGGGTTACTAACCCATGGGAGTTAATTTTAGGGACTCTTCTTTTTTTTTTAATTCCCCCTCTCCCTCTTGTTTTCGGATGTTTGATTTTATTTCAATGGGCTGTTTTTGTTTCTTTATAGCGTTTGTACTGCTAGATCAGTTAGATTATTTTATTAAACTGATGTGTGATATAAATAAGAAAGGACCTTTAGTCTTAGGCTGCTTTTGATGCGGAATAGAAAGTATACAGGCAGATTTAATTGGCGACCTCCGCCAAGGTTTCGAACCAAGTTAGTTCGACGAAACTTAGGTTTATCCACCACTGTTAGGGGAGGTAGAGTGAGGAGTGGGAATTTTCTAAGTAGGTAGATCTTTAAAGAAGATGATTGTATCACAGAACTTTTTTAGTGTTTGGATGAATGTGTGTCAATGTGTATGTTATGTTTTCTGGGAGGTTCCGAGACGTGGGGTGGAAGGTGCTGATGGAGGTGGGTTAGAAGGTCCTCAGATTGGTGGTTGGTTTGGTTCTCCATGAATCTGAGGATTATTAGTCAAAATGTCCAGGGTTTAAATACAGTGGGCAATAGGAGCATAGCATTTAAAAATCTGTTTAGGGGTAAACCGGATGTTATATATATTCAAGAAACCCATTGGCAGACTAATAAAATTCCCTTTTTTTGGCAAGAGATATTATTCAAATCCCTATAGTGCCACCTATTCAAAAAGTAAATCGAGAGGGGTCTCAATAATATTTAATAAAACTTTACTAATAAAAGAAGAAATTGTCATAAAAGATAAACAAGGACGGTATCTATTATGGGCAGGCCTGATTAATTCTCAGAAATGTACAATCTTACATATGTATGCCCCTAATAAAGGGCAAATTAAATTTATTAGCCAGACATTGAAAGTAATTAAAAAATTATTTATGGGAACTCGGGTGGTTTGCGGGGATTTCAATTTACCTATGGATCCAACTGTGGATAGAAATTCGATAGGAGAGATAAAATCAGATCCTCACTTAGTCCAAAATTCCAAAAAGTTTTTTAAATTACTACTTAAATATAATTTGTATAACACATGGAGAACACTGTACCCTTTAGAGATGGACTATTCATTTTTTTCTCACAGACATAAAATGTATAGTAGATTGGATTATATTTTTATGGATGGGCAGAGTATTTCTAAAGTACAACGTGGTCTGATCATGGGTTGGTTGGAGTAAGTGTGGGTTCAGACTCTCCCGTTAAGAATAATAGATTATGGAGAGTGGACCTAGAATTACTAAAGGACCCGGAAATATAAAAAGCCTATATAAGAGGGATAATGATAAAATGGCAGTCAATATTAAAGAAGCAGAGAGGCAAATCATTAAGACCTACATATAGAATTCATTGTATTAGACAGAGAGAATAAACAATCCCCTTCTGAGTTAAAGATAAATACAATTCGAGAAATACAATAACAAATAAAAAGAATTCAGCAACTGTTGGTTGATAAATCTTTATGGGCTTTGCAACAAAGATTATATCATGATCAAAATTGAGCAGGGAAACTGATGGCTAACAAGTTGAAACAAAAATTAAATAATGGTAGAATAAACAGGCTATTATATAATAAAGAACTTTTTGTTAAGCCTGTTGATTTTGCTGCATGCTTTGAGAAATATTATCATGACCTTTATAATTTGAATTCCCCAAATATATTTAGTAGGTGTAAAAAAAGAAAATCGTGGAATTTTTGGATGATTCATCTCTCTAAAGTTTCTCAAATAGAGTTGGCAAATTTAAATGAAGATATTACCGAACAAGAAATTAAATGGGCAATTTCAAAATTGAAATTGGGCTCAGCCCCTGGTCCCGATGGGCTTATCAATCAATATTACTCACTCTGTCAAGAGGAGATTTCTAGTTACCTGTGCCAAACATTAAATGAAATAAAAAATGCTGGCCGAGCTCATCCAGAGTTGTTGGAAGCACAAATAATCACAATCCCCAAAACAAATAAATTAACCCCTGAATGCAGTGACTTTAGACCTGTATCTCTGCTTAATGTGGATATAAAGATTTATGTTAAAATTTTTGCGGAAAGATTGAATCAATATATCCATAAGTTGATCAATTCTTATCAAACGGGTTTTATTCAGGGGAGGTTGGGTTCCGATAATATCAGAAAACTGTTAAATATAACTTCAGTGGTTA
This sequence comes from Pelobates cultripes, assembly GCA_933207985.1. Lineage (NCBI taxonomy): Eukaryota > Metazoa > Chordata > Amphibia > Anura > Pelobatidae > Pelobates > Pelobates cultripes. Next base: position 43,854,928 of record OW240923.1, read on the forward strand.
AATTTAAAAAAATAGCTGCAGTTTTTGTGGGACTCGATGCTGAGAAAGCATTTGACAGGGTGGATTGGGACTTTATGTTCCTCACCCTGTCAAAATATGGCTTAGGTGATTTTGCCTCTAAGGCTATTGCTGCTTTGTATACTGTAATGGTATTTATTAATTAATGACTTTTTGTCATAAAAAAGCATAATGAGCTTAATGCTTTAGACGCACCACTAGATGTCAGTAAAGCATAATGAGCTTAATGCTTTAGAGGCACCACTAGGGGTCAGTGTGCTAACTCATGAGCTTCTGGCAGTGACATCACAGGCCAGCCTACTTACTGGATAAAACCAAATCATAGAAGGAATTCAGCCTCTTTTTTCCTTTGCTTGCATTGATTGAACATGTAGCTGACTGTATAGCTCCAGCCAAACAGGCTGGAGCCGTGTAAGTAATCTATTATAACATATAATACACAAAAAGTAGGTGGAGCAAGTGACAATAATAATAAAATGTACTTCCCTCTCTTCTACCTTTCTTGCTGTAAAAGATAGAGAGGTACAAGATAGTGCAGATATTCCTTATACACAATATATATAGAAAAAAACAAATCTTATGCACTCACAATGGAAGAGCCATAGATTAGAACCTGGCTCTGGTGTGAATCTCCTCTGGGATCTTAATAGGGTGATCCCCAAACCTCTTTGATGATACTTGTTAGAGTATAGCTTCTTTTTCCTTTTTCTTTCAATACCAGGCAATGGAGATAGAATATATTCCAGGGAAAAAATATTTATTTGCAAAAAATTATAAAATCAATATAAATGATATAAATATAAAGGGTAAGACCTCCCAGTGTCCAGTAAACTTGCCAAAATGCGTTTCGCCGGTATGTGGCTTCCTCAGTTGGCATAAGGTGGTAATGTTCTCTAAGTTCTTAAATATTTAAAAATCGCGGGTAATTTTCTTCCAGTGGAACGCATCTATGCGTTCCACCGCCTCCTTCCGGTTTCCGGAATGTCTCCGTCACTTCCGGTTTCGCCGAAAATGCAAAGCGTTTGATGGAACGCATCGAAATCTTCCTATTTCCGGCGGAATTACATCATCTCCGGTTTGATCGAGCTGTATGTGAGGAGGCATCCTCTTGGTTCAAACATCCTTGGAACGCATATGCGTTCCAATGTTATGTATAATATATGTGTCAGTTCCCAAGATTATAAACAGTGTTAATAACAATGCTGCAAGTAATATCATAAAAGTGCTTAAGCAAAAAAAACATGTTTATCACAATAGTATAAAATAAATGGGGTTTAGGCATATGTGGAACAATCAATGAGCAAGCACTAAGGGAACAATAAATTTGTCAGTCCCAAAGTTATTTGTAGTATCATTTAAAGTGCTACAAAATAGAGTCATAAAGTGCTTTAGCAGTAAATTTGTATATCACAAAATAATGAAGTAGAGACATGTATGGAACAATCAATAAGTAGAAAAGAATCACAACGAAATAAAGATAAAATAAGATAAAATCACATCAAAAGATAGATTTGCCCCAATAGTATAGATCTAAAATAAAATGTAAATATGGTAAAATGGTCTCTAAAAATATGGAAAAAAAAAAAAAAAAAGGGGAAAAAAAAGGAAAAACCTAATATTGCATAAATAATTATACTAAAAAATGGCACAGCTCGAAATCCTGGTTTAAACCATGGGGAATTAAAGTTTTAAAATTATAAATACACTTCATTTCTTCTTCTCCTATCTTTCTATTAAAATCACCTCCTCTCCAATCCTTTTGTACAAGTTTAACTGCACAAAAAATATGTTTTTAGGATCACTGTTATGATGTGTTTTAAAGTGGTTAGAAACACTATGTGTTTCTACTCCTTTCTTTATATTTCTTACGTGTTCTGAAATTCTAATGTTTAAACATCTCGTGGTTCGTCCTACATAAATAAGGTCACAGGGGCACTTTAAAATATAAATTACATTTTTTGAAAAGCAGGTTAGTTGGTCCCTGATATAAAATGTTTTATCATTCTGATAATTAAAAGATAAGATATGTCTTTTTTTCTGGCATGTAGTTCTGCAGGCTAAACAAGAGCCACAACCATAAAAACCTTTACTTTTATTTAAAAAATGATCTTTCTGTTTAGTTTTAAAACTGCTGTTTACTAAAATTTGTTTCATATTTTTACAGCCCCTATATACTATTTTAGGTTCTGGAGGTATTATTTGTTTTAAGATAGGGTCTTCTTGCAGAATTGGCCAATATTTTTTAATTATTTTCATAATTCTTCCATTGTTTCCACTATGGTTGCATATGAAGGGTATATTCGTGTTATTTTTATTTGTATTTTTTGTTTTTGTTCCTTTATGGTTTATCAGATCTTTTCTTCTCATCTTTTTAACTTGTTCTAAGGTTCTTGAGAGGTCTTCTTCATCATAACCTCTTTGTAGAAATTGTTGTTTTATTACGTCTGCTTGTGTTACATAATCCGAGTCTTGTGTACAGTTTCTTCTAAGCCTTAAAAATTGGCTTTTTGGGGCATTCTTCAACCATGGTGGATAATGACAGCTTTTTTTCTCAATATAGCTGTTGGCATCTACCTCTTTGAAGTGGTTTCTAGTATGAATTCTCGATTCTGCAATAAAAATTCCAATACCTATAAAAAAGTAACTAATAACCCTAGTATAGAAGTTCAAACAAAGTTTAACAATTATATAGAAAGAGGTTGTGACCTTGGAATCCTGAAAGAAGAAGAAAGAAAATATCTACAAATCCCACATCCTAAAATTCCGGTATTTTACTATTTACCCAAAGTACACAAAAATAAAGATAATCCTCCAGGAAGACCAATCATATCAGGAATCGATTCTATTTCTTCAAGAACTTCAGAATATATAGATCGTCTCTTACAACCAATAGTGGAAAAAAACTCTGCGTATCTTAAAGATACTATTCATATACTTCAAATTCTAGAAGGAATAGAATGGCAAGACCACTACCTGCTAGTCACTTGTGATATTGGATCCTTATATAGCATCATACCCCACAAAATAGGGATAGAAGCAACAAAATATTTTTTAAAGAAATTTAGTTTTAAAGATATACAAATAGATTTTATATTGGAAGGCATTTTATTAATTTTAACCAATAACTTTTTTTGGTTTAAGGACTCATTTTTTATGCAAACCACAGGTACGGCGATGGGTACCAAGTTCGCACCTAGCTATGCTAATTTGTTTATGGCCTACTGGGAGGAAAGGATTTTATTCCCCAGTGACCATGCGGCGAACTTGGTAACCTATCGCCGGTATATTGACGATATATTTTTTATATGGAAAGATGGAGAAGAAAGTCTGAAGGTTTTTCTTAATTTTTTAAACAATAATGAATGGGGGATTGTTTTAACCTCCACATATAGTACTCACCATATTGACTTTTTAGATTTAGAAATTTTTATTGCAGAATCGAGAATTCATACTAGAAACCACTTCAAAGAGGTAGATGCCAACAGCTATATTGAGAAAAAAAGCTGTCATTATCCACCATGGTTGAAGAATGCCCCAAAAAGCCAATTTTTAAGGCTTAGAAGAAACTGTACACAAGACTCGGATTATGTAACACAAGCAGACGTAATAAAACAACAATTTCTACAAAGAGGTTATGATGAAGAAGACCTCTCAAGAACCTTAGAACAAGTTAAAAAGATGAGAAGAAAAGATCTGATAAACCATAAAGGAACAAAAACAAAAAATACAAATAAAAATAACACGAATATACCCTTCATATGCAACCATAGTGGAAACAATGGAAGAATTAGGAAAATAATTAAAAAATATTGGCCAATTCTGCAAGAAGACCCTATCTTAAAACAAATAATACCTCCAGAACCTAAAATAGTATATAGGGGCTGTAAAAATATGAAACAAATTTTAGTAAACAGCAGTTTTAAAACTAAACAGAAAGATCATTTTTTAAATAAAAGTAAAGGTTTTTATGGTTGTGGCTCTTGTTTAGCCTGCAGAACTACATGCCAGAAAAAAAGACATATCTTATCTTTTAATTATCAGAATGATAAAACATTTTATATCAGGGACCAACTAACCTGCTTTTCAAAAAATGTAATTTATATTTTAAAGTGCCCCTGTGACCTTATTTATGTAGGACGAACCACGAGATGTTTAAACATTAGAATTTCAGAACACGTAAGAAATATAAAGAAAGGAGTAGAAACACATAGTGTTTCTAACCACTTTAAAACACATCATAACAGTGATCCTAAAAACATATTTTTTGTGCAGTTAAACTTGTACAAAAGGATTGGAGAGGAGGTGATTTTAATAGAAAGATAGGAGAAGAAGAAATGAAGTGTATTTATAATTTTAAAACTTTAATTCCCCATGGTTTAAACCAGGATTTCGAGCTGTGCCATTTTTTAGTATAATTATTTATGCAATATTAGGTTTTTCCTTTTTTTTCCCCTTTTTTTTTTTTTTTTTCCATATTTTTAGAGACCATTTTACCATATTTACATTTTATTTTAGATCTATACTATTGGGGCAAATCTATCTTTTGATGTGATTTTATCTTATTTTATCTTTATTTCGTTGTGATTTTTTTCTACTTATTGATTGTTCCATACATGTCTCTACTTCATTATTTTGTGATATACAAATCACTGCTAAAGCACTTTATGACTCTATTTTGTAGCAGGCAAAATGATACTACAAATAATGGGACTGCATGTTGTCTTACTCCAAGCTAGTTAGGCTCGAAAGCCTACTACCCATTAAGCATAGGGTGATGTGCATCTCTGTAATGAGAAGGGGTGTGGTCTAATCTTTATCAACACCCTATATAGGTGTGCATAATTACTAGGCAACTTCCTTTCCTTTACCAAAAATGGGTTAAAGAAGGACTTGACAGGCTCAGAAAAGTCAAAAATAGTGAGATATCTTGCAGAGGGATGCAGCACTCTTAAAATTGCAAAGCTTCTGAAGCGCGATCATCGACAATCAAGCGTTTCATTCAAAATAGTCAACAGTGTCGCAAGAAGCGTGTGGCAAAAAAAAGGCGCAAAATAACCGCCCATGAACTGAGAAAAGTCAAGCGTGCAGCTGCCACGATGCCACTTGCCACCAGTTTGGCCAATTTCAGAGCTGCAACATCACTGGAGCCACCAAAAGCACAAGTGTGCAATACTCAGAGACATGGCCAAGGTATAGAAAGGCTGAAAGACGACCACCACTGAACAGACAGACAAGCAAAACGTCAAGACTGGGCCAAGTAATATCTCAAGACTGATTTTTCTAAGGTTCTTATGGATGATGAAATGAGAGTGAGGGCTTGATGGGCCAGATGGCCAGCCCGTGGCTGGATTGGTAAAGGGCAGAGAGCTCCAGTCCGACTCAGACGCCAGCAAGGTGGAGGTAGAGTACTGGTTTGGACTGGTATCATCAAAGATGAGCTTGTGGGGCCTTTTCGGGTTGAGGATGGAGTCAAGCTCAACTCCCAGTCCTACTGCCAGTTCCTGGAAGTACACCTTCAAGCAGTGGTACAGGAAGAAGTCTGCATCCTCAAGAAAAACATGATTTTCATGCAGGACAATGCTCCATCACACGCATCCAAGTACTCCACAGTGTGGCTGGCAAGAAAGGGTATAAAAGAAGAAAATCTAATGACATGGCCTCCTTGTTCACCAGATCTGAACCCCAGAAGAACCTGTGGTCCATCATCAAATGTGAGATTTACAAGGAGGGAAAAACAGTACACCTCTCTGAACAGTGTCTGGGAGGCTGTTTTTGCTGCTGCATGCAATGTGTGATGGTGAACAGATCATACACTGGACAGAATCCATGGATGGCAGGCTTTTGATGCCCTTGCATTAAGAAAGGTGGCTATATTGGTCAGCTGATTTGTTTTCATGGTAAAATTATATAACTTAAATTAATTGTAATGGGTATAATAATTTGTTTTTTGTTAAGTTGCCTGATAATTATGCACAGTTTAGTCACCTGCACACACAGATTCCCCCCAAATAGCTATAATATAAAACAAACTAAAAACTACTTCCAAAAATATTCAGCTTTGATATTAATGAGTTTTTTGGGTTCATTGAGAACATGGTTGTTGTTCAAGAATAAAATTAATCCTCAAAAATACAACTTGCCTCAAAATTCTGCACTCCCTGTATGCCTAAACCCCATTTATTTTATACTATTGTGATAAACAGGTTTTTTTGCTTAAGCACTTTTATGATATTACTTGCAGCATTTTTAATAACACTGTTTATAATCTTGGGAACTGACACATATATTATACATAACATTGGAACGCATATGCGTTCCAAGGATGTTTGAACCAAGAAGATGCCTCCTCACATACAGCTCAACCAAACCGGAGATGATGTAATTCCGCCGGAAATAGGAAGATTCCGATGCGTTCCATCAAACGCTTTGCATTTTCGGCGAAACCGGAAGTGACGGAGACATTCCGGAAACCGGAAGGAGGCGGTGGAACGCATAGATGCGTTCCACTGGAAGAAAATTACCCGCGATTTTTATATATTTAAGAACTTAGAGAACATTACCACCTTATGCCAACTGAGGAAGCCACATACCGTCGAAACGCGTTTTGGCAAGTTTACTGGACACTGGGAGGTCTTACCCTTTATATTTATATCATTTATATTGATTTTATAATTTTTTGCAAATAAATATTTTTTCCCTGGAATATATTCTATCTCCATTGCCTGGTATTGAAAGAAAAAGGAAAAAGAAGCTATACTTCAACAAGTATCATCAAAGAGGTTTGGGGATCACCCTATTAAGATCCCAGAGGAGATTCACACCAGAGCCAGGTTCTAATCTATGGCTCTTCCATTGTGAGTGCATAAGATTTGTTTTTTTCTATATATATTGTGTATAAGGAATATCTGCACTATCTTGTACCTCTCTATCTTTTACAGCAAGAAAGGTAGAAGAGAGGGAAGTACATTTTATTATTATTGTCACTTGCTCCACCTACTTTTTGTGTATTATATGTCATTTTATGTGAAGGTGTAGGGGATACCTCACTGGTGTTGAGAGCAATTTTATCACTTCTGTAGACATACCTGTTTGTATTATTTCAATCTATTATAACAGCTAGCAACTGTTATAGCCATTTGTAAGTAATATGTTGTAGTTTTTTATTGTGTAATTATTGTGGTAAATTGACATTCTGCTAGCATTTGTTTAATTGTTATTATAATTATATTAAATATACATTTAATACTACAATGTTTTGTGTATTTCCTATTATATATTCGACCATAATACCAAACTCTATTAATGTTGTTATTTGTTGCTTAATTATTATATATTAATTATTAAATTAATATTCATATTTAAGTCACGACTTAACATATACATCTCTGAGCGCTAGTGTAATCAGCCAAAATTTTCGGTCAAGAAGGTTTGTCATTTTAAATGGCACTAGGCAAAGTTGCCCTTTATCCCCATTAGTTTTTTGCTTTAATTATTGAACCACTGGCGACAGCGATAAGGGAATCTTTAGATATAACAGGAATTGAAGTAAATCAAAAGTCACATGTAATCTCTCTATATGTGGATGATGTAATAATAACAATAGGTAAACCGGAAAAATCTTTAAAAGCTCTTCAAGATATTATAACAGAGTGTAGTGAAATATCCAATTATAAATTAAATGTAAAGAAATCAGAAGCCGTCACTTTTAATATAGGATGGTTTGAGAAAAACTTCTTAAGTCAATTTTATCCATTCAATTGGCAGCACTCAATAACCCATTTAGGGATAAAATTGTTTGCCGAAATGAAAAGAACAATGACAGTTAATTTTCAATCAGTTTATTCTAATATAATGCAAATTTTGGCCACATGGAAAAATCTTAATATATCTTGGTGAGGTAGAATAGCAGCGGTTAAGATGACAATATTACCTAAGATTACTTATGTTATGTGCTGCATACCCTGGCATATATTTGCTTAATAAATTACAGAGGGCGATTGATGTATTTATCCACCAGAATAAAAGAATGAGAATTAAGATACCAATTATGGTTAAAAAATTCTCTAGTGGAGGGATAGCGTATCCCGACATTAAGAAATATCAGGAAGCCTCCCTCCTGGCACATATGCTGAGATGGGAGGAAGAGGAAAAAAACAATAATTGGGTATCGATAGAAGCTTTTTTTCTTAAACAAATGGACTTGAACTCAATCCTTTTTTGAGATGATTTATCCAGTGGCATAGTGCATAGTAAAGCCTCGATTATATGGTACAGTCTTAAAAGCTGGTTGAAGTTGAATCATAAATATTCTCTGGTTCCATTTCCTAGCCCGATCACTCCCATCTCATGGCTGCAGGAAAAGATTCATTCCCCTCTGCTTGAGATATTATTGAAATTGGGATGCAGACATTTAAGTGATTTATATGTAAATAATGAATTCCTCTCTTTTGACTATCTCTAATCTAATTTTAAAATTCCAAATAGCTTGTGTATGGAATACATTAAGGTGAAGGCTAGGATCTCGACGTCCAGTTTTTGTTTAAAAGAGCTGAGACAACTGACACCCTGTGAAAAAATAATATGTTCAACAAATAAGATGCTCTTGCTATCAAAATGTTTCAGTCTTTTGAGAGTTAGGGATTTGGGCACCACATTTTTAAATATAAGAATTTGGGAAGAAGAAATTAATCAATCCTGGCCCATGGAAATGTGGTTGGGAGCTTTTGCTTCAATGGACAAATTAATTAAACATGTTTCATATAGGGAGATGTATTTTAAAATTTTAACTAGATGGTATATAACGCCACTTAAGCTTTGGAAAATAAAGAAAGATGATACATATAAATTTTGTTGGAGAGGCTGTAATCAAGTTGGCTCAGCAACACATATGTGGTGGTCGTGTCCCTATATTCAAATGTATTGGAAGGAGGTCAAACTTGGGATATCTTGAATTGTAGGCGAAAAGATCAAATTAACTTCAGAATTGGCTCTGTTTCACTTTGTACCTAGTCACCTTTCAAAAGAATTAAAATCTTTCCTGTTTCATATTTTATCGAGAGCGAAATGGTTGATTGCTGTAAATTGGAAAGGAGGAAGGTTACCAAAGTGGTCAGAGGTGGAAAGGGTAATGCAAAGAAATAGGACACTAGAATGAGAGGATGGTCAGTTAGGCGCTCATATAGTTCCAAATAGTGATGTCGCGAACCGTCTGCGAACTTGTCGCGAACGGTTCGCCGCGAACCGTTCGCGGCGAACTCCGGTCAGCTGACACATTCCTGCCAATCTCCGGCAGACCCTCCCTCCCAGACCCTCCTACTTCCTGGACAGCATCCATGTTGAAGGCAGCTTCAACATGGATGCTGTCCAGGAGGTGGGAGGGTCTGGGAGGGTCTTCCGGAGATTGGCAGGGATGTGTCAGCTGACCGGAGTTCGCCGTGAACGGTTCGCGGCAAACCGCGGCGAACCGTTCGCGGCAAGTTCGCGGACGGTTCACGACATCACTAGTTCCAAAGTATATATGGGCTCTCTGGGATGATTATTGTTTGATCCTTGGACATAATCCTTCATAGCTATTTCCCCTTGTGGGCTTACCTCCCCATGGAATCCCGGAACAATATATGTGGTATGTGTGTGGCTGTTGTGGCATGGGTATTTTTGGGATCTAAGGGGGTTGTCCTCTCTTTTATAGTTATTCCTCATGTGGTTCTTTTTATACCTCCTCTCTCTCTTTTATATGGAGTAAAAATAATAATAATATTTTAATTATTTTAACCTTCTAAGGGCATTTCCCAACTTGCACAATTTAACTACTTTTACTATTTACATATATATTCTAAATGTTTGATTTTTAACACCATAACTACTGCCCAAATCCAAAAATATCATTATTTAGCATGTACACCTGCAATGAAAATGTTTGCATTTAGTTATGCATTTTTTAAATTGAGACAATTGCTCCAGTGAGCTGAACAATCAGGAAGTAACAGGACGGAATGCCCAGGTTAATTTATAAAAGTGCCAGTTTCTACTGAAATCTGAACTTCTTGTAAAATGAAAAAGAGGACACACTCATCACAATTAAACCACTTCAGCAAGCTAAAGTGCTTTAGGTGTCTGGAGTAGTGATGTTCCGAATGGTTAGCCGAATGGTTCGCAAACGGTTCGCCACGAACGCTTCACCACGGACTCATCATTGAGTAAACTTTGACAGCTCACTAAGAATGCAGCTTCACAATGAATGTAAAATGGATGCTGTCCAGGAGGTGGGAGGTTCTGGGAGGGAGGGTCTGCTGCTGATTGGCTGGAATGCGTCTGCTGACTGTGAGGTACAGGGTCAAAGTTTACTCAATGACGAGTCCGCTGCAAACCGTTCGTGACGAACCATTCGCGAACCGTTCTGCGAACCGTTCGGGACATCACTAGTCTGGAGTATTTAAGGATCATTTATGTCAATTTCTGGTAGAGTCTAGTGTGATTGAAGGGCTTCACATCACAGTATACTTGCAATGGGGGAAACATTATTAAAAAATCAGCTCTCTCATTCATTAAGTCAATTATGTATAACATTAAGGTCATTGATCTATCACAGTTCAGACAGTAACTGTGTGCAGTGATATACTTCACACACAGTATTCATTGATTGTTTTGTTTGAAGAGATGCTGCAATTTACCTATGTTTCACTTGTTTTGCTCTTATTAAAGGGACACTCCAGGCACCCAGACCACTTCTGCCCATTGGAGTGGTCTGGGTGCCAACTCCCACTAACTTTAACCCTGCAAGTGTAATTATTGCAGTTTTTTATAAACTGCAATAATCACCTTGCAGGGTTAACTCCATCTCTAGTGGCTGTCTACTAGACAGCCACTAGAGGGCACTTCCTGGTTTCTAGCACAGGAAACCTGTGCTAGAGTGTCGCTGGACATCCTCACGCTGTGTGAGGACCTCCAGCATCGCTCATTTCCCCATAGGAAAGCATTGAAATGCATTTTCAATGCTTTCCTATGGGGAGCGCTAATGCGGATGCACAGCATTGCCGCGCATGAGCATTAGGTCTCCCCGGCCGGTGGGCGGGATCAGTCTCGCCCATCGGCCAGCGCAATGCAGAGGAGGAGCGGCGGCGGAGGAGGAAGCAGCGACGTGGGATATCGTTGCTGCCTCAGCAGCGACGTGGGACATCGTTGCTACCTTCAGCAACCGGAGATTGGGGGTGGGAGGGAGAGGGGACTGGCAGTGCCAGAAAAACGGATTGTTTTCCTGGCACTGGAGTTTCCCTTTAAGTTGGATCAGTAACATCAACAGTGCTAAAGTGGTTTATTCTGTTGCATAAAATATGTATTTCTACATCAGAACTGTGAAAGCTGATTTATATTTGAAGTTTAAATCAAGGGAGGGTGATTTATAAGAAAATGGTAAGAGAAATCTAATTTCACAAACACACTTTTGTAGTAATATTAGTGATTTTACTGCCAAAGACCTGCAATTGTTCCCCTAATCACTTTACAAACACAAATGCACATGATTTTAAAGCACATAAGTAAATAAAACAATAAAAATTTAACAGTTTGCCCAGTCTGCCTCAAAAATCTTAACAGTGTGAAAAGTATATCCATAGCACGTTCTCTACTTTAAGATCATTACCATATGAACTATATTTTATATTTGTTTTATTTTTTATATTCTGCTGTAATGATTCCCCATTTTTTAAACATAATAGGAGGGTAAAATAACCCTATTTTTTATAAAGCATATAAAGCAAGACACTGCAGATTATGTGAAATAAGCAGAAATCCCAATAAGGCATAAAGCTGGCTGCGGGATACAAAAGCTTAACGATGATGAGCCTTCATCCAACCCCCATTCTTGAGGCCCATTGCCTTGTGTTAGAGATCGGCTCAATTACATGGAGCAGTGAGCCACCATGAGGAACACAAGCCAACACAACATCCGAGGAGTCGGAGTACCACCCTGATAAGCTTAATTCTCCTGCTCCTGTCGTGCTCTGCTGATGCTCAGCCTCAGAATCTGCTTTTACAAGACAGGAATACCACATCGGGACCGATGTTGCTGTTCCCGTCCGACTCTGCTGGACATTCAACCCTCTGCCTGCACCCAACAATGCTATCTCAGGGGGGAATGTGCAGACCAGAGAGAGCAGTATCCCAGATCCCCAGCTAACTGATGTAAAAAATTCTTAAAATATGGAATTAAGTCTGTTCACACTGGAAGAAGAAGGGCAGGCCTCACTTTCCATCGCTGCTGTGTTGTAAGGTATTGTATGTATCTACTGCTGTAAGTGGACTCCTGAGAATTCCCCACTGGTCAGAGGGTATCTGGACATTACAGGCAGCACAGACTGGCTGTCCCCCCTGCTTCAAGTATGCCACCAGCAAAGCAGAGCTGATCAGCAGTCAAACTCACACTGAAGAAAGCACTAAAGTGTCCCCAGTAAGCAGATGTACAGCTTTATCAATAATTACAGGCTAATCAGTTGAATAGTTTGGTCTATAGACACATTTGCTGAGGTGCCACAATACCATGTTTCTCTCTGTATGGCGGCCAATCCCCACCATAGCCATACTATATTTTAGGAGTTTCACCTTCTTATAATATGTTCCAATTTTATTAGTTTCCCACCACATCCCCACCACACATCCCCACCACAAATTCCACAATTCTAAAATACTATATTGACTAACCACAAAACAAACAAAATGTCAATCGACAAGTGATTTCATCTGTTTTGAGATTCAGAGTTCTACCCATGGTGCCAAAAAAGAGATGATTAATTAGAAAAATGATGATTGATGGCTAGGGGACATCCAGTAAATGTTGACTTTATTTTCAGATCAAGTGAGATGTGACCAATAGAGGGAGAAAATAGAGGTGGAGAAGTAAAAATAAAATTGTATTTATATATTATATATTTAATGAATATATAATATATAATATAAATAAATATAGATTTATTTATTTTTTACTGTTCAACCTTTTTCACTCTACTGGTCATTTTTACTCTCTTGATCTATAATCCACTTGGAAAATGAAATCACATAAATAAAAATGCTCTGTTACAAAAAGAATCAACAAGATAATGTAATTTAACACTTACAGGGTAATTCACTAAAGTCTGAATGGCCCTGTACTGAAACCATATAGTGCTAAACAGGGCCATTTGAAATGCAAAATCTAGACATTGCTTACACTATTTAACTATCGAAAACTTTTGCAGTGCAGACGCTGAACAAGTCTGAATTTGGTCCCGATTTCAGTCAGAAAGAACACTGATTTTTAAATTCCAGGCACAAATGCTTCCAATCCTAACCAGATTATAAAAATCAGATTTTTTAAAAAACATTTTTTAAACACTGGAGTGACGAGTAACCACTAGTAAGCCATTTACCATGCTGGTTTATACTTGCGCTGGTTGCCATAATCTCAATGTTCTCCAGGTCAGGACTAACCCATTTGGATATATTCCATGAGTCTACAGTACCTGGGTCTGGCCAGGCTGCCTCAATATTATTAGTAGGTAGTATTGCATGATGTCACTGGCCTGTTTTAAAAGTGACCACACAATAAAATGAAACAGAGCTCATGACATTCATAACCCACAGTGGTTGTCATTAGTGGCGATGGATTTTCAGCAAACAGAAACTCAGAAACACCATATACACAGACCTCTGTGAATTCTCCACCATGCCGTGCAGAATATACACATGAGGGATACAGAGATGTACAGGTTGCCCACCCTCCGTATTTCCTGTGTATTTTTTAAGGTTATGTTTTGCATATTTTTTTTATTTTTTTTATATATATTATATTAAGGTTCAGCAGTACTATTTCAGTAAGATTCATACCATTTTGACTAGTGCAATTTCAAGATTTACGCCATTTTTTTTAATTTAGTGGTAGATTTGAGCCTTTTTAAAAAACAAAAATCATCACTGTGATAAAATTTGGTTGAATAGTTGGTATTTATTGTCTGATGTAATCAGCAAAATGTAAACAAATGTTCTGTCAGTTATTCATGTGACTTTTTTATGATGGAAGACTTTTTGAAAAAAATATGCAAGATATTTTACAGATTAGACAAAATAGAAGAAAAATGCTCCAAATGCAATACGAACTTGAGGTAAAAATACAGTGTGAGATATTGAGCCAAAAAAAACATCCATCAAGCGAGCCAAGGGCTTTTGACCTCAGCTGGGTTTTAGATTATGACTTTCATATCTTTGAAGTTATGAAGAGTATACTGAATATGACAGGTGCTGTGCTTGGAAGAAAACAAGGCCATTTTAATTCATTTGACACTGTATATGAGCAAAACTACAAGGCTCTGTCAGCAAATTCTTAAATATGAGGATCACTGCATTTGAGATGCAATATATGACCTTACTTAGTTCACCTATGTGTAAAATGATCTGATTCCCTAGATTTAGATTATTTACGATTGGAAATGATGTACAAGTAAGGAGCAATTTATATAATTTTATAAACAATTCCTTTTTTTGAAATTTAAAATAATAGTGAAAAAAAATATGATCTGCATCATTGTCCAATTGAATTCCTATGGTCAAGGAAATAAAACTTTCCAAACAGACACATTCACATTATTCCATTTTTAATAAATTACTATTTTAATAAATAATGGAATGTGACTGCACATGTAATACATTGTTAAATATGGATTTTTTTCATTTTTATTTATTTAAACCACATGCACCGATCAACACGGAGACATTGTGTTTTTTATTATTTGTGTTTAGTTTATTTTTTTATATTATTTGTGTTTGTACACACAAACACATTGCTGCATATTAGGCAAAGATAATTTAATAGATCTCTAGGTCATCTGTTAGCACAGAATATTTTTAATAATTTTCTGATGCTAGCACCATAAACTTAAAAATAGAGAAATGCATGTAAAATGCTGTTATTTTTATGCTAAAGGGACACTATAGTCACCAGAACAACTACAGTTAATTGAATTTTTTTGCTGAGTATAATCATTCCCTTCAGGCTTTTTGTGGTGAATACTGTCTTTTCAGAGAAAATGCAGTGTTTAGATTACAGCCTAGGGATACCTCCACTGGCCACGCCTCACATGTGTAACAAACCACTGGGGTCATGTTCATTCCTGGAACTCAGGTGCAGTAAGAGCTCTCCCTTACAAGCACGATCCACAGAGATCCTGAGATTGAGAACAGGATGTTGGTTCAGTGATGGCACTGTTCAGTGATGGCTTTAATAAAAATAACAGAAAAATCAAAGGCAATGATATCTGAAGAAGGGTCAGGCAGAAATCAGAGTCAAATGGCATGCGGCAATCAGCAAAATCCAGAGAGTAAGCAAAGTCGGGAAACCAGCAACTGCAGGAAACACAGGGAAACAAATGCTAGGAGTTCCGAGGCAGGCAGCAAAACAACCAAGCACTGACTGAAAGGTGTGCTCTTCTTATAAAGGAGTGGCTCAATCACATAGCCAGATCTTACCTGTAGGAGGGGTTACCTAAGGTCAATGTGACTGACTTTGGGACTCAGCCCCATCTTGGATGCACCATTGTCCTGGCTCTGCCCCTCAGCCACACCGCAGACCAGTTTCCTCATGCAACGGCTGCCATCTTGCAATATTGGAACAATCATATCGGGTTCCCTGGCTATGAATCGAGGTACAGAGGATGCAGACTGGGGTGCAGCAGCCACAGGCACTGCTGCATAACTGCTGCAGACTGACCTCCGGGGCATCTGTGACAGATGAGTACCGTTGGTGAATGTGACAATATGGCTGCTAGAAAACAATTATATTATATTTATAAATATATTTTTTCTTAGGGGTTTAATTATGCTAGCGGCCCCACGTAAGGGCTGGGGAGATTAGTAGAATGGAAAAATTAGGAAGAGTGCTGGGTACTGGGTAAAAGAATAATGTACGGTTCTGGGATCTGGGTGAGGAAGTTATACAGATTGCTTGGATCGTGGTGGGGGTTGCAGGATGCTGGGATAGGGGGAAGAAAAATTATGCATGGTGCTGGGATTGGGGGAGGGAAGTACCACAGAATGTTGGAATATCGTGGGGGTTATGCATGGTGCTAAGATCTGGTGTTGAAAAGATGCAGGGTGCTACACTCAAAGGGAAAAGCAGGGTGCTGTGAGACGGGGAGGGGGAGAGAGAATTATTATATACGAAAGAGTTACAATGTATTTAGTGGTCTTTTACTAAGCTAAAGCCAGTTCTGACCAGTTTAGCATTACGTAAGCTTTGTGGATAAGAAAAGAAAAACAGGAAGTTGGTCATGTATGTTTGAATGTTCCAGCACTAAAAAATACAAAACCCCCTCATTATAATGTAGAAAAGGCAATGCCCCTCATTATAATAATAAATCTTTTACTGCAATATGATTGCACAAAACATTGAAATGTTAATTATGCACACCTCTGAAAGACCCAAATCTTCTGTTAGCAAGCCTATTTAAACTCTTGCTTTCTTATAATAAATTGGGGTACTTATTCAACTTTCTTTGATGTGCCTGTGTTTGTTGCTTCCTAACAAAACTACAAGTCTATGGCATAGGGAGAGCAGTTCACTCCAGGTAGAGTTTCCTCCAGAAAACGTTTTATCAAACTTTGGGGCTCGTCCGGAATGGATTAATCTCGAGTGGTGACTTTTAACCTTCCCGCTCTGGCAGAATCCATCTTGAACCATACTGTACAAGTCTGAGTGGTGGAACCACTTATTGTTCATATCTATGTAAACTTTATTTGATTACTCAGGTCTGGCTACTGGGGCCATCCTGAGATAGTGGATAGTATTTTTACTGATCCTTCTGTACAGCCCAATGTTCCTGCTGTTTCTGTGACTTAAGGGTTTTTATGTCAGTGTAAATGTCTGTTTATATTCTTGTTAATGCATAATTGATCATTGGAGTCTCTACAACAAAAATGATAGGCGCTCACTATAGTGTTAAAAATAATAACGACTTTTCAGGTACGAGCTCTATATGGAGGCTCTTGTGTTGCGTCACTTCCTTTGTGATGCCACGCGCCCTCCATGACCAAAACGGATACCGGGTCATTTCCTAAAAGGTGGAACTTATTAAAGGAATACAACATTTACACCTCTGGACCTCATTATATGAAGGACTTATACTATTAATGATTGGAAAGCAACAATGCCATTTTGGCGGCGTATGCGTTACAAACTGAAATGCGCTAACTCCACTGAGCCTACCAATGATGGATGGTTGCCGCGTCATTTCAGGTGTGACGTGTGCGTTCCAGCATGGTAACAGGAAGCTGGCAATTACACTCACTAGGAAGCTATCTTCAATCAAGATGCACAAATATAAACTGGAGCATTACAAGGACTCAACCACACTTCTGAAGAAGCCTTGGAGAGGCAAAACGCGTTGAATTGGACTCCTGAAAGTATTTTATTACTATTTTATAATTTTATATTTTGCTTTGGTTAAATAAAAAGTTAACTTTTATAGATATACATTTTTATTTATTTACCTATTGCATCCCAGGACCATCATATCTTTAGGTGGGGATTATACCACCCTCGCTGTTTACACTAGAGCAAGTTGTGCTCTGGGAAATGTAAGTACATTACCTTATCTTCATTTGATTTTCCACCAGTACTTATTTCACCATTGGAGTTTTTTCTCTGTATTTACCTCCACATATACCCCGTACACTGCACCTTACTCAAAGTGCCTGTGGTGACTGTATCATTACATATCCTTAGACAGGGATTATTCCGTCCACACAAAACAGCAGAGATCTAGGTTAGCTCAATAAAATGTGAGTGGAAGATATATGAGTTTACAAACTTATTATCTATATATACCATGCTGTGTTACACTATTATTTTGTCTTTTATTATTATTCTGAGGTAAACTGTGTATAACTATCTAAAGACCTATGTACGTATAACATTTGTAAACTTAGACTGGGCACGGTATACTTTGTTTTCTTGTATTTTGTTCATTGGAATCTGACCACCTTTCACATTTACAGCAAACGCACACAGAATTTGCTTGCTTGTAACCTTTTGATTGCAGGAACGGCACAAAATTAATCAAATGGAGGTTCTGATCTTCCTAAAATCAAGTTTAAAACAGCTAATGATGATACGTTCCTGTGTCAAGGAATTTTAAAACCTGAGTCCCATATTGTATGTGAAGAGTGAAGATGAATGTGTTTGAAGCATTATAAAGAATGGAGTTTGAAAGTTTGAAATATTCTAGAATAGAAACAAGACACGGGATGCTTGCAAAAAGATAAAGAATGTAATGCAACATTATTGAAGGAATCTGCATTGGTGTTTTGAAAGGATAATGTTTTATAATGTTAGTTATATCGAAGTAGCATAACTAAGCATATTTATATATAAAAATATAGTTATTGGCCTTACAAGTTAAAATCTGTTCTAATTAAATCTAAAAACTATTACCTGTCCCACAAAGCTCAGCAAAATGTTATAATTGATATAAAAGATTGTTTATTTTATAGATTTCCTATAAATCTGGAAAGTTTGTGGTCAGTCAATCTATATATTGATGATCTCTAATTAATCATGAATCCCCAGCATAATGAGTGTAGTGTAAATGGTGTTTTATGCAGATTAATTTTAGGATAGTTCTACTGTTGTTTTTTTAAACTATATGTTTGAGATTTTACTATTTCTATATTTGTTGTTTGGTTGTAAATAATATTATTTCGTGCTCACGTTATAAATTAACTAAGAAGTGTATAATCTGCACCAAAGTATACTCAAAATGTATATATTTATATAAGTCCGAGATTGCATATGTGTTTAATCAACTTCTTGCCCAGTATATGATGTTATTACATAGTTCTGATATTATTTGTTTTATTTTCTTTGTAAAATTATAAAATATTGTACAATATGTGGGTGCTACATAATATCTTAAGATATTATTCTTTTTTTTTTTTTATATATATATTATGTGATGGTTATGTCCCAGCATTTTTCTTGTTCTAATTCTTTAAACATTGTATTACTGTTGGGGAAAATAGGCACTGCATATTTGAAGTCTGTGTCTGCAGCTCAGATTGAAAACATGCAATAATTCTTGAACTATAAATCCCGTCATTGTTGATAAATTAATTTATTGGAATTCAGATATTAATCAAAACCTTGTAAAAACATGTATAATCTCCTTATGTTATGTTGAGTTATTGCATGTGCTAGTGATAAATTAATTGAGCCATTAACTAAATTGCCCGTTATCCAGATTTCACTATCTACTATAGAAATAATATTCTCACATGTTTGAAGCAATTTTACATATTTTATAATAACTGAACATGTAACGATTGTATAGATTGTTGTCCTCAAAATAAGTCAATATCACATCTCCATTAAATATTTTTTCCATCTTGTCAATCCCAGCTAACTCCCATTCTAAAGAGGATGCAACAGAGTAGTGTATTAGGTTAGGTACTCCTAATCCACCTTCCTTTTTGGTTTTATAAAGTGTTGCTATGGGTACTCTTGTTTTTTAATTTGGGTGTATAAATTGTATTATAAATTTTTTTATGTCTTTTAATATAAGAGTATGGGAGGGGAGGGAGTTTTTAAATACAAAAACCTTGGCAAGATCATCATCTTAACTGAAGAAATACGGCCAATCCATGATATATTAAACATCCCCCATCTTACAAGCTCTTCTCTTAATGTCTCCCAAATAGATTTCAAGTTTAAAGCTGACATAAGAGATAGGTCTGCATATAAACAGATACCTAAATATTGAATGTATGTTGATCTCCAATCCATTTTGTACTTTTTTTAAAGTTACATATTTGATGATCATTGATATTCAATGGGAGAGCTTGCGTTTTTTGATAATTAGCCCTATGATAAGAAACCTTCCCATATTGCAAAAAAAAATTTGTAAGTATTTTATAGATTGGATAGGGTTAGTTAATACTGTTAGTATGTCATCTGCAAAAAGTGTTAGTTTTTGTTGAGCCATATTAGGAACGCAGATCCCACTTATATTAATTTCTGTTTGAATTGCAATTGCCAAAGGCTCCAGAGCCAGAGTATATAACATGTGAGATAAGGGACAACCCTACATCCATTACTGATCTCAAAATAATCTGATCTAGATCCTGATAAAAGTACAGAAGCTGTGTTTTTTTTTTTTATATAATGCTTTTATAGCTTTTATAAGTCCCGCTGGTAAACCATATTTCATTAAAGTTTGGAACAAAAAATCCCAATGTAAGCGTTTGAATGCCTTCTAAGTACTCTTATTAAGTAATATATTTGTGGTATGTTATATTGGGTTGGATTATAAAATTGGGTTGAGCCCAGAGCACACGTCTTAAAGCTTTTCAGGTAGACAAAGAGATATACTTAAATTTAGGAGTGTGAGTAGGAGGTGTGGCTATCGGCTGCATTGTTCTAAGAAAATTCTAGTGACTGATTAATAATGCATAATGGAACTAAATGTAAGAGCAAGAATAAAGTATTTTATAGTTGCAAACTGATTTTAGATATCATATTTGTCACTGTAAAATAGAGAAAGATTTCCATGGTAATGTTTATGTAATGTTAAAATGCTTCCAGTGGTATTCTAAATTAAGTAAGAGATTTAATTAATAAGTTTAGCATTTGATGTGATTTAGATGAAATTGTTAAGTGATCATTTTGAATTGCTATGGTAAGGCTTTATGGTTTATTCACCCATATGGTGATTTTAGTTTTCATTACCTCTACTGCATATCCACTCAATGTAACTACTACTTGTTTAGTCTTTTGCCCCGTAGTATATGAGTATGAATCATACATTAATGGAAAATTGTATTATGCTGTTTATTATGATTGATACATATGATATAGTTATAACCCAAACTAATTAAACAGTTGTGTTGTGTATTCTTCTGATTGAGTTGTTTGTTGTGTGGGAGTGGAAACTAGAATGAATGCTGCTTCATATTTTGTGTTTGGCTGTGCGCTGATTGTGCACTCTAAATTATATTGTTATAGTGTGTTGCTTTGCCATAATAAGATGTACTAATCACCTACCCCATTCATTCCCCAAATTATATTACCCTAATGACATTAACTTTACCCATCCATTCAAGTACTTTATAGTATTATTTTACAGAAGGTCATGTTATGATGTTATATTTTAATAGATATTAAAAGAGTGCAATTATAATGGCATTGAATAGGTGAATATGTATTTGCGATGCTGCAGTGCAATAGTTAAATATTCTAGTTTGTTCTGGCTAAGGCACATATGTCTAATATATTCTGTATTCAATGTTCCCCCATACCCTTCCTTCTAGTACAACTGCTCCAAAATGTAACAAGATTTAGGGTGTGTGTGTGTGTGTGCGTGTGTGTGTCTGTGTGTGTGTGTGACTGTTCAAAATTCAGAGCATCTATGATAACAAACAATAATGAAGATTCATCCAAGCTCTCTCTTTTAATCAGCCTGCAACTCCAAAGATATCATCTGATTTTTTACTTTATTAAAAGGTACTTTACTTTGTGCCCTAATGAATACATATGTAGTAATTCCAAACAAAACGTATGTTATTTCTAAGTGAAGAAACAAATATGTATGTTACTAATTAAAATTTAGATTTTTTTTCTTATTTTAATAAAAGTTAAAAAAACTGTACAGTCAAATATTGACAGCGGGCCAAGTTATTAATCTATTAATAAAGTCCAGTCCACCAGCAGGGCTGCAAGCCTACTACAGCTATAAAAGTTATATTACAAACTTTATGGATCCACATGTGTATCATTGCAGATTGGGAGGCCAACCTTATTTACCTATTCCCAAGTGAGTCTTTCTTCATACAAAAGGAGATTTCTATTCATACTATCTGGAGCTTTTATTTAGTTTAAAAGATATAAACAATGGACTTTTGCAAATGCTTCAATATACTAGACTCTATGGAAAACCTTTTCTGTTGCCTCTGTGCTCATTGAACTAAAAATCAAGTGAATTTTGGGGGATCATTTAAGTTATTTTTATTTTCTATCTTACATTGTTATGGTTGTTAAAAGATCTAGCAGAATGTGTTTATGTAACAATTAGGATAAAGATTTTGTTCTTGTGCTTTCCCCCCCAAAAAAAAGCCTAGATGACTAATAATACAGATAAACCAGAACATTCATATTTTATTTAGGTTCTAAAAATATATAATATTTTTTCTTAATGTTTGCTAAGACACCTAATTAAAAGTCACACAAGTTAAAAAACAAAAATAGAGAGAACAAGAGAGACATGGTGTTTATAGGTTAGCACAACTGCTAAGAATGAGTAATGACTTAGTTCTGTGATAGTCTTACAGGATAGTTGTGAATGAGCAAATGTTTGGTAATATGCTTCTGTTTCTTCTATGTTTTCTATTGTCCTGTCTCAAGCTTTTGCTAACAAAGCTGCGCCCTCAAATAGACCCTAGCAATATAACAACTCTCCAAGAAGAAACTAAACCTCTTGTCTGTGATATCTCATTGAACATTGTGGACACAGTATTCTCATGATTGTCTACTGTCCAGTTCATTAATACTACCTAATCTCATTGTCATTGCTGACATGTTCTCTTTTTGGTATCGATTGCCAACATGCCCTTTGTTCGGTATGGATTTCTGCTTTCTTTGGTATGGATCTTAAGAAACTACCCTTGTACTGCTTCACTTAATGCTAATGGAAAGACTGTGAGGAAATGGAGGTTTGTCTGCTCACTAGGAGAGAGTGGTTCATGAATTAATGACCATAACCATTTTGTTCTCAGCTACCGTTCCTTCCTTTTTTAAAGGGTCCCTGACAAATTTATTTCTAAGCACACAGTCGTTTTTGCTAATTCCTTTTTACATTTTTTTTCTTTCTAATATTTGTCTTTTCTCAATGTGAAAGGCTTGTCTAACTAACAGTATGCCTTGTCCTTGAAGTGTGTTATGAGAAAATATAGATATGGATGCCTGCCATATCCTTGTTTGACTAAACAAGCCAAAGACTCACTGTCTAATGAAAAAAAAATAACACACATAATTGCCCTTCGGAACAGAATGGTCTTAGACTATCTATTGGCAGCCCAAGGAGGGATATGTAAGGTAGTAGGTGACCAATGTTGTCCTTACATTACTAATAAGAAGGAGGCAATACAACATGATCTGCACGTTCTAAGTAAAATCCAGACTAGAATGAGACAACAAAACCAAGGGTGTTAGGAAATTTAGATTTGATCTTTGGTATTTGTAATTTTCTAGGTAATATTGGTAGAAAGATTGAGCCAACCTATGGGGAGAGGCTACCACAGAACAGGTCCATCCCCTAGATGTGTTGGCTTTCCTGGTTGCACCCTAATGACCTATTCCCACTTACCAACTCTTACTGATTTATGTTTAGTATTTCCTGTACGAAAACTGCAAAAGGAAACAATTAATAGAATGCTCCACTGGGTGGCCACCATTTTCGTGAAACCGAACACACGTGGTCAAGATAATGGATTGCAGCCATCTTGTCTCCCGAACGCAGGCAACGGGACTTGGTCATCGAGTGCCTGGAACTGATTTCAGCCAGGCACTCCCGTGAACACCGGTGAAGATGGACCCACTGCCCATTCAAGTTCCCGACCATCTACACAAACGGCGTTCGGGAGTTATAAACTACCGAACAAGGGGAGCATTCTACATGTAAAAGATTTTGTATATATTATGTGGTTTTCGTACAACATCCCATGAACGGAGACCGGCCATTGCCACAAATTCCCTGGAACTATTTTGGGCTTCGACCTCATGGCAAGCCGGTCAAAACATCTCAGCGATGGCGATTAAAAACTATCAAACTGATCTAAGTGATTTTTAGATATGCTGGTCACTCAGATCAGATGAAAAGAAAAATTAAATCATATTGTTATCAAATAAGAAGTATAGAAATATACATAAATAGATATACAAGTATATTGAAGGGGTTAACACTTCAATAAGAAACAATAGCTTCTAGTGCTCAATCTAAGGAATGAAATTATTTACACATATCACAATAATTGAAATAAATTAAGTATTCCAGGAACAAATAAAGTATTTACAGGATAATATGAAAGATAAAGTATCTACAAAAAAAAAGAAAAAAATAATAATAATGGACCATAAAAGTGTTGGTGAGACAGAATCCGAGTTTACAGAAAATCTCTATTATCCTGTGTCCTCAAATGATCATGGTTCTGAATCACCCTGGTATTTGTTTTAACTGGGGATATGCTCTTTGGTGACTCCCTGAGTCAAGCAGTGCAATGTATCTAAAGCACTTGCAACACAGGCTGCTACTGTTAACTTCCAAAGAGCAACAATGTATCCGATCGAGGATAAAAGAGGGAACGTCGACTAAGTAGCGCTTTGAAAAATCATATGCACCCCAGAAAAACAAAAAAGGGAAAATCAATACTATGAATACCTTATAAGGAAAAATATATGTGATATTAAAGCATGTAATGCTGCTTTATGTAAATGTTGTGCCTCCGAGGGCACCTGTGCTTGTGATACAAACAAAAATGGACTATATCTAAGAAAAATAAATATTAGTTTGATTAAACACTAGCTGGGCACATGATCGTACTGAAAGAAGTGTAATAGCTAATATCTGTAATGCCATCTTAATAAGAGTCACTCAATTAAGAAGTAAACCTAGCCAAGGCATGGATGAGCCCTGATACGCGTTTCACCGGTAAGGTGGTTCTTCAGGGGGAAAATAACCTCGTACTGGTGAGGCTTAAAAATAACACTGTTTGAACTCATCAGTAGTTGGGACTATACAATGAGCGAACTAGGTAGTTGATTGACCAGATGAGCCTCCAACTATGTTTTTGGATAAAAAGTTTGTTAGTCAAAAATGTACAAACAAAAGATCCTATTGGTCTGAAGATCTCATAATCTTGATGGAGACCTTGACTGAAAATTGATCTGCTGTAATAAGTCTATTATAAAAACAGCATTGATACTGGGTTAAGTGGAAGAGCTATATAGTCAATCAGTTTCCAAGAGTGTTTATATGTAAATATTTATCAGTGTGATATATATACATAGATTTAAATCAAAAAGTGTTAAGAACAGTGTTAAAAGTAAACAAAGATGACATATTCTATATTATTATCAATGTTGAAAGAAGGTCTAATTCCTTGGTATAATAATGCCTATTGATCTTGATAAAATCAATATGAACTAGTAGGAAATTTGAAAGTAAAATTATAAAACATAAATGAATGTAATAAGACAAAATGGTGATAAATAATTAGTGAAATTCAATCTGGATAATGGCTACAAGTGATTTGAAAAAAGTAATGTAAAATACAAAATGAGAATATAGGTTGGGAATATAAGGAAAAAAATAAAATAGAGCAATGAGATGATGATGATTAACCCCTTAAGGACCAAACTTCTGGAATAAAAGGGAATCATAACATGTTACACATGTCATGTGTCCTTAAGGGGTTACTGTATAGAGGGAGTATTGTTAAATTCATCATTTGACCCCTCTTGGGGCTAGTGTCTTGAACTTGTAAATTCCCTCTGGAGTAATCTAAGATTAACCCCTTAAGGACACACGACGGAAATATTCTGTCATGATTCCCTTTTATTCCAGAAGTTGTGTCCTTAAGGGGTTAAAGTCCCATTTTCAACAGCTTGAAATCGAAGATTGTCAGGATTTGCGAAAATGTACTATGTGTTTGGCGATCGGTGTAAGGATTCCAGTGCTTTTAACTGATCCCACATGGAGAAATCGCCATCTAAACTGCTGATAGGTTTTGCCAATGTATTGTTTCATGCAAGTGCAGGTTATCAAGTAAATGATTTTGGTGGTACTGCAATTAATGAATGCATTGGTTTCTACCACTGTGCCAGTTTTGAACGTATCTATCGTGGTTGTCCAGCCACTATCAAAGGTGTTACTAAATCTTGTAATTTTCTTGTTGGGTGACGGTCTGATGGTTCTTAAATATGTGGGCCTCTACGTCTGGCAAACTTTTTGAAAAGCTATTTTAAGGACCCTTTTGGGGTACCCTAGAGCTCGGAATCTCATTCTGAGTTCTTGGCATTCTCTAAAAAAGGGACAATTTTGATGGGCTCGCAAATATTGTCTGTAAAGAATAGAGGATTTTAATCTATATGAGTAATGCCTTTCCCAATGTAAGAAACTGTTAGTGGATGTTGAGTTCTGATATAGTTGTGTTTGGATGGTTCCATCTAGAGATAACATAATCTTTAGGTCCAAAAACACCATCTCACTTTCATGTATAACATGAGTTACTTTTAGGTTAATGTCGTTTTTGTTCAAGAGGCATACAAATTTTTCAAAAGTACGAGTGGGACCTGTCCAAAGGAGCATTATGTCATCTATATATCTATACTATAGTAAGATATGCAGTTTATATATGGAAAAGACAGGAGAATCCATGACATACTTCTCCCACCATCCCAAAAACAAATTATCAAAACTGGACGCACAAGCAGTACCGATTGCTGAACTGGTCAACTACAAAAAAAAGTTTTTGGTTAGTACAATCTTTAAGAGGGACAGAATAAACTATTTTTGTTGTTCACTGTAGAGAGTATAATCTAAAATGTATCTACATGCTTCTATACCTTTGTTGTGTGGTATATTCCTGAACAGTGAGACGACATCCAGACTGGCAAGTTGAAGTTGTCTAATGCCAAGAGAGTATCTTTTGTATCCTGTAATTAAGGCGGTAAGCATTTCACATGAGGGTGTAGAATATTTTCTAGGTGTTTCCTTGGTCGTTCAGACTGTTGTTGCTTGATACTATATGTCTGTCCGTTGGGTCCTTGATGTCTTTATGGACCTTGGGCAGACAGTAAAACATGGCAATAGTGAGATTGTAGTGAGGTAATAGATACTTTAGCTCGTGGGAGCTGATAAGTTGATTATCATGTGTTTTAATAAATAGACTTTTTAGTTCCTCTACAAAGGTGGTAGTAGGGTCAGTTGGTAGTACCTGATAACATTGGTGATCAATATGGTGTGTCATTCACATCTCTGTATATTTTTTCATGTTGTAGTAACTCAATGTTGCCTCCTTATCTGCAGGTGTGGTTTTAATGTTTTGTGCTTGTCTAAGTTCTTTCAGGGTAAAAGGAGAGAAAGAAAATAGGAGGATTTTCTGTGTATCCAAAAAGTAATGAGAAATCGGTATATAGAATAGTGGTGATAATATCTAAGCGGAAACGTTTGTCAAAGACAGGCTGAACAAATGGCTTAAACTTAATCTTCAATACCAATAAAGTTAAAAGAATAAACCAATATCAAAACATTAATCAAATAAATAAAATTTACAAAATAAAATAAATGTATTCACAACTAATGTGTGCAATTAAAAGGGAAGGTCTACTAAATGTTGCAAAGTTAGCCTTCCTTAAATGTTG
This sequence comes from Pelobates cultripes, assembly GCA_933207985.1. NCBI lineage: Eukaryota > Metazoa > Chordata > Amphibia > Anura > Pelobatidae > Pelobates > Pelobates cultripes. The sequence goes on from OW240923.1 coordinate 43,882,376, forward strand.
CAAAATTAGCCTACCTATGTTCCTCAAAAATAAGGGGAATATTCAAAAAGATCAGGTAGGTGACTAAATGTTGCACAGTAATCTCACTGAACTACCAAATAGAGGTAGTATTTAGCAGTGTATATGTCTAAAACCCCTAAAAATTTAGTGAGAAATTAACATGAGCAGAAAGACGCTTGAACCACAGATTTGACTTCAATAAGTTGTAAAAAAGAACTATACAGTACAGGGTGAGACATTGTTTCAATGAACCATAACAAAATATGAACTGATACAAGTAACAAGTAGAATCCCTAGCCAGGTAGCTATTAAGATATAGGATAAAGCTTACAGTCTCCTATAGTACCAGCTTCTATAGTGTGCCTATTCAGAGCCGTCTATAATATGCATAGGACCCTGGGGGAAGCATTTTCATGGGCCCCCTGGGCCCTGCCCCTCCCTCCTCACCCCACCTATTTACACCCAATCCCCAATCACACCGACAGACATACTGACACACACAGACAGACATATTAAAACATTTGCAGATACATACTGACACACACATATATACTGGCAAACATATTGACACACATTCAGACATACTGACACACACACAGACACATGCATACATACACACACAAACATACACTGACAGATATACTGACACACACACAGACACATACACTGACAGATATACTGACACACACGCAGACACATACAGTGACAGAAATACTGAAACACACACAGACACATAGACTGACAGAAATACTGAAACACACACACAGACATGCTGACACACATACATGCATACTGACATACACACAGACACACTGACACACACAGACAGACATACATACACACACAGATACACTGACAGATATACTGACACACACACAGACACATACACTGGCAGACTTATTGACACACACACATACTGACACACACAGACATACTGACACACTCACACACAGACATACTGACATACACACAGACATACATTTAGCCACCCTCCAGATTCTTACCTTTTTCTGGAGGGTGGTTTCCCTGGGGTCCAGTGGCAGGATGAGGCAGTTGGGAGTTATACTTTGAAACTCCCCTCCTCATTGCCTTCCTCCTCCCGCGCTGCTCTTATCTCCAGTGGGAGGAAGTGACGCGCGGCACTCACTTCCTCCCAGCCGGCTGACGAACAGGAAGGGACACGGTTGCGCTGTTTAAGCGCCACAGTGCCCGACTGAGCCCCTGCTGACACATGCCCACCGGCTGACCCTTAGTGCTTGGGCAACCTGGGGGGCCTCCTTAGTGTGCGGGCCATTGCGGCTCTATGCAGCCGCATCGCCCTGTCCATGAGGGCTGCGCAAATCGCGGGGCCCAAAGGGCAGCTGCTCTGGGCCACCCAGGACAAACTGGGCCCAGGGCAACTGCCCCATTTGCCCCGCGTTAAAGATGACGTGTCCCTATTGTGCCATCGAGGGCACCCCTTGATAATAGACTATCCCTAATTTATAACTGCTCTAAATTTAACCCGTCCAACAAATAACCCTCCAAAGATAGAGTACGATAACTGGGTAAACTTTGAAAGTACGTGGAGCGGAGCAAGCAGAACATTAGGTGGCTAAGCCAGCATGTCAGTAGAAAAAGTGGTACGAGCATCTAAACCAGGGCTGCCCAACAGGTAGATCCCCAGATGTTGTGGAACTACAAGTCCCATGATGCTTTGCAGGCCTTTCAAATGCATTTAGAATGAGAAAGCATCATGGGAGTTGTAGTTCTACAACATCTGGGGATCTACCTGTTAGGCAGCCCTGGTTTAGATGCTTAAACCACCCTTTGGCTCATCAGAGGGGTTTAGACACTTGGACCACTTTTTCTCCCATGCATAAACAAAGAGGGGGAGGCACAGAACGAAGCAGACGCCTCCACACTAGAATACATATTGGAATATTTCTAATTTGTATGCCTATATCTAGTTATATATGCCAACATCTAGTTATTCTTTCAGAATAAAAGGAGGGATTGAAAGGGGTAAAATTTATATAGAGATTTTTAACTAAGTTAAAGCCAGTTCTGAGCAATTTAGTGTTACATAAGCTTTGTAGATAAGTAAAGAAAAACATGAAGTTGGTCACATACGTTCTAATGTTCTAGCACTATAAAGAACAAACCCCACTCATTATGATGAAAAAAAAGGCAATCACCCTCATTATGATAATAAATCTTTTTTCTGCAATATGATTGCACAAAGCATCTCAACCTGTTTGCTTAAATAGGTACACCTCTAAAAGTCTTGAATCGTCTGTTAACAAGCCTATATAAATGCTTGCATTGTTCTAATAAATTGAAGTACTTCAGCTTTCTTTGAGTCAGTGTAAGTTTGTTGCTCTGCAACAAACTAAAAAGTCCATAGCATAAGGAGGAGTTTTCCCTGTATAAACTCTACCTCCGCTTACCTATGCTGTTTCCATTTTGAGTGACCAGCACTTCCGGTTTTCGTCTTTCCCGACATTTGTTCCAGCAGCAGCCATGGACCTGGCTTCTCTGACCCAGCCTGTAGCTCCTCAAACCCGGCCTTCAGCTTCAGTTGGGCCTCCAACCGCCCTCAGGGCCTCCGACCCTGTTCTCGAAGCTGACACCGGCTTCCGTCCACAAGACTTGGCACACATATGTATGTACAAGTGGGAACCCGTTTGCGGCGTTGCCACGTTTGGGCCTAACTAACGTGGGCATTGGCTTCCACCATTCGCATACTTTGTGCCATTCGTTCATTTCCATTCATTTAGCTTCGTATGATTGTACCTTTGTTTCTTAGGCACGTTCGAGTATTTCGCTAGTTCGCATTAAACCCATTCATGTAATTACTCTGTTCATTCATTTGATTCAAGCCATATTTTCACATTCTTTCCCTTTCATATGTCGGCTGAATCATATGCTCATTCGGTTAAGTCCTAGACAACTTAGATGCTGCCACTGTATCTTTCGTGTTCTGCTGTTTGGTTGGTCATTCGCACAAAATGTACGGTTCTTATGTTGGTTAATTCACAAAGCTTGGTACAGTGTAACTGTTCGGTTCAGCAATTGCTAGATATCACTGAAATCTCACAGGCACATCCATTTGTTTTTTCCTGCACATATTCAAAGGATTTAGTTCCTAAGATCTAGCGGTCTCTACACATTTCCCCTCACTATATCCATCTGCACGGTTTGTACTATATGTGTGCACCAGTTTTTCTGGGTTTGGGAGAATGTTATTAAAAAAAAAAAACACTCCATCTGCACAGTTATAATATAAATTCAACTGTCTGTGTGGATTTCTGTTCATGAAAAACCAATTCTAAATAATAACTCACGGTTGCTACTTAGTACGCCTGTTTTATACGTAAAAATGCCAATTCAGCATGCAAGTCTTCATATGGATATTTATTCATATTCCTTATCCTGGTACTTATATTGTTCTTCTATCATACACATATCTTAGGTGCCTATATCAATGGTTAACAATTTTGCGGGTACAACCTAGGACAGCTGTGTTTTTCCAACAATCTTGTTTCACGCATTTTAATTTCCTTACGTACTTATATTTAATTGAAACCAGTACATTAAGGCCTCGCACTGCTTTTTACCTTTACATGTTCATGCTCAGTTAAGGGGCTTGTCTCATTTCATCGGACCCACGTTAGGTCCTCAATACATTCCATTCTTACAAAAATCTTCTGTTGTGCTATCTGTTTTCCAGCTTTGACAATCACTACCTTAGACAAACTAAGATACAGAGAGTTATTCCAACACCTATCAGCTAATTCTTAAAAAAATTCTTAAAATCCTCATTATAACATTCATGCATTTCTTCTTTTTACACATATCCCCATTTTACTTTTAGATGCACATAACAGACCCGTCTCCGGTTAGAGTACTCTCTCACCGTCTCTGTTTAGGGTCCTTTCTGTATATATATTTACAAGGCTATAATCCAGGACTTCACTTTTCATAGGTTAATTGATTTATCTTTTTTTCAGATAAGTGCCTTTCAAGCTACATCTTCCTCCAGCTTTTCTACTCTGTTTCTATCTTATCCTATTTAGGTACGTACGGTTACGTTTATGCTGCTTCTCATAAGACAAGCCCCTGCTAGGGATATAGAACTCGGTGCAAAGGTTAGGATCTGGCCTTACTACTTGTTTAAGTTATCATTCCCATGAGGCCAAAAGAAAAAGAGAAGTCAGAAACAAGCCGAAGTCAGGGACACAGACAGGAGCATAAACGAGAAGACAAAGCCAAAGGGTCAGGGATACCAGAAATATGGATAGTCAGAATAAGCCAAGTTTAAAAATCAGGAATAATAATACCAAACATGCTCTCGGATAACCAACGAAGTGGAAACCACGACAGGGCAAAGAAGAAATAAATAAATGGGCTTATATAGCCCTTCCTTATCATTCATTGGTGTACAGGGGTCACCTGACTCCAGAACATACGTGTGCACTGTTCTGCATGACCTCTAACCCTGCTGGAGGCAGGGCTATATCTTATGCTGCTTTTATAGCAGTCAGCATCCATAGGAACGCTGCGCTTGCTGGGGATGGACGCGCCGGCGGATCTGGCTGTGATCCGCCACAACTTAGGTAAGTTTAGTCTTTTGTTTAAGTGACCGCATCGATCGGGTGTAGCCATATGGTGGCTTATCAGGAAAGCAGGCATGGAAAGAGCGGAGAAGACAACCCTCATGGACGTCCTACCCGGGAACCCAGGAGCGCTCCTCAAGACCATATCCCTTACAATCTACTAGGTATTGAAAAGAACCACAAGTCAACCTTGAGTCCAAAATAGAACAAATCTCATACTCCTCCTGACCCTCAACCACCAGTGGTTTGAGCAAAGTCACATGGAAAGTATGAGGAATACGGAGTCCAGCAGGTTGGTCAAGCATATAAGATACAGGGTTAATCCTACATAAGACACGGAAAGGTACACTATATCTAGGGGCGAACTTCATAGTGGGCACTTTGAGTTTGAAGTATCTCGTGAAGAACCATACCCTGTCACCAACCTGATAAGCAGGTGCAGCACCACGCCTCCTATCAGCATGCAGCAACCAAGGTAGAATGCACCTGATCCCATGCCCTCTTCATGGAGGCTAAGTGCTCATCAAGGGCAGGAATAGCTGTATTAGAGAATTCAGAAGGCAAGACAGCAGTATGGAGACCATAAGTCACATAGAATGGACTAAGGCCAGATGAATCATGAGTGGCTTTATTCTATGCAAATTCAGCCCAAGGTAAGAGGTCATACCAGTCATCTTGAGAATCTTGGCCACAGCAATTTCTGTTGTGGAAGGACTACATTGCATACAATATTTAAACTAAACATGATATTGCAGCAGACTTGCAGCAAATATGTAAAGCAAGGTACAACAAACCTTTGAAGCGGACAAGTCTAGCAAAAACGTAGAAAATCATTTTAAATGTTGCAGCTAAATTATTTGCTTCCTGGTTAGAAATCTCATATTGCATTATGGTTTCTACATTATTATTATTTTTTTTAAAGTGCTTTGTTCTGATTCAGCTTAGTTTACTGTGTTGTTTTATATATATATATATATATATATATATATATATATATATATATATGTGTATATATGTGTATATATATAAAGCAAGTTACATTTTATTTGAAAAAAATCTCTACAAAGTCCTCAATAGTGCGGTCATTTCTGCTATGTCTACATGATCCTTGCCAGACCAGCACCAGGCACCATAGGATTACACCAGGAGTGCAAGCCCTCGCTACTTATTTATATATATATATATATACATATATATATATATATAAAACACTCTCCTCTCTGCCTATTAGCCTTGAGAATCTTGCAACCTGGGGACTCATTTGTAGAGTCTCATGATTTCTACTTGAGATCTACATTAGCCCATATCTAAAATGTTTACAAATTGTTATGTACTTGTTATATGCTTTGTCCTTTATATTGCATAGCATATGCTCAACAGAAGCAGCTCTCTAATTAGGAGATTTAGGTGGCCGCCTAAATCATCTTAGGGCAGAGTGACTTGTCGGGCTCTCGGTCCATGACCGAGGGCCCGACATCAGGAGGGGGCCCGGCAGCTTGCCCATTATGACGCCTGGTGCGGGGCCCCTCCCATCTGCCCAGATAACCAGCCTTCAGTCTGCAGCTCCACCAGGTGTCATCTGCAGACTGAAGTGTCTTGCGATCCCCAGCCAATCAGTGCATTGCCGCGGGTTACCATGGCAAAGTTCTGACTTCTGGAGATTGTGAGACTCCTATCACGTGGTCTGCAGCTCACACCTGGAGGAGCTGCAGACTGGATAGGGAGCCCACTGGACACCAGGGAGCCTGGACACTGGACCACCAGGGAAAAGTGTATTCATCTTCTCCTTCCCTTACTGCCACCTCTCACCCCTACTACCCTTACTGCAACCTGTCACCCGCTACTCCCCTCACTGCCACCTGTCACCCCTACTACCCACCCTGCAACCTGTCACACCCTACTACCCTCACTGCCATCTGTCACCCCTCCTTCCCTCACTCTGCCACCCCTTCTTCCCTAACTGCCACATGTCACCCCCTTACTGCCACCTGTTACCCCCTCCTTCCCTAACTGCCACCTGTCACCACCTCACTGTCACCCCCTGCTGCCACCTGTTACCCCCTACTATCCCCTGCAGTCACCCCCTCATTGCCACCTGTCACCCCTACTCTCTTATTTCCTCTGTCACCCCTCCTAAATGCTGCTTTGTACCCCTCAGTACCTGTCACCCCCCTCCTTCCCACCTCTGCCACCCCTACTATCCTCACTGCCCCTACTCCCCTCCTGCTGCCCTACTGCCCTCTGCCACCTGTCATGCCTCACCCCCCTCACTGCCTCCTGTCGCCCCTCCTTCCCTAACTGCCATGTCACCCTCTCCTTCCTCCTCCCTTTCCTTACTCTGACACCTGTCATCCCCCCCCACTGCCATTTGTTGCACCTGCTCTCCTCGCACCCAGCTATCCACTCCTGCCCTCCTGCCACCTGTCACCCTCTCTTTCCCTAACACTGCCCCATGTCATCTCCTTCTTCCCTAACACTACCACCAGTCAACATCCCCTTCCCTCACTGTCACCTGTCACCCTCTGCTTCCTTCACTGCCACATCTCACCCCCCCACACACTGTGCCACCGCCCTCCACACACCCTTTCACCATCCTCCCACACACTGTCACCCCCTTAACTCTGCTACACTCACATTAACCCCTCCTGATCCTGTAACACTCACCCCCTCCAACCAAACTGCACTCATCTCCACTCAATCTGCCACACTCATCCTATCATATTAACCCTCCTAATCCTGTTACACTCACCTTTTCTCTCACTGTCATGCTCACCACTCCTCTTCCTGTCACACTCCCTCTTCCAACCGTGTCACACTTACCCTGTCGCATTACCACCTCTAATCCTGTCACACTCACCCTGTCAATTAACCCCCTTAAACCTGTCACATTCACCTCCCCTTTCCCTATCATACCCACTCTGCCAAACAATGCCATATTCACCCTGTCACATTATCACATTAATCCTGTCCTACGTACCTCACCTCACCCTGTAACACTCCCTCCTCCAACCATGTCACACTGGTGCTCCCTCATTCTGTCCCACTAACTTCTCAACCCTGTCTCATTCACCACTTTGCCCTGTCACACTCACTCACAGTTACCCCTTTACTCACCCTGTCTGAGTCACTCCTGAAGACAATCACCATACACACAAAGTAATAAAACATAGCTTCACCATAAACAAAGTGTACAAAGGCCACAGGCAGCCCCCCATATACACAAAACACTGCAGCTAGCTACCGTGCACACATACTGTCCCAGACACAAACATACACATGGTCACAGAAACATTCATCACATACAAGAATATTCACTGTCAGACCCACACTCTCAAGCACATATACAGGTAGACAATGCCAGACACACTCAGAAATACACACAGGCAGATAAATACACATTGTGACTGTATATCTGTATTAGTCAATATTTGTGTATCTGTGCATCAGGTGTGTTTGTGTGTGTGTATGCATCTGCATGTATCAGTGTGTATATGTGTAACGGATCTCCTATACTCCGACTGAGTATATCCGTTATAAGTCTCCCAAATCCCAAGCGAAGCAGTGATTAAAGCTCTTGGTTACCCAAACATTAGCCGAAACGTGATGAAGGGTTCACACAGTATTTATGCACAGACCCCCACAGGGGGTCTCCATCCACAGTTACATAAAAATAAGCCCACCCTGGTATCGCAGATACAGGAAGCTGACACACAAAAAAAACAAAAATACACATAATACAATAATGCATTCCCATATGCCTTACATCCCCGAATAGCTCCTAGTACCAGCTAGGATCCCTGCAAATTTTGGGGCGATCAGATGTACAGAGCCCGAGATATCATCGTGTAAATTTCAGGGCTTGCGCTCTGTACATCCCTGCAAACAGTTCCATAGAATCACTTGGTTTAGGCCGGTCGAGTAAAACTTTGCGACCAAACCAGGCTGCGACTAATCCAGAGAAGGGGCGTGAACACGCAGTGACCAATCAGCGCTTAGGGAGGGGAAGGGTTACAAGCTAAGCCCTCTAACACGCACCGACCAATAAGGAGTAAGGTAGCAAACCAGTTTGAATGGTAGCTCGCACTCCCATTGGTTAGCGCGTACTTCCAGGTGGCCAACGGGACTCTGAAGCTGTGAAGCTGCCTCATGGCTCCACAGGGTCGGCTAGGGCTCGTGGATATCTCCATTTAGGTAGTACCGAACATAGCGCTCTTTGGGCGGCTACAAGCCCAGACTCATAGCTCCCTGGTCGGGACACATAGGGCAGGCAAGCAAAGGGGCTGGAACAACGAGAAGAACAGGGAAAAATGCAGTCTTTTGTGGGACAAAGTTTGCGACAATAGCCTTTTGGGGACACAGTTTATTACAATATGTATTTGTGTATAAGTGTTTATATGTGTGCATTTAATAGTGTGTGTGTCTATGTCTGCAAAGTGAGGGTGGTATGGTATGGGTAATGCAAAGGTAAGTTCCAAGCAACATATATATTATATGCATACATACATATACAATACATGGGGAAACATATAAGATAATATACATGTAAAGTATTATAGAATATGTGGGGAAAATGTCTATGACATTGTTTTCTTATCTGTAACTTTATTTGGTAAATTATTTTTTAAAAGCCCAACCAAAATTTTCATTTTTGTTTCCAATAACTCATTCACACTGGCACTTATGTATACATGACGGCCAGGCTATACAACCATACAACCGCAATCTTTTAAAACGATTAGCATAATTGCAATTTAAATTTGTTTATTGCAAATTATTCCACAACTACAGTCAGACAACTCATAACGGAGTGGCACAAGATGCCGTGACATTGCAAGCCTCTGAAGATGAATACAGAGACTAGCTCTCTATATCCAACACTGCAAGCCCGCCATTCAATATATCTTCAGCTTCTTATACACACACAAGGCAACCCCTATTTTTTTTCACTAATGGTGTTAGTGGGAGCCTCATGTTTGAGTTTCGCCTAAGGCCTCGCAAAGTCTAGAAACACTCCTGATGCTCAATCATGCTTACTATGTTTTTCATTCTTCACTAAGGTATCCCTAGTTATCTGGAAATTAAATACACAATGGAATGTGTAGCGGAGTTCCCTGTATCCCGGCTGGGTACCTCCGCCAAGGACTGCTTGCTAGCTGGAATAGAGGAAAACCTCCGCGCTCTATTCCTTCCCAGGAACTAGGCGACACACAGTCCTGGGAGCTTTAGTCCTTACAAGGACTTTCTCCGTTAAATCCTCCACGAGCCGGAATAAGGTGCTGAGGAGTGAATATAGCCCTTCCCCTCCCATAAACTAGACGACACATAGTTCTGGGAGTACAACTGATTTTAATGAGCCAAACTCAGCCTTTTATGCACAGATCCCAGCAGGGGGTCTCCATTGTATTCAGCACAAGCCCCTCCCAGGAATATCTGTGCCTGGGAGATAATTGCATTTAAAGGACCACTCTAGGCACCCAGACCACTTCAGCTTAATGAAGTGGTCTGGGTGCCAGGTCCTTCTAGGGTTAACCCATTTTTTCATAAACATAGCAATTTCAGAGAAACTGCTATGTTTATGAATGGGTTAAGCCTTCCCCTATTTCCTCTAGTGGCTGTCTCATTGACAGCCACTAGAGGCGCTTGCGTGCTTCTCACTGTGATTTTCACAGTGAGAGCACGCCAGCGTCCATAGGAAAGCATTATGAATGCTTTCCTATGTGACCGGCTGAATGCGCGCGCAGCTCTTGCCGCGCGTGCGCATTCAGCCGACGGGGAGGAGAAGAGGAGGATCAGAGGAGGAGAGCTCTCCGCCCAGCGCTGGAAAAAGGTAAGTTTTTACCCCTTTCCCCCTTCCAGAGCCGGGCGGGAGGGGGACCCTGAGGGTGGGGGCACCCTCAGGGCACTATAGTGCCAGGAAAACGAGTATGTTTTCCTGGCACTATAGTGGTCCTTTAAGACCAGTAAGATAATTATCTCCCAGGAACAGAGAGCCAAACACAAAAATATAAAAACATAAAAGTACCCCAAAACATAATAAAAACATAAAATAACCCCACAAATAACACATTATTAAGTAGCCCTGATCTGAGTGCCCAAGTTCTCCAAATAGCGCTCAGATCCGTGCAGTGTAGGGGAAACGCCACCATGTTAAAGTTCTTAACTGCCGCATACGTGGTCCTATGCCCAAAATAGCTCCAGGGCTTTAGGTGCATTTGTCTGTCAATGGTAAGGAGCTCCTGCATCCGCAATACGGGGTGCTCTGACTGGCTCTTAGGTAGCGTTTGTTTTCCTTAGTCTCATACACTTTCCCTCCAAAAAGCGCTGTAGTGGTGGATTTTAATGTGGTTCAAAACTGCGAACCAAATTGTCCTGGAACCACTGAGGTCACCTCATGCTGAAAACAGTTCCATAACATTCGCGGCTAAGTCCCGCTGAGGTGACCGGGAACCCACAAAGTCATCATGCCAAATTTAGTTCCATAGTGGTCACGGCTAAGTACCGCTGGGACTATTCGTGGGTTTGGTTCATGCGAAGGGCCACCAGAGAGCTATTTCTATTTCCAAGAAAGGGAAAGTGCCACACCAAGGGCACCCAGGGGTCGCTATTAGTGGCGGCTGGGAAGGGTAACTCCCAAACGGTGTCCTGGACCAGACCTGGACCATGTGGAAAAAGGAGAGGTATCAGTGTAGCGCTCTATAGTAGTGGATGTATAAAAATGAATAAAAGGAAACCTTAAAGGGTTATATGCACTTATAAAAAGTCCCAATGTTTTCAGGTTTACCTTAAATAGAAAGCACAAATATACAGAACATAGTGTAACCTGTATATATAGTATAAATAAAAATAAAGTCCATAGGTAACTAACTCACACTTTTCTGAGCTAATGTACTAGCTCAGGTATATGCGCCTTAAGGTCCGTAGAGGCGACCCTTCCCCTCCTTTTCATACAAATTTTCTCCAGGTGCAGTGTCCTAGGTAATAGGTATAGGAGGGAAAAAATAGCGTAGTACAGTCTGGTGTATGTAGGATATATTCAATAGGTAATACCAATATACTCACAAACCCTGAGCCAATATATCGGCTCGCTTCATAAGATGTATGTGGTTAAGGACCACATTCCTTCTTTTTGGTAGCAGGTAGGAATGAAAGCCGTAAGTGTTATAAAAATATATATATAATTTATTGTATAAAGAATAATAAATATAACATAAATGTTACGACACGAACCGCCAGGTAGATGAAGTAGCCATTTAGTAAATAATCCCCTTCTCCAGAAATGCAGTTTAAATCCAGCCGACCGCCAAACTCCCGAACGAAGTCCACGAACACGGCAACTCCCGATCAGCAAAACAGTCGAACGCCTTCCACAGCTAAAAATAACGAAAGCGCTGTCCCAGTAATAATTCCCCCCACAAACGAGACCAAGCTCCGTCTTGAGGGTCAAATGAAGATCTGTTTAATGGGGGCTACCTGCCCGGTATTTATGCAGGTCTCCACAAGGTGGACACTCCCCGAGGGGACCTTGTGGAAGACTGTAAAACATATTGGACAGTAGCCAATCGCAGTGGCTTCAATATAAGCCCTTCCCATTTTACCCATAAATCCATCTTCTCTACCCCGGAGATAATTAGGAAGAAACCTAATTATCTCCCAGGGTAGAGACAATCGCCATTTTACATTACAGTAATAAAAATACATTAAAATACATAACTGCAGAAATACCGAATGAATATAGTTCGTGTAACGTATCCCCAGACAGCCTGGATCTGAGTGCATGTTTTCACCGAATAGCGCTCAGATCCGATGTATCTAGTCGAATCGCCATGGAGTCAAAGTCTTTCACCAGTCCTTCGGTATACGAATGACTCCATGGGACGGCTGTCGGGGTAAAAGTCCATACGAATGAATAAAAACTCCCGAACGACCAGCGTTCGCATGCCTTGTCGAAATAGAAGGTAGGCAGCAGCTTCCAGCGGTGTTCGGTAGTTTAAGTGTCCGTTTTTAGTTCCATACAATTTGTGCCGAACACCGCTATGCGTTCGTGTGTCCCAAAATGGCCGCTGCCTCGTGGTCGACATGCGAACGACGACCACCCGTACGAATGGAATGGAGAGGTGTCTGCGGTTAACCACAACGTTCTAATTGGGGCCAAGAGGTTAACCAGCAGCACACTCCTCTCCTGGGTGGTCGTTTGTTCGGTAGTTTCAATCGGTAGTTTGCAAATTACACGAACGGGGTTATACGAACAGGAAATCCAGCGACCAAAGGGAAACAGACGAACCAGCAATACAGATGAATCTGTCACAATAAATATATAAAAAAATACTATATCAATAAAACAACACTTGTGGCTATAGTCCAAAAGACAATTCTGTCTGCTCACTGTTCATCCATTCAACCAGACAGAATTGCTTTACTCAAATTGTGTACTGAGAAATGTCTGCATAATATTTTGGAAAATAATAGATCTAAGTCAGCTTTAGATCCTCCTTTCTTTGGTAGAAAGTCCTGGGTAATCATTCATGTCTCCATCTTGTGAAGAATCACATACACACATACACTGGCATCGAAAAAGGCCCTGTGTAATGCATAGTGCTGTGTTGTCCATAAGTGTGATACCAAATGACAAAAGGGCCAAAAGAAATTATTGTCTAAGCATTTGTGGTTATGCGTGTGTGGAGAGTGAGCTGTATGTGGTGTGATGTTTTATGTAAATAGGTTGGTTTTAGCTGTGTTGTGTTTGTGGTGTGTGGCTAGAGGGTGTAGTGCATGTGTATAGAGGCTGTAGTGCATGTGTATAAGGGGAAGTAGCGAGTGGCTAGAGGGTGTAGTGCATGTGTATAGAGGCTGTAGTGCATGTGTATAAGGGGAAGTAGCGAGTGTGTGCATATGAGCGTATGTAGTGTATGTGTGTGTATATGGGATGAAGTAAGTGAGTAGGAGCTGTAGATAGTGAGTGTGTATTTGGGATCTAGTGTTTAAGGGATACATATTGTGTATATGGGATATACTGTGTGTGTCGGTGGTGCAGTGTGTGTCTACATGGGATCTAGTATGTCTGTAGGGGACACAATGTATATTTAGGATGCACTGTGTGTGTCAGGAATGTTGTGAGTGCAGATGGTGCAGTGTACAGTAATGCTGTCTGAGTAGGGGGTGCAGTGTGTGTCTATAGGGGATCCAGTCTTTGTGAAAGGTGTGGGAATGTGTTGAGCATGTGTTGTGTGCGTGGGGATGAATTTAATAAATATATATATAAAAAAATATATATATTTATAAAATTAAGAATGTTTTAATCCCCCTTCCTTCTTCTTACCTTTGGCAAGGGAGGGGTGAGATTGAAAGCCCAGGGGTTTGATGATTAATGGCTACTGTAGTCCTGATCCCTCTTCTCACAAGCTCTGGCACTGTTTTGCATCGATCCATTGCGATGGTAACCCACAACAACATTCTGAACCGAGAAGCTTCCTGGAGGAATACTCCAGAATAGAGCCTCCCTGGTTCTTCCTCTCCTCCCTTATCCTGCTGATTGACACTGGCCCAGAATGAGCTGGTATGGGGAAATTCTTTGCTCTCTCATGTTGGCCTGGGTGTGCCCAATGCACCATTAGAAGCATATCCCTGCCTGTTTTGTGAATGACATTTCTTGGTATTTTTTAACATTATTGACAGGGTCTGTGATTTGCTGTGAAACAGAGTCATACTGGTTGAGGGAGATTTGCATATTGAACCTAAAATGTAATTGTCTACTACTCCCACACCAGTAGCAGCACAAATCCAACACTGCAATTTGGGCATAGGCTCTTGGCAGTTTGGTTAGAGCAAGTGAAGCAGCAGGCAGCAAAAGGACAGTATTACTTCTGAAATGTTCACAGTTTATTAACCTCTTTTGCCACTAACTGCTGACCCTTTTCAGAAGTTACGCTCAGTAGAATCAGCATTACATTTATTTAGAGAGTGAAGGATCTAATAATATGGAGATGCTTTAATAATCACTATAAACAAACAGATTAACATGGATTCTTAATTGGTGCTAGTTTAGATACAAAGTAAAAGACAATATTGTCCAAATAGATAAAAATATATTGACTGTAGAAGTTAAGTGCAAAAACTAATTATGAAATTTAATATCAGTGACAAATTAGACAAGTTCTAATCACATGCAGTACAATATCCCAACAATAAAACAATGAATTAATAAATCAGCATGCAAACCAAATACCCTACATAAGGCAGATAATCAAGTATTTAGCATAATATACATGTGACTTCTCCCAGCAAACAGATGTCTAAAACTTAAATTTCCTACTACACATGAGTCCTCGTAAAATGCTAACCTGTTATATACTGGACTGATGGCATTTTTCTCTTTAACATCTAAGATTGATCAAAGAAACTAATCATTTTCCTGCCAATGTTTTGGAGACTAAATCATAAGATTAAGAATTTATATTAGCTCCAATTATAACAAAATTAGAAGTAGAGACTGTCCGTACTGCAGTTAGGAGATTTTATTTTATCCAATACTGATTCTAACTCTATGTACCTCAAGGGTCAGATTAAATGATTGAGTCTGATATATGGCTTGGATTAACTAATTATATAAAGCTTATGAATTAATACTTTACCTACTAAAATTTGAGATCAACTATTTCCTCACAGTGTGCTACAGAAATGTGCCTCATTTCCTATTGTTGTCACGATGCAGTCCTCTTGCTGGCATAGTTCACTCTTTTCTTTTCCTTAGTTTATTAGTCAGTTTCAGATCACCCATGATCAGATCAGCTCTAGTCACCCCTGCCCCTCGCCCCTGACCAAACTTCCTATCTATAGGATAAACCACCCATAATTTTGGGAGAAGAAAGTATCACAACACCAATGTAATGTCACTCTCATCCAAATTCTATAAGAAATTCATACAGCTAACTGCAGGAGCACTACTGTTGAAGGTATAATTTCAGTCTGACTCTTAAAAACATTTGGACTATGTCATTAAGTGACTTGCCCTCCAGGAATATAAATGGTATGGTTTAATGCCCACTATCAGGAGAGGCATTTTAACCCCTTAAGGACACATGACATGTTTGACATGTCATGATTCCCTTTTATTCCAAAAGTTTGGTTCTTAAGGGGTTAAACTTGACTATAACAGATAAATCTTTTTCAAGTGTACTTTATATTTAACTGAAATAGACATAATATATGATAATATATACATACATAAGGTGGAGCAAGTTTCTTTTTAATCTATCCTGTAAGGGAGATATATAAATAGATAGTGCAATAAAGTTTAACACAAATAATAAAGCATTGATTTGAGTGATATTACTCACAAGCGAGGAGCCAATCATTTGGCTCTGATGTATTGGGCAGATAGACACTTTAAAGGATGTCCAACTCCTTTCTTCTGTTGCTGAATACGTTCTTCCTCCCAAATATAGAGATGGTACACCTCTGAGGGCTTCCTCAGTTGGTATGATGTGTCTCTGGTTTTCTTTCCCTTTTGAATGTCCCGCTTTCAGTCACTTCCGAGTTTTGGTACTTCGGAACTCTACTTCCAGTTCCGGGTTTTTCTTGTGAGCTTACTTTGCTTCCGCCGTGTCTCCCACCCGTGGAACGCAACGTGCATTCCAGTATATGCATTCCACATTGGAACACATCGCGTGTCCCACCACGCGGGTCCTAGCGTGCATTTCGGCATGCGGCAATCCTTTTGGGAGGCGCATCTTCTGATCTTTACTTTGTTCTATTCAGTGGAACGCAAGCTGCGCTCCAGAGATCCAAAAGAGGCTGGAACGCATCCTGCCCTCCCTTGGCTGTAAATCTCTGTGGGACCCTAGAGTCCCCTATGTGAGCAGTTGAGTCTTATTTCTACACATAGGAATCACTAGTTCCTGTCAACATCCATAGTACTGATTAAAGTGCTATATCTGGACATGTATACATGCATTTTGGAAAAAGAATCAGCAGGAAAACGATTGAGAACCATGGAAGAAGAAGATGTAGAAGAGGAAAGGAGAAGTGAGAAAAGAGGAAAGAAATAAATAGTGAAGGGATTTTCAACTTAACTTTTTGGGTCAGATAGTTAGATTGTTGGTAATACTCACATAGTTGCGTATGGACAGATTTTTGACAATTCTGGGAGCAATGATATTGGGCGATAGTTAGAAACCAAAGTAGTGTCACCACTTTTATGGATAAGTACTACTTTTGTAGTCTTCCAAAGTTTGGGTATGTATCCAGACACCAAGGATTCATTAATTAGTGTTGCGACAGGTTTAACAATTGCTGGTGCACTAAGCTTCAACAGCATTGCTGGGATTTGATCGGGTCCAGACTGGTTTTTCATTTTTAGATTTTAAAGGTGTTTTTTAATGACACTAATAGGTACAGATCTAAAAATGAACTTGTCTATATTGGGCTTTTGCAAATTTAGTGGGGCCTGATCCACATTTTGTAGTTTCAGGATGCGTGTCATTTATTAGCTTGGCAATCAGGGCAGTGGAGCACTTGACAAAATAATTGTTAAAGGCATTTGCTACATCTAAGGGAAATTGCAGGGTTTGGTTATCCACTTTAACAGTGGAGGGTTGAGAGTGGATTGTGGGAGTTTGTAATTTTTTTATGACTTTCCAAAAGTTTCTAGAGTTTGATAGGTTTTTGTTCAGATTTTCACATAATTATTGAGCCTTGGCCAATTTTGTTTGTTTTGTGCATATATTTTGCCATTGTCTATATGCACAGTGATCATTAATAGAGCCAGTACGCTTGAACTTTGACCACAAGAAACCCGAAACTTGTACATTTGGATGAGATCAGGTGTGATCCAGTTTATATGGTCTCCTTTTACTCTCACCTTATGCAGCGAGGCATGCAAATTCCAAATTTGTAGGAGTTCAGACTGAAAGAATTCAACAGCACAGTCTAGATCTGTGATAATGTTTAATCTGAGCCATGGGAGGTTCTTGATGTAATTGAGAAAGAATTCAAGATTAAATTTTTTGAAGGACCTGGTGATTTTAACCTTGGGAAGAGATTTAGTAGCCTTTATTTTGCGCACGCTGTACACTAAACAGTGATCACTGAAACTGTTTGGGAGAACACCGGCCTCCTGGATTCTATCAGGAGAAGTGGAGAGAATCCAATCGAGCAGGGTATGGTTTATGCGAGTTTTCAGGATTCAGCCAATCAATATTAAAATCTCCAAAGACCAACAGTTCACTTTTTGGGTTTTGAGCTATGATTTCACTAAGGAGATGGGCTATGTCAGCTAGGGAATGCACTGGGGAGCTATGTGGGCGATAGATTCCTGCAGCAATGATTGATTTACTGCACGGGATCTCATTTGTGCCAGAAAGAAAATCAAAGGTGGCAGAAGGGCTAAAGTTTTGTAAGGGGGTAAACTTTATTGAATTGTCAATATAAATAACAATGCCTCCTCCTCTCTTTGCTCTATCATTTCTAAAACATGAATAGCCCTGTATTGCAATGGCGGTGTCTGGTATTTTAGTTGTTAACCATGATTCCGAGAGCACAATGATTTTTGGTTTGTAATGGGAACACCAGGCTTGCAGTGCATCCAATTTAGGGAGTAAGCTACGGATGTTGCAGTGCACAAAAGAGAGGCCTTTTTTAGTGGGGAGATTAGGACAAGAATTAGCTTGGGGACCAGGGTTAGACTCCACATCATTTGCAAGTTCAAGTAACATAAGGAATAGGAATTTGGACATCATTTTTGTTTGGCCATATATTGAATGGGATACTTTATAATTTTGTGAGGTGGGCGTAGTAGGGCTATTTTTTTATAACTCTCCACCAGCACTCAGCAGATAAGTTACAGGAACAGAGCATGCCATGGTGTATGATAATTTGTGTTCCAGTTTGAGGTGTGTGCTTATGGAGGTAGTGATGTGAACAAAATTGGATTGAGAAAAGGGTTATTAAGAATAACAGTATGGTTATATTTGGATTCATGTTAGTGATATGAGGTGTGTAGTTGAAAATGAAACAGAAATCGTGAAAAACAAAAATTAAATAAAAGTATATAATATTGCTGTGTGATATATATCTATTTGTGGGGAGAGAGGGTATGTGTTCTATAGGGTTAAGAGATTGAAAGGGTGTGCTGATCAGTGATTGCACCTGTCATTTCAGGAGATTGAGAGCTGTGTGGGAGACTATCCATAAATGAGGAAATGAGCATGGGGTGGGTGGGTGGGCGAGGGGTAGGGTGGGAGGGCAATCAGTCTTCTAGAAGGCTACCTGTTGCAAATCGCTGTGGAACAGCTGATTGAGCTCTGAGTTCTGCTGGACTGGGTATGTTTAAAAATCAGACGGTGGGAGATATATATATATTAGGGTCATATGGGCTAAGAGATGGGGGATGCATAGATGGACATTTGATTTAAGGTAATTTAAGGAAAAACAAAGGGTAAGATTGAGAATTACAGAGATAAGATAGAGGTATTTAAGTAGGGAAATAAAACCATTAAACAAAGAACAAAAAAGATCCATGAGCTGGTTAAACTAACTTGATGGACAAAGACAAAAGGCAATAAAATACTTTGCATGATTAGCACAGGCTGTAGTTACAAAGACATGGAAATATATATATTGAAAATAATAAAATTAAATAATAATCACTAAACATAAAAACACACACACAACAAAATTAACAGGGTATTTTTCTAAGATGTAGGTCCCCCTCATGCAGTCAAACAGCTTTGATGAATCAAAGCATGGACTCCACAAGACCTTTGCATTTGTTCTGTGATATCTGGCACCAAGTTATTAGCAGCAGATTCTTTAAGTCCTGCAAGTTGTGAGAGGGGGTCTCCACGGATCTGATTTGTTCTTTCTGCACATCCTACAGATGCACCATCAGATTGGGATCTGGGGAATTTGGAGGCTAAGGAAACACATTGAACTCTTTTTCATAGAATGAATGACTGAAGCTTCAATACCTTTGTTTTTATTTTCATGGTCCTCAAACCATTCCTGAAGAATGTATGCAGTGTAGCAGGGTGCATTATCCTGCTGTATGAGGCACTGTTATCATGGAGCCCTATTACCATGAGGAGGTGTACACAGTTTGCTATAATCTCTATGTAGGTGGTATGTGTCAAAGTAACATCCACATGAATGCCAGGACCCAAGGTTTCCCAGCAAAAAATTGCCCAGAGCATAATACTGGCTCTGTTAGCCTGCATTAGTCCCATAGTGCATCATGCTGCAATCTCTTCCCCAGGTAAGCATTGCTTTGTTACACTAGGGTAAAATATAAAAATACAAAACAATACAATATACATATTACACTCATATATAAATTTAAAACTGAGCAGGTAAGAAATATAGTCAAGCATGATTACAGGTGCATTTCTTATTGAGATATGTTGCCATAGATCTTTTAGATTGGATGAAGGTTTGACTGTGTCCGTGAGGTTATTCTATAATTGCAGCATTCTGTAGGAAAATGAGGATCAAGGCACATTTTATTGTGGTATGCTAAATAAAGTGCTAGTTCTGGATCAAAGGTTATAGGAGATTTGAACAGCTAAGGAGAGCATTCTGCTAGGGTAGGCTGGGAGCTTCCCAGAAAAGCTCTTAAACACAAGGATGGAAAGAGGAAGGGTGCTTCTGGATTTCAGTGATAGCCAATTTAGCTCTTTTAACATGTCACAATGGTGGGTCATGTAATTACATTGTAGCACAAAATGACAGAA
The DNA here is from genome assembly GCA_933207985.1 of Pelobates cultripes. Classification (NCBI taxonomy): domain Eukaryota; kingdom Metazoa; phylum Chordata; class Amphibia; order Anura; family Pelobatidae; genus Pelobates; species Pelobates cultripes. The sequence goes on from OW240923.1 coordinate 43,902,696, forward strand.
CGAGTTATACAACGTAGTAAATTTAGAAAGGTGGGTTTGTGGTGCATACACTACATTGCCATATTTGAAAGCTGGCATTAGCATTTGTTGCATTATCTGTTTCCTAACCATGGGGCTTAGGCAGGATTTGTTTCTGTACAGGGCACCTAGTTTTGGATTAAGATTTGAAGAAAGTTTTCAATATGAAGGCCAAAAGGTAGATCGGGGTTTAGCAACATACCTAGATATTTGAAAGAACAGACTGGAATCAGTGTGCTATTTGAATTTGTTCTGATGCATAGTTGGGAGTTTTGTAATCTATGTCATTTAGGTACTGTTCCAACTATCATTGTGACAGTTTTGTCAGTGTTTAGGAAATGTTTGCTATCCGCGATCCACTTTTCTTCTTCTATGAACTGGTCTTGGAGCACATCCTCAAGACACTCCCTGAGCTAAGAAAATAAGTGTGTGGCCTCCTCTCTGTCTGGTTGCCCAGCAGTTATTGTCATGTCAAGAGACAATTGTCCAAAGTGAGCAAGTGTTTTCTATTACAGGGAGAATTCTGAATAAAGAATGCACACAAATGTTCCCACAATTGATGGAGCAATAGCTTTCTACAAGTTCAATCTCCCCAAGTTGGGTTAACCTGCTCTTCTGTTCAATACTTGAGCTGTCATCATCTGCCCACCTGAGTCTTGGGATGAGGCTACGCCTGCTGACTTCACAGACAAAGTTGACTTAAGCAGATAGAGCACTGGTTTTTTTTTACACTTTCCACTTCTTCCACTTCTTATACACAGGAGTGGGCTATTGATGACCTATTCCTCATTCCTTCATCACTGAGAAGACAACATATTTCCTACACTTCCAATCTTTATAGGGAATGACTATCATTTCATGTGAAAACAAAACCAGTTCCCTATCAGTTTATATCAACGGTGTCTGCAAAAGTAGCAGGTGTAGTCACATCTCAAGGCTCAGTCTCCCTGAGCAAAACCACTACAATGAAAGACATTTTTTTTTTTTTTTAAAGGGGGAAGGTTAAGAGTAATTTAATTTGAGATTCTTCAAAAAATGAAAACCTTAGCCATCTCATCAGCAAGTCTTAATAAAATACTCTCATAATCTAATGCTATTTGTATCACCTTCAGCAATTGTCTAAAAGGCTATGAAAATTATCTAATATACACACATAATTAGAGGATACCAATTTTTGTATCTAGAGTAAATCTTCAGTGTGACTCTTTTTGTACATCTTCTATAGCGAGTACAAGTGGCTACGTTTAGTGAAAACTCAATTCCAATTTTTATGAAAAGTTGGTTTTTGTCCTAGCAAAAATAAGGCTTGATCCAGAGTCCCATTCTACGAGTGCTTTGTTTGGTCCTGCATAGATATAAATAAGACCATTCAAATCAGCTTTTATTTATGCTTATTATATTTCAATATGTAGCTGTATCTGTTTACACATATTAAATCTATGATAGCTGTGCAAATAACACAGGTACTTAAGGGAAATTATGCTTCGAAAATATGTCAGATTTAATTAACTTTTATACTCTGTACAGCATTTCCTGTCTTTAACCCCTTAAGGACACATGACATGTGTAGTTGCAGTCACCCAATATATACTTAAGAAAAATATATACTTACATTGATATCTACATGCAGAAAATGACATGAATGCCATTAATATAGTGGGGTTAAATCATTGATAATAAAGAGCAATGAGCTATTTCTGTGATAGGGTATTGAATCCCTAATATACATAAACCACGAACTCACAGAGAGAAATCTCACATATGATGAGGCTTGTAGAAATATCAAATAGGATAAGGAAAGATTAAGGTTTATAGGTTAATTGGCTGAAAATCCGAGTGTCCAAATGGAAATAAAAAAAAGCCAACCAAAAATTGAAAGAAAGTGATGAGATATGTGACACATAATTGTACATGTAGCCTGACACCAACAAATCATTTGGGAAATGGAATTGTGGAAATTCCATATTATATATAATAGAGTATATTATAAATAATATAGTTTTCTTTTTGCCAAGGCAAAACCATAAGAACTGCTGCCCACAGCAGTAGCACTGTATTAAAAGAATATTCTCACCTTATTTGACTATGCCATGGGCTCTTGTGAGGCTTGGTCTTACCCAATTCCCATGACAAACAAGCTACTAAGTCTTTATTATAATTTTCAAAGGAGTGTGTTTTTATGGTGAAGTGGTGCCCAGCAAAAGGCATCCATTTGAAAGTGGAACTGACCAAGTCTGGCAGATATCTGGCAGATCTGCTGAGTCCCTTTAGAACCCAGATTAACAGGTTTGTACATGGTTTAATAGAATACTCAAATGCTCAAACAATGCTCAAACTATTAACAGAGATTGAGATTATTAATACTAGTTTGCATATTGGTAAGTGTAACGGACCGTTTTGCACACAAGGGGTTAAAACCGTTTAGGCGATCGTCCCCTTTTCCAGAGATGCAGGCACAGCTATTGTAAAACACCAAACTCACGAACCGCCAATAAGGGAATGCTCCAAACTCCCGAACGACATCCAATAGAGCACTCCAAACACACAAACTGGAACCATACGAATCACTGCTAGCAGACGAATAGGAAAAGCATCCAAGCGGCTTACACTCCAAGCAATCAGTCTCTATCAGCATTCAGTAAATCCCCCCAAAGACAAGACAAGGCTCCGTGTTGAGGGTCAAGCAGTGGTCTGTTTAATGAGGGCTACCTGCCCAGTATTTATGCAGGTCTCCCACCTGGTGGACACTCCCCTAGGGGACCAAATGGGAGACTGTAACAAAGGACAGACAAGTAGACAAATAGGACACACAGTCACATTATATTCCCACAATACATCCTGGCTTCCTCCCCTCTGGCTTGGAGATAATTGAGAAGTAATTCAATTATCTCCCAAGACAAAGGCAAATCGCCATTATGCACGTGGGAAAACTAACACACGAATTACTATTAAAATACACTATGTGAGACACATAACGTTAAAAGCATACATTTAACATATCCCCAGATAGCTCAGGTCTGAGCGAACATTATTAAGCGAATGGCGCTCAGACCACACAAATACAGTTTAATCGCCATGGAGCCAAAGTCTTTACACAGTCAGTTTCACGCGAATGAGCTCCAATTTACCGAACACCAGGCAGAAAAGAACGAATAAACCTTTTCTGCAGGTAAAAAAGATGTCTTTTAACATGGACAAGCCTGGTTGCTCGCCTGTAGTCTAAAGGCAACAGGCGAGCAACCAGGCTTGTCCAATGCAATGTGGCGAGATTGCTCTCGTCACAGTAAGTGTCTCAGAAAATGAAAGGGTCCTCTCCATTCAAGTTACTGTATGCCTGGAAAATGAGATGATCCTAGATTTGCTCCATGAATACTACAGTGGAGTAAACATGATTGTACTACATGTGTCTGCATGCATAGCCGTGAATCTACAAGATATAGCAGTCTCAACACAGCAGAAACCCTAAAAAACACAACACATTGACCCCAGTGCAGTTCCTTTCCTGATAGAAAATGCCATATGCATGCTTTTAGAAATAAAAGTATATTCCATGGCCGTTCATGGCAAGTATTCCCCAAGTTAGGCTTTGTGAAGTTACACCATGGGTCCAGTCTCATATCGACTCTGTAGTGGAAATAAAAGGCAGTACTTTTATTGCCAATGGAGGCATATTCTCTTAAAAATAAGTACAAATAGTGATAATAGGTCAACTTCTTCCACAAACAGACAAAGGTTCCACCTTCCTCTACAATATCCCTGATATCATTAGTTTTGAAGCAAAGTAGTCCTCTGAAGAGCTCTCCAATCATGTACTCATTTGTGGATCTAGGGCATCTACCTAAGTCATGCCCGCATTTTAAGCATCCAAGCTCAGATAGTCTAAGAAAAATTTAATGATTCACAAATCCATTTTATGATCAGGTAAAGAGCATCAATCAGGTTGGAGGGGAAAGGTGTAGAATTGTTCTATAGTCCATCAGAATTGCAACTAAGTTTTATGAGAAGGGTCTCAATTTAAGTAATGATTCAATACTGCTAGAAAGATTTTTTTAACAGTGTTGAATCATTTGGAAAGTGTAATAAATTGGTTCCAAGATTGGATATGTTATTGCAAACTGCTAGGCATATTTATTTTATTTATGTTATGTGCAATCTCATTCGCTAATAGAAAAAGTGTTGTGTCTACTGTGAAGTAATATCATTGAAGCATTTTATATATTGCATATTGTAATACATGGAGAAGTACAGGATTGAATCATTTGCGACACTTATTAGATTGAGACAATAGTTGCCTAGTAAAGATATATCTTTAAAGGAACATGCCAAACACAAAGGAAAATCTGTATATTTGGTAAAGTGTTGTGGAAATAAGGTCTACACATATTTCCTAGTTAGTGAAAAATGTCTATTTACTCATTTCACGATATATGTATATATAGTTAAGCACACACGTTATAATTAAGATGGCTGCTAGAAGCTTCTTGCTCTTTTCCCCCTCCCTTCCCTTTCTCCTTCCTAACATCGACTAACTACCTCGTGCACCAAGATGGCGCCGGGAAACCGTGGGAGACCCTCATGGTCCCGGTGACATCACCTACAGTAGGCAGAGCATTAGAGCAACCACTTAACACCTAACCAATTATTGATGTATTATTCCATGTTATCTCTGACAATGCTTATGATGTAATTTTGCTTTAAAAGGGACTTGCCGTCCCCTCTGAATAAACTTTCCTCAAGTTATTCAACAACCTGGAACCTGTGTCTGGTGTGAATTACTTCAGGGAGCGTGCACGCACTGTTTCATTGATTTGGCCAGGGGCAGATACACAAAGAAATAATCAATACTTTTAATTGATTTTTCCATTTCATAAAGTAAATCATAAAAAATAAAAAAAATCTTCATATCAAAAAAGTCACATGGCCTCAACACAGAACATCTTCCAAGAGCACATAAGTCACAATCCAAGCCACTGCAAGCATGCACTCAACTAGCTTCAGTAGGTAAAATGGTTAAAAAAAAAAATCTGTCTACACAAGACCCAGAATAATGTTTGAAAAATCCTTTTTAACACCACCTACATTTATTCTAGTATAAAAGCTGCCACTACCAGGACAATTTAATAATCGGGAGCCCTAGAATACCCAACCAAATTAGATTAAAAACCCAGAAACACAATTTGGAAAAAATATCTATAAAATCAAAATACTAAATATAAATCTCTTCTGTAAGGTTATTCTTTTACCAGACAAAGGCAAAACCTAATAAAGGAACATTTTTTTTATGAACAAAAAATAGCCACAGTGTATAAAAATACAAAATATATTAAACACAAATTATATCAAACAGACAAAATAAAAAGGAAGAAAATTAACAAAACTCTGATATTAATTTTACTAGAAAAGTACCGGTCTTTCTGAGAGAACTTTTGGTAAGGACAATACAATCAGTTAGAGCTTGATTTGGCTCTCAAAATTTATTTCAAATGTTTTTAAGTTTCAGCAGATATTATATACACACACTTTTTTTACTCGTCTCAAGTTCTAGGCTGATTTTGCCCTATTTTTTTAGTTTTTTCCTTCATTTACACCTTAAGTAAAAAAAATTGATTTAAAGGGACATTGTAGGCAGCCAGACCACTTCAGCTCATTGAAGCGATCTGGGTGCTGTGTCTCTTTTGCACTTAGTGCTGCAATGTTTACATTGCAGAACTAAGTCTGACCACAGGGCTTTCTGTATCGAAATGGACCTTTTGTCCAGTATCTGACACTGGACGTCCTCATGCTCTGCATGAGGACTGCCAGTGTCAGATTTTTCCCCATAGGAAATCATTGATTAATGCTTTCCTATTGGGAAATCCTAATGCGAGTATGCATGCGCATTAGGTCTCCCCTGCTGTCTGACTGCAGGGGAGGAGCATGGGCAGAGCCTGACCCACCGCCGACATACATCGGTGCTGGATTTAGTTAAGTGACTAAAGGGGTATTAACTATAGAATCCCTTTAAGTCATATTTATGGGTACACCTTCCACCTATGACCCCTTGACAGCTTTAGGGAGAAGTTCCTCCAACAAATCCCTTGACAGTATTTTACTTGTCTTTAAGAAAAGATTCTTCACTTATGACAGCATGCCTTGTCCTGGGTCAGCTGATGCCTAGGACGTACCACTGCAGTTATAGTTTTGTCACCCCAGAGAGAAATGAGACAAGAGTTAAACCATCTGGGCTAGACTCTGTGGACAGGCATTTTCCCTTCTTCCAAAACCTCGTCCAAGTCAGGTAAGGACTCAAAGCAGGCCTGCTGCCTACCTTTTATTCCTGGCAGATGTGGATTCTCCTAAACAACAGGTTCTTAGACTGTTAGAGAGACTCCCAATAAATGACACCAAAGACCTGTCTTTAGCAATGTATCCTTAAAAATGTGGTGAAAAACATTTATATATTAAAAGTACATAGTATTGAAGTACAAATGACAATAATACCACACCTGATATGTAATGGATTCTGCAAGTACATCGTTCTAACATGTGGAACACGCAAACACATTTCTTGTCGACCCACAGAGTCTATTGCAGGGTTATAACACTTTTGTTTTGAAGAAGCGTTTTAAACCTGTTAACGCTGTTAGGGCATTCTATGCCATCCCTTATAATGGGCTTTAAAGCCATTATGGCGGCATAGAACGCCCTAATGGTTTTGAGCCCCCGCAACCTCCTACTACTCACCTACTCAACTTCCTATATACATGTAAATAGATACATAAATAATTACATAAATATGTAGGATTTAAATACATATGTATGTATAGATGTTTGAATTCTGTGTGTATATTTATGTAATCTTTTAACATAATTAAGTCATTTTATTAATTAGGATCTGAGGGGCCAACCTGATAACCCAGGCAGCAAGTCCAGATAATTTAATTTGCAAGTCCTATGTTTATCCTTGTAACTTTCCAAAACACCATACATCCTGGACATGGGGGTTACTATTGTACTTGGGACTATCTTTTAGATAGTATTACTGTTCCTTGTTCATTTATGGCTTTTAGTACAGTGTTCCACCTTTCTCCTTTTTCATATTATTATTATTATTATTGCCATTTATATAGCACTAACAGATTCCATAGCGCTTTACAATATTATGAAAGGAGGATTTAGCTATAAATAGGACAATTACAAGAAAACTTACAGGAATGATAGGTTGAAGAGGACCCTGCTTAGACTAGCTTACATTCTATAGGAGGTGGGGTGTAAAACACAATAGGACAGGAATTCAATAGGACGTTTTTATTATTGATTTCAAGCAAATCTTTTTTTTTCTTTTTTTCTGTGACTAATTTATGAGCATCAGCACAAAAAAATTGCAATTAACTGACAGCTTAGGTATAAATCAATATAGAATTATAGATAAGCAGCAATATGCTCACAAACATGTGTACATACAAACTATAATGAAAATAACAGAGATGTGAACTATTCTCCATGTTAACACTACATTTGTTCTCCCATAAGAATTTCTAGAGCCTTATATAACAGCATGAATCAAAGATGATCACCGTTAATCCTTTATGTGACAAATGCATTTAACAATGTTGTTATTGCAATACTCCAAGCACCACAATGGTGGCAGGAGTTCTGTGGCTGCCTCCCAGTTTAAGTAATCAAACTATTTCAGAAAAAAATGACAACTTACCTGGGGTCTGAAATGCTCTTTCTACTGCTTACTATGCAACTAAGAGGTCTTGCATTGAGCTAAGCAAAGAGGCACTCATTTGCTGAGACCACTCGTCTTGTGGTTTTACACAGCAAGGCATAGCTCAACTGAGCTAATAGAAGGTGGCTACAGGTGCCCGTGGACTATGCGTAAGTTATCAAACCATTCTTAAATTATTGTCACTGGGCACTCCTGGTAACCTATTGTTTAGCACTGTGGGATTTTGTTGGTGCTATTTAAAAAATTGTAATTGTGACAAACACTACAATGGGCTGTAATGTTTATGTTATTTAGAGTGTTCTTTTAAATGCATACAAAGAGAGTCTTAAAGTTGCTTAGTCATTTGTTTTCACTATATCAGTATTTGGATGTATATTGTTTTATTAAAAAAAATTTAAATGCATGACCCATTTTAAATATATCCTTTAGTTAAGGAAGATAATATTTTATTGTACATTCTTTTTTCGAAGGCTCTCAAAGAATGACGCAAATGTTAATTAACAGTTTTTTAGCATTCCTGCTTTGTCTGAAACTAAACTAAATGTAACCTAACTGGTGGCTGATTCCCTCAAATCTAATTATGCAGCAGTAAAGGATGGGGGGATCAGTGAAGCCAATTAACACTAAAAAAAAAAATAGTGTCTAAATTCACACAACAGTAACTTTAAAATGGAACACATCATAAAAACTACAAATTAAACATTGTTATTGCCAGTGATTGATGGCAAAAGAATGTAAAAAATAAATACAAAACAAAGCTGATTTTAATGATTTGAGACTTTAAATTTATATGTTTCCTTCTATATTGTTTTGCATTACACTAATTGTACTAAATTCTAAAATATAACATGTAATTGTGCTGCAACTTTAAGTTTCAAATAATATCTTAAAATCCAAAAATATAGTAGAACAATCACAAAGGCATAAAAAAGACCTAAGCCTAATTAGTAGTAAAATAACACTGCAAATCCAACATTTTGAAAAGGGCAGTCATGAAGGTAAAATATCATGATGTGACACAATTAAAAAGCTATAATAATTTTAAGGACATTCAGTAAAGACACGAACACATCCGCCTTACTTAGCACTTAGCAATTAAACAGGTGATTGCACAACATCAAGAACTAAATGCTTAGTGATATCCATCAATTGAGATTTTCTCAGCCATTATAAATTAATTACATTCTTAACTTCATTTAGGCTATCATAAAATATAAAATTAATGACGTTTGGCTAATCTCCTTTAAAAAAAAGCAAAGCATCAGTCTCCTAGGATGAGCCAGGATTACAAGTTGATGACAGCATTTTCTTTGTAAATTTTGTCCAAAAAAAATCTTTTTAAATTTAATAAGAGCCAATTGAATTAGGCTCTCAAATTAGCAATACATATATATTAAGAGCCATGAATCTAAATGACAGGCAAAGACCTACAGCTCAAACACACTACTCTTGGTTAGAACATCCTTTCATATATTTTTAATAAAACCGCTGATACAAATTCAAAATCAGCTTCATAAATCAAACATGATTTAATGTATGAAGCTCCAAGGTTTCCCCAGGACCAGCTGTACGAGTGGCAGTCTTAGCAAGACACAAGCTTTGCAGTTCAGTGCTTGAGGTTTTATGAAAGGTTTATTGGATTTCAAAGTCCCTTAAGGGGAAACCCTTTAAATGTCTTTGCAATTATAAGACTAATAACACTTTCAGTTTGTGGACGGTGCCTTGACTTGACAAAGATAAGGAACTTCAAGTTGCTCAGTCAATATAAAGCTATTAATCTCTGTCACCTCCTTGTCACTGTGGCTCAGGAAAACAATGTCGTTTCATGACCTAGGGGGAGTCATGTAGTGATTTTATTCAGCATGTCAGGATTCATCAAAGCAGATTTTGTCACTCCTCACAACTCCCCTGAAACACTCCCAGTTCTTTATCTTGACTATGTTGGCATCCGTCAGATAGTTTGTTGCAGGTCCTCCTTATAATTATGATTATTATTATTTAGCATTTATTCATGTGTTTGAAGCCCTGAGGAGAACTGAAAGGTTCTCTTGCAACTAAAGAGTTGGCATATGAAAAAGAATTTAAAGTCGGAAATAGATAGCTGCATAACTGAATGCTATATTTATATAAGCAAAGGTTGATTTCTTCTCATAAATAAAATTATTAAATCAGCATGTGTGGGGAGGGAGTTCGCTCTCAGTAGGTGTACGGTTTTGGTTCAAATTTCTTTGACATTGTGCAACTTTAACACAAAGCATAGGTGTGAGAAGATTACACAGACTATAAAACCGGCAAAGAGACAGGTATTCATTTGCAGATTTTCTAGTAGAAAAGCATTTTTTGCACTGAAATATTGATGTTTGCCATAAAACAGTATAAATCACCTGTTTAGTTCATTCACAAACTAAAATAGGCTTTGAACATTGCAGCATTTGGGGAAAAAGACAGATAATTATCTTGTTTAATGCTCCAAACAAAGCATCTCTAGTAACTGTTCCAAATTCAGAATCATAGGTTTCTTTCCCTGTAGGGTTAACCTTGAACCTTATCATGTTCAATAATAAAATTAATACTATTGAATTACATAATTCAATTAATAACACCTGCATCCTATATTGCATAATTTAAATGTAAAACATTGGTTATTCTAGCAGTAATTATAATGCTTGAATACTTATTTGAGTTCATATAAATAATTTCCTTTCTGGTTTTGTTTATTATTAGAGCAGCCTATGTAAAAAGGATACTATAGTGCTAGGTATATAGTGCTCCCCCCAACCCCCCTCATGTCACCCCCCACACATACTTTAAGGATTAATAAATGATTACAGTACTTAACTGTTCCGGCGCCGATGTTGTTGCTGGGTCAGGGCTCCACCTCCTTAGATGTCACCCAACGGGGGCACTAACCCCTTGTATGTGAAGGATAGCATAAAATCTAGCCTAATAAAAGTTAGTGAGGCAAACATAGAGTCCGTTTGGGCTACGTTAGAATTTGGTAATCACACAGTAACTCGTGTAGGTGTGATTTATAGGCCCCCAGGACAAATTGAAGAGTTAGATAATCTACTAGTTGAGGAAATAGCTAAAATGACAATGAAGGGGGAAGTTATCATCATGGGTGACTTTAATCTTCCTGATGTAAATTGGAAAACAAAATTAGCTACTTGTGCCAGGAGCACACATATTCTAAACTCCCTACTGGGATTGTCTCTAAAACAAGTTGTTGAGGAGCCAACTCGTAAAGAGGCCATACTAGATTTAGTGTTAACAAATGGAGATTTGGTATCAGATATTACTGTAGGTGAAAGTTTAGGATCCAGTGATCATCAGTCAGTGTGGTTTAATATAAGAACAGTGACTGAGTCACACCACACAAAAACAAAAGTTTTAGACTTTAGAAAAACAGACTTTTCTAAAATTAGAATATGGGTAGAGGAGTCATTATCAGACTGGAGCAATTTAAATGGAGTCCAAGAAAATGGGATTATTTAAAAGTTGCACTATTGAAGGCAACAGAAAATTGCATTAGGCTTGTCAGTAAAAGCAAAAAATTCAAGAAAACCACTGTGGTACTCTGCAGATGTGGCCAAAATAGTTAAAAACAAAAAGTTATCATTTAGGAATTATAAAAACACCCAGAGTGAGGAAGACAAAATGATCTATAAGATTAGGCAGAAAGAGGCTAAGCAAGTTATAAGAGCTTCCAAATCACACACAGAAGAGAAAATAGCACAGTCAGTAAAAAAGGGATAAAACATTTTTTAGATACATAAATGAGAAAAGAAAAGTAAAACAAGGATTAGTTAGATTAAAAACAAAAGAAGGAAGGTATGTAGAAGAGGATAAAGGTCTAGCTGACTGCCTCAATTAATATTTTTGTTCTGTATTTACAGATGAAAATGAAGGAAAAGGACCTCAGTTGAGAAAAAGGATAAATGAGTCATTTATTACACGTGAGTTTACAGAGGAAGAGGTTCTATTTCAGCTGTCAAAAGTAAAGACAAATAAGTCAATGGGACCTGATGGAATACACCCAAAGCTATTAAAAGAGCTTAGTGGTGTACTAGCAAAACCATTAACAGATTTATTTAACCAATCATTGTTAACAGGAGTAGTCCCAGAAGATTGGAAGTTAGCGAATGTTGTGCCCATTTGCAAGAAAGGTAATAGGGAGGAGTCGGGCAACTATAGGCCAGTAAGCCTTACTTCAGTAGTGGGAAAGTGATGGAAACCATGTTAAAGGATAGGATTGATGAACATCTAAAAACACATGGATTTCAAGATCAGAGACAACATGGGTTTACTTCAGGGAGATCACGCCAAACTAATCTTATTGATTTTTTTGATTAGGTAACTAAAATTATAGATCAGGGTGGTGCAGTAGACATTGCTTACCTAGATTTCAGTAAGGCTTTTGACACTGTTGCACATAGAAGGCTTATCAATAAACTGCAATCTTTAAGTTTGGATTCAAATATTGTTGAATGGGTAAGGCGGTGGTTGAGTGACAGGCAACAGAGGGTTGTAGTTAATGGAATATATTCTAAGCTTGGACTTGTCACCAGTGGGGTACCTCAGGGATCTGTACTTGGACCCATTCTCTTTAATATTTTTATTAGTGATATTGCAGAAGGTCTTGATGGTAAGGTATGTCTTTTGCTGATGATACTAAGATATGTAACAGGGTTGATGTTCCAGGAGGGATAAGCCAAATGACAAATGATTTAGGTAAACTAGAAAAAATGGTCAGAATTGTGGCAACTGACATTTAATGTGGATAAGTGCAAGATAATGCATCTTGGACGTAAAAACCCAAGGGCAGAGTACAGAATATTTGATAGAGTCCTAACCTTAACATATGAGGAAAAGGATTTAGGGGTGATTATTTCTGATGACTTAAAGGTAGGCAGACAATGTAATAGAGCAGCAGGAAATGCTAGCAGAATGCTTAGTTGTATAGGGAGAGGTATTAGCAGTAGAAAGAGGGAAGTGCTCATGCCATTGTACAGAACACTGGTGAGACCTCACTTGGAGTATTGTACACAGTACTGGAGACGTATCTTCAGAAGGATATTGATACCTTAGAGAGGGTTCAGAGAAGGGCTACTAAACTGGTTCATGGATTGCGGGATAAAACTTACCAGGAAAGGTTAAAAGGATCTTAACATGTATAGCTTGGAGGAAAGACGAGACAGGGGGGATATGATAGAAACATTTAAATATATAAAGGGAATCAACACAGTAAGGAGGAGACTATATTTAAAAGAAGAAAAACTACCACAACAAGAGGACATAGTCTTAAATTAGAGGGACAAAGGTTTAAAAATAATATCAGGAAGTATTGCTTTACTGAGAGGGTAGTGGATGCATGGAATAGCCTTCCAGCTGAAGTGGTAGAGGTTAACACAGTAAAGGAGTTTAAGCATGCGTGGGATAGGCATAAGGCTATCCTAACTATAAGATAAGACTAGGGACTAATGAAAGTATTTAGAAAATTGGGCAGACTAGATGGGCCGAATGGTTCTTATCTGCCGTCACATTCTATGTTTCTATGTTTCTATGCGCAGGCATGGTGAGCACTGCAAATGCATTAGGCCCTCCCCATAGGAAAGCATTGCAGAAAATCTTTTTTACCAATGCTGGATGTCCTCATGTAGAGCATGAGGACCTCCAGGCTCAGTTAGGCAACCAAAAGTTGCCTAAAAAGCAGGAAGTGCCTTTAGAGGCTGTCTGACTAGAGGCAGTATTCACCCTGCAATGTATTTACTGCTGTTTATCAGAAATATTTACAGCCTAGGAACGCCTCTAGTGGCCACTTCTCAGATGGCCACTAGAGGTACTTCCTGTGTAAGTGCTGCACAAAGTACTGTATGCTCTGCATAAAAACGCTGAACTTTCCCCTTAGAGATGCATTGATTCAATGCATCTCTATGAGGAGATGCTGATTAACCTTGGCTGTGTTTGGCTCTGTCCCCCTCCCTGGCTGAGATAATCAAAGTTGATGATCTCAGCCAAACCAATGCTTTTCTAATTCTGAAACCACCTTTCTGACCTGAGGTAAGTGGGCTGACCACTCTAACAGTGGTTTTAGAACTACGGTGTCAGGAATACATGTTTGTTTTCCTGACACTTTAGTGTTTCTTTAAGTTTACATATGCTTTCTTTTCTTTTTCCAGTCAACTGAACAGTTTATTTTTTATCTCTGATTTATCGCTGTTTAGTGCTGTATGGAATATTTTTCTTAATTTTTTAAATCTGTTTAAATGTACTAATATTGCTTTGATATCATGCCCATACTGTATGTTTGTTCACTGTGAATATTACATTTTATATATGTATGCACTATTGTGGAAGGAGCAAGAAATATTCTTCCCTTTTTTCCCCTCTCTTCTCTGCTGTACCCTTTGTCATAGTTTGTTTTTTTCCAGATTGCCTACTTTGTTATGTTCTGATAAATGTTCAATAAAAAGTATTTGAGAGGAAAAAAAACAAACTCAGGTATATTGAGTTCAGCTTTTTACACACCTCTCTACCTGCTGTGGAAAAAATAGAAGACTCAAAAC
>OW240923.1:43917093-43940088 GCA_933207985.1 Pelobates cultripes
TTTTGATAGGGTCAGCTGGAATTTTATGAAAGCAACTCTTAAAGCTTTTGGGTTTGCAGGGCAGATTATGTCGGCAATTTTGGCTTGTTACTCTGTACCATCCAGCAGTATTGTCGGGGGCGGGATTAAATCTGATTGGTTTATGGTTTCGAATGGTACCCGACAAGGTTGCCCTTTATCCCCGTTGCTTTATATTTTAACTGCTGAACCTTTGGCATATGAAATACGAAATAATGTCGAAATATCTGGGTTTAAAAAGAGAGAGAAACATTTTAAGATATGCCAATATGCGGATGACACTTTATTAACCTTAACTAATCCAACTAAGTCAGTAGTAGCAGTCATGCAGGTAATTGAAAGATATAGCCGACTGTCAAATTATAAACTGAATGTTCAAAAAACGACGGTATTACCCTTCTACATGAAAGAGGAAGATTATCAATATTTAACTAAAATTTTTGAATTTAGATGGGAAAAAAAGGATTTTGTTTATCTGGGGATTAATATAGTGAAAAATCCTGGTAATACAATGTTGGCTAATGTAATCCCTTTGATTGGAGAATGTACTCACTCGTTAAAACAGTGGAATTCTATGCAGTTATCCTGGTGGGGTAGGGTTAACTTCATTAAGGCATATATTTTCCCTAGGTTTATATATCTTTTGAGGATGATTCCATTACAGATGCAGCCTCAACAACTAAAACTTATAAATAAGATCTTTAGGGATTATGTATGGCTTCAGAAGAAACCCAGATTAGGCCAGGATCTTTTATATATGAAATATAAGCATGGAGGTATTGGGTTCCCAAATATTTTTTTATACCATCAAGCAGCTCAATTAATGCACACTCTCCCCCTAATCAAACAAGATAAAATCTCACAGAATTGGTTTGAAATAGAGGGGGAAGATATTACTATACCATATAATATTGTAGAATTAATGTGGCCCTTAAGAAATAAAAGTCCAATTAGAAATATAGGATGTTTTACGGACAATTTGATAACAAAACCGCTAGTAAAATTTTGGTCTTATTTTAAAAATCAATTAGAACTAAAAAATAAAATATTACCAGTTTTGCCCTTTAAAAGTCTAGAGGTTTGGATAGAAAATTTGAATACAACAGATTGGCTTGACAAGGGGATCAAAAAAATAGAGGACATACTAGAGGGGAGTAGGATTATTTCCTTTCCAGAGTTACAGAGAATTTATGGTCTTCCTTCTTCACAGACTTTTAAATATATAAGGATCAGGAGTTTTTTGCAAAGTTTCCTTGGCGGCACTTCAAAGTCACCTTCAGTTGCCAAATTAAATGCATTGATAGACTCAGAGAAGGATATAAAAATATTAACTAGATGTGTAGTGATCATGAAAAGCATAAAAGGATTTGTCCAGCCCTTAGCAAAAAGTAAATGGGAAAGAGATCTTTCAATAGAAATTAATATAAAGGAATGGAATAAGGCCCTTCATACAGTTTACTCTCTGGTACATTGCTTAAATATCAGAGAGGCTCATTATAAGCTTTTAAATCGTTGGTATATGACTCCAAATAAGATTCAGAAATTCTCTAAGGAAGAGTCTTCTAGTTGCTGGAGATGTGGCAGCGAGGGGGCAAATGAATTGCATATATGGTGGGAGTGTCCTCCAATTAAAGTAGCATGGGAGCATTTTATGTGCCATATAAATGCTCTTTTGAACATCACGCATATTTGGACCCCAGATACTCTGCTCTTACATATAAATTTACCGCTAATGACTAAAGATAAGAAATGTCTATTGATACATGCTCTGATGGCCTTTAAGATGTCCATAGCCAAAAATTGGAAAAAAACTCTAATTGATACATGGCCACATATTAAGACAATTATTATAACCCAATGTAAAATGGAAAGGGGTATAGCATCTAGTTTAAATATTAATACCCGTTTATTTGAGATATGGGATAAATGGGTAAAGATTCTTGAAAATTTAATATAAGATAGTCTACTTATGGATAAAAAGGAGTCCTCTGAAAGGGTGGTAGTAAATAGGTGTTAGGAAGGACATATCAAATATCATGGAATCATTGTCAACTATTTTTTGTTGTTATGTTGTGTCTGTGTAAGTGTGTAATATTAGTCGAGCAATAGAGAGGAAAGTGCAGGCTACTTTGTTGTATGTTTTTGACACTTTCTCTCTCTATTGTAGTTTAAAGGTTGGAAATATTTTAAGTGGAGAACAAGAATAATGAATACTAATGTTTTAGTGCTATAAGCATTGTAATACTTTACATGTGTCTCCCTGTAATTGTCTTTGTTTACATCCTATTGATTGTGAATGTTTTATATGTATGCACATTATACTGTAAAAAAATAAAAAAATAAAAATAAAAAAAAAACAATATAGTAGGTGAATCACACTTCTGGATACATGTGTAAAATATATAAAACAATATAGTGTAATATTATCTATACAAAAGATATATAAATAGGAATTGGAGTCAGATACTCACAAGCCCAGAGCCAAATCTCTACATATGGCTCTCATGGATAGCGCCTTGGGACTTTTCTTAAGGATGTCCCTTTCTTATTTCCAGGTGACCTTATGGTTGTTCCGACTGAGTTTCAAAGAAGGCTCCACAAATCGGATGATTTTCTTTGAAAATAGAACTTTATTGCTCCACAATTTGGAGTAAAAAACTGTTTAAAATTATTCAATTAAAACAAAAGGGCTAAAATAATAAAAAAAAGTATCTGTGATAGCTTTATTACTATAGAACTCTATAAGTCATAAAATGAGTCCTACCAATTTGGTAAAGAAGTCCAAGTGAGGATGTTCAATGAATCCTGCCAATATGGTAAAAAAAGTCCAAGTGAGGATGTCCAAAACGCGTTTTGCCCCATAGCAGGGGCTTTTTCAATCAGTTTGAAGTAATCTCCTGTAATTCGGCGTCTTTTTAACTTCCTTGTTGTATTTACTTCCGGGGTCCGGCTATCGCACGTTTGGAACTTGTAAAAAAAATTGGAGAGGAGGTGATTTTAATAAGAAACTTGGAATAGAAGAAATTAAATTTATTTATAATTGTAATACTCTTATACCCCACGGGTTAAACTCGGATTTTGAGGTCTTTCATTTCTTTTAGAACAAAATTTTGAATTAAGAATACCCAGGTGTTAAAAACAAAGAGACTTTTATTTTTGAACAATTTAATACTTTGCCGCTTTTTTTTAAAATTCTTTATTTTTCTTGTGCATTGGAAAACATAACAGAGCAGCCTGTAGCGCCACGACAGCGGTTTCAGGTATTGCAATGGCATACATGGTCACGGCAGAGATAAACAGCACATTTCTTTTTTATAAAACAAGATAGAAACATTTTTAAGTTTATAGACATATTAAGTACAGGTTAGCTTTGCATGCCTATTGTGTTGGTCAGTTAAGGGTAAGAATCATACCATGCTTCCAACGTGCACAGTGACTATTGGAAACGATTAGGCTGTGCCTAACTAGCTACGCACATTTTTATCAAATAACATTCATTCGGTTATGTTGTTTGCATGAAATCCTTCACACTAATGAGCTGCTTATTTTCTAAGCTTATATAGAGATGGGCATGGCATTGTGTAGAGAAATTCTCAAGGTTGCATATATGTCTAAACTCTGATCGCCATGGATAGTTATTGACAGGTTATTCCTAGGCATGAATTAATTTTGTGAAGTTATAGATCACTGGTTTAGTATCTATACAGCCTTAGAGTATGTGAGGCACCTAGAGCATAGAAGGCATACAGACTACAATCGATATAAACATAAAGATCAAATAGCCACATTGTGCATGCATGTAGGAGGTACGATTAGGCTGATATGTGTATGGGAAGCAAGAGTCTTAATATTAAGACAGGATCTCCATGGCAGGCAACGTGTTGTCAGTCCTAGTCCCAGGAGCTTTTGCTCAGCCCACGCCGATACTTGGAAACAAGTGAGTGTGGACCTGAGGTGTTGCTGGCCAGGAGCTTGTTATGGTCGCTTTCCAGCCCCAGGCCTTGTCTTGGGCCCACTTGATGACGCCGCAGACGTGATGGCTTATAACAGGTTTCTCTCTAGAGGTGGCGTGTCTGGGTCTCCTGGGTGTTTGATGCCGCTTGCGACGAGGATTCTCCTGCTTTTGCGGTCCATGCAGCAGGTGAGTTACCGGCCTGGGGGTTCGGTGTGTTGCTTGGGTGGGTGTCCCGCCCGTGGGGAGTTTACCCGCCATCCCCCGTGGGCCTCTCTTCATACTTCGTATGGGGTGGGTGATAGTGGTACTTGCCTGCAGCTTGTCCCAGAAGGCTTGGAAGATTGCCTCCAGCCTGGAGTCAAAGCAGTCGAGGTTTGTCTCATGCGTTTGGCTGGGGATTTGCGATGTCTGCATAGGGGCCTCCGCCATCTTGCGTGGTCTGGGTTCTGCCGCGTGTCTGCTATGCATTGTGTGCGGTGGCGGTCGGGTGGGATCTAGGCTTCCAGTGCGGACCGGGATGACCCCCACCGGTCCAAAGGGGGGGGGATAGGAGACCTTCAGCGTCGCTTGTTGGCTCCGGCCCCAGGGAGAGCGGCCGCCTCCCCCCAGCTCCATCGCCATTAGGCCGCACGCGGCGTGCCGGCTACCCGGTTCCGATGGGCATCTGTGAGGCATCATTCTGTTCAGTGGTGCACCCCCAGTGTGGGTAGAGCACCCTGGTCGTGCTGTGGGTTCAGTAGCCGTCGATTTTAGCCTTAGATTTCGCCCGCTCGGCAGGAGCTCGCGGCATGCACGTCTGTGCAGCTCCGAGGTCAGGCTCCGCCCCCATACTTTGCCGCTTTTAATGTTATCAACCCTTTCTGCACATATGCTGATAGTGAGCTCTGAGAGAAATATGAATTTAAATATGATTATAGAGAAAAGATCAGTAGGAATGGGCTATTAAATGTAAGAGAGAAGTAAGAGAGGCAAGTATCCTGACTTCTCTTTGGCACGTTAAGTGCGGCCATTCTAAGGCCCGGTAATTCGTTACCTATTAGTCATCTGTGTGACACAATTCTACGTGCTGGATCAACTAGTAATCTTGACATTACGACATGGCCATAGATCCTGTAGAATTATGTCAGCACATAGCTGCTTGCAAGAGAAAGCTAGTGGAGAATGATAACCGTATGAATCAGTTTGCCCAGGCTTTCAGTACGCTCCATACTCGAACAGCGCATCTGCAACCTGCGGCTTCTTCAACTGTGTCACCTCCGCCTAATGTACCTCCTGTAGTACATAATGTAACTACTATCTCCCTATCTCCTCCCTTGCATTTCAATGGTAATATTCAAGAATGCCGGGGATTCACTAACCAAATTGAGTATCATTTTGAGGCCTCACTGGGATCTTTTCCCACTGACAGCGCTAAAATTGGTTACCTGATGAATCAACTTAAAGGTAAAGCTTTAGCTTGGGCCAATCCGTGATGGGAGAGTAGTACGAGCATTGCACACAATTACCAGGAATTACTTGCAGAATTTAAACTTACGTTTGAACCATTAGGCAGGGAGGATGACGCCTCCACTGCTATAATGCATATTTGACAAGGGAACCAGTCTATCTCGGAGTATGCCATAGAATTTCGCACCTTGGCATCCAAGGTAGACTGGACTAACAGCGGATTAATCTCAGCATTTGAGAAGGAATTATCTGAGGCCATGTTGGATGAGATTGCTGCCAAAGAACTACCCAAAAAACTCATATTACGTTTATTACGTTTATTATGCTAATTGATAATAGACTCAGAACCAGAAATAAAACCAGACGTATGGCTTTGCCATTAACACCTCATTTATCCAGACCAATTGTTCCTGACCTCCCTATAAAGTCCAAACCTATGCAGTTGGGAGTCACTAGACTGTCCAAAGCAGAAAGACAACATAGGAGAAGATAGGGTCTATGCATATACTGTGATAAAAAAGGACAAAGAGGAGTACTTGTCCCATACGTCCGGAAAACTACCGCACCTAAGAACCTTAAGAGGACAGGTCTTAGGTGTAATGGATACGTCCTCTGGGAATAACATAAATAGATTCCTCCTTGATATTACGATCATAGTTGACAAAAATAACTTTTCATGCAAGGCCCTGTCGTAATGTCAGGATTACTAGTTAATCCAGCACATAGAATTGTGTCACGCAGATGACTAATAGGTAACGTATTACTGGGCCTTAGAATGGCCGGACTTAACGTACCAAAGAGTAGTCAGGATACTTGCCTAGGTCATGGGATACAGAAAGAGACACAACGATAAGGGAAAGACAGAAGTCAGGGATACCAGGGAATACAGGGAAGTCAAAATCAAAGCCAAAGTCAAAAACCAGAAGAAACTTGAATCAGGAACGCGCTCTCGGACAACCACTAGGGAAACCATGACAGGGCACTGAGCAGGATGAGAATTGGGCCTAAATACCCCTCCTCTGAATCTGATAGGCTGTAATCGGCCTTTGACCCCAATTGCATAATTGCTGCTCAGCACAAACCCTCCTGTGGATTTGATTGCTGCTCGGCCCAACTTTTCCTGTCAGGACAGTAATGTTGCTTGGCACAACTTTTCCTGTCAAAACAGTAAATGTCATTAATCACATTTTTATATGTGGATGAATATGTGACACTACCAAGCTTGACCGACCGTTAGCACTGATTTCATGGAACTGTTTTGGGCATAGGACCATGTGCAAGGTCAGTAAAAACTATGACTTCCAGGAAATTCCTGAACCGATCTGGGTGACTTTTGGATATGTTTTTCACCCAGATTGGGGCTATCAGGGGATGTAACTTTTATGGGGTGCTATGTGTTTTTAAGGTACTTTTTTGGGTTTCATAAAATTGTATGTTTTTCTGTGCTTGAAGATAATTGGGTTAGATTAGTACAGTTCCTTTTTCAATTATCTCCCAAGCACAGAGGAGGGATTCTATTGTTTGTTGTTATAGTCGTGACTTAAATATGAATATTAATTTAATAATTAATATATAATAATTAAGCAACAAATAACAACATTAATAGAGTTCGGTATTATGGTCGAATATATAATAGGAAATACACAAAACATTGTAGTATTAAATGTATATTTAATATAATTATAATAACAATTAAACAAATGCTAGCAGAATGTCAATTTACCACAATAATTACACAATACAAAACTACAACATTACTTACAAAAGGCTATAACAGTTGCTAGCTGTTATAATAGATTACTTACACGGCTCCAGCCTGTTTGGCTGGAGCTATACACACAGCTACATGTTCAATCAATGCAAGCAAATGAAAAAGGAGGCTCAAAACCCTTCTACTATCTGGTTTTATCCAGTAAGTAGGCTGGCCTGTGATGTCACTGCCAGAAGCACATGAGTTAGCACACTGACCCCTAGTGGTGCCTCTAAAGCATTAAGCTCATTATGCTTTTTTTATGACAAAAAGTCATTAATTAATAAATACCATTACATTTGTGTATGAGAGTGTTTCAATGTATGACTCTGTTTTTATTAGTTTATTCACTTTCTGTCCCTGTGCCCAACCAACAAAGTCCACCTGGGTGCCACCCTTGTTGGGAAATTTGCATAAAAGGCAGTGAGCCTCCATTAAAAATATATTCCATCTTACACTCCAAAACTGCGTGTCGTCCTGCTATAGGAGGGAAAGAAAATTTACTCCTGGGTCTGCAGTTCCAGCTTGCAGGGGATTCAACGGGGAAAGTCCTTGTAAGAACTAGAGTTCCCAGAACTGAATGTCGTCCAGTGCCTGGGGGTGTCTAGAGCTAATTCCCCATTCGGCCCCAGGAAGGAGCGGTTTCAGGGCCCCAGTCAAGCCACACCAATTGTGGGCAGAAGTGCTGCGGTTTGTCCTCTGTTCCAGCTAGGAAGCGGTCCTTTGGCGGAGGTTCCCAGTCAGGGTACAGGGAGCTCCGTTACAGTTATAAAACCAGTGGATAAGGGTGGTGCTATAGTGGTGTTGGATAGGAGTGATTACATTAGAGAGGTAAACCGACAGTTAAATGACAGTGACACATACAAAAAGGTTCAGGTTTATCCTACAGTAGCTATTAAAGATAAGATTGACACTATATTGAAGGAAGCTTTAGAGAATAACATCACTGACAAACAACTATTTAAATACCTTATTGTGGATGCACCTGTAGTACCTGTACTGTATATATTACAAAGGTCCATAAATCTTTAATTAATCCACCTGGGAGACCCATTTTTGCGGGTATCGGTTCCCTATTATCTCCATTGGCAAAATTCCTAGATCAACTAGCTATATCTTATCTCATGCAAATAAAACATTGGTGGCGCTATATTGATGATGTGCTAGTATTTTGGTGTGGCCAATTGGAACCCCTCACCGAATTCTTTGGTTTTCTTAATGAGTGTTCGGAAACTATTAAGTTCAGCATGTTAATGGATTTGGAATCTATCCCTTTCCTTGACATCCTGATCTCCAAGGGAGATGGGAGACTAAACACAAGTATCTATAGAAAACCCCTCCATAAAAATACTATCTTACACTGTGATAGCTTTCATCCCCCCCTCAATGTTTAAGGCTATCTAAAAGTCAATTTTTGAAATTCAGGAGACTGGTCTCTAGAACTGAACAGCTGGACCAACACCTTGACCAAATGACCCGGAGATTCTGTAGAAGATGATATCCTAGATCCATTCTACAGAAACAACTGAAGACAATAGTCAGACCAAATGTGGTCCCTCTTGAAAGTAGACCCAATACAGAGGGTAGACAAATTGATTTCTAGATTTGGCACATTGTCCGCTGGACTGAAAAAAGTGGTAGATAGACATTGGCACATACTGTCAGATTGCCATCCAGAAATAATTTAATTTAAAAATAAACCTATGCTCCATCTATTTGGGATAAGTTGGTCAAAGCCGAGCTACCAATATCCCCTAAGATAAGTTCAAATAAAAAAGGCAATTTTCCATGTTACAATTGTGTATGCCGTAACTCCATAATCAGAGGATCCATTTTTTATCATCCCCAGAGGGTAATAAATACTCCATTAAACAATATGTCACTTGCAATACCACATTTGTGGTTAATATTTTAATATTTTAAAATGTGCATGTGGATTATGAGAACCTTTCTTTCAGTTTCTGGCCAAACTACTCAGAGAATGAAAGAAAGGTTCTCAAAACATAAATCAATTATTAGAACAAATATGTTAAAACTACCATCCCTTTGCATTTCTTAGAGGCACACCACACCATAGCTCAGTTAATATTTCAAATCACTGAGCATGTTGAAGAAAAATTTAGACGTGGAGAAAGACAGAAAAGGTTGCTATTTAGAGAAGCTCATTGGATCAAGGAACTTGACACTTTGGCACCAAAAGGACTTAATCATAAATATGACCTCAATCTGTTAATATTTACTAATTTTGATTTGTTTTTAACCATTGTAATTTTAACTAATTTCTATTTCTCTATGTTCTTTTCCAGATTAACTTCAATCTGTGGTGTTGGTGCTGGTGATTTTTATATTAAATGCACATCAATTCTAGGCTGTCTAGATCTTTACATCCCCTATATTCTAGGGAATCTAGTATGAAGTTTGATACATTCCTTTAAGTCTCTGACACATAAATATAGACCGATGTATAAAATCTCCACAATATGGTCTTAATTTTATAGCAAGCACGTTATGCACTTTAATATTTCTATACAGTAGGTTTCCACAGCTAGTACTCACAACTAACTGATGAGATCCAGTCATAATGAATTAACACAATACATTTACTTTATTTAATGTTTGTTATTAATTATTTGAAGTGGCACTTTTTTTACATATATACACTTTGTTTACAAATATGCAGTTCAATTATATTATAATTGTACATGTTATCATCACATTGCTATTAGGTTATATCTAACACTTTATGATACTCATGCACATTGAGAGATTTTAGGCTGTATGTACTCTTATGGCCATTCGGTAATTACCAAATCTCTAAAATATATAAACATCAATTATCTTTATATATATATATTTTTATATATTTCTTGTATATGTATATTTTTTTGTATATAACTTCTCATATGAATTCAAAATCTATTGTGCTGTATTTAGAGACTATGGAAGATTATTGTTGATGAAGTATTGTAATATACTATTGAGGGGGTATTAACCTAAACCCTGTTTAATTGGTTTAATTTATTTATTCAACTTGACTTTATTAACTTTTTGATTAACTTTATATTGTTAGAGAATTATTTTATGTATATTTTATATATATCATTGGAGGTGCTCATTGTGTAGACTGCTGGCTGCCATAAACTTTATCACTGTCTAGTTAATATACAGTTGATATTCAAAGTTTACCCAATAATCAGCTTATATTAAAATTTTTCCTTTTTTCGACATTGAATTATTTTTTTGCTTCCATGCACGCATGCTCAATGAGCCGTGGCCTTGGATACACATTGTATTGCCAGCTCATAGAGGTTGCCGTCTATCAGGTGCCGTTACTATGCAGATGTGCGCATGCGTATGTTATTGGGCTGTTGCTCTGCGGATGTGCGCATGAGTATCCGTCTTTTGGATGGCACATTCTCTCCACTAATGAGGATCTTCTTATTTAATCAATTTTAATTGAATTTCTCATTTGTGGCACAGCTGTCAGCCTCCACTAATGGGTAAGCTAAACTGAGATGAATGAATTAAATGTATTAATTGTTTAATTATGTTAATTTTTGTTAATCATTTGTATTCTTATAAAAATGGTTTTTGTGTATGCATTTGATAGCTTGACAAAGACCGTGTAGGTCGAAATGTTGTGAGTGGCGGTGGGTTCAATAAATTTGACTTTTTGTATCTTGGGGTGCCTGGACCGTTCTCTATTTTTTCCTTAACAAGTGTTTTGACCCTGGTACCGGGACTGGACTGGTTGCACCAGGATACATACTACTTGGGATTGAGTGCAGTTCCACACCCTTGTTTTGGTCATATCTAAACACTAGATTATGTCTAGATGGAACAAATCCAGTGAAATTGATTGAATTTCAATCACAATGGCAATTCTCATATTTACTAAAGCTAAATACGATGAGAATTTGTTAGGACAAAGCAAATACGCTGCAATCACTTGTATGCATTTGATGTCCATATTAAAATAAGTGCTTTTTCATACAAAGTATAGGTTTTTTTAGATTTATGAAGCACTGGTTTTAATCAAAATTGAAACCGAATACATTAGGCACAATGCATAGTCACAATTTATTGTTCACTTGCTTTCTACAAGTGAATGATCACTTGAATTACTATTGCCTTTGTCTTCACACTCCACAATTTCAGTTGTCTCCCCAAGCCCCTAGCAACTCCCAATTAAAATTAACAATCCCTACCTGCCACCCCTCACCTTATTAATAGTAAATTGGTGGCCACTACAACTAATACTTGCAAAAAACATCTGAAGTATTATTTCTTGTAAATCTTCTTATATTTAGCCCGTAAGAGGTCAAATATAAAAACATAATACAATGCAGAATACCGCAATGCAAGTCTTGGAAAAAAAAAAGAAAAAGAAAAAAGGATGAAAAAGTAAAAAACCCAACACAACAAAAAAAACAGTTCCATCTTCTTCCCATGAGGAGTCCATGCAGAATAAGTATTCATATCAGGAAGAACCTTTATAAAGGTTTCCTTAAGCTTTAAATTCTTACTAGAAAGCACTGAATGGGTGTCTTTTAACACTAGGTACTGCCCCCAGTATATTATTATTAGAGCCCTCACCCACCACCTGTGGGTGGCAGCTGGAGTGGTTTAATGAGCCCCCCTCCCAGTTGTATTATTTTAGCCCTTCACCTGCAGTCCATGGTGCAGAGTGACAAATGAAGCTAATGAACGTGTTTCTTACATTTTTTAATTTCCTTTACTAGCAACTCTACGTTATAGTGTTAGGGGTTTAGAGCTGAACCTATCTATTTGTTTTCTGTTCCTGCTAGTACTCCCTTGATTTAGTTGTGTGTATGTAGAACTAGTAATGTAAGCTACCAGAGCATATACCTGTTAGCTCAGGTATTGGACTAGCTGCTACTGTTTTTATTCATTTTCTAGCCAGATCTCTATGCACTTTACAGATATAAATCGTTTACTGTATCATTAGTTTATAGGAGTCTCCAGTCCCAGGTTTCCTCCACCTCAGCAGTCAGCACCCATCTCCCTTAGCACCCACCTGGGCCCTATGCCCCCCTCCACCCTCTTCAGAACCCATCTTCCCATTTACTCACCTCAGCATCCATCTACCTCAGCCCCCATGCCCCCCTCCACCTAAGCACCCATGTCTGCCTTCACTCACCTCAGCCCTCATTTCCCCTAGCACCCTCTTCATCTCCCATGCCCCCCTCTACCTCAGCACCCACCAGAGCCCCATGCCCCCCTCCGCCTCAGGACCCATCTCCCTTAGCACCCACCTTAGCCCCATGCCCCCTCCACCCACTTCAGCAACCATCTCATTCCCTCAGCCCCCCCTCCCCAACACCCACTTCATCTCCCATGCCCCCTCCACCTCAGCACCCACCTCAGTGCCATGTCCCGCTCCACCTTAGCACCCATCTTCCTTAGCACTCACCTGGGCCCCATGCCCCCCTCCATCCACCTCAGCACAAATCTCCCTTAGCACTAACCTGGGCCTCATGCTACCCTCCATCCACCTCAGCACCATCTCCCCAGCACCCACCTCAGCCCCATTCAGCCTCCTCAACCCCTATTTATCCTACACCCTTCACAGCCCTCACTGTACCCACTACAACCCCTATACCTTTCAGAGCACACAATGATGGTATAGGTAAACCAAATACCAAAATTCAGGGCGCTAAAATCACTATGTGTACCAGCCTGTCTCTGATAGAATAATTGATCTGAGACAATTATAGCCGGAAGACAGAAAATCAGTCTTATAAAGAAATAACAATTTATTCAATCCAAAAGTGACATAAAATAAAAAACATATGGTAAATAAAAACAGCCTAAATGGCAAAAAACCCTTCTGGTATGCAGCTGGAACAAACAATATAAAGTGCAGTGTGCAAATGAAGGAGGTAATTAACAAACCACAAACATTCACTGTCCCTTCACAAAAGAGATTCTATGAGCAAGCTTAACTCAAGAGAGACCATATAGATCAATGCTCAATATCCTCTAACAGTACGGATGAAACTGCAAAAAAGATTTAAAGTGCATAAATGCAAATCCAAACTGCTAATACCACACTTCAGGTTCCCGCCGGGCTCTGGGGGGAGGAAGGGGTTAAACGTACCTCTTTCTCCAGCGCCGGGCGGGGAGCTCTCCTACTCCTCTCCTCCTTCTTCTTCCGTCACCAGCGGAATGCGCATGCGTGGCAAGAGCCGCGCGTGCATTCAGCCAGTCCATAGGAATGCATTCACAATGCTTTCCTATGGATGCTGGCGTCTTCTCACTGTGAAAATCCCAGTTAGAAGCACGGAGGCCCTCTAGCAGCTGTCAATGAGACAGCCACTAGAGGCTGCATTAACCCTATTATAAACATAGCAGTTTCTCTGAAACTGCTATGTTTATAAAAAAAAGGGTTAAACCTAGCTAGATCTGGCACCCAGACCACTTAATTAAGCTGAAGTGGTCTGGGTGCCTATAGTGGTCCTTTAAGATCCGGGGGATCGCAAAAGAGATATCGGAGGCTGAAATGCCTCACTTTATACGAAGGCTCCTCACGGCCCTACTTAAACCTAAACATGCCAAAGAGATAACCCCGGAGGGGATGTTCCGACTCCCAAGGCCTGCCACAGCCCCATGCACACAACCCAGAGATCTACTGGTACGCTTTCCCTATAATAGGGATACATCAGCAGTGCTGAACGCAACACGAAACCACTCTCCCTATCTATTTGAGAATATGTCGCTCTCATTCTATACAGACCTCTCACGGTCCACAATAGCCTAGCGCCGTTAACTTCAGCCCTTCACGGCACTTCTCCGCGCACAAAACATCAACTACAAGTGGAGGGGCTCACGGGCACTACAACTTTCTCACGGAGACTCCCGGTACACCATCCAAGATATGCAGGGTGTGAGAAACCTACTTTCCACACTGGGCCTACGAAAGGACTCCATCCCTACGACGGGACAACACACCATACCTGCTTCACCTGGGATAGGGGACCCAGCAACGACACTACCATTTGTTCCCCGACGGCTCGAATCACAGAGAAGCACAGCAGCCCCAACCTGATGGGACTCTGATGGCTAACGAGGCCACATCTAATTCTCCACGGGACTCCAGGCCCAAGGACTAGCCCCAAGGGCTGATGTGGAGGAACTCTAAGCGCACAACAGTTTAATGTGCACAAGTTACCTGTTCCCTTATATTTTGGTTTATATGTTGTTATTTTTATTTTAGACATCTTATATTAGGCCGCAGAGAGACCAAAACACAATGCACACCTATTTATCCTACACTCACAGGCCAGAGGGAAGGGTACAACACTCAGTCCCACTGCAACAGACATACTTGCAACCACATAGCGTCCCGACAGAGACTGGGCCATTCTCTTTCTCTCCCCCCCCTCCCCAAGGTTACAGGGGATCGTAATTCACACAACCAGCCACAAGCCACCTGACCCTTTCATACATGCATTCCATGCATACAGGCCACAGGCGGACCACGCACATCATGCACACGGAATGTCATGTTTCCCCGGGACATTTAGCTTCGGTACACAACAGTGGCAAGATGAGCACACATGCTAGTGTTTAGCTAACTTATTTTCTACTTCATGATCTAAGTTTGTGAATGTCTTCAGGTCCAACGTTAACTAAAAATAAAATGTGCAGTCTATATGAAGCCAGGTTACTGTCCTACGCTGATTGTTAGTAATGCACTTGATACAGCTATTGTGACTTTAAAGATCTTACAGCTATATCCTTTCAGGGGGGTCCTGGAGATATAGAAAAAATATTAGAATAAAAATACAAATGAGTGTAGATATGAAGGCACACCATTAAAATATGTTATAAAAGCAGAACACAGCATAAAATGGCTAAAAATACTAGTATGTCATATAGACTAATCCATAAAAGCTAATATACCCAGATCGGTATTTAAGCCAGAGGGAACAGAGGTTTTTAGCTTAAAAATTCATTCAGTTTCCCTCATGGCTAGCAACATTTCCATGTCACCACCCCTCCAGTGGGGGGTGATCATGTCAATACCAATACAAATAAAATCATTAAAATTAAAATCCCTACAATTGGTACAATGCTTCGGGATACTATGTTTCAAACTTTTTTTATTTATGCCGTTAAAAGGCTCCAAAAGCCTTATATGCAGTTTCCTGATAGTGCGTCCCACATACTGGATTCCACACTTGCAATGTAAAAGATATACTCGTAGTATATCTTTTACTTTCTGCGCCTACGATGGTGACCATGGGTAACGGGGAATCAGGGTTCGATTCCGGAGAGGGAGCCTGAGAAATGGCTACCACATCCAAGGAAGGCAGCAGGCGCGCAAATTACCCATTCCCGAAGTGAGAAGGTAGTGACGAAAAATAACAATATAGGACTCTTTCCAGGCCCTGTTATTGGAATGAGTACACTTTAAATCCTTTAACGAGGATCTATTGGAGGGCAAGTGTGGTGCAGAGCGACTGACCCGTGCGTGCTGCAGCTGAAACTCCACTATCGCCTGCTGCTGCTCACACAGTCTCTCCAGCATGTGCAAGGTGGAGTTCCACCTTGTGGGCACGTCACGTATGAGGCGGTGAGCAGGAAGGCCGAAGTTACGCTGCAGCGCAGACAGGCGAGCAGGGTGAGAAGCCGAAAGCACGCACAGCCGCTACAGTGAAACTGCGAATGGCTCATTAAATCGGTTATGGTTTGTTTGATCTCCCCATCTGTTACTTGGTTAACTGTGGTAATTCTAGAGCTAATACATGCCGACGAGCGCTAGGGGACGGCCGCTCCGCTTTTGCACCCTGCTCCCTCTTATGCTGTGCTGGTGCCTCTGTGCGACCACCGCCTCTTCCTCCAAACTGCACATGTCACTCGCATGACCTTCATTCCATGTGAGGGCAAAAAAAAAATTCTCGCCCATCTTTTGTGGGTTATTGCATTTTTAAGATGTAGACTTATTGTATCACACTAGACATGCACAGGTAGATTGTCTGGTTGTTTTGTTGTTTGGTTTTTAACTTTGTAGTTGTGTCTTTACACAATATACAAAATGTATATTAATGCTTCTGATGCTTCTGTATATGAAGCGATAACAATAACACTTACTTTTCACTTTAAAAAAAAAAAAAATCAGGCTAAACAAAAATTGGTAATTAACAATATGACATCTGAAAAGCACATGAAAGGATGCTGTATGATTTTTTTTTTTAAAAAGAACACACTGCATGAAGGTCCTGAGTGTGTAGTCATGAATGTAACCAGTAAAACTTTTTTTACAGCCACTGGTTGGCCCATACATACTTTAAAACTTGTTTAATTTTGTTATAGCATGACTTGTAGTCTTGTTTTTAACTTGTCTATAATACATATTTTTGTATGACACAGTGTGTTTTTTCATTGATTATTGAATTGTAATGGTCTAAGATAATTAACATGTCAACAGGCAAACGTAACCCGAATGATTTGTCTCAGTCTTGCCTTCTATACTACCTGCACTATAGGCAACATTTATTTGTCTTTAGACTTGCTTGAGAAGCGGTAACTAGTCAGTGTTACACATAAACACCAGATATGAAGTGCAGGCCCTAAATGTACTATTTAGCACCAAAAAAAATTGAATTTTTAAAACTGCGATGTAACCACAGTATTTGATGGTTCTATTTGACTCTCAGATATGAAGTGCAGGCCCCAAATGTACTATTTAGCACCAAAAAAAATGAATTTTTAAAACTGTGATGTAACCACAGTATTTAACGGTTCTATTTGACTCTCGGATATGAGGTGCAAGCCCCAAATGTACTATTTAGCACCTAAAAAATTTGAATGTTTAAAACTGCAATGTAACCACAGTATTTGACGGTTCTATTTGACTCTCAGATATGAAGTGCAGGCCCTAAATGTACTATTTAGCACCAAAAAAATTAAAATTTTTAAAACTGCGATGTAACCACAGTATTTGACGGTTCTATTTGAATCTCAGATATGAAGTGCAGGCCCCAAATGTACTATTTAGCACCAAAAAAAAATTGAATTTTTAAAACTGCGATGTAAACCACAGTATTTGACGGTTCTATTTGACTCTCAGATATGAAGTGCACCGCAGGCCGCAAATGTACTATTTAGCACAAAAAAGTGTGATTTTTTTAAACCAACAATGTAACAGTAGTATTTAAGGGTTTTATTAGAATGCAAGAAATGCAGTATGCAAATGTACTATTTAGCACCAAATAAATTGCAGTGTTTAAAAATGCCTAGATGTTGCCCACTGAGCTACCAGAACAGGATTAAAGTAATGTGCCTGGCACACATGCAGTTGCAAGTGCACTGCACTGTCTGTGGCACTGGGCTCAGGGCAGGAAACAAAAATGTAGCATAGTACCCATGTGACATGTGGCTCTACGTGACTCCAGCTTATATATAGAGGCGGGGTCACATGCTGCACTGGCCAATCACAGCCATGCCATTAGTAGGCATGGCTGTGATGGCTTCTAAGGGCACACGAGTCAAACGCTTGTTGATTGGCTGCTCTGCAGCCTTTCAAAACGCACCATTAAATCGCCAAACACCAAACTCCATCCCGAACATACACTGAAATGTCTGGGTCCGGGGTCCAAAAACCGTAATGTTCGGTATGAACCCAAACTTTACAGTTCGCTCAACTCTAGTGATGAGGGAACATATAAGATACTGCGTACTATCCCTATGAGAGAATTGAAAGATGAACTACAAGGTATATTACTCGAAGGTTTAGAAAAAGGGGTAATAGATAGAGATAAATTTGACTATCTGTCAATGAAATCCCCCAGAATGACAGTTTTCTATTACCTGCCTAATATTCATAAGTGTCTAGAAAACCCACCTGGTAGGCCAATCATTAGTGGAATCGGTTCCCTTACGAGTAACATTTCACAATATATAGATTTCTTCCATCAAAAGTACGTGATAAGGGCTAAATCCTACACTAAAGATTCCTCTCAGATTAGAAAAAAGGTTGAAGGCTTGCAATGGAAAGAGCTGAAGAACATCTGGGCCAATAATCCCTTTGGTGCGAATCTGGTGCTATGGAAAAGGTACATCGATGATGTTCGTATTATTTGGGAAGGTGGAAGGGATTGTGTGAATAAATTGTTAGAATACATCAACTTGAACACCTATGGTCTCAAATTTAAGGTGGAGATGGGAGGTACCTCAATTAATTTTTTTAGACTTAACATTGTTTATTAAGGATGGGAGAGTGTGTAGCAGAGCATTTTTTAAACCTACCGATAGCAATGGGTATATTGAGTTTTCTAGCTGTCACCATAAGAATTGGTTAAGAAATATCCCGAAAGGTCAACACATAAAGATGTTAAAGAATTGTACAGAGAAATATGATTTTGAGAAACAGACACAGGTTTTAAATAAGAGGATTTGGATAGGCACTATCCTAAGGATCTATTGTTGGATACGCAAAAACAGGTTGAAAAGTTAAAAAGAGATGAGCTCCTGACCAATAGAAAGAAAATTAAGACCTCAACTAATAACTTTGAATTTGCATTTTTAACCAAGTTTAATAGCAAATCACACCTGATAGAGAAATGAATTAAGAAGAACTGGCCCATTTTGATGCAGGATAAGTTCCTGAAAAATATTCTGCTGCATAAACCCAAGGTGATATATAAGAAGACTAAAAACTTGAAAAATATTTTAGCTCCTAGTGTGTTACCCAAAAAGGAGGACGAGAGGAAGGTTTTTAATAGTTTTTTAACATCCAAACCGAAAGGTTTTTTTAAATGTGGAAAATGCAGTACCTGTAA
Organism: Pelobates cultripes; assembly: GCA_933207985.1. Lineage (NCBI taxonomy): Eukaryota > Metazoa > Chordata > Amphibia > Anura > Pelobatidae > Pelobates > Pelobates cultripes. The sequence goes on from OW240923.1 coordinate 43,936,070, forward strand.
ACATCAGGCTAATAAGACTACGCAATTCCAAAGCTTTGTTACAAGAGAGGTTTTTAATATAATCAAAAAGAAAGGAATGCACACCAACTAATACAATAATGTATATCTATATATATAGCTACCCTTGATAAAGGCTACCAGGAGGAGCCGAAACGTTGGGGGATTATTTGTGACTCGTGTTTCTGCCCATATAGGCTTGTGGAATTTTGGTAAATATATTGTTAAACTTTTTTGCCTATTTGGTCACTGTTACATTTTTTATGTGAGACTTGGATTTGTATTGTAATAAAATATATATAGATATACATTATTGTATTAGTTGGTGTGCATTCCTTTCTTTTTGAATATTTGCTATATTGGTATTGAAGGGAGTACCTTCTTGGAATAGCACCCATAATTGTGGTAGCAATTATACTAAGTGTCTCTCCACATGTTGTATTTTATAGGTTTTTAATATAAAACATTTTATCAATTGCCAAATCAAGTTCGTAGTATATCTTTTACAATGCAATTACGGGATCCAGTATGTGGGACGCACTATCAGAAAACTGCATATAAGGCTTTTGGAGCATTTTAACGGCATAAATAAAAAAAGTTTGAAACATAGTATCCTGAAGCATTGTACCAATTGTAGGGATTTTAATTTTAATGATTTTATTTGTATTGGTATTGACATGATCACCCCCCACTGGAGGGGTGGGGACATGGAAAAGATGCTAGCCATAAGGGAAACTGAATGGATTTATAAGCTAAAAACCTCTGCTCCCTCTGGCTTAAATATCGATCTGGATATATTAGCTTTTATGGATTAATCTATATAACATACTAGTATTTTTAGCCATTTTATGCATTTTCTATATGAATTGTTTATATGAACTTTTTATGCAAATTTTTATACGTATTTTTTTTTATTGGGTAATACATGTATCTATTTATCCATTACAATGTATCATCTCTCCTATTTACTATTATGACATCTCATCTGCTATATGTACTTTTTAGATTACTATGTTAGCTCCTCTCCACCCTCTGTAATAATATGATAATGTGTTTTTGTTATGTATTAATGGATGTTCCTCATGCACATATACATACATAACTCCATATGAATATGTATTAATATATTCCCCTGTTTCAGCATTAAGCTGTTTTATCTTATTTTATTTTTCTGTCCCTTTTAGTATAAGGTTTTTTCACTATGGAATCTTATTCATACACTATTATTTTCCCTATGTTTATTGTTCTAGTTATTCTGTGAACCCATGCCATATATATATTCTGCCGTGCCGTGCCGAGATCACCATCACAATAATGCCTGTGTATATTGTTAATAAAGTTAGGTCGCGTTCCACGGTGGTTGATGTGCATGCGCGGCACCAACGGACGTGCATCGCAACGTATGACGTTGCGTTCCGAGTGGACAGCAATGTGAGCGCAAAGACTGGCAGATTTTGGAAGAAAAAGATAGCGACAGAAGATAGAAGCTCCTGATGAAACGCATAGAGCCCAGCTGTATGTCGAACCTGAAGTGTGGCATTAGCAGTTTGGATTTGCATTTATGCACTTTAAATCTTTTTTGCAGTTTCATCCGTACTGTTAGAGGATATTGAACATTGATCTGTATGGTCTCTCTTGAGTTAAGCTTGCTCATAGAACCTCTTTTGTGAAGGGACAGTGAATGTTTGTGGCTTGTTAACTACCTCCTTCATTTGCACACTGCACTTTATATTGTTTGTTCCAGCTGCATACCAGAAGGGTTTTTTGCCATTTAGGCTGTTTTTATTTACCATATGTTTTTTATTTTATGTCACTTTTGGATTGAATAAATTGTTATTTCTTTATAAGACTGATTTTCTGTCTTCTGGCTATAATTGTCTCAGATCAACTATTCTATCAGAGACAGGCTGGTACACATAGTGATTGTGGCGCACTGGATTTTGGTTATTGGTTTACCTATACCATTATTGTGTGCTTTGTGATTTACTTGGAGTTGGGAGTGACTTCTGACCAGAGGCTTGCCTGCATATTTTGTGTGTTCTATTTTCCCCTAGCCACCTGTTTTTTTCCTATACCTTCCAGCACCCAGTCACAATATCACTCCTTCACCCAGCGCCTATCACTCCTGCATCCTCTACAGCCACTATCTCCCCATGCACCTACTACAGTCCCTATGCCCCCCTGTACCTTCTACAGGTCATATGCCCACACACACACTGCAGCTACTATCCACACACACGAACTGCAGCCTTAATAACCCCACACAATAGAGCCTCTATTATCCATACAAACATACTCTACAGCCCTAGTATCCCACAGATGCCTACTACAGCCCCTATCACACACACGTACAACAGCCCCTACCACACACACAAACACAACCAGCTGTCTCAACCCACACACTACACTGCAAACAGACTCATTCACACACTCAAATCCACCAGGAGCCTCACTGTATGCACAAAATCACACAAACAGCATCCCCACACATGGGAAACAACATGCAGCCTCCCTATGGACACTTATCACAAGCAGCATCCTCACCATTGCAATACTGCATACAGCCTCCTTACACACACACAGACACAAAAACACAATAATTACAACCATCTATATAGCACAAACATATTATGCAGCGCAGTGCAATAATAGGTAAACATACAGGAACACCCTTTACAAGCAGCATCCCACACACTGAACCCCACAAGTCGCCTATAAACACATATTTGGAGGCTACTTGTATGATTGCAAACAAATGTGGGGGATGCTGCTTGTGATGTCACCAGCAAACACAGGGGAAAAAAACTTTGCACCAGAAGAGTGCCTTTGGTCTCATTACATAGTTACATAGCTGAAAAGATACTTGCATCCATCAAGTTCAGCCTTCCTCACATATGTTTTTGCTGTTGATCCAAAAGAAGGCAAAAAACTATTTCTCCTATTGCCTGAGAGCCCTGTGAGTTGTCAATCCGCCCCTGACTCACTCCATTGTATGGGTGTAATACAGAGTTCTGTCCTCTATTAGATACTGCCTGACTTTAATTTGGGTTATCTTTATCCTATCTCTTAAATTACCAGCAATTTTAGAGCTATACTTCACACACTTTTACCTCTTGGCCTGTGTATTTTGCAGTTGTTACATAGCCGAATAAACATGCAGGCAGTGAGAATGCTACTTATATTAGGTCCTTACAGTCTATTCATCTTTCAGCCTATTAAACTCAAGAGTTTTTTTCCTGCTATTTTTACTTCTTGGAAGGCTATTCCATGCATCCACTACTCTCTCAGTAAAGTAATACTTCCTGATATTATTTTTTGAATCTTTGCCCCTCTAATTTAAGACTATGTCCTCTTATGGTAGTTTTTCTACTGTGTTGTTTCCCTTTAACATTCAACTGACCTCTAGTAACTGACTACATTTGGTTTAGGTGTGTACATTTCTCTTTTTGTGCTATCAAATACAAATTTACCTACTGCATATTAGTGATGTTATAGCATGTCATATATATATATATATATATATATATATATATATATCATCTTATATAAGGTATTAACATGCTGGCTGCTTTTCCAAAACTATAATGCATCATTAAAATGCTGGCAATATATTTTATTACTAGCAGAGCCTTGTTCTAAAATACATGTCTTACAGGTCACTGGTTTATATTTATGTTAACAGAAGGATGATTGCTTCCCAGAAAACATGGATGTCTGATCCCTGCTTTAATGTGATTTTTTTTTTTTATTGCAAATTCTTTCATATACTAAAACTACTTAACATTACACTTGTGTATTCATTTTCAAATAAACTGGTATTATTCACAATTTTGACTGTTTGACAGGTCATCCAAATTTTATATCTCTAAAGTGCCATATGAACATATCATAGCTGATTTTTATTTTTTTCTTAGAGAGGACAAACTTAGTTTGCCATGATGAATAACAGGTCTGCCCTATTATATGAGCTGTATCTCCTGTCCAATCAAGAGGTGTAAAAAAAGTTATATTTCCAAGCAGGA
>OW240923.1:43940188-43952931 GCA_933207985.1 Pelobates cultripes
ATATGCCAATGCTTTCTTATAGCTTGCCTTACTCTCTTGGAGCTTCCATTATATCCACAGATAAAAGGGATATCACTGTCCCTTTGTACTTCATTCTTTGTCTTATACTTTAAAAGCTGTTTCCTCAGTAGAGACTGTACTTCTTCTATCTTCTCCCTCAGGGTTTCTTCTTCGTACCCCCTTTCTGCGAACTGATTCTTCAAATACGAAGCTTGTTGTATAAAATCACACTCTTCTGTGCTTAAAAATTGTCCCTTTGCTGTATTAGTTAGCCAATGTTCATAATGACAGCTGGTTCTTTCTATATAGCCATTCCTATCTACTGGTTTAAAAAAATTCTTGGTTCTAATACACTCATCCTGGATAAAAATAGTAAGGTCCAAAAAATTGATCTCACTGTAAAGCTGAGTGCAGGTAAGATTAATTCCCCAATCATTATTGTTGATGAACTTAAGGAACTCCTGTAGATCTTCAGGACTACCTGTCCAAATAAAAAAAATATAATCTATATTTCTGTGATAGGCCACCAAGTTTGCAACCCAGCCATGTCCCAGGGAGACAAACCTCTCCTCCCAATATGCCATAAATAAGTTGGCATAGCTGGATGCGAACTTGGTGCCCATTGCATTACCACAAACCTGTAGAAAAAAAATTATCATTAACCAGAAAAAGTTGTTAGTTAAAATTAATAAAATGGCTTTCAAAATAAAATATATTTGTTCCCCTTTAAACATGCCTTCTCTAAAAAATGCCTTGCTGCCTCAATTCCTTTTGTGTGTGGGATAATACTATAAAGTGAACTGACGTTGCACGTCACTAGTATATACCCCTCCATTGAGTCTGTTCTAAGATTTGCAGCATATGGATAGTATCCTTCAAATAGTATTGGGTTTTAACCACTAATGGTTGGAGGAGAATATCAATGTACTCAGATATTTTGGACGAGATGGAATCTATCCCTGATATTATGGGTCGTCCTGGGGGATTCGTCGTGTCTTTGTGAACCTCTGGGAGATGGTAAAAAACTGATACACGTGGGTTAATCTGGTACAAGTATTTTGCCTCTTTATCATTGAGGATACCCTTTTCCTTTCCCTTTTCTACATAGGTTTTAAATTTCTAAATAGAACGTCGTTGTAGAGTCGTATTTTGTTTATACAAGGTTGTGACTGAAGGGGGATGCTGATGGGAGTGGATTAACCCCTTAAGGACCAAACTTCTGGAATAAAAGGGAATAATGACATGTCACACATGTCATGTGTCCTTAAGGGGTTAATGTGCTATGGGGGAGAGAGCACAGGGATCAGGCGTCCATCTTCCTTCGAGGTCAGTCTCCGCCCCCAAAATCTTTATTTTATTTTATTACTTTATTTTTTATTTTAGTAGTGCAGTGATCAGTACAGGCTTTTGTAGTGACAGATGACAAGATATATAATAAAACATGCTTATTCCCAGTAAATCAACAGATGGGTAGAACAGTTAACCCGAAGTAGTGGATAGTGCTAAACGGGTTTGTTGAAAAAATTTAACACTTATGATAATAGAGATCTTAGAAATCAGCAGCAATCACCAAATATGTGTAAAACAATCCAAAATCCAGAAAAAGATGTATTATTATGTGTATTGAGTAAGTATATATATCTCACCAGTAAACCTTCATAAAAATGATCTGAAAAGATACATATATAGACAATATAGTGCAGACCATTTGATTTTAAAATATTCTTGTAGTGCACACTTAAATAGAAAATGAAGAGACTAAAATTTCTTCTGCAGCACACCACAACAAGGAGCACACCAATGGAACAGTATAAAAATATATATTTATTGTAAAACAATTAAAACTGCTTACTCAGCAAGATGTGGGCTTGGTGAGATATATACTTACTAGATACACATAATAATACTCTAGCGCAACATCTTTTTCTGGATATGGGTAGAACAGGCTCATCTTTTATAGCTAACTATGATTGAAAGGAAAGGTCGATACTCAATTTAGCATGTTGTAGTAAACTAGAGGAGAATTGTAGATGAGCTTGCTAACAGATAACACTATGCAGACATACTGAGGTGAGCTAGAAAAAGTAATAAGGAGGAGACAGCATTAATTAACTGAAAGACTTGGGGTAAATATGCTTAGTGTCTCTGATGAGAGTTGTGATTCCACCCCAAGTGGCTCTGTGTTATAGAAGTAGGAGTGAGAGTCCAGACCCTCCAGAGTGGCTGGAGACATGCTATAGACAATATGCATCATGCATTAACATGGGTTTCCTGACTCTCAACCTATGCCCTTCTGTGGCAGGGCACAGTCCCATTTAGTGGTGTTGGTCTGCCAGGCAGGCGTAGTGAAGGCTAGCAAGGTGGTACTTGGTTGGTAGGTCAGGTAGTGCATGGCGATCTGCTGGCTGCTGCTCAGCTCAGCCCAAACAAGGGACCCCTGGTCAGACTTGGACCTGTCCCTCCGCAGTCCGTGTCGATGTGTCGCTTTTTTGTCTGTGCCGTCTGAGGCAGGCCCCCATAGGGTTTTGTATATAAGAGACACCATTAGCTCACAATAGAAAGCAACTGTATAACTAATAAATAAGTTTAAACACAATTGCTTGTTAAAATATTAGGATATACATAAAAATGGGTAAAAAGGATTTTATAAAGATACATGTTTTAAACATAATACAACACACAATAACATTTAATTATAAATGTATTTTTATTTTCATTATAACTGTATATGAGCCTAAGGAGGCTCTAATGTGGACTGAGTGATCTCCTATTGCGGACTATATTCCCCGTGAACGACCGGACGGAAACCGGAAGTGACGCGCTGAGCGCAAAGCACTGTGAATCCTGTAGTGCCGAAAACCCGGAAGTGACACGACTGCTTTTCAGCCGCGTCACGTGATACAAGGGACCCACATAATTGGAGGAAGGTAATTCAGGCGGGATTATGAATGCTTAAAACACAGGACACCAAGAGGACATCCACAAGCTGACTGAGGAAGCCGATTTTACCGGCGAAACGCGTTTTTGGCTTTTAAAGTGGACTTATTATTTTTTCTTAGACCACCAATACTTGTAATATTTTGTTCTTATCTATTATTTTTTATTTTCTAGAAATACTTTTTTATTTGATTTTATATATTCTGTAATAAATTCCCTTATTTTATACAATCCACTGTATCCAGCACCAGTGATTCCAGGGAAGGGGCAGTGTCACCCCACAAATTGACACTAGGCCTATATACTTAGAGCCAGTTACCAAAAGGCTCTAAACAAGGTGAGCACTTTAAATTACTATTTAAGTGTATAAAAATATTACAAAGGATGCTACACTTAGTTCGATAATTCTGTGTCTTCTATACACGCTGTGGAGAGGAAAATACATACTCTACCTTGGAGAGAAGGGTCGTGTGATCTACCCTTAAAGACACAGACGCACGGAAGTTTAGAGCCTAATTCACTTGAAAAGGCTCTAAAAATGTGAGTGTAGATATATATGTTACTCACTCAAGTTTTCACTATAGCACTTAACATACTGCACAATTATCTGTATATATTTGTTTTCTTTTGTATGTACATTACATTGGAGAATATAAAGGATAATTGCCTTTGAATCACAGGTAATTCACTGTGCTCTCACATAAAACTCAGCGCTGCACTCTTAAAGATAGAAGACCTAAGGGGTGACAACACCCATTAGGCCTGAAGTCTTTTTTGTATCTTGGTGATATTCTTATACCAAAACGAACTAAAGCTCTGAATAGACTCATAGCTGGAACATGTTTTTACAAGGAATCCTTAGCAGCAAGTATCACTGTAATACCAAAACAGAGGAAGAATCCAGAAAATTGCGATAATTATCGCCCAAATTCCCTGCTAAATCTTGATGTAAAGCTTCTCTCAAAATACTTGTTTCAAGGCTTCAATATTTCCTGCCTAGATTGGTTCATCCAGATCAGACAGGCTTTACACCAGGTAGGGAGGCTAAAGATAGCACACTGCGAATGTTCTCAGTGCAACATACAGCTAATATGGAAGGCAGACGGTTACTTTTGTTACCCACAGATGCCAAAAAGTTTTTTGACCGAGTAAACTGGTCCTTCATGATGTTGACGCTGTGTAAATAGGATTGACGAAGGGATGCTCAAATGGATAGGGGCAATTTACCAACAACCAAATGCGAAAGTTAGAATCAATTGAGCCCTAACTGATAGTTTCTCTATCAATTACAGAACTAGGCAGGGATGCCCACTTTCGCCCCTGTTTTTTGCTCTAACATTAGAACCATTCCTGACCACGGTGCACCAAAACTCGAACATCAAAGGGATGTGGAGTGGAGGACTGGAACATAAAATAACAGCCTATGCGGACTATATGCTTTTCTTCATCGAGAAACCACTGACCACCTTCCCTGCTTTACTTAAGGAATTTAAGCTATATGGAGACCTATCAGGTCTAAAATTGAATCTTAACAATGTGAAATTATAAATAACAACCTTTCAGCGGCGGAGAGTTCCCAGATCAACACTCAGTTCCCCTTTCGATGGTATGATGATCAAATGAGATTTGTGTTTGGATTCCTCGTAATTTTACGGAACTGTATCAACGTAACTCTGCCCCTCTATTGAACACAATTAAAGGAGATCTCCAATGCTGGAATTATCGACACATACCCTGGCAAGGGAAAATAGCAGTCATAAAAATGAACATTCCACCTAGAATTTTATATTTGTTTCAGACCATCCCATAAGCTTTACCCCGGGATTTATTTTACAAATCTGCGGACAGTAGTGTTTTGTGCTATATATGGAGGAGGAAGGGGAAGAGACTAAGACATGAGATATTGTGCATGCCAAAATCTTGGGGAGGCTTATCACTCACCTGACTTTAGCAAGTATCATCAGGCCACAGTCTTACAAAGAATTAAAGACACAGCTTCCACGAATAAACTATGGGTGACTTTGGATAAAAAGAGTTTGAATCACGCTACTATAGCCAGAGTTTGGCACGGGGTGGTGGCGGTATTGACTCCACAGGACAATAACTCCCCGATTCTCCAAAAGCTGAGAACATGGGATTTTATACGTTAGAAAAAACATCTATCCCCAAAACCGAGCCCACTTATCCCACTAACCCTAAACCAACCCTAACCCTACCTCTAACCCTACAACTACCCCTACCCTACCCCAACCCTAACGCTAACCCTTCCTTAACCCTACCCCTAACTTTACTCCTAAACCAACCCTAACCCTACCCCTAACTCTACCTCTAACCCTACCCCTAACTCTACCCTAACCTTACCTCTAACCTAACCCTAACTCTAGCCATAATCCTACCCTAACCCTACCTCTAACCAAACCCTAACCTATTTCAGGGAAAGGCAATACAACAACGTGAGAACATGTGTTTAAAGAGGACAGTTCCAAATTATTAGGGACAAGATGTGGGGAGACCCGTGGGTAAGGAGCAGTTGAGAAGGGAGAGTTTATATGCAGGAGCAGGGTTGGGAACTATAGCTCGTGATCTACAACCAAGGGTTTGATGAGAGACTGAATGTTAAGGAGGATTATGTTTTACAATATTATCAAAAACAAAACAAAGGCGAATGAAGATTATATGATAGGACCCAATTATAAACAGACTTTACTCATTTAAGAAAGTGTGAAAACTTTGGTGGATTTAGTTTTTCAAAATGAGTCTCCTTGAGACATAAAATAACAGCCTTGGCTTTTTTTAAATCAAGAAAAATCAGCCCATTTTGTGGGGGATGTTGAGGCATTTACAATTAAGTGATAAGTTGAGAATAATAGCCATATGGTAAGAAGAGAAAATGTAGCAACAATGCAACCTGCTTCTGTCAGGACGAACCAGTGGCCCAACATGCAGAACTAAGTCAAACACGGACAAATTACAAACAGTAACAACTTATTACCGGGCATTAGAATAGCCAGATTAAACGTATAAGAATAACCAGTAATGAACTGAGATCAGGAATACAGAAAGTTACAAATATGGTAAGAACAAAGCCAAAGGGTCAGGGAACCAGTTAAATGGAAAGTCAAGTCAAGCCAATCCAAAATCAATAACCTAATAACAGTAAACAGGAACACGCTCTCGATAACCAACAGGATGGAAACCACGACAGGGCACAGAGAAATACAGAAATCGTTTTTGTCAACCACTGTTAATAATATGTAAGGAATGGTGGTAAATAGATGTAACCCACCACTAAAGCTAGGGTTTGAGTCCTAAAAGCATACAATCATGAAAAATAGATGTGGTGAAGCACCCTGGAGTGATAAAATAAAATATAAATGTAACCCACCACTAAAGCTAGGGTTTGAGTCCTAAAAGCATACAATCATGAAAAATAGATGTGGTGAAGCACCCTGGAGTGATAAAATAAAATATAAATGTGTATATATATATATATATATATATATATATATATATATATATATATATATATATATAGTTAAAAATATCCTAAAAGAAGATATATAACTACAATCAGAATATTCTGTACTTCCAAATAGTGGGAGGATGAACAGATAAAAAAAAAGAGTGAATCTAGAAAAAAAACGAAGAAAGAAAAATAAATATATAAGAAATATAGAGTAAAATATAGAGTAAAAAGAGTAGCAGAATACCTTGTCCCAAGACGGGAGAGTATATAATGGGACTTAGTGCTAATGCTTGCTAGTTTCTCTTAAAAGGGTGGGGTACTGCAAATAGCTAAATACATTTTATAAAAAAATATAAAGTTAATTAGAGTGTGTTAGTATTCCAAAGAGAGTATCCAGAAGGTATCTACACTTAGACAGTGGGTACCAATGTACCAAATCAACCAATGGATATCACTAGATACCTCATCTCGACACGGTATAACAAAACCCTAATAGGGAGTAGATGATATACCAGGTGGGCTGAAATTGCTACTGAAGGTAATTAATAAGTATTAGCAGGTCTTATACCCATTAAAGCCTGCAGTCAAAGAGGAAATGTGAGAGTAAATAGCAAATAATAAACTATTATAAGAGGGCATGTGGTCCAATCTGCAGAAATCTAGACTGGGCAAATTGGTTAGTACAATATATTAAATTATAATTGGTATATAGTGCAAAGCAAAATTAATACTGAGGGAAACCAGAAGAATCAGGCAAAGTTTAAATATGAGGACTCAGAAAAGGGTTTTGGTAGACAGAGCCATGTATAGTCACTCATGGAATGTAAAAAATGGCAAGCTGGTTTAAGAAGGGAACCTGAACCCCAAAAGGGACAGGGAGTAGGAGCAGAAAACACCATAACGATCGTTTGATAGGTTTTATTTGGTTTGAAATACTAAAAGAGAATAAACCATGAACCTAACAAACAGTACCTCCTAGAGAATAATGTGGGTTACCTCTCAAAAGGCAGGTAGTTAATTTAGCCAATTTATAGAATTTGAGAAATGCTATCATAGAGAGAAACACATCATTGTAACTACCACTATACCTGTGTTACAGCTCACTAAATAGGGTTTAATTTTTTTATCATTGATATTTGGGGGCTTGTTTTTCACATCTATATTTCTGTTTGTTTTGTTTTCTGTTGGCATAATTACTGAAACTAAGTTATAACAGTAAAGCAGATGAAAGAAAATTATAAATGGCAAACAATGTATATTTTGCCTGAAAGTTGGAGAGACTCCTACATGAATGCCAAACAATCGAGAACTCGGTGGCGGGGAGATCCACAGTTCTCCACTCTGAGAAACTTGTAAGGGAGGATTCAAAAGATAAGGCAGAGTGCTACTCAGAGATGAGGATCCAATCTTTCACAGTAGCCATGCAATCTACCACAGAGTTCAAATTGTTCAACAGTCCTTTTCACCAGATGAGTCATAGTGGTGAAGCCCCAATGATAGAAGATCTGATGGCCCCCGAAGTACTTTGGTGACAAAAGCAAACTACTTCTTTTTTCATTGCGGTGGCTCTTAAATTAATACAGAGACAGGCATGCGGAACAGTCACTCAGCATTTTTATGTTTCTCAAGGCTGCCATTTTTTTAAAACTTGTAATAGTGAAGACTGATTACTACATTAGTGAATCTCTGGGCAGGCTTCTGGTTATGGGTAGCCAGTGTGCATAATCAATGTGCTATTCAACTATATAAGAGATAGTACCAAGGCTTTAAATAGAGAAAGGAGGAAGACTGGTAGGACTTGAAGAGTAACAGACTCAGAAATTCACATCACACACACATTGTTGCATTGAGATTGGTGTTCAGTGTCTGTCATCTTGAGAATTAGCTTCTGGAGGTCACTCATGATCTGTGCATTTTCTCTTTGCCTTGAAGTAACAATGGAAGTCCACTGTAATTGCTCTAAAATGTACATGAAAAGTGGACTGGAGGCTTTGAAATATGTGAATCCTTTTTTTCTGATGCTAATTCCTATCTTGATCAGCACTCACTTTTTGTCTATGGACTTGAGGCAGTGTTTTGGGTCCTCTGCTGTCTTAAAATGTTTTGGAGGCATGGCAATGGACTCTCCAATGATTAAAATAAGTGGTGTGTAAGCAGAATAAAATAACACCAGTGTCGGTTGCTGTGGTTATGTTGCTATGGCCTTGTAGATAATGGGTCTAGCAAGGCATGCATTTGTGTGTGCTGATGTCCAAGACATGCCCCCATTTTAATATTATAAATATTTGAACCCATTCAAGGATGTCCTTCATTGACACGACAGAATGTATTTATTATGTGACTTCCTGGTGAGAAATCCTACTGTAGAAAATCACATCCAATATAAAATATAAACAAGATATCTCTGTTGAATATATTAGATTAAATGTACCGGTAAGTACTATTTCTATTTTTCCTCAGACATATATAAAAGCATCTATGTCCATTTTTTTTCATACAGTTAATATTCACAGCATGAATGAAGTGACCTAGAAATATTTTTTTTAAATCATGTCCATGGCTCAATTACATTGTTACATAGTTATATAGATTAAAACATAACTCAAATCCCTGAGGTTCAACCTTTCTCAAATATTTCTCAAATATTTATATAAAAGGAGATAGTGAGCAAAAGTGAGCAATTTCCAACTATGAAAAGACAGAAAACCAACTGAAGGGAACCTCAAATGCCTCAGGAGATTGCATGAATAAGTAAAAAAAATATTAAAGGGAAATAGCACCAACAACAAACACAGAGTGAGAGTGTACCCTTCAAGCAAGATATAGATATAAAATAAGTAAATACTTATGCATATACATGAATGGCAGGATGGTCATAAACAATACCTAAAAAACAATAACACAAAACATAGTGTGTACTGCCAAAATACAAGTGAGTGTAGATGAATAATTGGTTCAACTCACAGATTCCAGAGCCGTGTCAGGCTCTGTATATAAAGCCCAAGGGTGCTTAAACAGGCAAAAATGAATGACCATGGACCACTGGAATCAGATGGATCATGGATATAGGAGGAGCCACAGCAGCAAATGAGTGGATCAAATAATAAATTTATTCAGTATAAAATAGGCTTATTCTCTGCTTTTTTGTAAGCCTATATTATACTCTGTTTTTTTACTGAATAAATTTATTATTTGATCCACTCATTTGCTGCTGTGGCTCCTATCTCCGTGATCCATCTGATTCCAGTGGTCCATTTTTTCTATTTGTATCAATGTGTGGGGGCAACACCTTTTTTCACCCTTCTCTGCATAGATGTATTATTAAGCATTGAAGCGCCCAACTTGTATCTGTATTGGTTTTAAAAAAAATATTAGTTTATCTGAAACTTAAGTAAGAAAAAATTAGAAACAAAAGGTTTTTATACAATCTTAGGCTTGGTTTCCAATTGTGCTTTCTAAATGTGTTATTTCCATGCATGTTAACTAGTATACAGTATTAAGTTATTGCATGCATTCACATCAAACAGCTTAAGTATCTAGATATCAGCTTAACTGCGCTGAACACGACTAGGAGAACTCTGGTAGTCAGGCTTGTAGGGACCCTCTCCACTGGGAACAGCAGAACCAGCAACACGCGTCCGTATTACAGGTGGTTAGTTCTCTAAGTGAGTGCCAAGTTTTACCGTCTCTTATACCTTTTTCAAAAGAGTGGGCAGTCTATACTTTTCCACTAAGTTTCTTATCAGTGCAGCCCAGCAAAGACCTGTCACGAGCGCCGGATAGGACTGGCAGCTGGCCAGGCTGTTCAGGACCACCAAAGACGTCATGTCTGTGCGGTTAGCTTTTATGTATCTATCGCCTAGCACTATACTATTTTCGCCATGCTGATACTGTGTTTTGTGGTTTTATACAGTTTTATACTGTCATGCCTGTCAGCTAAATTAATAGCTGAGACATCCAGGCCTGTGTCTAGCGACACTGCCTGTGTGTGCTTATGCTTATATTAATATCAGGTTTGCTCAGGGGTGATCAATCAATTCCCAATATTATTACTTCAGCCAGAGAGATGCTTGATTGTGACTTTGCTAACTATATCATATTTTCTACCACTATTGTGCAAACACTTACTCTGGTAAGAGTATACTCTGGAAGAAATTAGTTACACTCGGATGTCAGCCAGTGAGCTGTGCTTGTAAATATTACTAGCTTCAGAGCAGAACTTTTATTTTTTAAAGACACACCTCTATTCTAGCAACTAATGAATGGATTCAAATCTATTGTTTGTTGCAAATTTCTGTTTTTTTTATTACATGATGTGTTGCAGTTCAGAAATCCTTCTTCTGGAAAAGCTCATTACATGGATAAATGTGCATGTGTTATTGATTAATGTTAAAACACATACTTGAAAGGTTTGTTTTGCATGTCTCAGTGCTTTTCTTCCCTTGTCACTGCTGTAATTTACAAAACATTTCTTTAACTTCTTTTTTTGTTTGTTTGTTTTTATATCCACTTTTTTGTTTTTATAACCAGTCAATTGATATATGGCTAAGCAATGAGCAGATGGAGCAGTTTTTTCCCAATAGCAGTTTGAAAGAGATGTATTGCTTTACCTCATTTAGGCCAGTTAGATGCAGTAAATTATCATGTATCCTCTATAAGCTTGCATATCTGTCTCTTCTGAAAACAAAGATATATGCAAATCTTTATATTTAGGGTGTTGATTTTATAATAAGACTACAAATAAGGATTTCATTACCAGTCACTGACCATGCCAAGTGAGTAGCAAAGCAAATCCAGTGTATTTATATGCAAATTGTGTGTGCTTTTAAGAAAAAAAGGAACACTAAACAAGATGAAATGTTTCAGGCACATGGGACCTACAAAGATACAATATAACATGTTACGTGTTGAGACTTAAGGAACCTTACATTATGGAATTAGTAGATGTTAACCCCTTAAGGACACATGACATATGTGACATGTCATGATTCCCTTTTATTCCAGAAGTTTGGTCCTTAAGGGGTTAAACAATGTTAACAAACTAAAAACAAAGAATATTAAAACATTTAATATATGTTGCATCAGCAAAGCTATTCATTGAAGGTAACATTGAAGCTAACATAATTAACCCCTTAAGGACACAGCTTCAGAAGCTTGACTTACGCTTAATGACACAAGCAATTTTTGCATTTTCTTGCTGTTTGCGTTCAACTGCAATTTGCATCTCTCTCATTTATTGCACCGACACATATTATATACTGTTTTTAAAGGACAGAAAAGGGCTTTAATTTGATATAACATATATATATATAAATGCTTACTTATTATAAAAAAAATACAGAAAAATGCAAAAAAAATGAAAAATATTGGTTTTTTTTTTACAGTTTTTGCAATAATAATGTGTGCATAATTAGTGCAGGTTAAGGAAAGTAATTAAAAATAAATTCTATTTATTTGTTCTTGGATTTTACAGAATATATAATGTGTCTGGGATTTTAAGTTTTTTTGGTAGTTATGCAGTCACAAAGCACAAGGAGGCAAAAATAAACCCCTCTTAATGTGGGAGCGATTTTAGAATTTGGTATGTTTGTCTTGTGTTTCTTAATAGCCATAAAAGAAAACAAAATTGCCACAATAAAAGTATATATTTATATAAAAGTGTGACATCATGGGCTATTTACCTAAGGTTGTTTTGACACTTTCTAATGCAGCTATTTCACCGCCAACCCTCTTAAGCAAATATTGGAGTAAAATTGTGTTCTTTTTGTTTTGGTACACAAAACTTATAACAGAGAAATTCTCGTGTGTATATTTTGTAAAATTGGTGTGTGCTATTCCTGTACAAGTTTTATTTTTGTGTTCAGTTACATCTGCTGAGTAAAAAGACACCCCCATTGTATGTCTTTTGCACTATTTCGTGAAGTTACAGTGCCATACAGGATACCTGTCCTTTTCAGTATTCACAGTAGAATTTTGAGAGATGGATTTAATGAGCCTTAGCTTCCATTTTGGGGTATTATAACAGTTTGGCTGTTCAAAAAACCCCCACAAAGGCCTACCATTTGAAAAAGTAGACACTCCAGGGTATCTTATAAGGTGCATATTGTGCCTTAACATGCCCCCATTTTTTCACCAATATATGCCAAAGTATGTGGTAAAATATAATTTTGTGCATTTTTTACATACGGATTGTATTTTTGCTGGGCGTTTTGTATATTTCATATGTGCCACTAAGTTCAAACCCCCCAAATTATGCTCAGCTAAGTCTTCTGAGTAAAATGACACCCCATATGAATGTCTTTGGCACTATTTCGTGAAGCCACAGTGCCATATAGGAGAC
>OW240923.1:43953031-43978386 GCA_933207985.1 Pelobates cultripes
GTGTTTACATTAAAAGGCCTGCAGGGACAGGCTATAGACACCAGAACCACTACATTAAGCTGCAGTGGTTCTGGGGACTATAGTGTTTCTTTAATGTGAGGTAAATTAGAGATTAGTGCCACAAATAATATACTAGATTGCCTACTTACAACCAGATGAGGATGATGATGGGCTCTAGCTCCTGTCTGGCTCCACTGGTCTGGTGTAGAACAGGCTCTCTGGAGGCTGTTTGTAACTGTGGTCACAAAAATCAATGTTCTGGGATCAACGGGAAGCAGCTCCATTTTTTTGAGGGCCCTTTACACAGCTCAATGTCTGGGTCCCAGGATCCACCTTCATGTTCCCTCCCTCAAATTTCCCTCCCCACCCTCTGACAGCCGGCCAGCGCGCTCGGGAGCACTCTCCTCTGAGTGCTTCCTCTTCAGCTCCCTCGCGCACCGCGTACTAATGCCGGCGCCGGAAGATGACGTCATCTTCCGGCTCCGGCATCAGTACGGTGCGCGAGGGAGCTGAAGAGGAAGCACTCAGAGGAGAGTGCTCCCTCGCGCACCGGCCGTCAGCAGGGCCAGCCTCTGGGGGGCCCTGAGGTGACCGGCTGCTGGGCCCCCCAGGAGAAGAGGCTGGCCCTGTGGGTACATACCAGGTGCGCAGGGCCCCCTGCGACCCGGTATGTACCCACTGAATGTGAGGCCTGGACAACCTTAGCAGTCCGGGCCCCCCAGGACCGCCGGGTCCATGACAACCGTTGCGGTTGTCATGCCCTGATGGCGGCCCTGATTCCTATAGTTAGATGGAGCTCCATAAGCTTTCGTTTTTCTTTTTCCTTTTTAACAGTTGGCTAGGAGGAGCTAACTTTGCTATCTTAGGATCTGTTTTACATTTGGTAAATATGCAAATCTTACATTTTGTATAAAATTTGCATAAACAATTACTGATTTTGATCCAGCGCCAAATGTTATAGACTTAATGGTGCTCATTTGGTCAGAATAACTGTATTTTGACAAGGTTTGCTTTAATAAATATGAGAACAGCAAATATAGTTGGAATCTGGTCATTTCCACCAAATTTTGTCGATCGGTTTAGTGAATAACTCTGATGGCAGTGCATGGTATTTTTACAAAGGGGCATCTCAGTGACATATGTCCTTGTATCTTTCCATCCTTCATGGCACGTAGAATGAAGCTCTGCGGTTTGTCTAGTAAAGTCATATGAGTATAAGGTGGAAGAGAAGACATAGCATGTAAAAGGAGCACTTTCAAAACTGCAGGGAAAATAATGGCACTAGCAGAGACGATTTGTACAGTGGCAAAGGTTACATAAATGGATCCTTGTGTGTTGTCAATTTTTGTTGCTTTGCAAAGCTAACCTGTCCTTACATTGTGTGAATTGAAGGGGTTAATAGCTACTTGAGCCAAACAGCAATCTCATTGTTAATTTGAAGACAGGAGGGATTTTTTTTTCTTCTTTACTCATAATTGGAAATCGCTTCAAGTTTGGTTTTGAGTCTTCTATTTTTTCCACAGCAGGTAGAGAGGTGTGTAAAAAGCTGAACTCAATATACCTGAGTTTGTTTTTTTTCCTCTCAAATACTTTTTATTGAACATTTATCAGAACATAACAAAGTAGGCAATCTGGAAAAAACCAAACTATGACAAAGGGTACAGCAGAGAAGAGAGGGGAAAAAAGGGAAGAATATTTCTTGCTCCTTCCACAATAGTGCATACATATATAACATGTAATATTCACAGTGAACAAACATACAGTATGGGCATGATATCAAAGCAATATTAGTACATTTAAACAGATTAAAAAAATTAAGAAAAATATTCCATACAGCACTAAACAGCGATAAATCAGAGATAAAAAATAAACTGTTCAGTTGACTGGAAAAAGAAAAGAAAGCATATGCAAACTTAAAGAAACACTAAAGTGTCAGGAAAACAAACATGTATTCCTGACACCGTAGTTCTAAAACCACTGTTAGAGTGGTCAGCCCACTTACCTCAGGTCAGAAAGGTGGTTTCAGAATTAAAAAAAAGCATTGGTTTGATTATCTCAGCCAGGGAGGGGGACAGAGCCAAACACAGCCAAGGTTAATCAGCATCTCCTCATAGAGATGCATTGAATCAATGCATCTCTAAGGGGAAAGTTCAGCGTTTTTATGCAGAGCATACAGTACTTTGTGCAGCACCTACACAGGAAGTACCTCTAGTGGCCATCTGAGAAGTGGCCACTAGAGGCGTTCCTAGGCTGTAAATATTTCTGATAAACAGCAGTAAATACATTGCAGGGTGAATACTGCCTCTAGTCAGACAGCCTCTAAAGGCACTTCCTGCTTTTTAGGCAACTTTTGGTTGCCTAACTGAGCCTGCAGGTCCTCATGCTCTACATGAGGACATCCAGCATTGGTAAAAAGGATTTTCTGCAATGCTTTCCTATGGGGAGGGCCTAATGCATTTGCAGTGCTCACCATGCCTGCGCATAGAAACATAGAAACATAGAATGTGACGGCAGATAAGAACCATTCGGCCCATCTAGTCTGCCCAATTTTCTAAATACTTTCATTAGTCCCTAGTCTTATCTTATAGTTAGGATAGCCTTATGCCTATCCCACGCATGCTTAAACTCCTTTACTGTGTTAACCTCTACCACTTCAGCTGGAAGGCTATTCCATGCATCCACTACCCTCTCAGTAAAGTAATACTTCCTGATATTATTTTTAAACCTTTGTCCCTCTAATTTAAGACTATGTCCTCTTGTTGTGGTAGTTTTTCTTCTTTTAAATATAGTCTCCTCCTTTACTGTGTTGATTCCCTTTATATATTTAAATGTTTCTATCATATCCCCCCTGTCTCGTCTTTCCTCCAAGCTATACATGTTAAGATCCTTTAACCTTTCCTGGTAAGTTTTATCCCGCAATCCATGAACCAGTTTAGTAGCCCTTCTCTGAACCCTCTCTAAGGTATCAATATCCTTCTGAAGATACGGTCTCCAGTACTGTGTACAATACTCCAAGTGAGGTCTCACCAGTGTTCTGTACAATGGCATGAGCACTTCCTCTTTCTACTGCTAATACCTCTCCTATACAACCAAGCATTCTGCTAGCATTTCCTGCTGCTCTATTACATTGTCTGCCTACCTTTAAGTCATCAGAAATAATCACCCCTAAATCCCTTTCCTCAGATGTTGAGGTTAGGACTCTATCAAATATTCTGTACTCTGCCCTTGGGTTTTTACATCCAAGATGCATTATCTTGCACTTATCCACATTAAATGTCAGTTGCCACAATTCTGACCATTTTTCTAGTTTACCTAAATCATTTGCCATTTGGCTTATCCCTCCTGGAACATCAACCCTGTTACATATCTTAGTATCATCAGCAAAAAGACATACCTTACCATCAAGACCTTCTGCAATATCACTAATAAAAATATTAAAGAGAATGGGTCCAAGTACAGATCCCTGAGGTACCCCACTGGTGACAAGTCCAAGCTTAGAATATATTCCATTAACTACAACCCTCTGTTGCCTGTCACTCAACCACCGCCTTACCCATTCAACAATATTTGAATCCAAACTTAAAGATTGCAGTTTATTGATAAGCCTTCTATGTGCAACAGTGTCAAAAGCCTTACTGAAATCTAGGTAAGCAATGTCTACTGCACCACCCTGATCTATAATTTTAGTTACCCAATCAAAAAATCAATAAGATTAGTTTGGCATGATCTCCCTGAAGTAAACCCATGTTGTCTCTGATCTTGAAATCCATGTGTTTTTAGATGTTCATCAATCCTATCCTTTAACATGGTTTCCATCACTTTCCCACTACTGAAGTAAGGCTTACTGGCCTATAGTTGCCCGACTCCTCCCTATTACCTTTCTTGTAAATGGGCACAACATTCGCTAACTTCCAATCTTCTGGGACTACTCCTGTTACCAATGATTGGTTAAATAAATCTGTTAATGGTTTTGCTAGTACACCACTAAGCTCTTTTAATAGCTTTGGGTGTATTCCATCAGGTCCCATTGACTTATTTGTCTTACTTTTGACAGTTGAAATAGAACCTCTTCCTCTGTAAACTCACGTGTAATAAATGACTCATTTATCCTTTTTCTCAACTGAGGTCCTTTTCCTTCATTTTCATCTGTAAATACAGAACAAAAATATTCATTGAGGCAGTCAGCTAGACCTTTATCCTCTTCTACATACCTTCTTTCTTTTGTTTTTAATCTAACTAATCCTTGTTTTACTTTTCTTTTCTCATTTATGTATCTAAAAAATGTTTTATCCCCCTTTTTTTACTGACTGTGCTATTTTCTCTTCTGTGTGTGATTTGGAAGCTCTTATAACTTGCTTAGCCTCTTTCTGCCTAATCTTATAGATCATTTTGTCTCCCTCTCTCTGGGTTTTTTTATAATTCCTAAATGCTAACTTCTTGTTTTTAACTATTTTGGCCACATCTGCGGAGTACCACAGTGGTTTCTTGAATTTTTTGCTTTTACTGACAAGCCTAATGCAATTTTCTGTTGCCTTCAATAGTGCAACTTTTAAATAATCCCATTTCTCTTGGACTCCATTTAAATTGCTCCAGTCTGATAATGACTCCTCTACCCATATTCTAATTTTAGAAAAATCTGTTTTTCTAAAGTCTAAAACTTTTGTTTTTGTGTGGTGTGACTCAGTCACTGTTCTTATATTAAACCACACTGACTGATGATCACTGTATCCTAAACTTTCACCTACAGTAACATCTGATACCAAATCTCCATTTGTTAACACTAAATCTAGTATGGCCTCTTTACGAGTTGGTTCCTCAACAACTTGTTTTAGAGACAATCCCAGTAGGGAGTTTAGAATATGTGTGCTCCTGGCATAAGTAGCTAATTTTGTTTTCCAATTTACATCAGGAAGATTAAAGTCACCCATGATGATAACTTCCCCCTTCATTGTCATTTTAGCTATTTCCTCAACTCAACTATCTAACTCTTCAATTTGTCCTGGGGGCCTATAAATCACACCTACACGAGTTACTGTGTGATTACCAAATTCTAACGTAGCCCAAACGGACTCTATGTTTGCCTCACTAACTTTTATTAGGCTAGATTTTATGCTATCCTTCACATACAAGGGGTTAGTGCCCCCGTTGGGTGACATCTAAGGAGGTGGAGCCCTGACCCAGCAACAACATCGGCGCCGGAACAGTTAAGTACTGTAATCATTTATTAATCCTTAAAGTATGTGTGGGGGGTGACATGAGGGGGGTTGGGGGGAGCACTATATACCTAGCACTATAGTATCCTTTTTACATAGGCTGCTCTAATAATAAACAAAACCAGAAAGGAAATTATTTATATGAACTCAAATAAGTATTCAAGCATTATAATTACTGCTAGAATAACCAATGTTTTACATTTAAATTATGCAATATAGGATGCAGGTGTTATTAATTGAATTATGTAATTCAATAGTATTAATTTTATTATTGAACATGATAAGGTGCAAGGTTAACCCTACAGGGAAAGAAACCTATGATTCTGAATTTGGAACAGTTACTAGAGATGCTTTGTTTGTAGCATTAAACAAGATAATTATCTGTCTTTTTCCCCAAATGCTGCAATGTTCAAAGCCTATTTTAGTTTGTGAATGAACTAAGCAGGTGATTTATACTGTTTTATGGCAAACATCAATATTTCAGTGCAAAAAATGCTTTTCTACTAGAAAATCTGCAAATGAATACCTGTCTTTTTGCCGGTTTTATAGTCTGTGTAATCTTCTCACACCTATGCTTTGTGTTAAAGTTGCACAATGTCAAAGAAATTTGAACCAAAACCGTACACCTACTGAGAGCGAACTCCCTCCCTACACATGCTGATTTAATAATTTTATTTATGAGAAGAAATCAACCTTTGCTTATATAAATATAGCATTCAGTTATGCAGCTATCTATTTCCGACTTTAAATTCTTTTTCATATGCCAACTCTTTAGTTGCAAGAGAACCTTTCAGTTCTCCTCAGGGCTTCAAACACATGAATAAATGCTAAATAATAATAATCATAATTATAAGGAGGACCTGCAACAAACTATCTGACGGATGCCAACATAGTCAAGATAAAGAACTGGGAGTGTTTCAGGGGAGTTGTGAGGAGTGACAAAATCTGCTTTGATGAATCCTGACATGCTGAATAAAATCACTACATGACTCCCCCTAGGTCATGAAACGACATTGTTTTCCTGAGCCACAGTGACAAGGAGGTGACAGAGATTAATAGCTTTATATTGACTGAGCAACTTGAAGTTCCTTATCTTTGTCAAGTCAAGGCACCGTCCACAAACTGAAAGTGTTATTAGTCTTATAATTGCAAAGACATTTAAAGGGTTTCCCCTTAAGGGACTTTGAAATCCAATAAACCTTTCATAAAACCTCAAGCACTGAACTGCAAAGCTTGTGTCTTGCTAAGACTGCCACTCGTACAGCTGGTCCTGGGGAAACCTTGGAGCTTCATACATTAAATCATGTTTGATTTATGAAGCTGATTTTGAATTTGTATCAGCGGTTTTATTAAAAATATATGAAAGGATGTTCTAACCAAGAGTAGTGTGTTTGAGCTGTAGGTCTTTGCCTGTCATTTAGATTCATGGCTCTTAATATATATGTATTGCTAATTTGAGAGCCTAATTCAATTGGCTCTTATTAAATTTAAAAAGATTTTTTTTGGACAAAATTTACAAAGAAAATGCTGTCATCAACTTGTAATCCTGGCTCATCCTAGGAGACTGATGCTTTGCTTTTTTTTAAAGGAGATTAGCCAAACGTCATTAAATTTATATTTTATGATAGCCTAAATGAAGTTAAGAATGTAATTAATTTATAATGGCTGAGAAAATCTCAATTGATGGATATCACTAAGCATTTAGTTCTTGATGTTGTGCAATCACCTGTTTAATTGCTAAGTGCTAAGTAAGGCGGATGTGTTCGTGTCTTTACTGAATGTCCTTAAAATTATTATAGCTTTTTAATTGTGTCACATCATGATATTTTACCTTCATGACTGCCCTTTTCAAAATGTTGGATTTGCAGTGTTATTTTACTACTAATTAGGCTTAGGTCTTTTTTATGCCTTTGTGATTGTTCTACTATATTTTTGGATTTTAAGATATTATTTGAAACTTAAAGTTGCAGCACAATTACATGTTATATTTTAGAATTTAGTACAATTAGTGTAATGCAAAACAATATAGAAGGAAACATATAAATTTAAAGTCTCAAATCATTAAAATCTGCTTTGTTTTGTATTTATTTTTTACATTCTTTTGCCATCAATCACTGGCAATAACAATGTTTAATTTGTAGTTTTTATGATGTGTTCCATTTTAAAGTTACTGTTGTGTGAATTTAGACACTATTTTTTTTTTTAGTGTTAATTGGCTTCACTGATCCCCCCATCCTTTACTGCTGCATAATTAGATTTGAGGGAATCAGCCACCAGTTAGGTTACATTTAGTTTAGTTTCAGACAAAGCAGGAATGCTAAAAAACTGTTAATTAACATTTGCGTCATTCTTTGAGAGCCTTCGAAAAAAGAATGTACGATAAAATATTATCTTCCTTAACTAAAGGATATATTTAAAATGGGTCATGCATTTAAATTTTTTTTAATAAAACAATATACATCCAAATACTGATATAGTGAAAACAAATGACTAAGCAACTTTAAGACTCTCTTTGTATGCATTTAAAAGAACACTCTAAATAACATAAACATTACAGCCCATTGTAGTGTTTGTCACAATTACAATTTTTTAAATAGCACCAACAAAATCCCACAGTGCTAAACAATAGGTTACCAGGAGTGCCCAGTGACAATAATTTAAGAATGGTTTGATAACTTACGCATAGTCCACGGGCACCTGTAGCCACCTTCTATTAGCTCAGTTGAGATATGCCTTGCTGTGTAAAACCACAAGACGAGTGGTCTCAGCAAATGAGTGCCTCTTTGCTTAGCTCAATGCAAGACCTCTTAGTTGCATAGTAAGCAGTAGAAAGAGCATTTCAGACCCCAGGTAAGTTGTCATTTTTTTCTGAAATAGTTTGATTACTTAAACTGGGAGGGAGCCACAGAACTCCTGCCACCATTGTGGTGCTTGGAGTATTGCAATAACAACATTGTTAAATGCATTTGTCACATAAAGGATTAACGGTGATCATCTTTGATTCATGCTGTTAAATAAGGCTCTAGAAATTCTTATGGGAGAACAAATGTAGTGTTAACATGGAGAATAGTTCACATCTCTGTTATTTTCATTATAGTTTGTATGTACACATGTTTGTGAGCATATTGCTGCTTATCTATAATTCTATATTGATTTATACCTAAGCTGTCAGTTAATTGCAATTTTTTTGTGCTGATGCTCATAAATTAGTCACAGAAAAAAAGAAAAAAAAAGATTTGCTTGAAATCAATAATAAAAACGTCCTATTGAATTCCTGTCCTATTGTGTTTTACACCCCACCTCCTATAGAATGTAAGCTAGTCTAAGCAGGGTCCTCTTCAACCTATCGTTCCTGTAAGTTTTCTTGTAATTGTCCTATTTATAGCTAAATCCTCCTTTCATAATATTGTAAAGCGCTATGGAATCTGTTAGCTCTATATAAATGGCAATAATAATAATAATAATATGAAAAAGGAGAAAGGTGGAACACTGTACTAAAAGCCATAAATGAACAAGGAACAGTAATACTATCTAAAAGATATATATATATATATATATATATATATATAAACTTAGAAAATCCCGCACTCAATTTGCCGGTCTTGTGCTTGCCTCGGTGCTGCCTCAGCCGTAATTGATATAAATAAAAAACGAGTGCAGTCCAGAGGTCTTCTTAGAAAAGATATACTTGGTTTATTACAAAACGTGTAAAGTATACAAAGCGATCTAGTCTAGATCGCTTTGTATACTTTACACGTTTTGTAATAAACCAAGTATATCTTTTCTAAGAAGACCTCTGGAGTGCACTCGTTTTTTATTTATATATATATATATATATATATATATATATATATATATATATAGTACCCTGATTGGGAATAAGGGGGAGGGTGATATCTATATGATAGAAAACCGCAGATTATATGGGGAATCTACATTCTTATAGGTGTAATTGGTCCAACTCTTCATTGAGTCCATGTGGACTTAAGGTGTTTAATTTATATATGCAGTTGGACTCATCACCTATGAGGGCTCTTTTCCGCTTAGCGACATCCTCTATTTTAGGTATAAATTCAATCCCCATAACCGAGAGTGCCATAGGATCACTATTATGTATTGATGAAAAGTGTTGTGCCACCAATGACTTCTTATCTTTGTGCAAAATGGCATATCTGTGTTCCCTAAATCTAACTTCAAGGACCTAATAGTTTGGCCCACATATTGTAAGCTACACTTACAGGTGAGGAGGTAAACCACAAATGTAGAATTACATGTAATCTTATCATTGATATGGAATGTAATCTCACTCCTGTCAGTTTCAAACTGAGTGATTGTGTGACACAAAAAGGTGCATGTGAGACATCTCAAACTCCCACATTGAAAATTCCCTTCTGGAAGTTGATTCTCAGGACATATAATATTCTCAGGATTATATTTAGAGAGCCAGGATATTCTTTAGGTTTTTATTTTCTCTGGAGCTGACTCTCGGTTTGTCATGGATACTGAATTTGAGGCAAGTATCTAACTTCAAGACTGACCAACGTCTATATAAAATTTCTATGATCTCATCAAATGTACAGTTAAACACAATGGAGAAGATATGACCCATATTCTGGGAAACATCCCTGGTGTTAGTATTATATTTATGGTGAGGGATTTTCATGCTAAACTTATCTTCCTTCGACATGTGTACAATCTCAAGATGTTTGGATGACTCATGTAGGGGAGCATGAACTGTTGATGTATCTTTATATATGAAACATAACTGAATGTGAGAAAAATTCTAAAAAAGTAAAAATTTAAAAAAGTGTCAGAAATAAAGAAAATTCGTTTTTTTCACGTTCTGCATGTCATTTTAACTGAGAATGTCATAATATTGTTAGATTTTACTGCAATAAAATACCCATATTTGTATTCAACAAAATCTCACAAGTACGACAGTACCCCCCATGTACAGGTTTTATGAGTTTTTGGAAACTTACAGGGGTCCCCTTTTCCATTGAAATTTGCCAGATTGATTTGCTGTGCCTATGTTGCCTTTGAGACTGTATGGTAGCCCAGGAATGAAAATTAACCCCGTCGTGGCATATCATTTGAAAAGAAGACAACCCAGGGTATTTAAAATGGGGTATGTTTAGTCTTTTTTAGTAGCCACTTAGTAACAAATCCTGATCAAATTTATATTCATTTTTTTTTTTTTTACAAATAAACTGCCCTTTCACCAATTATATCATCAGTATTGTACGTTTTACTGCTCTAAAACAGTCATATTTGTGTAGAGTAATGTCTCACGAGTACAACAGTACCCCTCATGTACAGGGCTTATGGTGTTTTGGAAAGTTACAGGGTAAAATATAAGATTTGCCAATTTCTGTTTTTGCAAATAGAAATTTGCCAGATTGGCTTTGTTGCATTTGAGATGGTATGGCAGCCCAGAAATAAAAATTAACACCACTGTGGCATACCATTTGAAAAAGTAGACAACCCAAGGTATTCAAAGTGGTGTATGTCCAGTGTTTTTTTAGTAGCCACTTAGTCACAAACGCAATCCAAAGTTAGCATTCCTATGTTTTTTTTTCATTTTTAACACAAAAACTGCACTTTTACTGGTGATATCATCGTCGTGATAAGTTTTACGGTTTTATAACACTCATATTTGTGTTCAGCAAAGTCCCAAGTACAATAGTAACCCCCATGTCCAGGATGTATGGTGTTTTGGAAAGTTACAAGGATAAACATAGGACTTGCAAATTAAATTATCTGGACTTGCTGCCTGGGTTATCAGGTTGGCCCCTCAGATCCTAATTAATAAAATGACTTAATTATGTTAAAAGATTACATAAATATACACACAGAATTCAAACATCTATACATACATATGTATTTAAATCCTACATATTTATGTAATTATTTATGTATCTATTTACATGTATATAGGAAGTTGAGTAGGTGAGTAGTAGGAGGTTGCGGGGGCTCAAAACCATTAGGGCGTTCTATGCCGCCATAATGGCTTTAAAGCCCATTATAAGGGATGGCATAGAATGCCCTAACAGCGTTAACAGGTTTAAAACGCTTCTTCAAAACAAAAGTGTTATAACCCTGCAATAGACTCTGTGGGTCGACAAGAAATGTGTTTGCGTGTTCCACATGTTAGAACGATGTACTTGCAGAATCCATTACATATCAGGTGTGGTATTATTGTCATTTGTACTTCAATACTATGTACTTTTAATATATAAATGTTTTTCACCACATTTTTAAGGATACATTGCTAAAGACAGGTCTTTGGTGTCATTTATTGGGAGTCTCTCTAACAGTCTAAGAACCTGTTGTTTAGGAGAATCCACATCTGCCAGGAATAAAAGGTAGGCAGCAGGCCTGCTTTGAGTCCTTACCTGACTTGGACGAGGTTTTGGAAGAAGGGAAAATGCCTGTCCACAGAGTCTAGCCCAGATGGTTTAACTCTTGTCTCATTTCTCTCTGGGGTGACAAAACTATAACTGCAGTGGTACGTCCTAGGCATCAGCTGACCCAGGACAAGGCATGCTGTCATAAGTGAAGAATCTTTTCTTAAAGACAAGTAAAATACTGTCAAGGGATTTGTTGGAGGAACTTCTCCCTAAAGCTGTCAAGGGGTCATAGGTGGAAGGTGTACCCATAAATATGACTTAAAGGGATTCTATAGTTAATACCCCTTTAGTCACTTAACTAAATCCAGCACAGATGTATGTCGGCGGTGGGTCAGGCTCTGTCCATGCTCCTCCCCCGCGGTCAGACAGCAGGGGAGACCTAATGCGCATGCATACTCGCATTAGGATTTCCCAATAGGAAAGCATTAATCAATGATTTCCTATGGGGAAAAATCTGACACTGGCAGTCCTCATGCAGAGCATGAGGACGTCCAGTGTCAGATACTGGACAAAAGGTCCATTTCGATACAGAAAGCCCTGTGGTCAGACTTAGTTCTGCAATGTAAACATTGCAGCACTAAGTGCAAAAGAGACACAGCACCCAGATCGCTTCAATGAGCTGAAGTGGTCTGGCTGCCTACAATGTCCCTTTAAATCAATTTTTTTTACTTAAGGTGTAAATGAAGGAAAAAACTAAAAAAATAGGGCAAAATCAGCCTAGAACTTGAGACGAGTAAAAAAAGTGTGTGTATATAATATCTGCTGAAACTTAAAAACATTTGAAATACATTTTGAGAGCCAAATCAAGCTCTAACTGATTGTATTGTCCTTACCAAAAGTTCTCTCAGAAAGACCGGTACTTTTCTAGTAAAATTAATATCAGAGTTTTGTTAATTTTCTTCCTTTTTATTTTGTCTGTTTGATATAATTTGTGTTTAATATATTTTGTATTTTTATACACTGTGGCTATTTTTTGTTCATAAAAAAAATGTTCCTTTATTAGGTTTTGCCTTTGTCTGGTAAAAGAATAACCTTGCAGAAGAGATTTATATTTAGTATTTTGATTTTATAGATATTTTTTCCAAATTGTGTTTCTGGGTTTTTAATCTAATTTGGTTGGGTATTCTAGGGCTCCCGATTATTAAATTGTCCTGGTAGTGGCAGCTTTTATACTAGAATAAATGTAGGTGGTGTTAAAAAGGATTTTTCAAACATTATTCTGGGTCTTGTGCAGACAGATTTTTTTTTTTAACCATTTTACCTACTGAAGCTAGTTGAGTGCATGCTTGCAGTGGCTTGGATTGTGACTTATGTGCTCTTGGAAGATGTTCTGTGTTGAGGCCATGTGACTTTTTTTATATGAAGATTTTTTTTATTTTTTATGATTTACTTTACCAAATATACAGATTTTCCTTTGTGTTTGGCATGTTCCTTTAAAGATATATCTTTACTAGGCAACTATTGTCTCAATCTAATAAGTGTCGCAAATGATTCAATCCTGTACTTCTCCATGTATTACAATATGCAATATATAAAATGCTTCAATGATATTACTTCACAGTAGACACAACACTTTTTCTATTAGCGAATGAGATTGCACATAACATAAATAAAATAAATATGCCTAGCAGTTTGCAATAACATATCCAATCTTGGAACCAATTTATTACACTTTCCAAATGATTCAACACTGTTAAAAAAATCTTTCTAGCAGTATTGAATCGTTACTTAAATTGAGACCCTTCTCATAAAACTTAGTTGCAATTCTGATGGACTATAGAACAATTCTACACCTTTCCCCTCCAACCTGATTGATGCTCTTTACCTGATCATAAAATGGATTTGTGAATCATTCAATTTTTCTTAGAATATCTGAGCTTGGATGCTTAAAATGCGGGCATGACTTAGGTAGATGCCCTAGATCCAAAAATGAGTACATGATTGGAGAGCTCTTCAGAGGACTACTTTGCTTCAAAACTAATGATATCAGGGATATTGTAGAGGAAGGTGGAACCTTTGTCTGTTTGTGGAAGAAGTTGACCTATTATCACTATTTGTACTTATTTTTAAGAGAATATGCCTCCATTGGCAATAAAAGTACTGCCTTTTATTTCCACTACAGAGTCGATATGAGACTGGACCCATGGTGTAACTTCACAAAGCCTAACTTGGGGAATACTTGCCATGAACGGCCATGGAATATACTTTTATTTCTAAAAGCATGCATATGGCATTTTCTATCAGGAAAGGAACTGCACTGGGGTCAATGTGTTGTGTTTTTTAGGGTTTCTGCTGTGTTGAGACTGCTATATCTTGTAGATTCACGGCTATGCATGCAGACACATGTAGTACAATCATGTTTACTCCACTGTAGTATTCATGGAGCAAATCTAGGATCATCTCATTTTCCAGGCATACAGTAACTTGAATGGAGAGGACCCTTTCATTTTCTGAGACACTTACTGTGACGAGAGCAATCTCGCCACATTGCATTGGACAAGCCTGGTTGCTCGCTTGTTGCCTTTAGACTACAGGCGAGCAACCAGGCTTGTCCATGTTAAAAGACATCTTTTTTACCTGCAGAAAAGGTTTATTCGTTCTTTTCTGCCTGGTGTTCGGTAAATTCAATCTACCGAACAACCGCACGAATGACTGGACCACCTGGGAGCTGGAGTGTGCCGGCAATTAGCCTCCCTGAAGCTGCGGTTAACCGCAGCTTAATTGACAAATGCTGGGTGGCCACCATTCGTATCACGAACACGAGGTTGCGGCCATTTTAAACATGCGAATGCACAGCGGTGTTCGACGCTTAATTCATTGAACTGAAATCGGACACAGTTTTGCGCAAACACCGCTGAAGCCGCCGACCTCCCTTCTTGTTCGGTGAAAGTGCACGAACGGCCCGGTGTTCGGTAGTTTTGCTTGAATGTGTTATACCCCAGATAGGAATCCCATGGAGCTCATTCGCGTAAAACTGACTGTGTAAAGACTTTGGCTCCATGGTGATTAAACTGTATTCGTGTGGTCTGAGCGCCATTCGCTTAATAATGTGCGCTCAGACCTGAGCTATCTGGGAATATGTTAAATGTATGCTTTTAACGTTATGTGTCTCACATAGTGTATTTTAATAGTAATTCGTGTGTTAGTTTTCCCACGTGCATAATGAGGATTTGCCTTTGTCTTGGGAGATAATTGAATTACTTCTCAATTATCTCCAAGCCAGAGGGGAGGAAGCCAGGATGTATTGTGGGAATATAATGTGACTGTGTGTCCTATTTGTCTACTTGTCTGTCCTTTGTTACAGTCTCCCATTTGGTCCCCTAGGGGAGTGTCCACCAGGTGGGAGACCTGCATAAATACTGGGCAGGTAGCCCTCATTAAACAGACCACTGCTTGACCCTCAACACGGAGCCTTGTCTTGTCTTTGGGGGGATTTACTGAATGCTGATAGAGACTGATTGCTTGGAGTGTAAGCCGCTTGGATGCTTTTCCTATTCGTCTGCTAGCAGTGATTCATATGGTTCCAGTTTGTGTGTTTGGAGTGCTCTATTGGATGTCGTTCGGGAGTTTGGAGCATTCCCTTATTGGCGGTTCGTGAGTTTGGTGTTTTACAATAGCTGTGCCTGCATCTCTGGAAAAGGGGACGATCGCCTAAACGGTTTTAACCCCTTGTGTGCAAAACGGTCCGTTACACTTACCAATATGCAAACTAGTATTAATAATCTCAATCTCTGTTAATAGTTTGAGCATTGTTTGAGCATTTGAGTATTCTATTAAACCATGTACAAACCTGTTAATCTGGGTTTTAAAGGGACTCAGCAGATCTGCCAGATATCTGCCAGACTTGGTCAGTTCCACTTTCAAATGGATGCCTTTTGCTGGGCACCACTTCACCATAAAAACAAACTCCTTTGAAAATTATAATAAAGACTTAGTAGCTTGTTTGTCATGGGAATTGGGTAAGACCACTGCCTCACAAGAGCCCATGGCATAGTCCAATAAGGTGAGAATATTCTTTTAATACAGTGCTACTGCTGTGAGCAGCAGTTCTTATGGTTTTGCCTTGGCAAAAAGAAAACTATATTATTTATAATATACTCTATTATATATAATATGGAATTTCCACAATTCCATTTCCCAAATGATTTGTTGGTGTCAGGCTACATGTACAATTATGTGTCACATATCTCATCACTTTCTTTCAATTTTTGGTTGGCTTTTTTTTATTTCCATTTGGACACTCGGATTTTCAGCCAATTAACCTATAAACCTTAATCTTTCCTTATCCTATTTGATATTTCTACAAGCCTCATCATATGTGAGATTTCTCTCTGTGAGTTCGTGGTTTATGTATATTAGGGATTCAATACCCTATCACAGAAATAGCTCATTGCTCTTTATTATCAATGATTTAACCCCACTATATTAATGGCATTCATGTCATTTTCTGCATGTAGATATCAATGTAAGTATATATTTTTCTTAAGCATATATTGGGTGACTGCAACTACACATGTCATGTGTCCTTAAGGGGTTAAAGACAGGAAATGCTGTACAGAGTATAAAAGTTAATTAAATCTGACATATTTTCGAAGCATAATTTCCCTTAAGTACCTGTGTTATTTGCACAGCTATCATAGATTTAATATGTGTAAACAGATACAGCTACATATTGAAATATAATAAGCATAAATAAAAGCTGATTTGAATGGTCTTATTTATATCTATGCAGGACCAAACAAAGCACTCGTAGAATGGGACTCTGGATCAAGCCTTATTTTTGCTAGGACAAAAACCAACTTTTCATAAAAATTGGAATTGAGTTTTCACTAAACATAGCCACTTGTACTCGCTATAGAAGATGTACAAAAAGAGTCACACTGAAGATTTACTCTAGATACAAAAATTGGTATCCTCTATGTGTGTATATTAGATAATTTTCATAGCCTTTTAGACAATTGCTGAAGGTGATACAAATAGCATTAGATTATGAGAGTATTTTATTAAGACTTGCTGATGAGATGGCTAAGGTTTTCATTTTTTGAAGAATCTCAAATTAAATTACTCTTAACCTTCCCCCTTTAAAAAAAAAAAAAAATGTCTTTCATTGTAGTGGTTTTGCTCAGGGAGACTGAGCCTTGAGATGTGACTACACCTGCTACTTTTGCAGACACCGTTGATATAAACTGATAGGGAACTGGTTTTGTTTTCACATGAAATGATAGTCATTCACTATAAAGATTGGAAGTGTAGGAAATATGTTGTCTTCTCAGTGATGAAGGAATGAGGAATAGGTCATCAATAGCCCACTCCTGTGTATAAAAAGTGGAAGAAGTGGAAAGTGTAAAAAAAAAAACAGTGCTCTATCTGCTTAAATCAACTTTGTCTGTGAAGTCAGCAGGCGTAGCCTCATCCCAAGACTCAGGTGGGCAGATGATGACAGCTCAAGTATTGAACAGAAGAGCAGGTTAACCCAACTTGGGGAGATTGAACTTGTAGAAAGCTATTGCTCCATCAATTGTGGGAACATTTGTGTGCATTCTTTATTCAGAATTCTCCCTGTAATAGAAAACACATGCTCACTTTGGACAATTGTCTCTTGACATGACAATAACTGCTGGGCAACCAGACAGAGAGGAGGCCACACACTTATTTTCTTAGCTCAGGGAGTGTCTTGAGGATGTGCTCCAAGACCAGTTCATAGAAGAAGAAAAGTGGATCGCGGATAGCAAACATTTCCTAAACACTGACAAAACTGTCACAATGATAGTTGGAACAGTACCTAAATGACATAGATTACAAAACTCCCAACTATGCATCAGAACAAATTCAAATAGCACACTGATTCCAGTCTGTTCTTTCAAATATCTAGGTATGTTGCTAAACCCCGATCTACCTTTTGGCCTTCATATTGAAAACTTTCTTCAAATCTTAATCCAAAACTAGGTGCCCTGTACAGAAACAAATCCTGCCTAAGCCCCATGGTTAGGAAACAGATAATGCAACAAATGCTAATGCCAGCTTTCAAATATGGCAATGTAGTGTATGCACCACAAACCCACCTTTCTAAATTTACTACGTTGTATAACTCATTCTGTCATTTTGTGCTACAATGTAATTACATGACCCACCATTGTGACATGTTAAAAGAGCTAAATTGGCTATCACTGAAATCCAGAAGCACCCTTCCTCTTTCCATCCTTGTGTTTAAGAGCTTTTCTGGGAAGCTCCCAGCCTACCCTAGCAGAATGCTCTCCTTAGCTGTTCAAATCTCCTATAACCTTTGATCCAGAACTAGCACTTTATTTAGCATACCACAATAAAATGTGCCTTGATCCTCATTTTCCTACAGAATGCTGCAATTATAGAATAACCTCACGGACACAGTCAAACCTTCATCCAATCTAAAAGATTTATGGCAACATATCTCAATAAGAAATGCACCTGTAATCATGCTTGACTATATTTCTTACCTGCTCAGTTTTAAATTTATATATGAGTGTAATATGTATATTGTATTGTTTTGTATTTTTATATTTTACCCTAGTGTAACAAAGCAATGCTTACCTGGGGAAGAGATTGCAGCATGATGCACTATGGGACTAATGCCGGCTAACAGAGCCAGTATTATGCTCTGGGCAATTTTTTGCTGGGAAACCTTGGGTCCTGGCATTCATGTGGATGTTACTTTGACACATACCACCTACATAGAGATTATAGCAAACTGTGTACACCTCCTCATGGTAATAGGGCTCCATGATAACAGTGCCTCATACAGCAGGATAATGCACCCTGCTACAATGCATACATTCTTCAGGAATGGTTTGAGGACCATGAAAATAAAAACAAAGGTATTGAAGCTTCAGTCATTCATTCTATGAAAAAGAGTTCAATGTGTTTCCTTAGCCTCCAAATTCCCCAGATCCCAATCTGATGGTGCATCTGTAGGATGTGCAGAAAGAACAAATCAGATCCGTGGAGACCCCCTCTCACAACTTGCAGGACTTAAAGAATCTGCTGCTAATAACTTGGTGCCAGATATCACAGAACAAATGCAAAGGTCTTGTGGAGTCCATGCTTTGATTCATCAAAGCTGTTTGACTGCATGAGGGGGACCTACATCTTAGAAAAATACCCTGTTAATTTTGTTGTGTGTGTGTTTTTATATTTAGTGATTATTATTTAATTTTATTATTTTCAATATATATATTTCCATGTCTTTGTAACTACAGCCTGTGCTAATCATGCAAAGTATTTTATTGCCTTTTGTCTTTGTCCATCAAGTTAGTTTAACCAGCTCATGGATCTTTTTTGTTCTTTGTTTAATGGTTTTATTTCCCTACTTAAATACCTCTATCTTATCTCTGTAATTCTCAATCTTACCCTTTGTTTTTCCTTAAATTACCTTAAATCAAATGTCCATCTATGCATCCCCCATCTCTTAGCCCATATGACCCTAATATATATATATCTCCCACAGTCTGATTTTTAAACATACCCAGTCCAGCAGAACTCAGAGCTCAATCAGCTGTTCCACAGCGATTTGCAACAGGTAGCCTTCTAGAAGACTGATTGCCCTCCCACCCTACCCCTCGCCCACCCACCCACCCCATGCTCATTTCCTCATTTATGGATAGTCTCCCACACAGCTCTCAATCTCCTGAAATGACAGGTGCAATCACTGATCAGCACACCCTTTCAATCTCTTAACCCTATAGAACACATACCCTCTCTCCCCACAAATAGATATATATCACACAGCAATATTATATACTTTTATTTAATTTTTGTTTTTCACGATTTCTGTTTCATTTTCAACTACACACCTCATATCACTAACATGAATCCAAATATAACCATACTGTTATTCTTAATAACCCTTTTCTCAATCCAATTTTGTTCACATCACTACCTCCATAAGCACACACCTCAAACTGGAACACAAATTATCATACACCATGGCATGCTCTGTTCCTGTAACTTATCTGCTGAGTGCTGGTGGAGAGTTATAACAAAATAGCCCTACTACGCCCACCTCACAAAATTATAAAGTATCCCATTCAATATATGGCCAAACAAAAATGATGTCCAAATTCCTATTCCTTATGTTACTTGAACTTGCAAATGATGTGGAGTCTAACCCTGGTCCCCAAGCTAATTCTTGTCCTAATCTCCCCACTAAAAAAGGCCTCTCTTTTGTGCACTGCAACATCCGTAGCTTACTCCCTAAATTGGATGCACTGCAAGCCTGGTGTTCCCATTACAAACCAAAAATCATTGTGCTCTCGGAATCATGGTTAACAACTAAAATACCAGACACCGCCATTGCAATACAGGGCTATTCATGTTTTAGAAATGATAGAGCAAAGAGAGGAGGAGGCATTGTTATTTATATTGACAATTCAATAAAGTTTACCCCCTTACAAAACTTTAGCCCTTCTGCCACCTTTGATTTTCTTTCTGGCACAAATGAGATCCCGTGCAGTAAATCAATCATTGCTGCAGGAATCTATCGCCCACATAGCTCCCCAGTGCATTCCCTAGCTGACATAGCCCATCTCCTTAGTGAAATCATAGCTCAAAACCCAAAAAGTGAACTGTTGGTCTTTGGAGATTTTAATATTGATTGGCTGAATCCTGAAAACTCGCATAAACCATACCCTGCTCGATTGGATTCTCTCCACTTCTCCTGATAGAATCCAGGAGGCCGGTGTTCTCCCAAACAGTTTCAGTGATCACTGTTTAGTGTACAGCGTGCGCAAAATAAAGGCTACTAAATCTCTTCCCAAGGTTAAAATCACCAGGTCCTTCAAAAAATTTAATCTTGAATTCTTTCTCAATTACATCAAGAACCTCCCATGGCTCAGATTAAACATTATCACAGATCTAGACTGTGCTGTTGAATTCTTTCAGTCTGAACTCCTACAAATTTGGAATTTGCATGCCTCGCTGCATAAGGTGAGAGTAAAAGGAGACCATATAAACTGGATCACACCTGATCTCATCCAAATGTACAAGTTTCGGGTTTCTTGTGGTCAAAGTTCAAGCGTACTGGCTCTATTAATGATCACTGTGCATATAGACAATGGCAAAATATATGCACAAAACAAACAAAATTGGCCAAGGCTCAATAATTATGTGAAAATCTGAACAAAAACCTATCAAACTCTAGAAACTTTTGGAAAGTCATAAAAAAATTACAAACTCCCACAATCCACTCTCAACCCTCCACTGTTAAAGTGGATAACCAAACCCTGCAATTTCCCTTAGATGTAGCAAATGCCTTTAACAATTATTTTGTCAAGTGCTCCACTGCCCTGATTGCCAAGCTAATAAATGACACGCATCCTGAAACTACAAAATGTGGATCAGGCCCCACTAAATTTGCAAAAGCCCAATATAGACAAGTTCATTTTTAGATCTGTACCTATTAGTGTCATTAAAAAACACCTTTAAAATCTAAAAATGAAAAACCAGTCTGGACCCGATCAAATCCCAGCAATGCTGTTGAAGCTTAGTGCACCAGCAATTGTTAAACCTGTCGCAACACTAATTAATGAATCCTTGGTGTCTGGATACATACCCAAACTTTGGAAGACTACAAGAGTAGTACTTATCCATAAAAGTGGTGACACTACTTTGGTTTCTAACTATCGCCCAATATCATTGCTCCCAGTATTGTCAAAAATCTGTCCATACGCAACTATGTGAGTATTACCAACAATCTAACTATCTGACCCAAAAAGTTAAGTTGAAAATCCCTTCACTATTTATTTCTTTCCTCTTTTCTCACTTCTCCTTTCCTCTTCTACATCTTCTTCTTCCATGGTTCTCAATCGTTTTCCTGCTGATTCTTTTTCCAAAATGCATGTATACATGTCCAGATATAGCACTTTAATCAGTACTATGGATGTTGACAGGAACTAGTGATTCCTATGTGTAAAAATAAGACTCAACTGCTCACATAGGGGACTCTAGGGCAGGGCCGGCCTTAGGGGTGTGCGAGCTGTGCGACCGCACAGGGCGCCATGGAACAGGGGGCGCCCTGTGGCCGACACAGCTCACTCATGGCCGGAGTGCAGGGGAGCTAAAAGAGGTACCTGGCTGGAGGATTAATTATTCTCCACCCGGGTCTATTTAAAAAAAAAAAAAAAAAAATCGCGGCAGAGGGGGCGGGGTTTACCGAGTGGCGGAGGTGGGGCTTATCGAGAGGCGGAGACGGGGCTAATACCTCCCGAAGCCCCTGCTGTACAGGAAGAGGGAAAGATGCTTCCCCATCAGCCAACTGCATCCACTGGAAAGAGGTAAGTGTGTGTGTGTGACTGTTTGCATGTTTGTGTGACTGTCTGTCTGTGTGTGTGTGTGACTGTCTGTCTGTGTGACTGCCTGCCTGTGTGCGTGTGACTGTCTGTGTGTGTGTGTGTGTGTGACTGTCTGTGTGACTGCCTGTCCTTGTGTGTGTGTGTGTGTGACTGTCTGTCTCTGTGTGTGTGTGTGTGACTGTCTCTGTGTGTGACTGTCTCTGTGTGTGACTGTCTCTGTGTGTGACTGTCTGTGTGTGTGACTGTCTGTCTGTGTGTGTGACTGTCTGTCTGTGTGTGTGACTGCCTGTGTGTGTGACTGCCTGTATGTGACTGCCTGCCTGCCTGTGTGTGTCTGTCTGTAACTATCTGTCTGTGTGTGACTGCCTGCCTGTGTGTGTGACTTTCTATCTGTGTGACTGCCTGCGTGTGTGTGTATAACTGTCTATGTGTGTGTTACTGTGTGTCTGTCTGTGTGTGTGACTGCCTATGTGACTGTCTGTCTGTGTGTGTCGCTGTAGCTGTGCCATTGTTTGTGCCTGTGCCTGTATGTGTGACTGCCTTTAACTGAGTGTGTGTGTACATGCCTGTAACCGAGTTTAAATTTCCCCACCCCTTCCTGTCAAGGCCGCACTTTGACTGACAGACGCTCACTCACTGACAGACGCACACTCACTGACAGACACACACTCTCATATACACTGACAAACAATGACATACACACATACACTATTACTTGGACACGCACTGACAGATGCACACTCTCACTGACAGACGCAAGCACTCACTGAAAGATG
The DNA here is from genome assembly GCA_933207985.1 of Pelobates cultripes. Classification (NCBI taxonomy): domain Eukaryota; kingdom Metazoa; phylum Chordata; class Amphibia; order Anura; family Pelobatidae; genus Pelobates; species Pelobates cultripes. Next base: position 43,975,753 of record OW240923.1, read on the forward strand.
CACGACTCCACTGACCGACACATACACACTGACTGACACACACTCACTGACTGACACACACTCACTGACCGACACACACTCACTGACCGACACACACTCACTGACCGACACATACACACTCACTGACCTACACACTCACTGACCTACACACTCACTGACCGACACACACTCACTGACGACACATACACACTCACTGACGACACATACACACTCACTGACTGACACATACACACTCACTGACTGACACATACACACTCACTGACTGACACATACACTCACTGACTGACACATACACTCACTGACTGACACATACACTCACTGACCAACACACACATTCACTCACAGACACACACACATTCACTTACAGACACACACACATTCACTTACAGACACACACAATTACACACTTACAGACACACACAATTACACACTTACAGACACACACACACACACACACACATTCACTTCAAAATAAACACTCACAGACACACACACAGACATTTCCACTAACACTCACAAACTAATATTTTTTACATTTATTTTAAATCCACCCAGCCTCCCTGGGAAAGCTGGAGTGGATTTCTTACCAGCAGTCCAGTGTGGCTGCTGGGCAGGCAGGCAGGGGGCGCACAGGCTGAGTAAGCAGCGCTTAGTGATGCCGGGAGCCGGACTGACGTCATATTCTGGCTCCCGGCTTCATTAAGCGGCGCAGAGGAAGCTGAGCAGGAAGAGCTCAGGTGAGTATGCTCCTTCGCTGCCCGCTGCCAGCCTTGGGGGGGCTCAAAAGTGGCCAGCCGGTCAGCTCTTGAGCCCCCCAGGATGCGAGGCAAGCAAGGGATCTGCCTGGGGGTTTGGAGGGGATGCTTTTTTTTGCCGCCCCCTGCAAAGTGGCGCCCAAGGCAGATGCCTTGTTTGCCTCGTGATACACACGTCCCCGGTGCCTGTGTGTGTTACTGTATTCAGGCAACTTGGTGGGAGGTGGGGGGGGCGCCGTGAAGACTTTTTGCACAGGGCGCCTAATTGCCTAAGGCCGGCCCTGTTGGTATTAACAATGCATAAATGTTACTTATTACCAACAAGAATGGAAACAAGCCTGTAGATGTCACTGGTGACATAAGGATGGCATTGGTACCGTTTTGAAAGAAAATGCAGCTAACTGTAATTTATGTAGAAGAATGCACTTTAAGAAGACATTTTTGCATACAGATGGTTTTGTTGTTTTTATTTTAATGTTTTAATAAATAATTATAGGAACACTGTATTTACTAGAACAACTTCATTTAATTGAAGTTGGTATAGTGCAATCATTAAGTTCATTTTTTCCCCCTTAAATTTAGTTTTCTAGTTATAGGGCTGAAAAACGTGGCTTCTAGCAATAGCCCCAAGCTCATTGAGTGTTCAAATAAATTTCTACATTGCATACTTACATCTATCATGACATCAGCACACCTAGCTTGTTGTTGTCTGTGGAATTGGATTGCTTTACTATTAAGTGGAACGTGCTCTCATTACACAATCATAGGCAATAGACCTCTATTCCACTGGCTGCGCTATAAGATAATGTAAAACAAATGAAAAGAATAATGAGCAGTGAGCTGCACTGACACTGCACTGAATGAACTGGCTGCACAGCTCACTGCTCATGAATGCACGCAGTCCACAGTCGCAGTGCCACGTTCAACATTTTTCACAGAGAATCACTGAGTCATGAGAAATCATTTAGATTCTCATTGGCAGATCACAGAGAAGAGCTGCACATGTGCCAAGGGCAAGGAATTCGTAATTTGCATCTGGTGTTAACTTGTCTTTATCATCAGCCTGATCAAATAAGCTGTCAGAGAGAGTTGAGAAATTACACAACACTTGCAATGTATAAGGGTCAATAGAGGGTCATTCACTGTTTTGGAATTGATTTTAGATGCCATTTTATTTTTGGGGCATTTTATATGATAAATATATCTTGTCTGTACACAAATAAGGTTGTCTTGATTGTGATGATCTGATCTGGTTAAATAGAAATCAGAATCACCTGTACATAAATATATTACAGTGTGAATTTCCAGCAAGTTTTAGAATACATGAATTGCACTTCATAACAATGGAGTTCCTACAGACCCCTTGCCCCTCCTCATGAGTACAACCTAGAATCTGAAATGAGCAGAAAAAGTGTGAGCAAAGGAAATAACGGGTTTCTTTGCTACATACTATCCTAATGGCGGAGGCCATACCAATAAATTCCCATTCTGTTTTGTTTGCGCCTCAAGGAGCTGTAATTGTATATTTAATCCAATCAAGAATTGCTGGACTGTATTTGACTATCACTTGTATGAAGGAACTTTGCAAGAATATAAACTTTGCTTCCTTTGAAGAAACAACATGCTGTCCTTTTTTCATGCATGATAGATTGCACATGGGTTACCATTACAATGGCTACCATGAAAATTATTTGAAGTTTGAAATTATATTATTGATGTGACGCAGAAGAGATAATTTTTTTATTATCCAATCTCACAATGCCTGGAGAAGTTAATATTAATGGGGATATGGTCATGGAAGTTGAAGAGATTCATTTACTGTTATTGCAAAGTATTCAAAGACAGTGAATTGAACACATGCCATTCGTCATGTTGCAAA
>OW240923.1:43978811-43995605 GCA_933207985.1 Pelobates cultripes
AAGATGGCCGCCGCCACGTGTTCGGCAAACGAACAAAGACCTCCCAGCATTGTCAATTAAGCTGCGGTTAACCGCAGCTTCTGGGAGGTAAATCGCCTGCACACTTCCACTTCTGGGTGGTCTGCCTGTGTGGTACTTGGTTCAGTAAGCCCCATTTACTGAACCAAGTGGGAATTAGCCAGGCAGGCACAAAGGGTCTGCACCAGGTCTGGGGACACAGGGGACACCGTCTTAAAGGGGCAGTGTCCCCAACAAGTCTGGGGACACGGCCTTAAAGGGGCAGTGTCCCAATCTTCCTTATGTCCCAAAAAAGGTGTTTAAAGGGCCAGCACCAGTCACATAAAGAGTCCATAAGCCCCAATATGCCCACTGACAGTCTTAAAGGCCATACACACCAAATAAAAGTGCATACATTTTCACAATCTCCCAGGGGCCATAGTCATGCGGGAGGAGGCTGACAAATAGGCTTTTCCACAACCCAGGGAAGCAGGGCAATTTGCCATTTAAAGGGCCCGTTACAAATAGCAGTTTGTAACAAGGTGTCAATCCATATCTGCCAAGTGACCCGATGTAGGGGGAACAGTCCCTATTCTGCTCTGTGTCAGCGTGTATCATGGTCTCTGAGGACAGGTGTCAATCCATATCTGCCAAGTGACCCTATGTAGGGGGAACAGTCTCTATTCTGCTCTGTGTCAGTGTGTATCATGATCTCTGAGGACAGGTGTCAATCCATATCTGCCAAGTGACCCTATGTAGGAGGAACAGTCTCTATTCTGCTCTGTGTCAGTGTGTATCATGGTCTCTGAGGACAGGTGTCAATCCATATCTGCCAAGTGACCCTATGTAGGAACAGTCCTATTCTGCTCTGTGTCAGTGTGTATCAGGGATCCCTGGGACAGGTGTCAATCCATATCTGCCAAGTGACCCTATGTAGGGGGACCAGTCTCTATTCTGCTCTGTGTCCGTGTGCATCAGGGGCTCTGAGGACAGGTGTCAATCCATATGTCAAGGTGTCAATATGTCATATGTCAGGTGTCAATCCATATTCATTGTGATTTAGGAATGTTAGGTGATTTCTGCCCTTTATGGATTAAAACCAGACTCTGTATCAACTGTGTAATTTTCCATGGGAGTTTTGCCATGGATCCCCCTCCGGCATGTCACAGTCCAGGTGTTAGTCCCCTTGAAACAACTTTTCCATCCCTATTGTGGCCAGAAAGAGTCCCTGTGTGTTTTAAAATTCGCATGCCCATTGAAGTCAATGGCGGTTCGGGCGGTTCGCGAACATTTGCGGAAGTTCGCGTTCGACGTTCGCAAACCGAAAATTTCGGGTTCGCGACATCACTAGTGAGCATATATCTGCGCTACAGACTCCCAACCAAGGTAAGCCGTTACAGTCAAACGGTGCTCTATTTTTATGAAAGGGTAAGGTGTACGAATGACATGGAAGTCCAACTATCATCAAATGCACGATCGGGTGCCATTTGTGTAAATAGCAGTGATACTGTGGCATTCGAATAGTTGAATGCTGTGTGACTCCATACGAATGTGGTAGTTCCAAGGAAGGTAAAACTTCAGTGGTGTTTGTGCAATCGAGCATCCGATTTCAGTTCCATGAGCCCTCCGACCAAACACTGCTGAACGCATTCGAATTAATCAAAATGGCTGCCGCCACGTGTTCGTTCATACGAACACCGACCACCCAGCCGTTCGCCAGTTAAGGTGCAGTTAACCACAACTTCTGGGTGGTTAACAAGCCGCACACTCCACATGCAGGGTGGTCGGTCATTGGACAGTTTGTTCGGTAAAACAAATCACATTAGTATAATCCATTCGACAGACTCCATTCACTGAAGCAGTGCAGGGAAAACATACGAACAACAGTTTTTCCTGAAGCAGAGTTTAACACAGGGGCCATAGTCCCAAGGCAAAAGGCTAGCCATTAGTCCTCTCCAGGCACAAGTGGCGGAGGACACTTCGTCACAATAATAAACACTATATTCACTACTAGCAGTACTACTACTACTAATAATAATAATAAACACTATATTCAGACCTAGCAGTATTAATAAGAATAACTAGAAAAGCTACAATTTCTGGGAAAATTGTGTGAAGTGTTCTTGCCTCCACCAGTAGTCTACAACTGGAGTGGGTGGAGTAACTGGGTGGAGTGGCTGGAGTAACTGTGGAAAGGTTGGAGTGTGGGTCACTCACTCTACAGAAAGGGCAGAGAAGAGCTTTCAAATCTTTAAAATCCCTCGAACATTCCACCAACTGCCAACCAGGGCCGCCATCAGAAATTTTGGGGCCCCTGACAAAGCACAAGGTTTGGGCCCCCCCACGCCCTACCTAGTCCGGTCACAATGATGCAGGACTGAATGTGGTGTGTATAGTGGAAGTGAATTAGAATGTGTGTAATGGATGTAGTGTTTGTGTGTATTAGATACTGTTTGTGCAGCGGATACAGTGTGTATAGTGAAAGCAGAGTGTATTTGAGTAGTGGATGTAGTGTGTGTTTTGTGTAGTGGATGTAGTGTTTGTATGTACTAGATGAAATGTGTTTAGTGGATGCAGTGTCTGTAGTGTGTGTATTAGACGTAGTGTCTGTGTACTGTGAATACAGGATGTTTGTGTAGTGGATGCTGTGTGTACAGTTAATGCAGAGTGTATGCTAGTGTGGTGAATCCAGAGTGTGTGTTAGTGTGTAATGAATGCAGAGTGTGTGTTAGTGTGTAATGAATGCAGAGTGTGTCAGTGTAATGAATGCAGAGTGTGTGTAAATTTGTAGTTTAGATATTGCATTTCAAATTTTAGGTGGTTAGAGTGGAGGTTCAATGGATGTCAATGGACGGCGTGAGTTGCAAACAAACTGTCATTTTGTGAAAACTATCAGGACTATGGCTTAGCCGTGGACATTTTTAGTGGCAGCAGGGATAGCTGAACGTTTTGATATAAGATTTGTGTAGGTGGGCTTGAAAATGAGGGAGTGGTGGCAGTTTAGAAATCATGTCCTGATTTTTCAGCTCACACTGTCTAGGACATCACTTCCTCTTTCTTTGCTGCTCCAGCCTGGCACAGGTCAGAGTATTTTGCTTCTCCTGATTACTTTTCATTCTTCAAACGGTTGTAGAAACAGTTTAGAAATCATGCCCGGATTTTTCAGCTTTTGTCAGCTCCCACTCTAATTTTAAACATTTCGACATTCATTCGACAATATTTCGTGAGCCATTACGCGATACGCTCCACAAAGTAATAGCACACCAATCGGGAACAATCCGCACATTTTGGTATATTACGGTCTATGTAGTGTAAAACTGTGGGAGGAGTTAGGGTGGTAAATTTGGCTATAATAAGAATAATATATATGTGAGATAACATTAAGTGGTATTGCTATGCAAGAACACTTAATAATAATATACATGTGAGATTACATTAAGAGGTATTGCTATGCAAGAACAATAATAATAATAAAATATATGTGGGATAACATTAAGTGGTCTTGCTATGCAAGAACACTTAATAATGATAATAAACTCCATATTCAGACCTAGCAGTATTAATAATTATAATAATAATAAACTCTCTATTCAGATCTAGTGGTAATAATCATTATAATCACAATATTTAGACCTAGCAGTATTAATAATAAACTCTATATTCAGACCTAGAAGTAATAATAATAATAATAATAACAATAAGCTCTATATTCAGACCTAGCAGTATTAATAATAATTATAATAATAATAATAATAATAAGCTCTATATTCAGACCTAGCAGTATTAATAATAATAATAATAATAATCTCTATATTCAGACCTAGCAGTATTAATAATAATAAAAATAATAAAAATAATAATAAACTATATATTCAGACCTAGCAGTATTAATAATAATAATAATAATAATTATAATAATAAACTCTATATTCAGACCTAGCAGTATAATAATAATAATAATAATAAACTCTATATTTAGACCTAGCAGTATTAATAATAATAATAATAATAATAATAATAAACTCTATATTCAGACCTAGCAGTATTAATAATAATAATAATAATAATATACTCTATATTCAGACCTAGCAGTAATAATAATAATAATAATTATTATTATTATAATAAACTCTATATTCAGACCTAGCAGTATAATAATAATAATAATAATTAATAATAATTAATAATAATAATAAACTCTATATTTAGACCTAGCAGTATTAATAATAATAATAATAATAAACTCTATATTCAGACCTAGCTGTATTAATAATAATAAACTCTATATTCAGACCTAGCAGTAATAATAATAATAATTATTATTATAATAATAAACTCTATATTCAGACCTAGCAGTATAATAATAATAATAATTAATAATAATTAATAATAATAATAAACTCTATATTTAGACCTAGCAATAATAATAATAATAATAATAATAATAATAATAATAATAATAATAATAAACTCTATATTCAGACCTAGCTGTATTAATAATAATAATAATAAACTCTATATTCAGACCTAGCAGTATAATAACAATAATAATAATAATAATAATAATAATATACTCTATATTCAGACCTAGCAGTAATAATAATAATAATAATTATTATTATAATAATAAACTCTATATTCAGACCTAGCAGTATAATAATAATAATAATTAATAATAATAATTAATAATAATAATAAACTCTATATTTAGACCTAGCAGTATTAATAATAATAATAATAATAATAATAATAATATTAATAATAATAAACTCTATATTCAGACCTAGCAGTATAATAATAATAATAATATAATAATAATTAATAATAATAATAATGAACTCTATTTTCTGGGTTATAAATCTGGCTCCAGGCTCAGGCTCTCACTGTGAGTGTTTGCTGTGCATCATGGGAGTTGTAGTCTCCCTTCCTTGGCACTGTCTATATAAAGGAAGTGAGAAAGACTACAATTCCCAGAAACCATCTGATTAGACGCGGAGATACGTTAAACAGCACAAGCACTAAAACTCCCGGCTGGCTTTGCGACAGTTTGTGACGTCACATAATGATGGCCGAGAATGAATGGAACGCAAACACGGAAGTGCCGCGACACGCAAACATGACGTAACTTCCGTCGTCTAATTTCCGGTGTGGGACTTCCGGTCTGTCAGTGTGTTTCCTGGGTGTGCTCAGTGCAGCCTCAATACTGCAGGTAATTTGTGTTTTATGGTCAGTTCTAGAAATACAGCGATAGAATAATAATAATCTATTAATTAATAAATAAACACTGTGCTTATTGTAATATTATTATAGCATGTCATATAGCTCCATATTATATTATTATATTATTATAGCATGTCATATAGCTCCATATTATATTATTATATTATTATAGCATGTCATATAGCTCCATATTATATTATTATATTATTATAGCATGTCATATAGCCCCATATTATATTATATTATTATAGCATGTCATATAGCTCCATATTATATTATTATAGCATGTCATATAGCTCCATATTATATTATTATAGCATGTCATATAGCTCCATATTATATTATTATAGCATGTCATATAGCTCCATATTATATTATTATATTATTATAGCATGTCATATAGCTCCATATTATATTATTATATTATTATAGCATGTCATATAGCTCCATATTATATTATTATATTATTATAGCATGTCATATAGCTCCATATTATATTATTATATTATTATAGCATGTCATATAGCTCCATATTATATTATTATATTATTATAGCATGTCATATAGCTCCATATTATATTATTATATTATTATAGCATGTCATATAGCTCCATATTATATTATTATAGCATGTCATATAGCTCCATATTATATTATTATAGCATGTCATATAGCTCCATATTATATTATTATAGCATGTCATATAGCTCCATATTATATTATTATAGCATGTCATATAGCTCTATATTATATTATTATAGTATGTCATATAGCTCCATATTATATTATTATAGCATGTCATATAGCTCCATATTATATTATTATAGCATGTCATATAGCTCTATATTATATTATTATAGTATGTCATATAGCTCTATATTATATTATTATAGCATGTCATATAGCTCCATATTATATTATTATAGCATGTCATATAGCTCCATATTATATTATTATAGTATGTCATATAGCTCCATATTATATTATTATAGCATGTCATATAGCTCCATATTATATTATTATATTATTATAGCATGTCATATAGCTCCATATTATATAATATTATTATAGCATGTCATATAGCTCCATATTATATTATTATATTATTATAGCATGTCATATAGCTCCATATTATATTATTATATTATTATAGCATGTCATATAGCTCCATATTATATTATTATATTATTATAGTATGTCATATAGCTCCATATTATATTATTATATTATTATAGCATGTCATATAGCACCATATTATATTATTATAGCATGTCATATAGCTCCATATTATATAATATTATTATAGCATGTCATATAGCTCCATATTATATTATTATATTATTATAGCATGTCATATAGCTCCATATTATATTATTCTAGCATGTCATATAGCTCCATATTATATTATTATAGCATGTCATATAGCTCCATATTATATTATTATAGCATGTCATATAGCTCCTTATTATATTATTATAGCATGTCATATAGCTCCTTATTATTTTATTATAACATGTCATATAGCTCCTTATTATATTATTATAGCATGTCATATAGCTCCATATTATATTATATTATTATAGCATGTCATATAGCTCCATATTATATTATATTATTATAGCATGTCATATAGCTCCATATTATATTATAGCATGTCCTATAGCTCCATATTATATTATTATAGCATGTCATATAGCTCTATATTATATTATTATAGCATGTCATATAGCTCCATATTATATTATTATAGCATGTCATATAGCTCTATATTATATTATTATATTATTATAGTATGTCATATAGCTCCATATTATATTATTATATTATTATAGCATGTCATATAGCTCCATATTGTATTATTATAGCATGTCATATAGCTCCATATTATATTATTATATTATTATAGCATGTCATATAGCTCCATATTATATTATTATATTATTATAGCATGTCATATAGCTCCATATTATATTATTATATTATTATAGCGCATGTCATATAGCTCCATATTATATTATTATATTATTATAGCATGTCATATAGCTCCATATTATATTATTATATTATTATAGCATGTCATATAGCTCCATATTATATTATTATAGCATGTCATATAGCTCCATATTATATTATTATAGCATGTCATATAGCTCTATATTATATTATTATATTATTATAGTATGTCATATAGCTCCATATTATATTATTATATTATTATAGCATGTCATATAGCTCCATATTGTATTATTATAGCATGTCATATAGCTCCATATTATATTATTATATTATTATAGCATGTCATATAGCTCCATATTATATTATTATAGCATGTCATATAGCTCCATATTATATTATAGCATGTCATATAGCTCCATATTATATTATTATATTATCATAGCATGTCATATAGCTCCATACTCTATTATTATATTATTATAGCATGTCATATAGCTCCATATTCTATTATTATAGTATGTCATATAGCTCTATATTATATTATTAAATTATTATAGTATGTCATATAGCTCTATATTATATTATTATATTATTATAGCATGTCCTATAGCTCCATATTATATTATTATATTATCATATCATGTTATATAGCTGTATATTATATTATTATATTATTATAGCATGTCATATAGCTCCATATTATATTATTATATTATTATAGCATGTCCTATAGCTCCATATTATATTATTATATTATCATATCATGTTATATAGCTGTATATTATATTATTATATTATTATAGTATGTCATATAGCTCCATATTATATTATTATAGCATGTCATATAGCTCTATTATTATTATTATTATTATGATATTTATAGAGCGCCATCAGATTCCGCAGCGCTTTACAATGGGTGGACGAACAGACATGTAGTTGTAACCAGACAACTCTCTATATTATATTATTATATATTATAATATAGCTCTATATTATATTATTATAGCATATCATATAGCTCTATATTATATTATATTATTATAGTATGTCTTATAGCTCTATATTATATTATTATAGTATGTCATATAGCTACATATTATATTATTATAGTATGTCATATAGCTCCATATTATATTATTATATTATTATAGCATGTCATATAGCTCCATATTATATTATTATAGTATGTCATATAGCTCCATATTATATTATTATATTATTATAGCATGTCATATAGCTCCATATTATATTATTATAGCATGTCATATAGCTCTATATTATATTATAGCATGTCATATAGCTCCATATTATATTATTATAGTATGTCATATAGCTCTATATTATATTATTATAGAACAGAAGAAAGTGATCAGCACTCTCTATCTATACAAAATACAAAAGGAACAATAATAAATAAGTAAAAAGTGGCAGCACCCCTAAAAAGTATGGCTCCCTCACAGGCCTTACAACAGAAATGGTACAGAAAAAAGAAAGGAAGGCAGCGCCACTACAATCCACATAAATTAAAAGAGCACAGAATAGGCAGACTAGAATGCAATATATATAATAGATAATAAGCAAATAGAAGTCCAGAATAAATAGTCTGACTGGTAGATGAATCAAACAACGAGGTATATCTTTGTAGAGGTGAATACAGTCTTTTGTAGTGGGGGATTCTTCAGAGTGGTGTAGATGCGTCTTTGTACATCATATGAAATGAGAAAATAACAACTGATGGTATAGTATGTCCCGAAAGGGGTAGAAGCAATAAAAGAGTATATGGTCCTACTCACGTTTTCAAGAGCTATGGACTTAGCTCTAGTGTTGATAACGTACAGTGGTATAATCCCCACTTATGGGATACGTGAGGTCTTAGTATTCTTTCTTGATTAGGGAACCATATGTGGAAATAAAAGCCGGAACAACAATGGTGCTCAAAGTATAAAATGCCAGAGGTGAGAAGATAAAAAAACAAGTGGTTACTCACATTTAGTTGAACAGACTAACTGTTCAATGAATACAGCTTGAGTGGTATAATCCCCACCTAGGATTCTTGAGAGTAATATCCTCACTGGAAAGTAAAAACACTTCTGGTGCCGGATAAAAGGATGGTAGTAGTAAAAAAGTAAAATGATAATAGTAATAAAAAGTAACATGGCTAACTCACAGTAAGAAAGTGGCCAAAATACCTTTATTTAAAACAACATAGTTTAAAAATCCACAACGCGCTTAGGCTTTATCAAGTGGAGATCAGATTATTATATTATGATAGTATGTCATATAGCTCTATATTATATTATTATAGCATGTCATACAGCTCCATATTATATCATTGTATTATTATAGTATGTCATATAGCTCTATTATATTATTATAGTATGTCATATAGCTCCATATTATATTATTATAGTATGTCATATAGCTCCATATTATATTATTATAGTATGTCATATAGCTCTATACTATATTATTATAGCATGTCATATAGCTCTATATTTTATTATATTATTATAGGATGACATATATCTCTATATTATAGCATGTCATAGTTCTATATTATATTATTATATTATAGTATGTCATATAGATCTATATTATATTATCGTATGGCATTGTAACGGCACCCCCAGGCATAAAAGGGTTAAACCGCCGTTTAGTAGATCTTCCCCTTCCAGAGACACAGGCACAGCTACTGCAGAACCACAAACTCCCGAACAGGATACCAAATAGCACTCCAAACTCCCGAACTGGAACCTCACGAATAGCTGCTAGCAGCTGAACAGGAAAAGCACCCAAGCAGTTTACACTCCTTGCTATCAGTCTCTAACAGCATACAGTAAATCCCCCCAAGAACGAGACAAAGCTCCGTGTTGAGGGTCAAGCAGTGAACAGTCAGAGCTGTGGGTTTATTGTTCTTATATACACATTAGTACCACCCACAGGGTTTTGGAAAACAACCAATAAACACATACAATACACTCAGACACTCCCACACAAAATACTCCCCTCTGCCTGTGATACAATTACCTTACACAATGGGTAATGTAATTATCATCGGCAGAGAAATACAGTTTTTCCACATTATTCATCACTTGAAAAGTATGCATCACATTCACAGAATCAGCATACTCCAAATACAAACATATGTCAAAATCATCCAAATTGGTCCATTGGTTCAAAAGATAGATCGATGTCCTTTGTGACCAAATGAAGCATGGCTTTTCTGTCCAAAACCAGTTCCACAGAGTCTTCTATCCTGGAGATAATTGGGAAGTAGAAATACAAGTGATATACTGGCGCTATAACTGAATATAACACTCTTTAGTCCAAAAAATTCTAAACAAGCTGCTGTGACACCTAGATGTAATCTTTCTTACTTACATCAATTTGAAAGGAAATACAAAAAAGGAAATAGGTGTAGCGCTGTATACATACATATAATAAGGTTGAACCTAATGGGCTGATTAGGTGTCCAGATGAGAGTAATTCCAATACTTAATACAATCAACCTAAAACAAGCAAAAAAGAACTCCAATAGTGTAACACCGTAAATATAGATATAATAAGAGTCAAATATAGCAATACAGGCTTGAGAAAGAAATCGAGTTTTTTTCCTGGTTTGTATCATGGGAATTAGATCACCTGAATGAATCATGGGAATTATGGTTCATTCAGGTGATCTAATTCCCATGATACAAACCAGGAAAAAAACTTGATTTCTTTCTCAAGCCTGTATGTTTAAATCCGTTTGGAAAGTTCTACTGTTTATTCAACGTGCAGAGACAGAGCCGATATAGAGGCTCCACTCTTAGGCGATTTGAGAAGATCACCTGGTTAGAAGAAGGGGAAGGTCGCCTGTACGGACCTACACGCGTTTATTCCTGAGCTTGGCATTAAGCTCAGGAAAATGTGAGTGTATTGCTATATTTGACTCTTATTATATCTATATTTACGATGTTACACTATTGGAGTTCTTTTTTGCTTGTTTTAGGTTGATTGTATTAAGTATTGGAATTACTCTCATCTGGACGCCTAATCAGCCTATTAGGTTCAACCTTATTATATGTATGTATACAGCGCTACACCAATTTCCTTTTTTGTATAATCGGGAAGTAATCCAATTATCTCCAAAGACAGAGGCAAAACTCCATTGAACACATGGCAGCAAAAGACAATAAAATACATAACAATATATAACTGTGCAGCCATTGCACAAAACAGGTACTTTCAACATATCCCCAGATAGCTCAGATCTGAGCGCACATTATTACTGAATGGCGCTCAGAGCACACACATACAGTTCAATTGCCATGGAGCCAAAGTCTTTACCATAGTCTTTCATTATACGAATGGGCTCCATGGCATAGCTATCTGGGGTATCCCCGCTCAAACAGGGCCAGTACCGACATGGGCCATAGTCTAAAGGCAGCAGGCGGGCAACCAGGCTCCTCCAATGCACAGTGGCAAGATTGGTCTCGTCACAAGGGGATTGTATGTTTGTACTGGGAGTGTCACCGTTTTCCCCTGTATTACTATTGGTTGCATGATTTATGTTCCTGTGCCCCACAAGGTTGATGTGGGAGGTTCCTTTGCATGGGTACTTGCATAAAAGCCAGTGTGGCACCATTAAAATTTAGTTCTGTTACATCCTTCATCTAGACTTCGGCTGATGTTTGGGTACCTGTCTGCTTTACTGGGAGAATCTACTTGGGAAGCTGTTATTTTGTATGGAGAATCAATTACTTTATTTTTCCGAACGGCGCGTTATAATCACTCATGTTCTTGCTGTTCGGGAGGATACTGACGAACGGGTATAGGCGATACCAGCGTTCGTTACAGGTATTATAGGAGATATTGTCCACAACATCTGGCCGGCCTGGATTGGTGTAGCACAGAATATAATTTGTGGTTACATGTCAGAAAAATATGTGGTCAGAATGGAGACATTCCCTTCTGTGTGTCTGTACTTTCGGTCTCCTGCAAACTGCCTGCTCAGTATTTATCTGCAACTTTTACTATATATTGTAACAATTTCCTTCTTACCTGAATGGAGAGGGATGACAGATGTCTACAAAATGATGTCTCTGTACAATTGCAAAGCTAATCTCATCACTGGGATTGCCACAGTTATGTAAATGCATATTACATTACTCCGTTCTATTAACCATGCATTTTGTAACTGTTATATCTCATGTAACTGTAGTGTTAAAATGATTTAGAACCACTGTTTTCGATTACAGTACTACTGCGGTTGCTTTAATTCCAAGAGTGCCAGAGTCCGTTCTTAGAGCATTTCAGTAAATCATGAACAACGACAGGAATCGGGTGGCTGAGCAGATCTTGGATCTAACCATGGAGATCATCCTCCTACTCACTGGAGAGGTGAGGGATTCTGGGTAATACTAGATTATCTGTCTGCTGTCTGGAGAGTTGGAGGTTTCTGGGTAAACAGACCAAAACAGAACGCAAGCGAATGTCGAGAACACAGAACAACTCAAATAGCTTGTTCTTTGGTTGACCTTACTCCGTTCTGAAGCCGATTTTAGTTATTCTTGTGCCATTTTAGAGAGAACCTAAACCATTTTCATATCAGACTAATCCCACCCAAAAAAAGCATTCCAGATTGAAAATGCAGGGATTCCGTGTAATTTTGGGCAGGAGATCATCATCATGCTAGCTAGAGAAATTAGGAGGGGGAGAGAAATTGAAATTAGGAGGGGGAGAGAAATTAGGGGGGGAGAGAAATTAGGAGGGGGGGTGAGAAAGAGAAATTGGGAGGAGGAGAAGGAAATTGGAGCGGGAGGAGAGATTGACATTCATCACATACACACAATGCACCCCTTGCACACAGAAAAACACAATGCATTACACACACAGACACACATACACAAGCAATGCATCCCTTACACACACAGACACACACAATGCATTCATTACACTCACTCAATGCACCCCTTACACACACTCAATGCATCCCGTACATACACAGAAACACACCTTGCAGCCCTTACACATACAAACACAGATTCACACAATGCATTCCTTACACACATATCAGGACATCCCCTACACACTCCACCCCTGTGAACAAACTCCACAGGAACATGAAGGACCCTCTGGGAATTCAGACCCTGAGCTGCAAAGGACTCCTGAAAATGGAGCTGTCTCCCGCTCTCCCAGAAATATTGATTTTAGACCACAGTTACAAACAGCCTCCAGAGATCCTGTTCTACACCAGACCAGTGGAGCCAGACTGCAGCTAGAGCCCATCATCATCCTCATCTGGTTGTAAGTAGGCAATCTAGTATATTATTCGTGGCACTAAGCTCTAATTTACCTCACATTAAAGAAACACTATAGTCCCCAGAACCACTGCAGCTCAATGTAGTGGTTCTGGTGTCTATAGTCTGTCCTTGCAGGCCTTTTAATGTAAACACGGCGGCACTGCAGCACTGGCGTTAGTTAACATGGCAAATCATATGGGTGGGGCATTGTGATGTCACATGGGGGGGGGGCGGCAAACTTTTCTTTTGCCTAGGGCGGCAAAAATCCTTGCACCGGCCCTGGCTGGAGGGGGCTGTGTGAGCTGTGGCCGCACAGTGTCCCATGGAAGTTAGGGTGCCGTGCGGCCAGTACAGCTCACACAAGCAAACAGCTGATAAACTGGCCGCAGGGAGGAAATGTGTATGTGTGACTGTCTGCCTGTGACTGTATGTGACTGTCTGCCTGTAACGGAGTGTGTGACTGTCTGTCTGTAACTGAGTGTGTGACTGTCTGCCTGTAAATGTGTGTTTGTGGGGCTGCAGGGATTTTGTAGAAGGGGGTGGGGGTTTTGTATTGGGACAGGAGTCTTTATAAGGGGGGATAAGCAGGGGATTTGTAGAAGGGACAGGACAGGTTTTGTAGGAGGGGCTGACAGCGGTTTTGCAAAGTTTACAAATTGTAAAAAAAAAAAGAGAACCTTTAAATTTTTTTAGAGGTTTCTTTTTTGTTTTTTTTTGGGGGGGGGGGGTGCCAAGCACAGGATCCGCCCCGGGTGCCAAATGCTCTAGGTACGCCCCTGGTCCACACTGTCATTCTCTGAAGTTCTGCCTGTGCATAACATTCAGAATGACAGGTGGATGCGTATAAGGGACTTGAACTTGTGGCTTGGTGAATGGTTTTGGGAGCAAGGATTTGGCTTTGTTTCTCTTGGTAGCTCTATTTAGAATAGAAATGAACTGTACAAAAAAGATGGTTTGCATCTTTCTCAAAAGTGAACAAATGTTCTCAGCGAGCAGTTCAGAGGTTTTGCTAGGAAGTATTTAAACTAGGAAGGGCGGGAAAAAAGGGTGATAAAACATCAATCCAATTACCCCCAAAACAAGGACAGAAAGTAATTGTTGTGAGTGAGTTAAAAAATGATAAGCTTAGAGTCATGTCTACAAATGCTCACAGTTTAGGGAATGAGATCCATGAACTTGCTGTAATGATGACAACTGTGAATGTAAATTTAGTGGCTGTTACTGAGACATGGTATAATAAGAAGAATTACTGGGATATAGCAATACCAGGGTACCCTTTAAATAGAAAAGACAGAGAAAGCAAGAAAGAGTAGGGGTGGCCTTGTATGTGAAGGATAGCATAAAATCCGTTTGGGTTATGTTAGAATTTGGTAATCACACAGTAACTCATGTAGGTGTGATCTATAGGCCCCCTGGACAAACATTAGAGTCAGATGATCTGCTAGTTGAGGAAATAGCTAAAATTACATTAAAAGGGAAAGTTATCATAGGTGACTTTAATCTTCCTAACAGTGGTGTACACACAATCCATGGGGCCCCAGTGTGAAACTGATCTGTGCCCCCCCACTCTCCTCACCATCTTCCCCCCCCCGACAGACACACACACACACATACATACAGACACACATACAGACACACACACACACGTCCATACATACAAACAGACAGGCACACATACAAACCCTGACTGTCACATACACACACTCACACAAAATGTTTGTCACCCTTCTGTTTCCTACCTTTTAGGTGCAGGAGGGTGACTTTCCCTGGGGTCCAGTGGTGGCTCAGTTTAATGGGAGTTCCCACTCTGACATCCTCCTTTGGTTCCTCCTGTGCAGGCTCTGTCTGATTGCTGGGAGGAGTGACCGGGGCAGACACTTCCTCCCAGAGTGTGATCTCATCACACTGTTAAAGCGCTGCAGCGCTGACCGGGCGCCCTGACAATCCATACCCAACAGGTGGCCCTAACAGCATGGGCCACCCGATGGACCCCTTGGACGGTGGCCCACCATGCGGAGATGGTGGCGGGTACCCAGCCGCAGGGCAGCCAGGCCCCCTGAAGTGACGTGCCTGGTCGCAGCTGTGACCCCTGCGACTGCGGTATGTACACCACTGCTTCCTAATGTGAACTGGAAAACCAAAACAGCTACTTGAGCACACAGGAGCACACATATTCTAAACTCCCTAGTGGGATTATCTCTAAAACAAGTCATTGATGAGTCCACTCGTAAGGAGGCCATACTAGATTTAGTGTTAACATATGGAGATTTTGTATCAGATATTACTGTAGGTGAAAGTTTAGGATCTAGTGATCACCAGTCATTGTGGTTTAATATAAGAAAAGGGACACTTCACACCACACAAAAACAAAAGTTTTAGATTTTATAAAAATACTTTTCTAAAATTAGAATATGCATAAAGGAGTCATTATCCGATTGGAGCAGTTTAAATAGAGTCCAGGAGGAATGGTATTATTTAAAAGTTGCACTACTGAAAGCAAAAGAAAATTTAATTAGGCTTGTCAGTAAGAGTAGAAACAATTAAGAAATCACTGTGGTACTCTGCAGAAGTGGGAAAATAGTAAAAAAAACTATTATTTAGTAATTATAAAAGAAAATCAGAGTGAGGAAGACAGACAGATCTAGGATTGGGCAGAAAGAGCCTCTAAAGCACACACAAAAGAGATAATAGCACAGTCAGTACAACAGGGGCATACATTTTTAGATACATTAATGAGAAAAGGAAAGCAAAACAAGGATTAGTAAGATTAGAAACAAAAGAAGGAAGGTATGTAGAAGAGGATAAAGGTCTAGCTGACTGCATCAATGAATATTTGTGTTCAGTATTTACAGCTGAAAATGAAGGAATGGACTTCAGTTAGGAAAAAGGACAAATTAGTCATTTGTTACATGCAAGTTTACAGAGGAAGAAGTTATTTTTCAACTGTCAACAGTAAAGACAAATAAGTCAATGGGGCCTGATGGGATACACTCAAAGTTATTAAAAGAACTTAGTGGTGTACTAGCAAAACCATTAACAGATTTATTTAACTGTTCATTGTTAACAGGAGTAGTCCAAGAAGACTGGAAATTAGCGAATGTTGTACCAATTCACAAGAAAGATAGTAGGGAGGAGTCGGGCAACTATAGGCCAGTAAGCCTTACTTCAGTTGAGGGGAGAGTGATGGAAAACATGTTAACCCCTTAAGGACACATGACATGTGTGACATGTCATGATTCCCTTTTATTCCAAAAGTTTGGTCCTTAAGGGGTTAAAGGATAGGATTGTTGAACATCTAAAATCACATGAATTTCAAGATCAGCGACAACATGGGTTT
>OW240923.1:43995937-44030599 GCA_933207985.1 Pelobates cultripes
GCAGAAAATGAATTATGTAAACACACAGACTGTGAAATATGCCTTTTATCCATATCTCTAAATCTACCAGATCCTATAGTAATCCATCTGCCATTCCTAGGACATCTCTGCGGCAGTGGATTTGAAACAGTCCCAGCCTGAGTTTGTTTAGCTGATAACTTACAACTCTCAGACTTCAAAAATACAATCTCCTGCCGCAATATAGAGAACTGTCTACAGATTAGACAGCATCCAAACCTCCAAAAAGTGGAGCGTGAAACAAATGCACAACAACTATTACACTGAACTAAGTCTGCCATTTAAATGAGATGAGGAGGAGGAAGGATTTCCACCTTCTGTGTAATTCAGATTACCTCCTGTTTATCTCCGAATACACTTTGTAGCAGCACTTAGAAGCCACATACAAGCTAAATTAGCCAAGCTTATATCTACAACCCATATATACACTCCTAAAGGCACCACCCCCTAGAAAGGTAACACCTGAGTGGGCCCGTGCTTATTTGCAAACAATAGCAAACACCTAACTAATTAAATCATATGCATTACCAATTATCAACATGAAATCAAACCTTGTACAATCTAAAACCTTGTGTTCACTGAAAACAACACAGAACAACTGAGCAAAGATAGCTCCGCTGCTCAGTATTTATTATTTATTATTATTATTACTGGTATTTATATAGTGCCAGTATATTCCGTAGAGCTTTACAATATTATCAAGAAATAACAATAAAATTAAGGAGAATGCATCTCAAGGACCATGCTTGACATGCCGTTTGACACATATTCCACTATTGCTACCGTTTTGTGCCTTCTGTAAAACCTCAATAAAAACTACGAAAAATTTTTTTTAAAATAGATTAGATTAGACTAAATGGGCTGAAGCTCAACCTGAAAAGAAAAATATTTTCCCTTTAAATAAATATAATCTAATTTAGAACATATTCGGTTATAATAATTTTTTTAACTTCCTTATAAATTACACTTTTTTTCTTTTCTGACAATTGTTCTTTCTGTGTCAAATCCTGTGTCTTTAGGTTACACTCATAGTAAAAATTTGCGTCTGCAAATAGGCAGACCTACTATATCACAGTTATACAGAGGTCAGATAATCAGGAGGGCATAGTTACATACAATCAGGGCCGGCGCTTCCTATAAGGCGAACTAGGCAGCCGCCTAGGGCGCCATATAGGAGGGGGCGCCCTGCGCCCCCATCGCCGGCCCTTTAAATTCTGCAGCCGCCTGAGCGCTCTATAGAGAGTGCTCAGGCGGCTGCCGCAGTGCCTCACCTCCCCTGCCCTTCTGTAGCGTGGCCGAGCTCCTTTCCGGTCCCGCAACCCGGCCGGACTGATAGGAAGTGCACACTGAGTGTGCACTTCCTGTCAGTCCGCCGGGTCGCGGACCGGATAGGAGCTCGGCCACGCTACAGGGCAGGGAGGTTGAGGTGAGGAGAAGCTGCTGGGAGGGGAGGGAGGAGATGATGATGAGATGGGAGGGGAGATGATTGATGAGATGATGGAGGAGATGGAGGGGAGATGATCGATTGAAGGATGATGGGAGAGATGGAGGAGATGATTGATGGAGGAGGATGATGGGAGATGGAGGAGATGATTGATGGAGGAGATGATGGGAGATGGGAGGAGATGTACCGATGGAGGAGGATGATGGGAGATGGAGGGGAGATGATGGAGGAGATGATGGAGGAGATGATTGATGGAGGAGATGATGGAGGGGAGATGATCGATGGAGGAGATGATGGAGGAGATGATTGATGGGAGATGGAGGGAGATGATTGATGGAGGATGGAGGGGAGATTGATGGAGGGGAGATGATGGGGAGATGGAGGATGATTGATGGAGGGAGATGATTGATGGAGGAGATGATGGAGATGGAGGAGATGACTGATGGAGGAGATGATTGGGGAGATGGGGAGATGATTGATGGAGATGATGGAGGAGATGATGACATGGAGGAGATGATGGGAGATGATGATGGAGGAGGGATGATGATTTGGGGAGATGATTGATGGAGGAGATGACGATGGGGAGACGGATGGAGGGGAGATGATCTTGATGGGATGATTTGATGGGAGATGGAGAGATGATCTTTGATTTTGGGTGGAGGAGATGATGATGAGAGATGGAGGAGGATGATTTGATTGGGAGGATGATCGATGGAGGGTAGATGATCGATGGGGAGATGATCGATGGAGGGGGGAGATGGTCTGATTTAGGAGGATGATCTGATGGGAGGGAAGGAGATGATTGATGGAAAGGAGATGATTTGATGGAGGGGAGAGATGGCCTGATGGAAGGGAGGGGAGATGATTTGATGGGAGGAAGGGAGATGATCTGATGGGGAGGGAAGGAAGGGGGAAAATGATTTGATGGGAGGGAAGGGGGGAAATGATTTGATGGGGGGAGATGATTTGATGGGAGGGGGGGAGATGATTGATGGGAGGGAGATGATTGATGGGAGGGGGGGAGATGATTGATGGGAGGGAGATATGATTGATGGGAGGGAGGGAAGTGGAGAAGAAGAGAAGATTACGGGGAGAAGAAGCGATTACAGGGAGGGAAGGGGGGAGAAGATTACAGGGAGGGGGGAGAAGAAGAGAAGATTACAGGGGGGAGAAGAAGAGGAGAACACAGGGAGGCGGGGGAATAAGAGGAAAACACGGGGGGAGAAGAAGAGGAGAACACGAGGGGTGGGAGATGAGAACGTAGGGGAGGGAGAGACCACTAAAGGAGGGAGGGGTGTGAGGAGAGACCGCTAAGGGAGGGGGGTGGAGGATAGACCACTAGGGGAGGGTGGGGGGAGAGGAGAGACCACTAATGGAAAGTCGGGGAGAAAAGGAGACCATTAAGGGAGGTGGGGGGGAGAGGAGAGACCACTAAGGGGCAGGGGAGATATGTAAGGAATGGAAGGGAGAGCTCTATAGGACAGGGGGACAGGGAGCTCTTTCACACCACACACACACACACACACACACACACACACACTGCATCCCTATACACACAGAAACACAACATGCTTCCCTTACACACAGAGAAACACACAATGCAACCCTTACACATAAAGACAATGCATCCTTTGCACATATACACAGAACACACACAATGCATCCTTTACACACACATGCAAACACACACTGTTTCTCTTACACACACACACAGAAACACAATGCATCTCTTACACACACTCAACACACCCCTTACAGACACACACACTGCATCCCTTACATACACAGAAACACACTTTGCATCCCTTATGCATACAAACACAGATCCACACAATGCATCCCTAACACACAACAAGAAACACACAATACATCCCTTATACACAAACACTCACTGCTTTCTATCCCTTACACAAACAACACTGCATCACCCACACAAACTGGTATCCCATACACCACACTGCAGCACACACATTAGATCCCCACAGTAACACATAACACATCCCCACACCTAATTCCCCTGTGAGCGAACTCATGGTGGAACATGGTGGCCCATGGCTGGCTCTTTATGGGCATACTCACCGTCAGGCCCTGGGGCCCAGACCTTGAGCTATGTAAGAGGCCCCAAAAAATGGAGCTGCTTCCTGTTCTCCTAGAACATTGAATTTTGTGACCACAGTTACAAACAGCCTCCAGAGATCCTGTTCTACACCAGACCAGTGAAGTCAGACTGCAGCCAGAGCCCATCACCATCCTCATCTGATTGTAAGTAGGCAATCTAGTATATTATTAGTGACACTAATCTCTAATTTACCTCACATTAAATGGACACTATAGTCCCCAGAACCACTGCAGCTTAATAAAGTTGTTCTGGTGTCTATAGTTTGCCCTGCAGGCTTTTTAATGTAAACACACACCGTGTGCAGCACTGGCATTAATTCATATGGGTGGGTAATATGATAACCTGAGGGCTAAATCTTTCTTTTGCCTAGGGCGGCAAAAATCCTTGCACCGGCCCTGCATACAATGCATTTCTTGAGACATCTTGATAATTAAAGCCACTGTATTGTTACCTGCATTTGTATAATGGCCATGCATCGACAATTGGAGTTTTATCCATTTTCACAAACCACTTGAGCAACAAAATATAACGGGTGTTTTGAATCTTGTAGAGCTGGAACGAAGCAGTAGGATAACAATTGAGCAGTACCTAACCTTTCATGACACTATCCAAGATGAAGAATACCTTTCTCTTATCCTTCAAAATGCTATGGCATCTCAATGAGTAGTACATTAAGCGATTAGGATTTTTCAGTCAGTATGCAGTCTTTTCATAGCATGATTCCATAGTAATACTTTACCTCATTGCTTACACAATACATTGTGTGAGCTTATATGTCACATTCACTTAATAATCTCATTCAGTTGCTGTTTAGGGAAATTTCTAAGAACTGGAAAAATAGCCATGAATTAAATTATACAACTACTGAATTCCATAGTTTCTTGTATTTCCCTGCAGGCATGTAAAGTAAGATGTCAAATAAAGTCATAAAATATGTTTGGTCTGACAATAGGGGTAGAGTTATGAAGTTCATAGATGTTGTGAGAGATGTATTCTCAGCTTAAGTGTAAGATGTTTGAGAAAGCAAGGAGCAGTTCCAGACTAGAACGTGTTGTCTTCTATAGGAAAATGCTTAAACATGTCAGGAACAGTTTATTCCAGCACTCCGTATATTATTCTAATCCAAAGTTCGATAGATAGGCCACTTAATACAGAAGTGCTATTTTCTAAACTACCAGCATTGTGGAAAAGGGAGCTGGCTATGTGTGTCCAGCTGACCACTGAGTATTGTGAAACCACAGCATAACAGACAAGGTTACAGAAACAGCAAAACAGGCATTGGAAATCTTCTGGATAGGGAGGTAGAAAAAGACTGATAGAGCTAAGTAGATATGATTATTAAAACAATTACAGAGAAATAAACTAGGAAAGAAATAGATCATGTCCAGATTTCCGTTTTCCCTCTTCTTAGTCAGCTTCCTGACTTTGCTGTACATTTGTCTTCCCCCAATACCTGCTTACTGGTGCATTTTCACAACTGAGCAATGTATGTTTTTGAAAACAAAGAAAGATATTGTCGGAGAAATCAGAACTTTTTGTAATTGTGAAATAGGTCAACTGCCACAGTTTTCTGCTCCACATTAGATGCAAAACCATTAATCATAGACCTATAGTTAAGAGCTTTGCAGTTTGAAATGTTTAAGAGAGTCTCTTTAAACTAAATAACATCAGACAAAAGTAGTGCATGGAGAGTCCTAGCATGGATTTCTCTAAGCCTTCTTTTAGCTTAACTTAGAACTGCAGTGATTTGCAAAAATGGGATAAGAACAGACCCCATAGACTACAATAAAATGCCCCCAGATT
This sequence comes from Pelobates cultripes, assembly GCA_933207985.1. NCBI lineage: Eukaryota > Metazoa > Chordata > Amphibia > Anura > Pelobatidae > Pelobates > Pelobates cultripes. The sequence goes on from OW240923.1 coordinate 44,001,322, forward strand.
AATGGTCTACATGCAGCTGTAAAGAGACCCATTAAACAGTGCAAAATAAGAGAACTTTGAAGTTAAGTTTATTTATTTTAGTGTAATTGATTTATATTTTAATACATTATCGGTAGCTGTATTATTATAGATTTAGGTACTTTATTGTGGTTTTCAGTTCTTACAGAGCTCATTTATCTTCCTGTCTCATGTCTTTTCTTTATTTAATAATAATTCAATAACTATTTTTAAATTAAATTGATAGTTTTAAGTCAATGTGCCACCATAGTGTCATCGCTTACTACAATGAACACATATTTGATTAATAAATGTATTTGGAACCTTACAAGAGTTTAGTAAGGATATCCCTAAAACATGCAGCAAATAGTACATATCAGTATATAACATGTATATCATGGAATATAAAGCAATTCATGAAAGTTGTATAGTACAGAGCAACATGTGTTTGATCTACATCACATATGGATCTATTTCCTTAGTTACTCAGTATATAGGGCAGTTATGTGCATCTGTTGAAACTTAGAACAAAGAGTTGCTGGTGCAAAATTATTATTAAGCATCTTAAACCATTATGTGAAGAGCCTGTAAAATAGTTTCCCCAGATAAATAAATGTGAGTAAATGTAATCAAGGTCATTTACAGACTCCTTCTTACTGCACATCAGGGAATGTTATAGTTGTTTAATAAACTGTATCCACTGGTACTGAATATGAGAGAGTCATAAGTAGGTCAGCATGTGCTCTTTGGATGAAAAGGTTTTTATTGAATAGGTGCAGGCAGAGGCATAACTAGAAATCACAGAGCCCAGGTGTGAAAATTGCCCCAGGCCCCTCATCGTGTTTGATCCCACCCATGTGTGTCATCCCCTCCCCTATGTCTCATTTCCTCTCCTATACAGCCCCTCCATTGGTCTCATTCCCATTCCCTTTCATAAGTACGTCAGCATGTGCTCTTTGGATGAAAAGGTCTTTCCTGACTAATCATGGCAGCATCACTTATGGGTTAGCTCCATCCTCAGCCGGATCAGGACAGAAAACAATTAAACAATTAACGAGGCATAAAGGGTTCCTCCTCCCTCCATACCTCAGTCCTTTTTCTGTCCTCAGTCGGACAACAGGAATTTATTCTGCAGTCAGATTTTATTTTTTGGCCACCTCCCACGTTTACCGTGGGCTTACCAGATGAAGTTCAGCCTCTCTTCATCTGAAGAACTAACTGAGTTTGGTGTGTGCAGTTTAGAGACTGTCATACATGAAGATTCTGGACTATGTATCTGGATTTCAGGAAGGCACAATTCAGGGGTTCGTATTTCTTTAATTCCCTAAACTGAATTTGGTGCTGTATATATACATATGAGTATATCTGTTTTATAGGGGTCGGTTACCTTAAAAATCCCCTGATGCATGTTCCCCATCTATAATGTGGAGTGGGCTTATTCTCCACAGGAGGCATGGGCTTTTGGAGAAGCTTAGCTGAGTAATCTTCTCTTGTGCTGCTATCAGGCTGCTGACTTTTATAAGTTTGGATTACATCTTACCTGTTATCCTTGTTCTGTAAGCAGGTGCTGTATAAGTTTCTTTTCTTCTGGCAGCTCAGCTATTCAGCAACTAAATGCTCTGCTTCTGATGTCACAAAATGGTGCCTGGGGGCGGTTCCGGCACGCTCATGTGCAATGAAGGAATTTAGGGGCTTTGAAAAAAAACAAACATTTTTTTTTTGAAGTTTCCGAGTATGCGCAGATCGGCGGGTTTAATGGTACATGGCGCGAAATTCAGACGCTGCTGTACCTTGTTGCTTTGGCGTTTTCTGTGTGAATTGTGCTGCCAGGATCAAATTACTTCTGAGAAGGTAAAAGGATTTCTAATATTCTTTTTCTTAGCAGTCTTGTTTTTTATCTTCTTTAAAAATTCTTCCTTCTTTTCTTATAGCTATGGCTTCTCCCCCAGACATTCTGATAGAAGAAGTAGGTGAGCCAAGATTAGTATTTTTTTTTCTATTAAGGGGAACAAAAAGAGTGCCAAGGGGCCAGTAATATATATATATATATATATATATATATATATATATATATATAGCCTTTATATCATTTCAGCCCCATCATATCGCTGGAATCCTCTCCTAAGAAGCATAAGGACAAGACAAAGAGATGCTTAAATTGTAATGGGATGGCTATGGAGGAAAAGAAGCTGTGCAGGTCCTGTTTGATGGAAGTGGCCAGAGAGAGCAGCAGAAAGGATTCGCCTCAGGAAGAGCTTAAACAGTGGATCTCTCAGGCTATATCGGAAGGAACTAGATCCTCTTCTGGGAAGGGCCAGCAAGCAAAGTGCTCCAGACAAGAGTTCGGGTCTTCTGAATCTGAAGATAACTCTGATGTCCAGTTTTTCTCTGACGAAGAAGAGGAGGAGATAGATCATTCATCAAGATCGCTGGATTCTAGATCCGTGGAGAAGTTGATTTCACTATTAAGCAATACTTTAAGGATCCCTGAAGATAAAGCAGAGGTGCATGAATCAGACAGGTATTTTGAAGATCTTAGGTCAAAAAGATTCCGGTTCATGCAGCTATCAAAAACGTCATCTCTCAAGAATGGAGTAGGCCAGAGAGGAAAGCTACTCTGAAGAGTAAAGCTTCTAGGGTATATCCATATTCTCAGGTGGATTCTAAAGCTTGGATGTCCATTCCTAAGATTGATGTGGCTGTTATCCATATGGCCAAAAAGACTACTCTTCCAGTAAACTCAATGGCTTATTTACACGAACCCATGCAAAAACAGTTAGATGCGGATTTAATTAAGGCATACCTGGCTCTGGGGTCTGCTTTACTTTCAGCAGTGGCATTGACGACACTTTCTAGAACCTTAAAGGTTTGGCTACAGAATTTGGAGGAAGATATAGCAGAGGGGGTTTGCAGGGAGCATCTGATTGAAAGTCTGAAAAATTTCCACTTGGCAAGATGGTGGCTAAGAGCATGGCTCTGATGGTAGCATCCAGAAGGGTGTTGTGGCTACACGCTTGGGGTGCGGACTATGCATCAAAAGCATCTTTATGTGCTCTTCCCTTTCAAGGTGATCTACTTTTCGGCAAAGTTCTGGAGGAGGCCATCCATAAGGCAGCTGATGGTAGAAGAGCCTTTCTTCCTCAGGACAAAAGGCGTCCCTTATCCTGTATGTGGAAGAATAAAAAATTTAAGGATCGTTCCTTTCGTGACTCCAGGACATATCGTCCAGGCAGAGAGTACACGAGTGAAAAGAGAAAAAAAAACAAAAGGTACAAAAAATGTGAATCACCAAAGTGACAAACAATAATAAATTAATACAAACTGGATTATGTGGAAATATATCTGAAAAAAATTGTAAGGGTACACTTTAAAACCTTGGGTACTCTATATAGCATAGCACGAACAGTAAACTTCTTGTTTTTTTCAGAGAGTACACGAGATACTCAAATTGGAGAACAAATCAGCCATCTTCTTCTTCCTCAAAGTTCTCCAGAGGTAGAGGTTCAAGACCTGATAATAAGGGATTCTGAAGGTGCGCTGGTCCAGCCAGGGATAGGAGGTAGTCTCCTAAAGTTCTTCCCCGTCTGGATCAAAAACTTCTCGGATTCATAGGTACTGTCAATTATAAAAGAAGGATACCTCATAGAATTTTCAAGTATCCCACAACCTACCTTCAAGCAATCTCGCATGGCAAGAGGGATGATGGCTTGTATCAAGGAACTAACCCTACAAGAGGTTATTGTGGAGGTTCGGAAGGCATAAAAGTTCAAAGGCCACTATTCAACCGTGTTTCTGGCTCCAAAGCCTTTACGCAAATGGAGACTGATTCCGGACCTAAAGGTCTTAAACTCCTACCTACAGATCAAGTCATTCAGGATGGAGTCCATTTCCAGTATTGTCGGCAACATAAAGGAGGGAAGTTGGATGACGTCCATAGACCTCAAGGACGCATATTATCAGATTCCCATTCACCCATCGCATGTAAAGTTTCTGCGTTTTTACATATGGGGGAAGCATTACCATTTCAGGGGACTTCCCTTTGGGCTCAGTCTAGCTCCAAGGACGTTCTCGAAGGTTCTCATTACACTGATTGCCTTTCTGAGGTTGCAGAGGATAGAGATATTCCATTACCTCGACAATATTCTTATCATGGGTTCCTCGGCCCAGGAAGTGTTACTTCACACTCAAACTGCTATTCACTCTCTACAGGCTCACGGATGAATGCTGAACTTAGGGAAGAGCTCTCTGATACCATCCCAAAAGATTATTTTCCTGAGATACTGCTGTAGCAACTCTCTCTCTTTCGCCAGAAAGAATGACAAAGAATTGCGAGAAGATTACGGATATTCAAGCCTATCAGTCCCTTTCTGCCAGAAGCTATATGAGCCTCTTGGGGTCCCTGACGTCCATGATAGGGCTGGTAAGATGGGCCTATTGAGAAATTTGACCTATCCAGATGGGGTTTCTACGGCAGTTCAACAAGCACAATCCGAACTGGGATTTCGATCTGGGATATGTGTTTCCTCCCTTACCGATAATTCATCGCTTACTAAAGAAAATTTGGATGGAGAATCAAGTGATAATTGAAAATCCCGTTCTGGCCAAGGAGGCCCTGGTTCCTTCTCCTGTGCAAAATGTCCTTGGAGGAACACTGGCGGCTTCCAATCAGGAAAGATCTGCTAAGCCAGGGTCCTGTCTACCATCCCAACTCCATACATCTGAGATTGGGGGCTTGGCTTTTGAAAGGGAACGGCTCCTGCAAACAGGATTGTCTGAGGCAGTAACGAATACGCTTCTTCTGTCTAGGAAGAAATCTACGTCCAAGTGTTATCACTGTATATGGGAGTCATTTAAGTCCTGGAATCTTGACAAAGGTCTAGACTTCTTGAAACCTGATCAGAACCAGATTTTGGAGTTCTTACAGGCTGGATTGGATAAGGGTTTAAGCCTGAGTACCTTGAAGGTGCAGTGTTCGGCACTGTCGGCCCTCTGTAACTACTCTTGGACTTCAAATTCCCTGATTGCCAGGTTCTTTAAGGCTACCATTCGCATTAGACCTCCTCTGCGCAGCTATGCTCCTCCTTGGGATCTTCCTCTGGTCTTGGATGCCTTGTCCGACATTCCTTTTTCTCCTTTAGAGAACTAGGATATATCTTCACGTACAAATCTCTGTTTTTGTTGGCTGTTTCGTCAGCCAGAAGAATCTCGGAGGTGAGAGCTCTCTCCTGTGCAGATGACTATATTCAGGTTTTCCACGACAGAGTGGTTTTACGTCCGAAGTTGGAATTCCTTCCTAAAGTCTCAAAATTTCACTGACACCAGGAGATAGTTCTGCCTTCTTTTTTTCCTGAACCTTCCTCGGAGCTGGAGGTGAAGCTTCATAATCTGGATATTAGGGAATACTTGATCAGGTATTTGTCTGTTTCTGGTACATTTCGTAAGACGGATTATTTGTTCATTATTCCTGAAGGCTCCAGGAAAGGTGAAGCTGCTTCCACTTCTACACTACGTAGATGGATTTCCAACATCATCACTAAAGCTTACTCTCTGAAAGGGGTTTCTCCTCCAAAACGGATTAAGTCTCATTCGACTAGGTCTTTGGCTACTTCATGAGCTAATTGGGCAGAGGTGTCCCCTGATGACATATGCAAGGCAGCAACGTGGTCTTCTCCTATGACCTTCATAAAAAATTATAGGCTGGATGTAGCCTCTTCTTCTACTAAGTTTGGCAGAAGCGTGTTGGTTTCTGTTAGCTCGGCAAAATAAAATTAAATGTTATTGCAGTTAAAATGTGTGGATTAATTTTCCCAACCCTTCTTGCTAGTTTGCTTGGGTATTACCCATAAGTGATGCTGCCATGATTAGCCAGGAATACCGAAATTTTGTTTCATACTTACCAGTAAATTTATTTTCCTGGCTATTTTTCATGGCAGCATCAGGTTCCCGCCCTGGGTTTTGTCTGAGCTTTTCAATTGGACTGAGGTATAGAGGGAGGAGGAACCCTTTATGCCTACAGCCTTGTTAACTGTTTCATTGTTTTCTGTCCTGATCCAGCTGAGGGTGGAGCTAACCCATAAGTGATGCTGCCATGAGAAATAGCCAGGAAAATAAATTTACTGGTAAGTATGAAACAAAATTTTGGTATTATTGAATGGGTGCAGGCAGAGGCATAACTAGAAACCACAGGGTTTTGATTCACAGCCCCTCCATTTGTCTCATTCCCTTTCCCCCCAGACCCTCTATAAGTCTCATTCTCTCTCTCTCCCTCAATTTGTCTCATTACCTCTCTCTCCCCCCATTTGTCTCATTCCCTTGCTCACACCCCCATTTGTCCCATTCCCTCTCTCAACCCTATTTCCAGTCTGACCGGAAGTGCTCTCTCAGTGAGCACTTCCTGAGAGGCCACTCTACACACAGAGACAAGCAGACAGGGGAGCAGCACAGCGCTGACGGGCCCAGTCGCAGCTGCAATCCCTGCAACCATGGTTGGTACGCCACTGGGTACACTTTACTATTACTTGGACCAGTGCAGCTTAGACTTCTTGTCCCATATTTAGAAATGGGTTAGTGATGTCTTCCATAACACAAGGAGAGAATATTTCAAGTTCTTGAAGATGAAAATACATATATAGTAAATTGGGAAAAAAATCTCTATTCCAAGTTCTGTTTATTGCTGATGATATTGTGGATTTTGAAATAACATAGATAGTTTTGATACTGAAAAGAAAATCTTTGTTTTAATAAATCTAATTTATGAAGAACTACAGAGAGTGGATTAAAAAAAAGCAAACATCACATGCACTGTCTCTTCTGGTATAAAGGAAGTCTTTATTTGGAATCAGGAAGTAAAAAAAAAAAAGTTTTGGCTCCTCCATGAGCCTTTGTCAAGTTAACGTTTATTAATGTTACGGTACTTATGTATGTGTGGAAATTTGTAAATGTGCATATTTGCAAATTATCAATATTGCAAGCAGGATTCTTTTGAATGCTTTAATTTTAGTGTATACATTCCCCTGCCTTTCCCCACTACTTTGTAGAGCATTCTAAATTTATTATTTTGACAGTGTCACCATTCGTTTTATGTAGCATTTTAAAGCTTTTACCTAGTGTTTAGTGGTGTATTTTTTATGGTGGTTCTTGTACCCTTAAACAGCAATTTGTCGCCGTAATTCATGGATTATTGCAACACAGTCTGCGTTCCAGTTGGCAGAGAGTTTAATCACTTGGGCATGTGTGCCAAAAGTGTTTTTATAAAGACATAGTTGAGATATCTTGGCAAAATGGATACCAGTTATAAAGAGAAATTAGGCATATGGGATTATACCTGCCTGGAAGAAGAATTAGGTAGTGGAGATGAGAACTACCTGAAAGAAGGTTTGGGCATATGGGACAAGATCTGCATGTTGAGTGCGTAAAGGACAATATCTTACTTGAAGGATTGCTGAGTACATTTTGTAGCATTGGAAAAGGGACAAATGATGTAGTGGACCAGGTTTAAATATCAAGCCTATGGGTGAACATCACTGTTTTTGATTCAATAGTTAAGTATAAATCAATATAGTATGTCACTATATTCATTAAAAAAATTTGAGTGTGTGATAGTCTTAATTATATATGATGTCATTTGTCATTCAAAAAATATTATTTTGATCTGTCCAATACAAAATATATGTATTAATACTTCCCATGGATAATCAATCCATATGTCCATGGAAGAAATAAAAAGAAAGCAAATGGGTTTTAGTCCAGTGAGATGGAAATTAAATAGCCCCCCAGGAATGTTTTACCTTGCAGCAAAGCTTCCATAATATGTAATACTCGCTCCAATGGTATATAACAAATCATTGCAAAGATTAAGAAAAATAGCTCTAAAAAAAAAAAAGATTAAAATGTATATCATCCACCCTTGTTTATCTGTTAAAAAATGTTAGAAAAGTACCTGAACATAATGATATATTTCACAGTTAAATAATGACTAAGCTCAATGTTGTATTCCACTTGGTAAATTTTTAACTGAAAAATAAAGCATTTCTGTTTGGTTTACATTGAATGAGGATTATATCTGGTCTCTTGCTCCTCTGCACTTAATAAACATCCATAGAATATTGGGGAAATAGATGGATTTAAAGGGAAACTTTAATTTCCAAGAATTTTTATATTGTGTTTACCTATCCACTATATTTCAAAAACATGTGTTTGGGGTAATGGGGTTGACAAATAAAATTAAATGTAGCAACCACACTACTGTATCCTAAAACTGTGCACCTCATTCTAGGCTCCCTGTCAGTCATTGTTATAAGCAATGCCCTTTTTTGTCATTGAATATAATATGTAGAGGGGGAAAAACGAAAATGATGCTGCAGTGTGTCCTCCTCTTGTGCAACGTGTGTCCTGGGTTAATGGTAAATCATGCAAACACTTTTGGGTTAGTGATCTAGACATGTTAATCACCTGTTTATTTATTAACTTCTCTTTAACTTGATATTCACTGATAAACCATAACAACCACCTGCATAATATAGTCACCCTCTGATGCATGGACTCCACAAGACCTTTGAATTTGTCCTGTAGTATCTAGCACCATGACATTAGATCCCTTAAGTTCTGCAAGTTATGAGATGGGGCCTCTGTAGATCGATTTTGTTGTTCCAGCACATCCCACAGATGCTCAATCAGATTGAGATATTGGAAATTTAGAAGCTAAGACAACACCTTGATCTCTTTGTCAAAACCATTCATAAACTATTTTTGCAGTATGGAAGGCTGCATCCTGCCGAAAAAGCCATTGTCTGGTCTGCAACAATCTCTAGGTAGATAGTAGGTGTCAAAGTAACATCCACATAAATGCCAGGATCCAAGGTTTCCCTAACAGAACCTTGCCGAGAGCATAATACTGCTTCCACCAGCCTGCCTTCCTCCCATAGTGCATCTATAAATTATGTAAATACACTCTACCATCCACATGATCTAAAAGTAAATGGAATTCTTCAGATCAGGCAACCTTCTTCCATTGCTCCATGACCCAGATCTGATGCTCTTGTTCCCATTGAAGGCGCTTTCGGTGGTGGACAGGGGTCATCATGGACACTCTGACTGATCTGCGGCTACACAGCCTCATATACAGCAAACTGCAATGCACTGTGTGTTCTGACATTTTTCTATCATAACCAGCATCAAGATTTTCAGCAATTTGAACTACAGTAGCTCTTCTGTGTGATCAAACTAGACAGACTAGCCTTTGCTCACCACATGCATCAATGAGCCTTGGTCCCCCATGACCCTGATGTGATTTAACCAGTTGTCATTCCTTGCACCACTTTTGGTAGGCACTAACCACCACATACCAAGAATACCACACAAAACTTGTGGAGACTATTGGAGATGCTCTAAGCCAGTCATCAAACCATCACTATTTGGCCCCTGTCAAAGTCATTTGGATTTTTTTGCTTGCCCATTTTCCTGCTTCCAAGACATGAAATTCAAGAACTAACTGTTCACTTGCTGCCTAATATATTCCACACCTTGACCCTTGATAGGTGCCACTGTAACGTTATAATGTCAGTGGTTTGAATGTTGTAGCTAATCAGTTTTTAGTGTGTACTAGTAAAAGTCTTCACATTGGACAGAAATATTGATTGTGTGCACAGATTATACTAACTGCTACGGAATAAAGCAGTGGGTTATAATTCACTGTTACAAGACTTGTGGGTATATTATCTATTCTTTGTATTTTGTGACCAGAATTAGCATTTGGGCTATATTAGTGCATCAACTGCAAGGTTGAACATATTTTTTTTATTGATTTTATATATTTTTGCTGCATCTATCTATCTCATCTATCTATTGATAAAAATTAATTGTTGATAGTATACTAAATTATTATATCTGCCCCTGTTTTTCTTGGCGTATCGTTAACGCATCAAGCTGCTTATACAGCTGAATCCAAGTATTTGCATGTTTGAGTGAATCCTTTGGGAATATCATAAAGCAATGTTTCAGATTTTTCACGCATAATGCATCCTTCATGAATTCAAAGAGTTAAATATTGTGCTGACAAAGCATCTCCCTTCTGCATGAATTGGTTTAGACAGTATGTTTTGTTTTATGGTGGGTTATATTACCGTTTTTAATGGTTAATTCATGAATGTATCTGAAAGATGCCAAGGCCTCTGAAACATTAAGGGCTTATTTTTCCTATGTTTACCTATTTGTTTTTCTGTTCAAATCAAAGCTGTCTTCTGCCTTCATTCCTAAAATGTCATGCTGCAAGTGGAAAATCCTGAGCAGATTTTGAGCAGTGGAGAATTAATTTACATTTTATCAAAATAACAATACTCACAAGGTAATGCCTAAGTCTTCCCCACACCTACTTATTTTTCTAACTTTATTAATATTATATTTATTGATGGAAACTGAGCATGTTGCTTACTGGTCTAGTGCTACAATTATACCTGTATGCAATAAATTACAATTAAGAGATGCTATACTTTAGAGGGTATATGCACTAAACACTGAATTGTACTGAAATAAACTCAACATTAATGAATGTTTGACTATTCTATGCTAAATTTTAGAATATTATAATAAGCAAACAATTATGCTTTCTGGGTGAAAAGATTAAACATCATAGTTTGCCCTGTACCTCAAACCCCACATTCTATGGCATGCTCTTACAAAACATCTTCCATCCATTACATTACAAGAACCTAAATTTCTGCCCCCCCTGCCCACCGCCAATACTAATATTTCATCTTTTCTGCTAACCCCAAAGATTGATGTCTCCATTCTAAGGTATTGCGCTGTAACATTAGCTTCTAAACTGCCTAGATCAGTTTTGTGTGTTTTAGTTAGAATAGTTCTTTGTTTCTTTAAAGTCGCAAGACGGTTGACTACATTGGATTAAGTGAATATTAAAACAAATATATATTTTCCTAAAAATAAGGGTAGCTGAAACATATAACCCTGGCTATTATAGAAATCTAACCCTGTGATGCTTAACTGGGTTTAGGCATAATGAGAGATAGAGTTAATCTAAAGCTAGATGATATACCATTTAGCTACAACTGCTATATAGGGGATGGTTATGGCACCACATTTACCCAAGGCATAAGGTGAATGGCAGGATTATTTTGATAGTAAATCCATCCCAAATATAATTTATTTTATTAATAGCTGCATTGATCTACATGTAGTGTATTTGAATTGTACTAGAGATAGCTTGGTACTCCCTGCTTGTAATAAGGGGTCAACTGGATAATGTATTGGGTGATACAGGGTTGTAATTCTTCCATGTTAGATAAGCAAGCTCATGTTGCATGCATACATATCTCCATAGAGCAGACAGGAGCTATTTATTCTTAGCACATTTTTCTTCATTATAAGTCACTTTTTTAGTTGATTTTGAAGGAAGCATATTTCATAAATTGATTTAAGCTCCTCCCAAATCAAACATTATAACATGCCCTATGTCAAACCCTAACATGTTCAATGATTCAAATTATAAGAATAAATCTGTGAATGATTTGTTATGTTTATAAACTCCTTGCAAGCTTTATTAATCCATACTGCATGATCCACAAATATGCAGGATTGAACATTAGAACCCCGAATGGGGCCAAACTGAGAACCCAGGGCTTTTCAGGAACTCAACTGGGGTATCAGCCCAGGTCAACCCTTACTGAAAATGCCCCTGGACAAACCTCAAGCAGATTCTTTGTTTGGAGAATTTTTAATGAGGTGTTTGCTACTTCTTGGGCTCATATAAGACTACCATAAACATGTAATTAACAATATTAATACAGCACTCTCCTGGATCCCATGGTGCAACCGGGCCTGAGGTTAGCCAATCCTCATAATGTGAATTGCAAAAAAGTAATGATGGTCCAAGCACTTGACAAAGACCCCGTTGGCCAAAACTTTGTTTGGATTTTGCTCCAATAAATCTGCACACTGGATTGAACTTGAGTGCCTGGACAATCATTACTTTTTTGCAAATACCATAAACATGTAGTCTCAAATAATGGAGGCGGTATAGAACAAGGTAAATATAAAGAGGTGCTTTTTTAAGCAACCAGAAAGTCACTATCTGGTTGCTGCAGTAAAAGAACATTTGTATCTGCATATGTGCCTCCTCCATTATTTATGAGTACATGTCTGTTACAGTGTCATTGTGAAACACTACAAGCTCACCATCTTTAATTTATCCAGTAGGATTTTTAATTCAGAGGAAATCACTTTTAAAGAAGTGTTTAAAATGTGCCCCCACTTCAAAAAAACTCTAATTTTAATGTATTTATTGATTTACACAAATTTATACGTAAGATTTCTACTTAAAATGTTTTTTTATGGACAAAAACCCTTCTCTACAAGTTGCAGAACAGAAATATGTACACACTGGATTACATCCCACCTCAACTTTTTATTCTCAGCATGTAAAAAGCGACTCCATTAACCCCTTAAGGACACATGACATGTGTGACATGTCATGATTCCCTTTTATTCCAGAAGTTTGGTCCTTAAGGGGTTAAAGTCTTTAAAAAATGGTAGAAAAGGATTTTAGGACTAAAGTCCCTAATAAATTGAGTAGAGACAACTTAACTAAGAAAGAAAGGAAATCTTTGAAAACACTTATGAAAATAGAAGATATTACTATCAAACCGGCCGATAAAGGAGGTGGATTGGTTATCCTAAATAGAGAAGATTATAAAGATGAAAATCTGAGACTACTGGGAGATACTTCCACATACCAAATATTGGAAAATGATCCTACTTCTCAATACATTGTGAGACTTAAAGAATTGTTAGAGTACGGCAAAGAGAGAGGAATCATTAATAAAAGGGAATATAAATATACGTGTGTAAAATTTACCCAAAATACATAAACAAAAACTACAAAAACCTCCTGGAAGACCCATCATATCTGGAATAGAATCCCTAACAACCAACGTATTGGAATATGTAGATTACTATCTACAAAATCTAGTTATATGTTTGAAATCCTACCTCAAAGATTCCACTCAAATTCTTAACTTATCTGATTTTATTTGGGAAGAAGATATGATTCTAGTAACAGCTGATGTTACCTCACTGTATACAGTCATTGGACATTTACAAGGATGTGAGGCCATTCAATACTCTCGCAGTTTACTCAGAACTCAAAAATGACCAAATTGATTTTTTAATCCAATGTATAGCTTTTATTTTGAGTCACAACTATTTCTAGTCTGATGGGCACTTTTATCTCCAACTAGAGGGTAAAGCCATGGGAACACATTTTGTGCCAAGTTATGCGAACCTATTCATGGGCAAGTAGGAAGATAAATACATCTGGGACCATTGCCCATTTGGTGCAAAACTGTTCCTGTGGCAAAGATATATCAATGATTGTTTCTTTACATGGAGAGGTGATATGGAATCAGAAGAAATCAAAATCTACCTCAATCACAACCCCTACAACATAAAATTCACTTTTTCACATGCTAAAAGCCAAATTGAGTTTTTAGATCTGGGCATCTATATTGAAGAAGGCAAATTACATATAACACCTTTTAAGAAGAACATAGACTGCAATAGTTTTATTCCCTTCAACAGCCACCATAAACAGACGTGGCTTAAGAATATCCCCTATAGTCAATTCAGGAGAATTAGACGAAATTGCTCACAACTAGAAATCTGTCAAGAACAAATGGAAGAGATGAAACAAAGATTTGTTGAAAAAAGGATACCCATTAACACTTCTGGGAGAAGCAATGGAAAAGGCACTAACCACTGTATGTAGTAGAATTCAATCTCCAAGAGTACCAAATAAAGCTCCAGCTTTTATCACTAAATTCAACAACCAGTCACATGTCATACAAACTATACTCAAAAAACATTGGGGAATTCTTAGGAGCGACCCCACCCTCTCACAATTTTTAGAAGACAAACCTCAGGTCACATACACAAGGGCCTCATATATAAAATTAATGTTAGCACTCACTATAAAACCCAGTCGCATCATGAATAAAGAGTCCATCTTAGGTTTCTCAAGATGTAAAAAAATACAAAGGGTGCAAAAACAATCCCTCTCTAGAACCAGAAAGCAACAAATTCATCTCTTTGGATCACCACAAAGAATATAAATTAAAAACCAATATGAACTGTAATACTTCAGGCGTAATTTATCTTATCACATGTTCATGTCCTAAGCAATACGTAGGACACACAAAAAGACCCCTAAAAATAAGAATTTATGAACATATCCGCAACATCAAAAGAGGTCTACTAACACACAACTTATCAAAACATTTTAAAGAAATACATTGTGGAGATCCAACGGGACTACAATTCTCACCAATAGAGAAAATTAACATCCATTGGAGAGGAGGGCATTTAGAAAGGAATTTAGATCAGGCAAAGGCCAAATTGATCTTCTCCCTCAACACCTTAGTTCCAAAAGGCCTCAATGTGGACTTCGAACTTAATGCATTTTTATAGTATCAGCAATTTCTTAATCTTTTTTTTAATTTTCTCCTGCAACTACGTTCTGTATCTAATTTGACCTCAAAATGTAACATCACAATTATTTTAAATATATACATTGTTTGTTATATTTCTAGATTTACACAATGCCCAGTACATTTCTATGTTTATCTATACACTGAAATGTATCCTTTTCTGAATGTATTCAATTTTTAAGCCTCATGTTGAATTTTTGTCCATGCTTATATTCCATTACAAGATTTTAACATATTTATGGTATTTGTATAATATGCAATCACTCGCTACCTCAGTTATTTTATCCCATATTGCCTAAAGTACTAATATATCACAGTGTTAAATAAGTGCCGAGTCATGTCTACAAATGCTCGCAGTTTAGGGAATAAGATCCACGAAATTGTGGCAATAATGGCAACTGATAGTGTAGATTTAGTCGCTGTTACTGAGACATGGTACAATGAGAAAAATGACTGGGACATAGCAATACCATAGCAATACCAGGAAAGATAGGGAAGGCAAGAAAGGGGGAGGGGTGGCCTTGTATGTGAAGGATAGCATAAAATCTAGCCTAATAAAAGTTAGTGAGGCAAACATAGAGTCCGTTTGGGCTACGTATGAATTTGGTAATCACACAGTAACTCGTGTAGGTGTGATTTATAGGCCCCCAGGACAAATTGAAGAGTTGGATAATCTACTAGTTGAGGAAATAGCTAAAATGACAATGAAGGGGGAAGTTATCATCATGGGTGACTTTACTCTTCCTGATGTAAATTGGAAAACAAAATTAGCTACTTGTGCCAGGAGCACACATATTCTAAACTCCTACTGGGATTGTCTCTAAAACAAGTTGTTGAGGAGCCAACTCGTAAAGAGGCCATACTAGATTTAGTGTTAACAAATGGAGATTTGGTATCAGATATTACTGTAGGTGAAAGTTTAGGATCCAGTGATCATCAGTCAGTGTGGTTTAATATAAGAACAGTGACTGAGTCACACCACACAAAAACAAAAGTTTTAGACTTTAGAAAAACAGACTTTTCTAAAATTAGAATATGGGTAGAGGAGTCATTATCAGACTGGAGCAATTTAAATGGAGTCCAAGAGAAATGGGATTATTTCAAAGTTGCACTATTGAAGGCAACAGAAAATTGCATTAGGCTTGTCAGTAAAAGCAAAAAATTCAAGAAACCACTCTGGTACTCCGCAGATGTGGCCAAAATAGTTAAAAACAAAAAGTTAGCATTTAGGAATTATAAAAAAAAACAGAGTGAGGAAGACAAAATGATCTATAAGATTAGGCAGAAAGAGGCTAAGCGAGTTATAAGAGCATCCAAATCACACACAGAAGAGAAAATAGCACAGTCAGTAAAAAAGGGGGATAAAACATTTTTTACATACATAAATGAGAAAAGAAAAGTAAAACAAGGATTAGTTAGATTAAAAACAAAAGAAGGAAGGTATGTAGAAGAGGATAAAGGTCTAGCTGACTGCCTCAATGAATATTTTTGTTCTGTATTTACAGATGAAAATGAAGGAAAGGGACCTCAGCTGAGAAAAAGGATAAATTAGTCATTTATTACACGTGAGTTTACAGAGGAAGAAGTTCTATTTCAACTGTCAAAAGTAAAGACAAATAAGTCAATGTGACCTGATGGAATACACCCAAAGCTATTAAAAGAGCTTAGTGGTGTACTAGCAAAACCATTAACAGATTTATTTAACCAATCATTGTTAACAGGAGTAGTCCCAGAAGATTGGAAGTTAGCGAATGTTGTGCCCATTTACAAGAAATGTAATAGGGAGGAGTTGGGCAACTATAGGCCAGTAAGCCTTACTTCAGTAGTAGTGAAAGTGATGGAAACCATGTTAAAGGATAGGATTGTTGAACATCTAAAAACACATGGATTTCAAGATCAGAGACAACATGGGTTTACTTCAGGGAGATCATGCCAAACTAATCTTATTGATTTTTTTGATTGGGTAACTAAAATTATAGATCAGGGTGGTGCAGTAGACATTTCTTACCTAGATTTCAGTAAGGCTTTTGACACTGTTGCACATAGAAGGCTTATCAATAAACTGCAATCTTTAAGTTTGGATTCCAATATTGTTGAATGGGTAAGGCAGTGGCTGAGTGACAGGCAACAGAAGGTTGTAGTTAATGGAATATATTCGAAGCTTGGACTTGTCACCAGTGGGGTACCTCAGGGATCTGTACTTGGACCCATTCTCTTTAATATTTTTATTAGTGATATTGCAGAAGGTCTTGATGGTAAGGTATGTCTTTTGCTGATGATACTAAGATATGTAACAGGGTTGATGTTCCAGGAAGGATAAGCCAAATGACAAATGATTTAGGTAAACTAGAAAAATGGTCAGAATTGTGGCAACTGACATTTAATGTGGATAAGTGCAAAATAATGCATCTTGGACGTAAAAACCCAAGGGCAGAGTACAGAATATTTGATAGAGTTCTAACCTCAACATATAAGGAAAGGGATTTAGGGGTGATTATTTCTGATGACTTAAAGGTAGGCAGACAATGTAATAGAGCAGCAGGAAATGCTAGCAGAATGCTTGGTTGTATAGGGAGAGGTATTAGCAGTAGAAAGAGGGAAGTGCTCATGCCATTATACAGAGACCTCACTTGGAGTATTGTACACAGTACTGGAGACCGTATCTTCAAAAGGATATTGATACCTTAGAGAGGGTTCAGAGAAGGGCTACTAAACTGGTTCATGGATTGCGGGATAAACTTACCAGGAAAGGTTAAAGGATCTTAACACGTATAGCTTGGAGGAAAGACGAGACAGGGGGGATATGATAGAAACATTTAAATATATAAAGGGAATCAACACAGTAAAGGAGGAGACTATATTTAAAAGAAGAAAAACTACCACAACAAGAGGACATCGTCTTAAATTAGAGGGACAAAGGTTTAAAAATAATATCAGGAAGTATTACTTTACTGAGAGGGTAGTGGATGCATGGAATAGCCTTCCAGCTGAAGTGGTGGAAGTTGACACGGTAAAGGAGTTTAAGCATGCGTGGGATAGGCATAAGGCTATCCTAATTATAAGATAAGACTAGGGACTAATCAAAGTATTTAGAAAATTGGGCAGACTAGATGGGCCGAATGGTTCTTATCTGCCGTCACATTCTATGTTTCTATGTTTCTATGTAAAAAGTCCAATAGAGCATGTTTTCACAAATGTTTTAGTATTTCATGTTATCAATTGGCAATTTAGGACAGTCATATATAAAAGCCTCCTAATGCCACCTAGCCAATACAGTCTCTGATGAAGTAGGGCTGCATCCCTACGAAACTCGTAAGACAAGACAACAGACAACTATTAAGCCAAGCATAGCCACTATCGGTAAGGATTCATTTGCGAGCACTCCTGTCTGCTGCCGACCCCGGACCTGCTGGGAACATCATTCTGTGAGACCAGTGCTTACACCGCGATGTGAGGTCTGAGGTGGAGCGCACTATAACACGCACGCTATCCTCATCGGCTGTCAGGATACAGAGGATCCATCTACTCCTACAATCCTCATCCATCAGGGTCTGGACTTAAGGTTTTCTTGCACAATACATTTCCTATAGACTGGCTATCTTGCTACACTCTGATTTTTATATTTGAAGGATTTTTAATAAATATATCAGTTTGATCTATATTTCCAGCTGTTTTTTACAAGCACTTTTGTGATATTGTATTAAATGTTCTTAGCAATCAGTTCCTCATACTGAAATGCTTTGTCCTATGTGGACTTAAGAAAACTTTTATATCTATATAAAAGTATATTATTTGTCATCAGTACCACCAGCCTTGTGTTGTTTTCGCAAGCAGGGCTAGGGATACTCATGAGATAGATAGATAGATAGATAGATATCTTTTTTGGACTTTTGAAGGTTCCATTGATTTGCTGAATGTATATTTAACTGTTACTTAGATTAACCATTTGCATTATATTAATGACATGTATTGGGTTTTTAGCTTCTGGACACTCACACTGTAGTTTATAGTGTGTTTCTGTAATGGTTTTAAGGGTTGGGGATTCCCTTTTTTCCAGTTTCAGAGCTATTCACCTTTTCCTGTTTTATTCCCTCTTTTTAGTCTGAATATTCATTTTTGAATATCAGAATATCTATATTTTTTTATCACCATTCCACTGCGTTGGTGGTGCTGTGTGACTTCTACTCTTGCGTTATTTTAATGTGACTGCAGGCCAACTTTACTTTCTTTTAGTGAGGCTCTAGGCCTGAACTCAATCTGTGCAGCCATCTGCCAGGAAAGCATTACTTCTATTACTCCTAACAATAACAAAGTCAATTATTTAAATATGGAGTGTCACAAGTGAAATACAACTGGTGGAATATATTGTTGCTCTAATAATCTCACACAGACTCATACATTCTAAATGCAAATCTACCACAATCCCTCTGTGTTGGAACCACTATACTAAGGCTACTGAGCAGACATTAGTATGAATCAAGTAAATAAAATGAACATTGAATAAAGTGGCTAGAAACTGAAGAGCAATTCCAGGGATTGTGAATGTTGCAAAAGTGGGTGGGGTAAACATCTGTGCAGGTTTCCTGCTTGAGGGACATTTGTGGCCAGTTAAGATTCACTGTCATGATTCTGAGCAGGTCAGAGAGGAGACTTATGCAAGGGTTGACTTCAGTTACTTTATTTGTGCTCTTAGACATAGTATGAACAGGATATCCTATAATAGAAACTATAGGAAGAGAGAGAAAACAGAAATAAAGGGGCTTAGGCAATATGCCCTAAATAGATTATAAACAGGAATGAAAGTAAATTATAAGAAAACCTATAAATAAAAGTATAGGTTAAAATAGAAGGACAAATAAAACAGAACAATAGGTTAAAGGAAAAGGAGAACTTTAGTTAATCAGCCCCCAATTAGGAGTATTCAAGCAGAAAAATAACACCATATAATATTACTTTGAGACAGAGTCCAGATTGGTGTTATGCAGTTAGGTATGGAGCAGACAAGTTGTATGGATCAGGCTGGTAGAAATCAGGTGGGTAAGATAATGTGTAGTTCAGGCTTGTATTAAGCAGGGTTGGAAGTAAGCAAGATTGAAGAGTAGTTCAGGCTGGTATTGTGCAGGCTTGGAAGTAAGCAGGATTGAAGCAAAGATGGTAAATCCATAGGTTGGTTCACAGGAGCCAGGATCTGAAGTGTTTCAGGATGAACATCAACTTCAATGTAAAGGCCCTGTGGTGAGTTGGGTGTAGCCTTTCGTAGGTTGCTCAATAAGACCAGGCAGGTGAGGATTATAAGGTAAGTTTTCAGAACTAGAGGCAAGGGAGGCCACTAGTGGTCAAACATGATCAGTGCAGGAACTTGGTTTTAAAGGAACAGAATAAACAGAACACATAGTCTTGTTTGTCAGGATAGAATCCTGACATTCACTAATATGGGCTTAATTTCAGAGGGATTTCAAATTTCTGAAAATAATTAATATTTTGCACATTCTCTGAACTGCTAAGCTTGAATTGCTTCAGATTGAAGGCATTGATATAGTTACATAGTTACATAGCTGAAAAGAGACTTGCGTCCATCAAGTTCAGCCTTCCTCACATTTGTTTTATGCTGTTGATCCAAAAGAAGGCAAAAAAAACAGTTTGAAGCACAATTTTGCAACAAGCTAGGAAAAAAATTCCTTCTTGACCCCAGAATGGCAGTCAGATTTATCCTTGGATCAAGCAGTTATTACCCTACACTGAAAGATTATATCTTTGAATATTCTGTTTTTGCAAGTATGCATCTAGTAGCCATTTGAACATCTGCATGGACTCTGATAAAACCACTTCTTCAGGCAGAGAATTCCACATCCTGATTGTTCTTACAGTAAAAAAAACCTTTCCTTTGCCTTAGACGAAATCTTCTTTCTTCCAGTCTAAACGCATGGCCTCGTGTCCTCTGTAAAGTCCGGTTTGTGAATAGATTTCCACACAATGGTTTGTTTTGGCCCCGAATATATTTGCATAATGTTATCATATCCCCTCTCAGGCGACGTTTTTCTAAACTAAATAGGTTTAAATTTGTTAACCTTTCTTCATAGCTGATATGTTCCATTCCTTTAATTAATTTTGAAGTCCGCCTCTGCACTTTTTCTAGTGCCATAATCTCCGTCTTTAGAACAGGTGCCCAAAATTGCACAGCATATTCAATATGGGGTCTTACCAGTGATTTATAAAGAGGCAAAATGATATTCTCGTCCCGAGAATGAAAGCCCTTTTTCATGTATGACAATACCTTACTGGCCTTGGCCACTGCTGATTGACATTGCACATTGTTGTATAGTTTGTTGTCTATAACAATTCCCAAGTCCTTTTAGTGTGTTGTTATCCCTAATTCGCTTCCATTAAGGGTATACGTTGCTTGTGTATTCTTTACGCCAAAGTGCATAACTTTGCATTTTTCAACATTAAATTTCATCTGCCATTTGAGTGCCCAGTCCCCCAGTCTATCTAAATCCCTCTGCAGCAAATTAATATCTTGCTCACATTTTATTATTTTACAAAGTTTTGTGTCATCTGCAAACACTGAAACATGACTTTCAATGCGGTCTTCAAGATCATTTATAAACATGTTAAAAACCTAATTCCCTTTGCTGAGCTACTAGTCTCTCTGTTCCAATTTATGTCCGAGTAATTAAAATCTCAAATAATTAAAGTGTTACCCAGATTTGCAGCTTTCTCAATTTGCTCAAACAGCTGTTGTTCCTCGTCAATATTAACATTAGGTGGTTTATAACATATCCCAACCAATAGTTGGTTTCCCTTATTTTCCCCCAAACAGATATTTACCCATAAAGCTTCCACATTTTCCTCATCGCATTCCACTTGCTTAAGATTTGGCTTTAAATCATGGTTGACATACAAACATACCCCACCATCCTTCTTGTTTTTCCTATCCTTCCTAAATAACATGTTCCCATATAAGTTAACTGCCCAGTCATGTGTCTCATCCCACCATGTTTCAGTTATGCCTATTATATCATATTGTTTAGTGTATGCTACTGCCTCTAGTTCCCCCATGTTTTTACTCAGGCTCCTTGCATTAGTAAGCATACATTTAATATCATGAGTCACTTGTACTTTTTGTGAATTATCAACATTACATAGCTTCTCTGTTCTGAGCTTGCCCCTCCCCCCGTCTCATCACCCCTTATACTGTGTTAAAACCAATCTCCTTTCTGTCCTATCTCCATTTTGTAGATTGCTATGACCCTCCCCCCCTACTACTAGTTTAAAATCTCCTCCAACCTTCTAGCCATCCTATCCCCCAGCACTGCAGACCCTCTCCCGTTTAGGTGCAATCCATCACTACTATAAAGGTTGTACCAAATCGCAAAGTCGGCCCAGTGCTCTAAAAACCCCAAACCCTCCTTCCTGCACCAAGACTTAAGCCACGCATTGACCTCTCTTATCTCCTGTTGCCTTTCCACTGTAGCGCGTGGCACAGGTAATATCTCAGAAAATACCACCTTTCTTAAGTTTGCTACCTAATTCCCTGAAATCATTCTTTAGGACCTTCCATCATCCCCTACCATTATTATACGAGGAAAACAAAAAGAATTAACCTAGGGCCAAAATTTAGATATCACAAGGTAGAGGGCACAAAAAAAGGGGGGTAACCCCTAAATGGTGAATATCATAGAGAATAAACAAAAAAAGAAACAAATGACATTCTACCTGTGTATGATTTACTGAGAAGATTGTAGATTAAAAAGTAACTTTTAATAAATAAATAAATAAATAAATAAAATAAATTTATTAAAAGTTACTTTTTAATCTACAATCTTCTCAGTAAATCATACACAGGTAGAATGGCATTTGTTTCTTTTTTTTTGTTTATTCTCTATGATATCATCCCCTACCACCACAACCTGTCTTGCCTTCCTTACATTTTGATCCGCACCCGTACTAAGCGGGCTGTTAGCAAGGCTGTTAGAAGTAACAGCTTCCTCTAATATAGCTACTCCTGAGCTGATGCTCCCAACATCTTCACTCAAACGGGCAAATCTGCTAGGTTGCACCAAATCAGGACTAGCTAGCCCTTTCCTCTTCCCTCCCCCCCTGCTTCCTTGCCCCACTGTCACCCAGCTACATGCCTGTTCCCCATCTGTCTTATCTCCTCCCTCTCCACTACCTGTCCCCACTCTCATTACTCTCAAGATTGTCAATCTCCCTCAAAGTTGCAATTTGCTTCTCGAGATCTACAATCTGAGCTTCCAGAGAAGCCACTCACACACAACCGTCACATAGGTATGGACCCTGGACGGGTACATCCAGGCATCCATACATGCAACAAGATGTGTATAGAGTCAAACCACCAATCTTGCTAACACTCATTTCCCTGGATAGAGAACAATAAAACAAATACCTTGTTAGTTTAAACCCCTTGTTAGTTTCAACTCCTGGTTTTCTAACTCCTACTTGAAAGAGTCTACTTAATAGAGTCTGCTTTCAAGTAATGTGAGCAAGCTCAGTGAGTTAGGGGTGTGCCTTTATGGGGATACAAATATGATTATTTAATGAGTTCTGAAAAAGATGGAACTTTCTTTGAACTAATTTCTTTTAACTAATATAATTTTGTAAATCTTTAGAAAATGCTTTCTCCTCTCTGTAATATAAAGTGCTTTGTTACCACAGACTTTACAACATTTCTCTTTATTTGACATCTTTTCAGCATCTCCATTAAATGAAATATTTACAAACTAAGTTAATCTTAAATTGCAGACTTATTGTCAGTGGAAGTTCGTCATTTGACAGTAACTCTTCTGTGTTAGAGCACTAGAGAGATGTAAGTAATGGCCAATTTCATAAGTCTAAAAAATCATTTACCAGGATCAAGCAAAATACACACATTGGTCCCTGAACATTTTCGCAAGTTCTGTCATACTATTATTCAGTTGAAATGTCAAATTTCCAGTTGTCCACCTCTTTATTTCACACCCATGGTTGTTTGTGCATCTGTTCCACCCACACGTGTGTCTTCTCTTTTACCTCATCCCCCTACTTGAAACTTTTCTTGTCTCTCAATCCATCTTTTCATCACCTTTATTCTAGACTCAGGTCCCATCAATTGAGGCTGGATGGTTTGTTGCTGGCTCTTCATGGTTTCTGCCCGTATTTCGGTGGCTCCCGTGCTGCCTCAGTGTGAAGGAAGCAGGATTATAATTTTTCCTATTTCCTAAGATCTTATCCCACCAATTTCCTCATACTGTGCTGGCACCCACACAAGTTCGCTTTACCTCCTGCTGCCGAAAGAGGCTGTAAGAAATTAGACTCTCTTACAAGGTTAATTCTTTGGGGACAAATAAAACGTACAGGCAAGTGTATGTGAAAATAATAGGTATTGATTGTTAAATTAGGCTACTGTTAAGGTTTTGTCATAAGTTTAAAAATATAAACATTGTATTAAATCATTGGCCTTGAACACAATATTATACAATCCATATAGATTTTCATTAGTTATACTACTGTGTGGCTTTGCTGTCCCTTTGTTCTCCATGCATTGGCTTGGTACACTGCTACTTCAACTCACATGACCAGATGGAAAGCAAAATGACCAAGAGACCTCTTTTTCCAGTGAGCAAGACTTTAAAGATGGTTTTGGCCCAACCACTACCTTTTCTGGAGTTGTATTTATAAAGGGTCACATCTCTAGTACAGCTTCACAGGTCTGGTGGCATCTGGATAAGCTGACTCCTTTTTCCACCCCCTGTGCAGAATGTCTTGAGAGTTTACAGTGTCTATTGTCCTTTTACATGTATCCAGTTCTGGAGCATTTTTGATGTTTACAACTGTAATTATGTAAATGACCCTATGTTGTGAAACCAATCTATTCACAACCCGTTATGTATTTGTACATACTAACCCTATTATTACTATATAATATTATAACCTTATTAATATACAAATCACAAATACAGTTAAACTAGTATTCAGAGCTATAAATGGTGATTTCATAGAGAGTCCTTTTGTACCACGGGGCCCACAGTTTTTGAGTAAAGAAAAAAAAAGTGATGCTCGGCCAGTTTACGTGATCTGCTGTTCCCAATTCCACTCCTGAGTATTGCTAATTTTACAAAAACAAGATAATAGAAATAATGCCACTGCAAGCTGTCAAAGTCCACAGGAGGTTTAATAGGCACAAAACAAAAAGAAAAAAAACAAGGGGTAAGGTCACATCTAAAGAGTTTCAGACATACAATCTTTAGATATAGACATTACTAAATTTATTCTAAGCGCCTTTATACCTGGGGAGTGTACACCATATGAAAACAGGGCATTATTTACTGTATTTAATTGATTTAACAATTTCTCCTGGGTCAAATCACATTTACTGTAAGTTTTATTCACATTAAATATAATTAATATTATTCTGATTTCATTTTGCCCTATAGCAATATGGGATTTCTGCATTTTTAGCCTTTTTAAAGGAATGTTCTATGCAGTTCCACAATGAATATGCACATCAATCGCATATTATAGTGCTGTACTGAGAATCTAATTTTTTGAAACAGATATGATATGATATGATGTTTTCTACTACCTTGTACTATGTCGCTTATTCTTTTAAATATTTGCTAGTAATTTTTTTATAGTTTTTATTCATTCATTTGAGTCATGTCAGCTCTTTATGTGTGCATTGTCAGTTCTTTTCTAGAAAACAAAATTCATCTATAGTCTCAAAATTCTCACAAGGATGGCAGATGTTGGGAAGAGCATCTTCAATTATCCCCTAGAATTAGATCTTTCATATCAGGGCAGGCAATGATGAGTTATTGCTGACTTTTACATACCAAGGCTCTTTCAACTTAAAAGCCTAACTAGATTCTGATCAGCAAGTGAACCACAAAACTTTAAAGAGATACTCTAAACACCAAAATAACTACTTAATGAAGCAGCTTTGGTATGTAAACCAGGCTCTGAAGTCTCACTGCTCATATATCTGCCATTTAAGAGTTAAATCAATTGTGGTTTGTTTACACAGCCCTAGTTACAACTCTCTGGTTCATGAGTCCATGGAAAAAAATCCAATCAGATCTCACAGTACACTGTGTTTACTTTAGAAGATCTTTATCTTTTGTTCTGTTAATTGAACTTTAATAACACACATAAGGCTATTGCAGGCTCTACCAGGCTTTTAGATGGAATTGAGCTTCTAGATGGAATTGAACCGAGCAGTGAAACATGAGCTATACACCAAAAATCCACTTCAATAAGCTAAAGTTATTTTGTTGCTTAGAATGTCCATTTAATGGAAACTGAAATTTTATTCCAGGGGACAGCAATCCTGTGAATATAATTTAGTAACTTGCTCTTCTAAATGTTTAGACATCATTGTACTGAGCATATTTTATTATTGCAATCAGTTATTTTTATAGCACTACATATTCTGTTGTACAGGTATACTCAAACAATTCAAACAAAATAAAAAATAAAAAACGTAAGTGAAGAGGGCCATGCCAAAACGAGCATACAATCTAATAAACAGACTTTCACCAAGCACTATTTTGTAAATTATAGATATTTGGCTCTAACTAGTGTGATCAAAGCTAAGTCCTTAGAAGTAATCAGTAGGCTTTTTGCCATCATGGGTAAACTGGCCATAATCACTAGACAGACTGTTGAGTTGTAATTGTTATTATTATTATTATTGGTATTTATATAACACCAACTTATTCCACAGTGCTTTACAATATTAGTTACGTTATTTCCACCCCTCTCAAATTAGATTTTTATATAGTTGTGCACAGACTGTGTGACAGAAAGTCCCAGACATACCCTAACGCATGCCAAGACTGTATTCCTTTTTCTCTCTCATTAGATCTCTTATACACTTTTTGTATTAATTTTGGTTACCATAGTATCTGAGTAAAGGAAAAATAAGTCCTAAACCAGACAGAGTTTTCACTAAATAAATTATAATTTTTTTTCGTGTCTCACTAATATAATTTTACTAGGGGCGTGGCCTAGCGAGCAATGTGAATGGACGCACTGTGAGTGAGCTCCAGGACTCCAGCATGATAGACAAGCCTTTTTACACACCCTTCACCAACAATTGGGAACAAAAAAAAAACGTTAGCTACCCAAGATCACATGGACCAGACTCCGATGGCGAAATCCGGTGATCTGGACAAGTACTTCAGGGAGAAATCCAAAGCGCTCTCTCTGGACACGGACGAAGACTCCCAGGAGCCATCTTTGCCTCATAACTCTCCAGCCAGAAGCCTGACCAGGTCAGAATGCTCCACATACTCTAAAGACCCTGATATCAGAGAAATCCTACTAAGTCTGTCCTCTAAAGCAGACATAGCTGCCATGCTGGCTAGGCCGGAGGCCTCCTTTCAGGAGAAGCTTACAGCACTAACGGATGATGTGCGCCATATTGAGCAACGAGTGGGAGACTTAGAGGAAGAGAGAGACACCATGTACTATCATCTCTACCACCTAGAAGACAGACAAGAGGATATGGAGACTAAATATAACTATAAAGTAAGACAGATGGACGACATAGATAATAGAGGCAGAAGGAACAATCTGCATATAAGGGTGTTACTGGAACCCAAAGAAGGCCCTCAAGACAGACAGAAGTCACTACAAAAGTTGTTTAACAAAATTTTACAATGGCTGGAAGACACCCAGATACTATTTGACAGGGCATATTGAGCCAGAAGGCCTAAAGGCATTCCATCAGAGGTACTCAGAGATGTGATCTGCAGAATTCACTAATACTCATTAAAAGAATAAATACTCAAAAGGTTACGCACCACATCCCTATCCAGCA
This sequence comes from Pelobates cultripes, assembly GCA_933207985.1. Taxonomy (NCBI): domain Eukaryota; kingdom Metazoa; phylum Chordata; class Amphibia; order Anura; family Pelobatidae; genus Pelobates; species Pelobates cultripes. The sequence continues at coordinate 44,028,634 of OW240923.1, forward strand.
GTGAATATACCTCAGTACAGATCTTCCCGAACTTATCTTGGATCACCCTGCAAGGGAGAAGAGCCCTACAACCGTTGACATTCCTCCTCCAAGATCGACAAATCAAGTACCACTGGGGATATAATTTTGGCTTACTTGTCACGTAATGCAGGAAAACTCCATAATATAACAACTCCAGTTGAAGTACAAGACCTCGCTAAATCCATGGACATGTCACCAATAGAGATACAGGACTGGTACAGCCCTAGACCCAGGGATAACCCATCCACATTGCTGCCGCAAAGGAACAGATGGATGACGCTGACCCCTAGGAAAAAAGTTTTTTCCATGCATCACAGCACCAATGGAACTCACAGACCACCTAAGTCTAAGGGGCAGGTCGTATATATTTCATGTGCTGTCTGACTCTCTAAACACTTTCTATCACGCCGCATACTTAAATTGTGGGCTTGTGAACGTGGTGATATGATATTCCCTCAGGTTATGGCCAAATATCCCAGCTATGTTGGTAGCACACTTGGACCTCCTTTTCATTTCATATTATTTTAATTTTGTTGGCCACCCTGCACACCCAATCCCAAAGTTATACTCGAACATAACATGTTTTTGCAATTAATAGTTTAATGTTAATGGGGACTGGTTCCTCAGGAAGTACACTCATAGCCAAGGAGATATATCCCTTGCAGTCATCTACAAGCAGAGGCCTGACGAAAAAATTGTTTTAGTATACATGGTATTGGGTAATGTGATTTTCTTTTTCCTTTTTCTTTTTGTTGTACTAGACCTCCCCAAAAAGGTATAACTTACAGACCCCACAAGGTCTTGGGGAATCTATTGATCCACTTTTGAATCACTTTGTTACCCGTGTTAGGTACGACAATGGGATGAGATATAAAGATGGTTTAACACTGTGATGGCTACACCCCATGTACCAGCCACCACAGGACACAATAAGGGGTAAGCTAACATACTTCCCCGACCCCAAAACTGTGTCTCATACACAGTAAAAGCCAACAGACTCCCCGCATTGATGATGCAGCGGAGTAATTACCGTCCCATATATTACAAATTTAATATTCTATTATTCTGGAGCCATTTTGCCCATAGCAAATCAAAAGGGGTAGCGATATTGGTTGGCTCCCATGTCCTATTTACATACACATGACACATCCATGCGTCGGAACCAACCCCGCCACTGGCCACTGGAGGAGCCTGGTTGCTCGCCTGCTCCCTTTAGACTATGGCCCCATGTTTAACACTGTTCTTTTTCGTGCCTTTCTGCGGACTGTTAAAGTCACGAACACCGCTGAGCCACCGACCTCCCTTCTCTCTACCTGCAGTCAATTATCCGAACACCGGTCCATTTGGCACTTTACTGTTTAAACTATGCTACCCCAGAAAGCTATGCCATGGAGCCCAGCTGTATACTGAAAGACTGTATGAAAGACTTTGGCTCCATGGCGATTGAACTGTATGTATGTGATCTGAGCGCCATCCGGTAGTAATGGGCGCTCAGATCTAAGCTACCTGGGGATAGGTAGAATGTGTATGTTCTATGTGATAAATGTAACAGTATGTAATTTTATGTCTTTTATTGTCCATTGTCTGCCATGTGGTTAATGGAGTTTCACCTCTGTCCTTGGAGATAATTGGATTATTTCCCAATTATCCCCAGGACAGAGAGGAGGGATTGTGATGCATTGTGGGATTGTAAGCTTGTGATTGGTCAATGTCCAATATGTTTCCCAATCTTCAATCTGGTCACCTAGGGAGTGCCCACCATACCTGCATAAATACCGGGCAGGAAGCCCCAGTAAATCAGTTCTGCTTGATCCTCAAACGAAGTGTCATCTCGTTCTTGGGGGGAATTGGAATGTATGCTGTAACAGTGTGACTGCCAGGAGTGTAAGCTGTTCGTATGGTTTTTCCAGTTCGGCTGTTTAACAGCATTCATGTGTTCGGGAGT
>OW240923.1:44030699-44043624 GCA_933207985.1 Pelobates cultripes
GAACTGAAAAGTGGTCTGTGGTCACCACTTGCAGAACCACTCCTTTATTGGGAGTGTCTTGCTAATTGCCTATAATTTCCATCTGTTGTCTATCCCATTTGCACAACAGCATGTGAAATTGATTGTCACTCAGTGTTGCTTCCTACGTGGACAGTTTGATTTCACAGAAGTGTGATTGACTTGGAGTTACACTGTGTTGTTTAAGTGTTCCCTTTATGTTTTTGAGCAGTGTATATTAATATATATTTTTTATTTTTATTATTATAATTTTTTCATGTGTTTGGCCTTGTCTTCGATTTAATTGCTTTGTGATATGGTTTCATATGTTTAATATGTGCTGTAAGTAACATGTATTTTTCCTATAAAGTGCATGGTAAGTTTTCTGTTGTTAACTTCTTTGCACCAGGTCAGAGGCTGGTGTTAAGTTTTGAAGGTTAGCAGCCATGGGCATCCACAGGAATTTTTCCAGGGGGGTATAATTGTAATGACATCCATGCTTGGTCACTTTTTGACAGTGTCATAAAAGGGAAGGGGCATAGTCATTATCCCATAAAGCCAGGGTGAATAGCATTTTCACAACTATGGTGTCAGGAATACATTTGTATTCCTGACACTATAGTGTTCTTTTAAGCAAATTAAAGGAACATTTTGGTCACCATAACAACTTCACCTAAATGAAAATGCTCTGATGCCAGGAAGCCCCTGGTTACTCTCTTTCCTTTAAGGGGTTAAACTGCTCTCAAATGGTTTAACCCCAAGGTCCAGAGTTTCCCTGCCAGGTCCAGGTGCCAAAGCCTTATGATGTGGTCACTTCATTTGTCCTTCCTGCTCCAATTTCCTTTTCCACTCCTTCATTTGACAGAGTCTTCTTTTTCTTCTGACACTGTTTTCTATCCTTGGCTCCTTCTGTTCCTTTACCTTTCTGCTACTTTCTGCTTATTTTGCACCCTTCTGCTCCTTTCTCATTCTGATCCCTTTCTGCTCCTTGCAGACCCTTTCTGCTCCTCCTTCTACTTTACCTTAGTGCTCCTTGCTGTCCCTTTCTGATCCTTCTCCTACTTTACCTTTGTGCTCCTTCTGATTCTTTCTGCTCCTTTACCTTTGTGCTCCTTCTGTCCCTTTCTGCTCTTTGCAAACTATTACTTCTCCTTGCAGACCCTTCATGCTCCTTGCAGACATTTCCTGCTCCTTGCTGCCCCTTCCTGCTCCTTGCAGACCCTTCCTGCTCATTTCTGCTCCTTCTCCTACTTTATGTTTGTGCTCCTTCTGCCCCTTCCAGCTCATTGCTGACCCTTTCTGTTCATTTCTGTTCCTTTGTGTTCCTTCTCCTACTTTACCTTTTGTGCTCTTTGCTGCCCCTTTCTGCTCCTTGATGTCCCTTCCTGCTCATTCCTGTTCCTTCTCCTTTCTGCTCCTTCTCTTACTTTACCTTCCTGATCCTTGCTGACTCTTCATGTAGGCTGTCTCCCCCATCCCTCACTTCCATAGGCGTGCACACGGGGTGTGTCTGGGCACACTCTAATCCCCACGGCACGCCTATGGATTGAGACCGACTCTGCTCATGCAGAGCCAGCGCTATCTAAGCCTAGGCCTCCATGGGCTGGTGGGGAGATCACAGATCTACCTGACCGGTCCACAGCAGCATTGAGGACCTGGGCTAGAGTTCAGTCTCCACAGGACCACCAGGGAAGGCAGCAGCACGGTCCCCCCTCCCTACATGAGGTAAGATATTAACTAATCTGCCCCCACCTCCACAATCACCCAAACATACAGCAGCATGGTCCCCCCTCCCTACATGAGGTAAGATATTAACTAATCTGCCCCCACCTCCACAATCACCCAAACATACAGCACACACACACATACAGCACACAAACAGCACCCACACACACAGCACCTACACATATACAGCACCCACAGCACACAAACAGCACCCACACACACAGCACCTACACACATACAGCACCCTCACACACACAGCACCTACACACATACAGCACCCACACACACACAGCACCCACACACATAGAGCACACACACAGCACCCACACACATACAGCACCCACACATACAGCACCATCACACACACAGCACACTAACAGCATCCTCACAAACACACAACACCCACACACAGCACCCGCACACAAACAGCACACACACACAAACAGCACCCTCACAAACAGCACACTAACAGCACCTCACAAACACACAACACCCACACACAGCACACAAACAGCACCCTCACAGCACCCTCACACAGCATACTAACAGGACTCTAACAAACACGCACACCCAAACACCCTCACACACAGCTCCCTTACACACACAGCAGTGTATGTGTGCGTGTGTGTGTGTGTGTGTATATATATATATATATATATATATATACACGCACACATACATATACACATGACGTGTGTTTGTGCTTTAGGGTGCACACCTTAATGCAATAGGCAGCGCACGCCTATGCTCACTTCCCTAATCTATAGGCTGCTGCCTCCATGCCTCACTTCCCTAATCTATAGGCTGCCCCCCATGCCTCACTTCCCTAATCTATAGGCTGCCCCCCATGCCTCACTTCCCTAATCTATAGGCTGCCCCATCCATGCCTCACTTCCCTAATCTATAGGCTGCCCCATCCATGCCTCACTTCCCTAATCTATAGGCTTCCCCCTCCATGCCTCACTTTCCTAATCTATAGGCTCCCCCATGCCTCACTTCCCTAATCTATAGGCTCCCCCCATGCCTCACTTCCCTAATCTATAGGAAGTGCCCCCCCTTGCGCCCCACTGCGGATGCCCATGTTAGCAGCCAATGTTTAGCTTCCTGGTAAAATATTTTATAAATAAAATAAAATAATATAGCATCGGCCTTTTAAAAAAATATAAATATACACTTTACCCAAACAAACAGACCACAATGTCTAGAGAACATGTATGTAGTTTATTTTCTCTCTCAAAACCTTCAAATATCAAAAGCAGCATGTATCCAGCTCAAGTGATTCAAGAAAAAGAAGAGAAGAAGTTGAGTGCAATTGGTATGGCGTACACAGCTCCGGAATACCCTCCTATTGACTCCAGAAAAAATTAGAGTTCTTCTACATTATGGAGGAAATTTGTGATTTGCCTGTTTGAAGGGAACACTAACTTTTCTTTTTAATTTACTTACTCCTATTTCTGACTTTTTTCTTGTTTTTGTTATTTCTTTCCTTCCAGTTTTCAAATGCAAATAAGTAGTGATTGCTCTGATTAGGAAGATAGATAGATAGATAGATAGATAGTCTTTGAAGTCAGTTTTGCCCATACCAAAACAGAGTTGCAGATAACAGCAGGGTTAGTGAATTTACTGCTGCCCTGGTTATCAGGAATTGTTTTTACACAGTGTGTGTTAAAATTAAGCTATAAAGGGATGTTAATTTTCTCTAAAGAGCACATAGTCCACATTTGTGTTTCAACGTACACAAATGAAAATAAAAATGATCCTAGACATATTACAGTTCAAATAGTTGGCTACATGGGGAGACTTGCAGTCTGACAAATCAGTATAATGAAAACTATCTTACCTAGAGGTAGTCAGAAGGTCTATGTGAGAGAAATATGTTCAGTTTAAATTTTTATATATATATTTTTTTTTATAGCTTTGATCTGCTATTTCGGTTACACACTTACACCCACTTCTAAAAAAATATATAAAAATTAGCTGTGATTGTGAAGTTTCTAGGAGTAACAAAGGCTCAGTTGTGAAGTGGCAAACCTCAGAACCTCACAAATTGGTACTAATGATTCCTGATGTGCATAATCTAGTCTAGAGTCTCAAAGTAAATTTACCCATGGGCTATTTGCCAAGTTGTTACTTCCCATGGGAGCAAACTGGAACACCCATGAGGCTGACATGTTAGGGCGTACTGGCCTGGGGCATGCAAGATCCGTTTGACTGGCAGGAGGGGAGTTTACACTACTTCACTCACCTCTAGCTAATAACTCAATGTAGCATAATTAAGTAGACCACAGCAGATAAACTTCTGTATCCTCTATCCAAGTCTGACAGGAAGTGCTTATAGAGAGCCCCAAACAGCTTCCTGTCAGATTTGGTAAAGGATACAGAAGCTTCTCTACCTTGGTCCACTCGGCCATGCTATAAGAAAGTTAATATAAACAAAACTCCAGGGCCTGATGGCATCCATCCACGAGTACTTAAGGAACTAAGTGAAGAAATAAGTGAACCTCTGTTTTTAATCTTTCAAGATTCTTTTCTTTCAGGAAGTGTTCCGGAGGATTGGAGGAAGACAGATGTGGTTCCTATATTCAAAAATGGTTTAAAATCCTTGCCTGCAAATTATAGACATGTGAGCTTAACTTCTGTGGCTGGGAAAATATTTGAAAGGTTATTAAGGGATGATATTCAAGAAAAAGACAAAGTGCTGGAGGGGGGGGAACAAACAGAGGAGCTGCGAATGAATGAAAGAGACACACAAAGAAGCCTGGTTGGAGAAACATACATACAAGGGTGCAGGGGACAAAGAGAGAGACAGGGACTGGGGAAAGGGCAAAAGAGACAGACATAGGCTGGGTAGGAGACCCTCAGAGGGCCTCAGGGGGTAACAAAGGCAGAGGAGATGAGGAAGGGGAGATCAAGATACGCAAAAGTGGCTGGGTAAAACATTCAAAAGAAACACAAAAAGGGGTCAGGAATATTAATAGGGGGATTAAGGAAAACACAAGTGAAGATGTATTTTTTGAGGGGGAATAGGAGGGCGACAAAATGCAACTTTGCCTGTGTAACCAAAAATATTTGGCCCTGCATAGGAGCCGCGGATCCATGAACATAGTTACATGGTTCTGAAGGTTTTTTTTCCATTCATCCCTTTTCCATGCACAAAGCAAGTTATAGGTTCCTCGAAGTCTTGTTCAATGTGCACAAAGAGTGTACATCCTATCAATTCCAGTATGAGGGGCAACGGATACAATTATTTTACGGTAACATTATTCATGTGTCTGTAATCTACACATGGTCTTCGGCCACCATCTTTTGTTTTTATGAAAAAGATGCTAGCACCAGCAGGTGATGAGGGAGGCCTGATAAAACCCTTTTCTAGGATCTCTCTCATGTATTCCTTCAGAATTTTCAGTTTGGGTTCTGATAACAGGTAGATGCGCCTATAAGGGATTAGGACTTCAGGAAGTATCTATGGGACAGTAATGTCTCTATTTTTTCTTTGCCAAACGTATTGCTATATTCATGATAAAAGAGAGGGGATGTATGTACATCAAGACTGTATATATATATATATATATATATATATATATATATATATATATATATATATATATATATTTGGCCCCCAGCAGCACCCCCATTTATGCATGTTCAGGTGAGTGCAGCCAACCCCCCCTTGTTTCATATATATATATATATATATTTATATATATATATATATTTGGGAGTCTAGCCAACTCCTTGGTTTTGCACCCCCCCTGTCACAGGTGCCTCATCCCAGGGCCCTATTTAGCCTTGTACTGCAGAGAGCCCCAGATGGAATTTTTTTCCTCAAGTAAGTGGTTAATCTCATAAGAGCATACATTAGGCTGTTAGTGTAGGACCTGCCAAAGATGGGGTACATTGACGTTGTGGCAGGCTTATGCAATGTATGATCATATAATGTAACTAAACCCCCATTATTTTTGCCTAGATTAGGTGTTTTTAAAAAAACTAATAAAATCTTTCAACATTGAAGTTGCCGTTTAGTGGATAGGTGAGGGCGCTGGATCTTGTGTTTTATATATATATATATGTGGCAGAAGCAGCCACAAGAGACTTTTGCATTGATTATTGCCTGTATTTGAACTGTATGTTATTTGAGCATAGTGGATTTTATTAGACTGGTTCTGGCCCTTTAAATGCTCTGACAAAGGATCTGCAGTTTTGCTATGCACTTCGGATGCAGAGTGTGAAGAAAAAAACCCTGTTTTATGGACTTAGCTTGACTGTTTTATTCCCCTCCCTCCTAGAACACCAGTTTAACCCCTTCCCGACCGAGGACGGTTCAGGACCGTCATCGGCATTTTTGGCTTGCCGACCGATGACGGTCCTGAACCGTCCTAATGATCTGAGCTACTTACCTGATCGCCGTCGTTCCCCCGGCGGCGATCAGCATGGCTCCGGTTGTGGGGAGACTGCCTGCAGCCCAGACAGTCTCCCCACACTGAATTAGGACCCCTGTGGCCATGTGATCGCTTAACACAATGTACTTATATTAATATAAAAATACACTTATAATTAAATTACACACGTATATATATAATATATATAATAACTATATATATTGTATATATATATTATTATAAAATATAAATAATAAGTAATTTAAATTAAATAATTTTTTTTTAAATAATAATAAAAATTTAAAAAAAAATTATATATCTATATGAAATTTTATTCTAACTGTATTTTAAAATTAATATATATATATATTTATATCAAAATTCACTTAGAATGAATTTGTATATATATCTATGTATATATAAATAAATAAAAATAATACGAAATATACATATGTCCATATACAAAATTACATAAATAATTATATAAATATACACGTAGACTTCAAATATATAAATATGCATATATATTTAAATTCTACGTGCGTATTTATGTAATATTTTTACATAATTCAGTAATTTTATTGATTGCAATTTGAGGGACCTGCCTGCCAACCCAGGCCGAAATTCCAGAGAATTTAATTTGCTAGCACTGTATTTTACCCTGTAACGTTCTACGACACCCTAAAACCTGTACATGGGGGGTACTGTTTTACTCGGGAGACTTCGCTGAACACAAATATTAGTGATTCAAAACAGTAAAACATATCACAGCGATGATATTGTCAGTGAAAGTTACTTTTTTTGCATTTTTCACACACAAACAGCACTTTTACTGATGATATAATTGTTGTGATACGTTTTCCAGTTTTTAAACACTAATATTTGTGTTCAGCGATGTCTCCCGAGTAAAACAGTACCCCCCATGTACAGGTTTTATAGCATTTTTGAAAGTTACAAGGTCAAATATATGGGTCAAATATTTTTACATTGAAAATGGCCAGGTTGGTTACGTTGCCTTTGAGAGCGTATGGTAGCCCAGGAATGAGAATTACCCCCATGATGGCATACCATTTGCAAAAGAAGACAACCCAAGGTATTGCAAATGGGGTATGTCCAGTCTTTTTTAGTAACCACTTGGTCACAAACACTGGCCAAAATTAGCGTTCAATTTAGTTTTTTTACTTTTTTCACACACAAACAAATATGAATGCTTACTTTGGCCAGTGTTTTCGACTAAGTGGCTACTAAAAAAGACTGGACATACCCCATATTGAATACCCTGGGTTGTCTACTTTAAAAAAAATATGTACATGTGGGGTGTTATTCAGAGATTTATGACAGATAATAGTGTTACAATGTCACTATTGATAAATTTTAAAAATGTATGTTTTGAAACCGCAATATCCTACTTGTACCTATAGCCCTATAACATGCAAAAAAAAGCAAAAAAGCACGTAAACACTAGGTATTTTTAAACTCAGGACAAAATTTTGAATCTATTTAGCAGTTTTTTTCATTCGCTTTTGTAGATGAGTAAAAGATTTTTCAAGTAAAAGTCAAAAAACATGTATTTTTTTCAATTTTTCATCATATTTTTTATTTTTTTTAAATTAAAATACATGAGATTATATAAATAATGGTATGTAAAGAAAGCCCATTTTGTCCTGAAAAAAACAATATATAATTTGTATGGGAACAGTAAATGAGAAAGCGGAAAATTACAGCCAAACACAAACACCACAAAAGTGTAAAAATATGCCTGGTAGCAAATGTACAACATCGCAAAAACAGTCCAGTCCTTAAGGGGTTAAAAACCCTTAATAACTGTCATATTTTCAAACGCTGTCTGTCTTTAACAGTCAGTTTGTTTTCCTCTGAGGAGGAGTTGTTTTGCTGCATGAGGGCTGTTGCTTTGTGTGCTCATTAAAACAGACCTGCTTGACCCTTTCTTGAAGCCTTGGCTCATGCTTGGGGGATGGGATAAGTCTGCAGTGCTGATGGTGTCGGTTGGAGTGCTTGAAGTCCTCGGCAAGCACTAGGAGCATCGATTGGCGGAGGTACTCGGTCGGAGTGCCAGCGGGTCCGTCACAATTGGTGGCAGCGACGGGATTCAAACCTCACAGCAGACCGTTGTTCGGCAGTTACAGCCATTTGGGAAATTTGCTATTTCGTATGGAACCGAAAGGAAAGGGTATGTGAATATACCCGAACGGATAGTGAATGGGGACAGACTATACCAACTTGAAACGGGCCACGCTAAAAGAACTATTGGAAGCAAGGGGAATTATTGCCAGCAATAAAACCAAAGCTACCCTTATTGCTGAACTCATGGAGGGAGACCGGGCAGCTGCTGCAGCACCTCTTATGGACAGCACACAAACGGAGTTTGGAAGAGAACTCCAAAGCAGACTGGCCTTTTTCCCAGGTACGCCTCCCACAGAAACCTCGGAAAGGATTATGGCAGATGTCCATGAATACATAATGGAAAAGCAGCGGAGGTCCAGAGAGGGGTTCCTAATCACACCACACATAGTACCGGGGAAGCCTAAAATCCCGTACCATGCTTTTAAAAACTATGTGGAGACCGAAGACATCGATGGCTACTTGCATGACTTTGAGAGGTTATGCCAATTACATGAGATCAACGCCGCCGACCAGGTACCCCTGTTGGTGGGTAAGCTAGCGGGCCGGGCAGCAGAAGCCTACCGCACCATGCCAGACGAGGATAGCAGAGACTACCAGAAAGTAAAGCAGGCGATCCTGGACAGGTATGCAATTACCCCGGAGGCATACCGGCAGCGGTTCCGAGAAAGCCGAAAGACGGAGAAAGATACTCACATGGAGTGGGCACACCGCTTAACTAGGGCGGGCAAAGGTTGGGTGCAAGCCGCACAAGCAACCACAGTGGAGGACATGCTACAATTACTGCTACTGGAGCAATTCTTCCAGGGGTTAACCCCGGATTTACAAAACTGGCTGAGGGATCGGAAACCGCGCATCTTAACTGACGCCGCCAGGTGGGCAGACGAGTACCAAGATGCCAGGAGGGCACAGCGGGCACAGGCATGGTCCATCTTGGGAGCTGCTAACCCACCTCCCACCATTAACCCCACCCCAGCACTGCGTCCGGGTGGTGGGAACTACCAAACCCCTCCACGGTACAACAATGCCCGATCTTTCATCAGGTGCCACACGTGTAACCAGCAGGGCCACATGCAGAGAGACTGTCCCAGAAACAGAAACCGCTCCACGTGGAATACTCCAACTAATTCCCCTGCAAACCGGGCAGCAGTACACTGCTACCAGAGTGAGCCTCGACAACCTTTCTTCGGGACCCGGTCTAATGAAGAATCTTTGGGCACCCTCCACGAGGTTAACCCAGTACAAGCAGCTGCAGACAACCGACAGGGACACCGCCAAGGGGTACACATAGAGGGAAAACGCCTTCGGGATCTGCACGATTCTGGGGCCACCATAACCCTGGTTCGCAATCACCTAGTCCCCAAGCACCAGCTCACTGGAGAATATGTGGCAGTCCGGGTGGCAGGGGGAGCGATTTACTAAATTCCCACTGCTAAAGTACATTTGGATTGGGGAGCGGGGTCGGGGAATGTGGAAGTGGGCCTCATGCAGGACTTACCAGCTGATGTCATCCTGGGTAACGACTTGGGGGAGCTGACCTCTGCTTTTGTTTCTCAGCACCCCGCGCAGGAAGCGCTACCCGTGGTAACACGGCAGCAGGCCCGCACCACCGCATCTTCTGAACACTCTGAGGCTCCGGTAAGTAACAGTACTGAAGTAGTCAGCAACCCGTCCCTGCAGGTATAGGGTTACACAGAATCAGGCAGGGTTGGAGGGGGAAAGATACGCTTGGGAGAAAGGATTATTGTATAGATATGCTAAGAAGGTAGTAGCAGGATCTGTACCCATGACCCTCACACAATTAGTCGTGCCCCGAAAGTACAGGCAAGAATTACTACGTATTGCCCATGACATCCCTTTATCAGGACATCTAGGCGTCAGTAGGACGAAGCATCGTTTGACCCAAAACTTCTTTTGGCCAGGGGTCTCCAAAGATATTCGGCAGTATTGCCAAACTTGTGACACATGCCAGAGAGTTGGGAAGAGAGGGGACCGGTACAAGGCAAAAATGCACTCCCTACCCATAATAGATGAACCCTTCAGTAGAGTGGCAGTAGATATAATCGGACCCCTAGCAAAACCCAGCCTGTCAGGGAAGAAGTATATACTAACCGTAGTAGACTATGCCACCCGGTACCCAGAGGCCGTAGCCCTAACTAATATCCATGCGGAGACTATAGTAGATGCCCTAATCCGGATATTCTCCAGAATGGGGTTCCCCAAAGAGATTATCTCAGATCGGGGTACCCAATTCACAGCAGTTAATAACTGTCATATTTTCAAACGCTGTCTGTCTTTAACAGTCAGTTTGTTTTCCTCTGAGGAGGAGGAGTTTTGCTGCATGAGGGCTGTTGCTTTGTGTGCTCATTAAAACAGACCTGCTTGACCCTTTCTTGAAGCCTTGGCTCATGCTTGGGGGATGGGATAAGTCTGCAGTGCTGATGGTGTCAGTTGGAGTGCTTGAAATCCTCGGCAAGCACTAGGAGCATCCATTGGCGGAGGTACTCGGTCGGAGTGCCAGCGGGTCCGTCACAATATATATATATATATATATATATATATATATATATATATATTTTTTTTTATTATTATTCTTTATTTTAATTCTTTATTTTTCTCAGTTCACATTTGATGAAAACATATATGAGCATATAACATGGCCAAGATTAATGCAATAATAAGTGCTCAACATTGTGTGCATTTAATAGCAAGAGAAGGAAAGAGCTATTGTGCTTAGTGCCTAAGTATGTATGTGAGGTGAGGGTTTTTGTTATAGTAGAGTGCCTGTCTGAGAAACCTGAGAGTGGGATTACCATTGGGTTTTAGGATTCATGCTTAAAACAAGCATTAACTGTGTCTGTGGTGGGTGTTTCCTTCCCAGAGAGAAACAGTAGGTTTTATGGCCTGATCGTCAAAAGTATGGGAAGGGGTGGGGGGGTGGAGATTCACCACTTATCATCTTAAACCATTTACTTGGTTGGCAACCTGTACAGATATTGCACAGTTAATATTCTGGTGTTGGGTTTGGGCCTGGATAGAAGCCCCTGCTGAATGTACTTATAGCGTTGGTATTGCATAATGGCACTGCCCCACATTATAACCTACAGGGAGATCATGAAAAGAGTAAAGATATAGTAGAATACAATAAAGTAAAGAAAGCAACAATAAAATTATATCAACGATATAACAGTAGCACTGGAGAAGTCCTTGGTTGTATAATCTTGTATGGATCTCGGTGGTGGGGACATCAGCTTCTGTGGCTCGATTGGCTTCCAGTTATGTTGCGGCGCTGGTAAGCAAGGTGTGCTGTGCTGCCCGCGGTGTTATACTACCCATATCCTAGCCAAGTCTACATTGGACAGGCTCCTTCTCTCATCAGTGGTCTGCGGGTTGATTCCCAGCTTCTTCAGATGTTCTTCTAGCTCCTGATAGGTTTCTGCACAGTAAGTAGTGCCTTGAGATGTGATTAGGACTGTACGGGGTAGGCGGTATGGCACCTCTTTTGCACGTAACAGTTAGAGTAATGGTCATAAGGACCGGAGCCACAAGAGAATATTTCTCGTGAGATCCGGGTAAAGGAGTAGTGAGGCATCTTCAAAGGTAAGTGTAGTCTTCCCTCTCACAGCTGTTTGTAGGAGGGCTTTGTCCTGCAGGGAACTAAAGCAGAGCATCAGGTTCAGAGCTGCGGAAGGTGGTGCCCCAGGTGGTGTTAGGAAACGGAACATGGCCTTGGTGTGTTTCGGTGGTAAGTAGGCCACAAAGAGCCATCTGATGGAGTGAGGTAGGTCTGGCAATCCCACCGATTCCTATACCCCCCTAAGCTTCAGGTTATACCTGCGCCGCTGATCTTCCAGGGCATCGATCCTGCTTTCAGTCCTTAGTTGGTGTTGGTTCAGGGCAGCCAGACTTTTCTCTACTGCTGTAAGCTGGCTTTCGTGAGTGCTATGGGTGGCTTCAGGTTGGACCAGTTTAATGGCCGTGCGTTCAATGGCTTTCTTAAAGGTGGCCAGGTCACCCACTATGTTCTCATGGAGTCCAGCCAACATCGCCTTAAGTTGAGCCGTTGTGACTAGGTCACAGTCCTCGTCTGCCGGAGAAGGAATTCCCTGTTTCATGGTGTGCGAGGCACCCTCAAATGCAGCAAAAGCCATATCCTCTGAGAAGTAGGAAGAGCCCTTGTCTACGAGCGCCATATTGTCCCATGCTGCCTTTTGTGAACTCCTGAATAGTTCGCTGATATTTAGGCTCAGCGGCCTCTTGTCATATTTTTATGTCTCATGGTGTAGCCTCAAGCCTAGGGAGCATCTCCAGCAAAATTATGTGGGTGCTTTCTTTCCAAATTCAACCCTTTACGGCAGCATTATACGGATCTCATGGAACATGTGACTGTCCAGGTTCCCAGATAGGCTCTGCCCCCCCATCAAGACTGTATTTATTGACATCTTATATAGTTTTGATGTGTGCTATCCGAGAGGACCTGCATAGACAATTCTGTCCACAAAAGGGGGTGTCAAGGACACTGTTCCTTTAGACCAACATGTAAGAGGATAGTAAATTATTAATCAAGGCAATGACAAAATAACAGTAAAAAGTAAGGAGGCAACCAAGTCAAACTGTATGGATTCAACATGACAGGTGCCAAATGGAAAAAAATGGGACTTGTTTCTTTAGTAACAAGCAAG
>OW240923.1:44045583-44059721 GCA_933207985.1 Pelobates cultripes
ATTTGAGAGAAAATAGCTCACAAATATGTGTTATTGTTCCGCTGATCCAAATGTACATGAAGCAATCATATACATTCAGAAACAGTTGTAGAACCGTCAATCAAATTCCATTTAGAATGGTCAGAATCAGAGAGGAGCCTGATTTTTTTGAAATTATCAAAAAGGGGAGGTCATGTTTTTAAATAGTTTACACAGCACAGTAATAAAATTATTTGATATCTCGTAAGTTAATGTCCCAACTGCAGTTATACCTTGTTTTGTTAATAGACTGCAGGACTGTTACAACATTATATATTAACAGAAGGAACACGTTTCTAAGTTATAACTACAATTTATCATAATTTAGGTGGCACATTCAGGTAACCGCTTACAAATTCAGTTTTCAAATTAATATTTACACTAATCTTGTCAATTAGTTTAATAAATCTAAATGTGTTTTAAAAAAAAAAAAGGATTTCTCTGAGTTTTATTTAATACAAGTCAGTTAAGGTTAATTGGAGCTTCATATTTGAATATTCTTCACAATAAGACCATAATTTCTTCCTACTGGTTTTCTATGATGCTCATTCTCCACATGATGACCTGCCTTCTTGTGTTTTGACTTACGGATCACTAATTATGGCATTTCCTTTCAGAGATGATGATGTTCTAAATTAGCAGTTTGGCTCTTGGCAAATTATCGTTAAGTATTCATTTAAAGTGGCAGCTTGAAATTACAGAGAACATATTTATACAGAGTATCTTGTGCATGTCAACCAAAAATAGTTTTTTAAAATAAATTAAATGCATTGTGATAACTGAATAATACTAGTTATAATTAAATAAAATATTTTTTTATTCATTTATTCCCTTGAAAGCTTAATAAATTCTGCACAATTAATGTTTTAAAATACTGTGAACCTTGTTGTCAATGGTTTACCTATTTTGCTAGGACTCTGTTTATGATACCGTGTTTTCCAGTACCTAGAGAAGCAAAGATACTTGCATACACAGTGGTGTATCTACTACCATTTTCAGCCCCACTGTCCATTGGCCTACTCTATAGCCAAATTGGGCAGCTAGTATTAATTATGCATGCTCAGACTGGCAATGTTGCTTACAGTATTAAAATGCATTTTTCACCAAGACTAGCAGGGGCCTTACACATGCTTATACCTCTATCTACCCCCTGAGCTTTTAAAAGGAGCGGTTAAATAATTCATTATATCAGGGACCCAAAGGATAACTTATAGCAGTGGGGGGAATTATTTATTGGTCCTTACCTAGTGTGTTACCGGTGAGAGTTTGATAATGCTGATTTTGTCTAATCTCACTGAAAGTCTATAGAGGATACCCCTATGCTACCATATACAGTCGTGCTCAAAAGTTTGCATACCCTGGCAGAAATGTTGAAGTTTTGACATTAATTTGGAAAATATGACTGACCGTGCAAAAATGTTTTTTTATTGAAGGATAGTGATCACATAAAGCCATTTATTATCACATAGTTATGTGGCTCATTTTTAAATCATAATGATAACAAATCACCCAAATGGCCCTGATCAAAAGTTTACATACACTTGAATGTTTGGCATTGTTACAGACACACATGGTGACACAAATAGGTTAAAATGGCAATTAAAGGAGGGGGCGTGTGGCTTGGTGCACAACATGGCCGCATAATCGAGTAGCTCCACAACAGGACGCACAAAAAACGGCTTCAAAACGTGGCAGTCACCAACACACAGCTTCCAGACACAGTCGCAATGGCGGGTAACGAGAGGAAGAAATCCAAGGCCAAGCTAAAAATTTACCTGATACAGGATTCCCGAGGTACAGACATGAAAAGCCGTACCAGCTCCCCGGCCTCTACACCACGGTGGGAGTAAGACCACGTGGATGAGCCCACGCTGACCGCGACGGCGCTCCTAAATTCGGAGGTATTTACAGCCAGAATGAGGGGGATCATGCAGGAGTTAAGGAAACATCTCCATGCTGACTTCCTGAAAATTTCAAATGAGCTACAAAAATCTATAAGGGGATCACACGGACAAACTTGAATCTAAAATGGACAGCATAATTGAATCACATAACACCCTAGCTGACAATCATATCAATGTGGCGAAAGAGGTAACTGCTCTGCAAATCAAACTCGCAGACATTGAGGATCGCTCATGCCTCAATAATATCAGAATTCGGGGTATACTAGACTCTGTGTCTGATGCAGATTTGAAGGAATATTTCAAGGCCTTCCTCTCCAGCATACTGAAAGACCTGCCTGCCTTGGAGGTCCTTATCAACCAGATCCACAGACTCCCCAAGGGCTGCCATGCGCCGCAAGGAGCCCCTAAAGATACTATGGTATGGATCCATTTCTACATTTGCAAGGTGCAAATCTTGTCGGCATGCACATCACAGAGAAGACTACCAAACACAAAGCTATGCAGCTGTTTCCCGAACTGTCTGTTTTCACCCAGAATAAATGCAAGGAATTTCAGTCTGTTACTCAAGCACTACAAGACGACAACATACCCTACACATTGGGCTTTCTGGGGGTTGACACTACGGCCCACGCCTTCCGGGAATGTGCTTAAAACACAACTTGTCTTCCCCGTGGCTTGATTCCCATGCCTAGCATATTTTGAAGGTGACGCCAAGAGCAAACTCTGCTGAGTGCGCTTAGCAGACGGACTACCATCCTTGATTTATTCCCCAGGAGACATATGGCCTACCCATTGTTTCCACCATGTGGGCACCCAATGCCTGAAACTCAAAGGCGTAACAGGATATCCACAAGTGCGATCCAGCACAATTGTATATATAATTTTGTTATGGTTTTATGCTTTCCTTTATTTTTTATTTCAACTTTTACCAAGCAAGCTGATCTGAACTAGGTCCCCCAATCCCATAAACCTATGCTTAAAAGAATTTCCATAATGGCCTATATCCATACCCAAGCACTCAAGGTACAAGCCTTGCGGTTTAGTGGAGGGTAGGGAAGAATAAATGGGATTACTGATAAGGAAAACTTATGGTACACTTACAGAATGCAAGATGTGTTTTTACTTCTCCTTTATAAAACTGCTTGATTTGTTCTCAGGGGAAGTAGGGTGGGAGGGTTCTGGACTCACAGGCTGCGGCCATAGGAGGATGGGCCGACCTACCCACCACAGCTCCCCATTCCGTGTAGAACAGTGATTCCCTCATGGCTCTAACAATTCTCACTATCAATGCCAGAGGCCTAAATTCACCCCACAAACGCAGAATGCTTTGGGAAACTGTGGAGGAGTGCATCCAAGAGACGCATTTTGCCAAAAGGAAGCTTCCCTATTTTAAAAATCAGAAATTCACCACCATGTTCCAATCTATGAACGCCTCATAGAAATGCGGCTCCATCATCATCAGGTCTACCCTGCCAGCCCAGATACACTCTCACATTGAAGACTGACATGGCATACCCTTGACAATATCAAATGTATACTTGCCACCACAAGACCCTTTCCCCACCTTGGAAAGGGTATTACACAAGCTCCCCCTGAACAAGCCGAGCAGGCTCATACTATGCAGGGATTTTAATCTTATGTTGGATCCAGCCATAGATGCCTCCGGCTTCCACACCTCCTCTGCCAAAAGATCAGCGCAGAAGCGCAGGTTTGGAGGCCTGATGCATGAGCTCGGGCTATATGATGCATGGTGGATTCTAGACCCGTGTGCTCAAGATTATACATATTACTCCCATGTACACAACAAATACACACGCATTGACTACTTATTCGTTGATTGCTCCCTCCTATTTGACTTGACGTCCATCTCAGGAGGACCAATGACATGGACTGACATGGACTGAGCACAGCCCACTGATATTGACATTATCCTTAACCGGAATTTCCAAATCACTTCCACGTTGGCGGATGAATGACAGCTTATTACAGCGCCCAGACACTATTAAAATAGAAGGGTAGGCCATGCAGGAGTGCTTCTCCATTAACAACAGAGAGGGAATGTCACCTGAAACCCTTTGGTTGGCCCATAGGGGCAAATTCATATCACACACCTCGCATGTGGCCAAGCGAACTGACTTGCGACTGACTCTACTGAATTTAGAGACAGTACATAAAACTAAACCAACCCAGATATTAGCTGACCAACTCAAATCACTTAGATCAGAGATCAACGGAATCCAATTAGAAAGGACTGAACATTGCATGAAGAGGCTTAAAGCCCATTTCTACTCCCACAGCAACAAAGCCGGCCAACTGCTAGCCTACAAACTACGCAAGCAGCAAGCATCAACCTCTATAACCTATCTCTTAAATGAACAGAGCTTAAAAATGTATGACCCGCAAGTGATGGCCAATATGTTCTCTAGATACTATTCCACTCCCGAACACCATACACCCGACCCCTGCTAACAACTGCTATGGAAGACCAGGCCCAATCACTGGCTAAACCAATAGAGGAAGAGGAAATACTGAGAGCAATTAAAAACATGCCACATAGCAAATCACCAGGCCCGGATGTGTTCACCGGTATATTACAAGAAATTTGAGATTGCCTTAAACCCATTCCTTCTGCCTATATAACCAGTGCATGAGGACTGGCACAGCCCTGGGGGAGATGCTGAAGGTCCATATAGTAACCCTCCCCAATCTTGGGAAGCCACCAAGTGCCCAAATCCATGCCCAATCTCCTAGCTAAATCTTGACTATATGATATACCCTTAAATATTGGCAACACGACTCTCCCCTATCCTCCCGTGGCTGGTGGAAAATGACCAAGTGGGCTTCGTCAATTGACAACAACCCTCAGACACGACCAGAAGGATTATTAATATGCTCTCAGTGGCGGGGAGAGGGGACATGGTCGGATTGCCTTCTCCTGTCATTGGATGCTGGGAAGACATTTGACCAACATTTGTTTCGCGCCAGGGTTACCCCTTACCCCCCCCCTAGCTGTACATTCTAGCCCTGGAGCCCCTAGAGTGTGCAATCAGAGACAACCCTAATATTATCGACATAGACCTTGTCTATAATGGTGCTGCAAAAAATCACACTGTTTGCGGATGACTTATTCCTGGCAATAACTGACCCTCTCATGTCCTTACTACAGATCATCAGGACGTTATCAGCATATAGTGTAATCATGGACCATAAAATAAATTCCAAGCTCTCACCCTTAACATTCTGGACTCACAGCTATCCCACCTGAAATTTACCTCAATTTCCTGGGTAGACATTGAGGACACACATGTGGTCACCTCTGGTCTCCGGTAAGGTCGACATCAATCCATAATCTTTTGCCCACAGCTAGACATAGCTTGCAAACATGGCATAGACTTCAGACCAGGATTCCACTGTTGTGACAGGTATCACGACTTGCTCCTTTAACTCTCTTGCACACAACCATACCTGATCTAGACATATCCATTTGGAAAAACAAGGTATACTTACAATTGCACACCTACTGGTTGGAACAACTATAAGGCCCTTCTCTGACTTAAAAACACAATTATAAATCCCTGACAGGGACTTTTACAAATACCTACAAATTATACTATGCCTATCCTCGCTGGAGCAGGGAATCCGGGAGGGAAAATCTCTAGTGAATTTAATCAAAGTGATACCAAATGGACGTAAGTTACCAGACAATAATCTTTGCTGCATTCTCCGCAGAACCCTCATTTAGAAAATAATGGGAGAGGGATCTAGGCAAGAAATTTGAGAAGGAGGAGTAGAACTAAAGTTTGAGAACATCTGCCTCCATTTCGAGGTGTACAAACCACATTGAATTAACATATAAAATTTTGACTTGATGGTACCTGACGCCAGTCAGACTACACCACACTTACCCATGAGTGGCCAAAGTATGTTGGCGAACATGCGGAGAAGAGGGGTCAATTGTTCACAGAATATTTGATAGAGTCCTAACCTCAACATATGAGGAAAGGGATTTAGGGGTGATTATTTCTGATGACTTAAAGGTAGGCAGACAATGTAATAGAGCAGCAGGAAATGCTAGCAGAATGCTTGGTTTTATAGGGAGATGTATTAGCAGTAGAAAGAGGGAATTGCTCATGCCATTGTACAGAACACTGGTGAGACCTTACTTGGAGTATTGTACACAGTACTGGAGACCATATCTTCAGAAGGATATTGATACCTTAGAGAGGGTTCAGAGAAGGGCTACTAAACTGGATCATGGATTGCAGGATAAAACTTTCCAGGAAAGGTTAAAGGATCTTAACATGTATAGCTTAGAGGAATGACGAGACAGGGGGGATATGATAGAAACATTTAAATATATAAAGGGAATCAACACAGTAAAGGAGACTTTATTTAAAAGAAGAAAAACTACCACAACAAGAGGACATAGTCTTAAATTAGAGGGACAAAGGTTTAAAAATAATATCAGGAAGTATTACTTTACTGAGAGGGTAGTGGATGCATGGAATAGCCTTCCAGCTGAAGTGGTAGAGGTTAACACAGTTAAGGAGTTTAAGCATGCGTGGGATAGGCATAAGGCTATCCTAACTATAAGATAAGGCTAGGGACTAATGAAAGTATTTAGAAAATTGGGCAGACTAGATGGGCCGAATGGTTCTTATCTGCCATCACATTCTATGTTTCTATGTTTCTATTTGGTGGGACTGCCCTCGTATAAGACCAATATGGACACAGCTTCAAGCATATATTAAAGCCATTATCCATGTTAAGCTTTCACCCACACTAGAGGTAGTAATACTATGTAACTACCCAGACTCTATTCCGGTTGCCTAAAGGCAGCTAATTTCCTTCTTTATCATAGCAATGAAAACTTTCATTGTACGAAATTGGCAGGGGCCGGTTATTCCATTACTACAGGAAATAAGACATCACACACCAAACATGCCAAATGGAATGTATTGCACACACTGCAAATTATACATTGCTCAAATTCCTTAAAATCTGGGGATCAGTTCTCTCCGGAGCTGGGAGACGGATGGAGGGCCAACTACACTCAATACTATGAGTGCAGAAATTAGAGCATCAACAACCAATGGGGACTTGACCACGGACCCGCTAGAGAGCAGGGGTGTAGAAGAGCTCCCTGTACCCCGACTGGGTACCTGTCAAGGTTGAGCTCCCCAATGCGCAGCCTAAAGGACAAGATAGGCAACCCCAGATAGATGTATTACCAGTCTTTAAATGGCCGGACTTAACTTAGCTCAAGATTAAATACAATAATATTATCATTCTCCCACAGGGGGTTCATCCATGCTAATGCTTTTCCATCTAATAGGTTCATAATGAACGCTATCTTGGATCTATCAGTGGGGAATGAATTGGAAGCCATCTCAAAAGGTACTCACATCTGGTTCAAACACCCCCTGCATAAAGACGGATCCCCGGAGTAATTGGGAGGAGGGGTTAGACGAATGGATGGTGTAGGGTGGGACATGGATGGTAGAGATACAGCACCTTGAGTACTGTTCGCATCCACTTCCTGCTGGAGACAACCAGTTCTAGTGAGGATAGTTTGCAAGACTTGGGCAAACTGATCCATCCTATGATCTAAACGATTTATTCTATCTTCACAAGCTGCCATTTGTTGCCCCAAGTTTGCAGGTTCCATGGCCCTGTCGTAATGTCAAGGTTGAGCTCCCCAACACGCAAACTAAAGGACAAGATAGGCAATCCCAGATAGACGTATTACCGGTCCTTTAAATGGCCGGACTTAACGTGAAGAGAAATAGAAATATAAGAAACGTCAGACGAGCCTAGGTCAGGGTTAGAGAGAGAAGAGCAAGCGGTAAACAAAGCTGAGGGTCAAGGGAGCCAGAGATACGGATAACCAGAAAACAAGCCAAAGTCAGATACCAAAGAAACACAAGTTAAGAGAACGCACTCTCTGGCTACAAGAAACCACAACAGGGCAAGGAAGTGATGTCAGAAGGAGGTTAATATAGGTCTAGGTGAGATCTGATAGGCTAGGGACAGAATAGGGCAGTATATAAATAGATAGTTAGTAACAAGGTACCATAACTTTAATGATTCCGGGACAAGCCGCGCGCCCGTCGGCAACAGCATGCGCATGCCCCAGACACGCACGCAATGTCGGTTGTCGGCCTGGAGGTCCGCACAGCCTGGCAGGAGAGGATGGACGGCGGCACCGGAGTGGCAAGGGCCGCAAGGAGGTATGACAGTACCTCCGCCAAGGTCCGCTTCCTAGCTGGAACAGGGGACAAACCGCAGCACTTCTGCCCACAGTCCATGCTGTGGCTTGAATTCACTCTAGAAAGCCCCAGGCACTGAATGACACTCAGTCCTGGGAGCTCTAGTCCAGGCGTTTAATCCCCTGCAAGCTGGAAGAGCAGACACAGGAGTAAATCTTCTTTCCCTCCAATAACAGGATGACACACAGTTTTGGAGTGCAAGTTGGAATAGATTTTAAAGGTGCCACACTTGGCCTTATATGCAAGTCCCCAAGCGAGGGGTACACCCACATGGACCTTGTTGGGGACAGGGACACAAACTTACAAACCAATAATAACACATTTACAATGTAAGGCACTCCCACACATGACACACAATCCCTCCCCCTCTACTTGGGAGATATTTGGATCAGTAACTGTACTAATTCTAATCCAATTATCTCCAAGCACAGAAAAAACATACATTTCTAAAAAGTCCCAAAAGTACCCCAAAACACATGATATCCCCATAAATGTTACTTCCTCTGATAGCCCTGATCTAGGTAACCAACATATCCAAAAATCACCCAGATCAGTTAAGGGGTTCAGGAATTTCCTGGAAGTCATAATTTTAACCGACCGTGCAGATGGTCCTATGACCAAAACAGTTCCATGAAATCAGTGCTAACGGTCGGTCAAGTTTGGTAGTCTTTTACAGGTTTCCCTGCAAGGCCCATAGTCTGTGGGAAGGAGGCTGGCAAGCAGGCTCCTTCAGGAGCTCGTGGCAAACTCACTTGGAGAGGGGAGTTTGTCACAAGGGGGGTATACTGGGATTGGATTCAGTGCTGAAGCAACAGGTTGAGATACACTCAGAATAAAGGTTGCAATGGTATGCTGGACGGTGGCAAGGTGACTCTCAAGATGGTAACTGGGGAACCACAATCCCCACAAAATACAGAGATGAACATCTCTAGACAGTCTGGACTGGGACACAACACCCACTCCCAATCCTCGCCATGGACTGTCAGGGGATGTCTTAACCAGGAGATCAGAGAAGGAACCGACCCTCACAAGATACAGCTTAATAGTTTACTTTTAAACAGTTGGGCATGGCATTGCCAACATGGTTGTACTGCCTCGTTAATAACTACATATGATGATAGAGCAAAGGTAGTACATCAATATCTGGTCAAACACAGTAGTTGCAATTAAATGTAAAAATCTGTATGTGTTAAGTTCGTCGAAGACAACTTTGTGAATAACAGCAATGCCAATGCTATACCTTGTGAAGTTATGACTGATCTATCTTCTTTTTTGTGTATTAATCTGAATTATATAAACAAAATAAAAATATAAGTTATAAAAAAAAGTAAGTTAAAGGTTAATTTCTCACACCTCTGGCTTTTTAAGTCACAATTAGTGTCTGTGAATAAATAGTCAATGAATGTTAGCTCTCACGTGGTTGCACTGAACAAGCTAGATACTGAGCCATGGGGAGCAGAAAAGAACTATCAAAAGACCTGCGTAACAAGGTAATGGAAATTATAAAAATGGAAAAGGATATAAAAAGACATCCAAAGCCTTGAAAATGCTCATCAGTACTGTTCAATCATGAATCAAGAAATGGAAATTCGGGGATCTCTTGATACCATGCCAAGGTCAGGTAGACCAAGTAAGATTTCAGCAACAACTACCAGAAGAATTGTTCGAGATACAAGGAAAAACCTACAGGTAACCTCAGGAGAAATACAGGCTGCTCTGGAAAAAGACGGTGTAGTTGTTTCAAGAAGCACAATATGACAATATCTGAACAAAAATAAGCTGCATGGTTGAGTTGCCAGAAAAAAAGCCTTTACTTGAGCCAATGACACAAAAAAGCACAATTACAATATGCCCGACAACACCTTGATACGCCTCACAGCTTCTGGCACACTGAAATTTGGAGTCACAATACCAAAATAGAGATTTATGGTCACAACAAGAGGCGCCATGTTGGGAGAGGAGTCAACAAGGCCTATAGTGAAAAGAATACCATCCCAACTGTGAAGCATGGTGGTGGCTCACTGATGTTTTGGGGGTGTGAACTCTAAAAGGCAAGGGAATCTTGTGAAAATTTATGGCAAGATGAATGTTATCAGAAAACACTGGCAGACAATTTGCATTCTTCTGCACGAAGGCTGCGCTTGGGACGCTCTTGGACTTTCCAGCTTGACAATGACCCTTAAGCACAAGGCCAAGTTGACCTTCCAGTGGTTACATCAGAAAAAAGTGAAGATTCTGGAGTGGCCAACACAGTCTCCTGTCCTTAATAACATAAGAGTATGCAAACTTTTGAACAGGGGTCATTTCATTTTTTTCTTTGTTGCTGTGTTTTGTTTTGTGATTTGCCATTCTGTTATAACCACAGTTGAATATGAATTCCATAAGAAATAAAATGTGTTTTGCCTGCTTACTAATGTTTTCTTTAAAAATGATACATATATTACCAAATACTCCAACTTTTGAGCATAACTGTATTTAGGTTCCTAAGGCAGGCAGAAGTACCCATTAGAACCATGGAGACCGGAGATCCAAAGTCACAATAGAAGGGGTTAACAGTATTAAACCAAGCAGTGTGTGAGGTGGTGGAGTGTTTTTTTAATTAAAATTCTACACCCCTGGGCAAAGCAGTATTAGTGAACATGGGTACCTCTAACATACTTAATCAACTAATAAAACATGGTGATGTATTACAAGTTACTTCATGTTATGCCTCATTTTGTTCCCTCCTATTCTAAAATATACCTCCGTCTGCAGCTCCCATTCTGTAACTCCTTCCTGTCCAGTAACAAGTCTATATATATAATCAGGAAGCATACACAGTAAACCTTTATGGGAGTTGTAGTTCAACTAACAGATTTAACAAGTTAAAAGCTGATAACTGAGCTACATGCTCCAGAAACCCCTACCCCAGATAATAAGAGTCTGATTTTAAAATCTACTGAAGAGAACTGTTATGTAAGGCACTCTCACAACACAGAGTAAATGACTGCTTTAACCATCCATTTTTTTTGTTACTTGTCCCCTACAATTTTGGTATAAACACTATTACCATATATAGTCAAATTTTATGAAAACTACACTTTATTGCCTGTTAAAAACTATGTATTTTAGTCTATTCTAATTTAAAAATATGCTTTTGCCACATGACACAATGATGCAAACTGTAGACTGTGCCTTTGTCAAACCATATCTAGTATTATATCGCTGTAACATTCATAGAATCTGCATGGCTAGGCGAAAGCGGAAACATGAAATATTTTTTTAAACTTTGTATCATATATAAGAACCGGAGCAAACTTTCTGAAGATAATCTTTGAGACTAAAGCAGTATAATGTTTTATATAATAGCACCTAGAGACAAGATGTGGAGAAGTGGTGTTTTACGGCCTCTGTTATTATATAGTTCATGTTTTCAGTTATCTAAATATCTTAGAACTAAGAATATTTATTTACATTATATGAAATGAACAGTAAATAAAACCATATATGTACTTTTATATTATATGATGGTGGAAAATGCACTCTAAAAAAAAAATCTATGTTTATGCAAGGTTGTATTGACATTTATTTAGATTTAAATATTTATGTTAACTTCTTTTTTAATTTTTTTTTTTACATCTCACAATACGAAGTGCAAGAACTTTCTCCTCTGGCAATCATGCTTATGAGCAAGCTGATTATTCTAGAGTATTTCAAAGACTATCATAGCTGTACAGAATTGATTTCTTCATCTTCACTGCTAAGCCTCACCAGATAGACGAGTGACAGAGGAAAAAAAAAAAAGAAAAAGAGGACAAAACTGTGAAAATTGTGGCATTGATTAAGTGGCTGAGGCCTCAGCATTTGTGCTAGACATCGATTCCCACCCTGTATCCCTGTTTGGGCTGATTGATGGCATTGTAGTTTCATGTCATATGGAACTACAATCATATTTTACCACCGTGCTTGTGAGGACTCCACTAAATGAGAACAATTGGACCGAGTGTCTGTCCGTCACATTTCACTGATTTACTGAAGCTGGTTTTCCAGTTATATTGTGTTCTGCTTAAAAGTATCTGTAATTAAACTGGATTGCTTAAATGTGCGGAGGTGAGCAGATACCATGTTCTGTGAGCTTGTTTATTGCTAACGATAAGACAGGCTGCCAAATGTTTGCAAAAAGAGACTGAGTCATAATGTTTAGATGATATCACTATTTGCTCTATCGTTAAATGATGTCTCCACCAAATTTTAGTCCGTATTGAATCTGGCATCTTATGAGTCATAATTCACCGATTGTGTCAGTGAATTTTAGAACAACTAATACAAATCTGTCAAAATAAGTTTGCTTACTTATACACCTGAGTTAATTACTATATGTAATATATAAGATGTTTCAATTGTTACTTCACACTAGACAGACTATTTTTTTCTATTAGAAAATGAGATTGCATGTAACATAAATATGCCTAGTACAACTGAAGAGAGAAAGAGCAGGAGAAAGAGACCAGGATACAATGTATTAAAATGTGATGTTGTACTATGACAGATATATATGAATGGACATTTTGAAGTTTTTCTGTTATGTGAATTGTTTATTTAAATTACACATTCATTTTATTTATATAAAGAATATAATATATATATATATATACACTGCTCAAAAAAATAAAGGGAACACAAAAATAACACATCCTAGATCTGAATGAATTAGATATTCTTCTGAAATACTTTGTTCTTTACATAGTTGAATGTGCTGACAACAAAATCACACAAAAATAAAAAAATGGAAATCAAATTTTTCAACTCATGGAGGTCTGGATTTGAAATCACACTCAAAATTAAAGTGGAAAAACACACTACAGGCTGATCCAACTTTGATGCAATGTCCTTAAAAGTCAAAATGAGACTCAGTAGTGTGTGTGGCCTCCACGTGCCTGTATGACCTCCCTACAACGCTTGTGCATGCTCCTGATGAAGTGGTGGATGGTCTCCTGAGGGATCTCCTCCCAGACCTGTACTAAAGCATCTGCCAACTCCTGGACAGTCTATGGTGCAACGTGACGTTGGTGGATGGAGCGAGACATGATGTCCCAGATGTGCTCAATTGGATTCAGGTCTGGGGAATGGGCGGGCCAGTCCATAGAACTGCTGATACACTCCAGCCACATGAGGTCTAGCATTGTCTTGCATTAGGAGGAACCCAGGGCCAACCACACCAGCATATGGTCTCACAAGGGGTCTGAGGATCTCATCTCGGTACCTAATGGCAGTCAGGCTACCTCTGGCAAGCACATGGAGGGCTGTGCGGCCCCCCAAAGAAATGCCACCCCACACCATTACTGACCCACTGCCAAACTGGTCATGCTGGAGGATGTTACAGGCAGCAGAACGTTCTCCACGGCGTCTCCAGACTCTGTCACGTCTGTCGCATGTGCTCAGTGTAAACATGCTTTCATCTGTGAAGAGCACAGGGTGCCAGTGGCGAATTTGCCAATCTTGGTGTTCTCTGGCAAATGCCAAAAGTTCTGCTCGGTGGTGGGCTGTAAGCACAACCCCCACCGGTGGACGTCAGGCCCTCATACCACCCTCATGGAGTCTGTTTCTGACCATTTGAGCAGACACATGCACATTTGTGGACTGCTGGAGGTCATTTTGCAGTGCTCCTCCTGTTCCTCCTTGCACAAAGGCAGAGGTAGCTGTCCTGCTGCTGGGTTGTTGCCCTCCTACGGCCTCCTCCACGACTCCTGATGTACTGGCCTGTCTCCTGGTAGCGCCTCCATGCTCTGGACACTACGCTGACAGACACAGCAAACCTTCTTGCCACAGCTCGCATTGATGTGCCATCCTGGATGAGCTGCACTACCTGATCCACTTGTGTGGGTTGTAGACTCCATCTTATGCTACCACTAGAGTGAAAGCACCGCAAGCATTCAAAAGTGACCAAAACATCAGCCAGAAAGCATAG
>OW240923.1:44059821-44078316 GCA_933207985.1 Pelobates cultripes
CCACATATATTCACACACATGATTCATGGGTGGGGATTAAAATGTAGGGGCTATATGTGTGTGAAATTGTGTGTATTAATGTATATAGTGCTCTGTGTATGATGGGAGTTTTGTGTGTGAATGTGGCTGAGTGTGTGTGTGTAAGTGATAGGAGTTGTACATTTGGAAGTGACAATGTTTGTATGTAAGTTTGTGCAGGGTTGTGTTTGTGATAGGAGTTGGTAGGTATGTTAGTGTGTTGGGGTGCTATTTGTGTGATAGTTGAGTGTTGTAAACTTCTTGAACCAACCAATGCTAACTTCCTTATAATCTACCACGGTGTATATGCTATGATTTAGCAGTGTATTCTACTCTGTACTGATGTCCATTATAGGCTTTTAATTCAGCACCAATATACCAATACTCAAAATGATACCAATTGTTTTATAATACAATATACAATAAATAAAGTATATATATAGGGGTCTATATATATCTGTAACTCCACTTATGAAAAAGCCCAACCTTCACCCCAACTTCCCATCCAGCTACCACCCAATCTAGCTACTAGCATTTGCCTCCAAGATCCATGAGAGAGTTGAGTATGTGAGATTGACCGATTTCCTCATATTCAACTCTCTGCTTGACCAGCTTCAGTTTGGATTCTGCGCTCGTCACTCTTTTGAAACTGCTCTGACTAAAAGTATCCAATGATTTAATTACTGCAAAATCTTGTTGTTACTATTCTATCCTAATTCTCCTTGACCTATCTTTTGATACTGTTGATCATCAACAGCTTCTTCTCATACTCTGTAAATTCAGTCTACAAGATACTGCTCTCTCCGGCAGCTACCTCTCCCAGAGCTCTTTCAATGTTTCTTTCTCTGGCTTTTCCTCTTCTCATCAATCCTTCTCTGTTGGTGTTTCCCAAGGCTCCGTCCTTGGTCCCCTGCTGTTCTCTATCTATATGGGAAACTCCATCTCCTTTGGCTGCCAATATCATTTCTATGTGAATGACATGCAAATCTATCTGTTCCCTCCTGATCTCTCACCATCCCTCTTGACTCATGTCTCTGACTGCCTTTCTGCTATTTCTAACTGGATCACTGCTTACTTCCTTCAACTTACCCAGCTAAAAACAGAGCTTCTGGTCTTTCCTTCCGCAAGTGTTGCTACTCCCATGTCTGTTTCCCTTTAAGTCAGCATTGCTACCATCAACATAGCGTGCATCCACCCCTATTTAATGCCAGAGGCGGCTAAGGTGCTGGTCCATGACTACTGCAATCTGCTTCTCACTGGTCTTATATGTTCCCAAACTTGCCCCATTACATTCTATAATGAATACTGCGGTGAGGTTTATCATCCTGTCCGCCCACATCTCCCACACATCCCTCCTCTGTCAGTCTCTACATTGGCTTCCCATAAGATATAGGGCTCAATTTCAAAATTCTGGTACTCGCTTACAAATCTCTACATAACACTGCTCCTACCTATCTATCCTCCCTAATAAACAAATATGTTCCACTTAGGCCCCTTCACATTGCTGAAAACCTGCATCTATCCTCTGTTCATTCTCCCACCTCTGATGCTCACCTTCAAAACTTCTCTAGGGCTGCACTGTTCCTGTGAAACTCCCTTCCCTTCTCTGTTAGAGTCTCACCCAGCTTCCATTCCTTAAAACATCATTGAAAACTCACTTCTTCAGGACAGCATATCAATTAAATTGTTAATAGCTTTCCCTCCCAGCACCTTGATTCCTCTCCTGCAACTATCATAATAAAAAATAAACAAACAATATATATATTTCTACCCTCTTCTAACCATTTTTGTCACTATACTACTTTCCGTCTAGCATATTAACTGACCCTCAACACCCACTGTTTCTGTGCATCCAACCAGTATGATTACAAATACCTATCTATTAGTCCACCCATAGTACAGCACTGCGGAATTTGTTGGCACCTTATAAATAATACGGGTGCCACTGGGGTCAATGTATAAAACATACAAGATCCAGTACATTCACTCACTAAACACCAATGTCAAAGCTTACTAAATGTAGTAGTTTTTGTTTTGTTTTTTAAAACACTTAAATTACTCAATAAAATGCAATTTAGTTACCGGTACATCACATGATCATACATTGCATAAGCCTGCCACAATTTCAATACACCCCATGTTTGACAGGTCCTTTATTTTCTTCAGTTCACTATCTGTTCACTATGTGTTTATGCATACTTTTTTTTTTTTGCTATATTCTAGCTCAGGGTCCGTATAGAGTCCCTATAGAATCCCTTTCTGGGCTTTCTACTACCATATGTGTACATAGTTTTCTCTAAGCTTCTCTCCCCTTTTTCTATTGAACCTCATATTCAATCACCCTGTTTCTAAATTTCTTTTGGTTCTATTTAAGAGTTTAGTTGCACATTATTTTGGTATTTTAAAAATAGTTTTCTGTGAATACTGAAACGCTGATCATGCTATTGTAATGCATCTCTCTTCTTGATTTAATAAAGCAGGGTTTAATTTACTTAAAAAGATGTGTGAGTGCTCTCTACCAAGTAATGGTATATTGGGAGACAGAGAGGCAGAGTGAAAGGTTTTAATCTGCATCTATATTGTAGTAAATATTTTGAATTCTAGTAAAAAAATATGATAAATAATTTATAGTAAAAATTCTAAATTCCAGTAAAAATTCTAATAAATTATAAATTCTAGTTAAAAAAACATTCTTAGAATGTTGGCATTTACGGAACCCTGCCTGTTTAGTGATTAATGTTATAAAGTTATTGAATATTCAGCACGTTTTTTTTCTTATGTACAAGCAAGGCTTTTTTCCTTTCCTATGCCTAGTTTTCCTCTATGAAATTGAGATGTTGCCGACAGTCATCTTCCATGAAGACAGATCACTATCTCTGCAAGGTCATTCCTCCACTAGTCTGTGAGCTTTGGAAGAAGAATCAATCAAAAATGACAGCAGACAATCACCTTGGAGTCCCCTGGCTGTCTAGCTTGTCAAAACCTTCCTGGACAGGGTTATAGATTTTAATGTATATATAACACATCTGTTAGAACTATGGACTTTTATAAGGTTTAAAGGAGGAGGGGTGGTTTGATCTGCTGTTCTTCTTCACCTTTTTTTTTTTTTTCTTACAGATTACTGTTACACACAATGGAGCTTTTAAGCTCCATTCATCTTCTAAGATAGCTTTTTTTTCTCCCAGAAATATGTTAAAATTATATATTTTTTGTTTGCAAAATTTTGCACTACGGGTTGTTTATTGAACATATTAAACATTAGATTACCAGACTGATAGCATGCCGGACATGAAAAAAAAAATTGCCTTGTCAAATTAGTAAAAAGAAAGGGAACACTGAGTGGCATTGACACAAGAAATATCAAATGTGCAAAACAATAGCACGCAGCATGTAATTAGGTCAATTAGTAAAGTCCAGTGGTCCTTGAGAAATTACAATGGCCAAGGAATGCCCAATACTGATGGGTTGATACACCCCAAAGGTTTCAGGGCACCATATGGTAATGAAAAGGTTAACAAGGCCTTATGATGCTCAGTACCCTGGTCTAAATGGTTAATAAGTCCATTGCATTCTCATAAACAATAAAGGACTAGAGGTGAAGGTATAGGATCAAGTAGTATGAGGGACACAGATCATCTCATGGAATTTTGAGATGCCATTAGAGAGGGAACACCACCCAATTATGCATCTACTGGTTAAGTGTAGTGGTCACACAAGCAATTTCAGAAATGGCTGCAATACTTGTGCCTTTATATGAGGCATATAAAGATACTCAGGATACTGGTAAAATTTGGTTGAAAATGCAGACTTTTATTAAGCTAGTCTAAATGGGATTGACTTACTCAGTTTAACTTGACCATTTTGACCTCTGTCAGTCTTGACCCAGCTACCAAGATACCAAAACCTTTATTATGACAATCAAAATGTAAAATATATGGGGGGGCGTGGCTAACCGCCGGGAAAGATGGACGCGTGAGCCCTTTGCTCCGGCGAAGTGGGTCGTCAATCTGATGTAATCCGGCATTGTAAGACGGAGTGACTCCCATATAAACACTGAAATGGCACACCAGAGGGGCAAAAAAGCCATACCAAAGTCAGATAAGCTGAATTTCTTTGGCGGCAAGTCTTTTTCCGAACCGGAAGAGCAGGCCTCTCCTCAAGATGGCGGGCGCAACTCCCCACCAAAGTTATTGTCACTAAGGACAACACCACTCAAGTGATCACGTCACCAGAAGAAGGCCTTCGAAAGCTACAGACCTGGGGATTCCTGGAGCAGACCGAAGAACGCACCGCATCATCCTCGAAGAGACTTCAATTGGACTGGCACACAACATGAACTGTTCACTTGATCACCAATCTCAAGTATTCCGATCTAGATCCAAAGACTGGCATAAAATATATATAAAAAAAAAAAAATTCTGACCCATCGTAACGTTACACTTTTAATGTATGCTGCCAAAGTTAGGCAATATTATATTTAAGTTATCTATAAAATGACAAGCGGTAGTGGGGCTAGCGATGGCCCATAGAGATGTAGGCATAGAGACTGCCCACATATGCATTTTGTACGCATATCCGTTTCCTATCCCACAAGTAGTAAGGCAACGGATTTAATAACTTTACCAACTCGCTGAAAGAATTTGTAGGGGTAAGTACACTTCCCTTACTTAACTCCATCCTCTTTTGATCTGGGGGCCTTTTAGATCGGTAGGGAACTACATACCTCAGTAGACTTAAAAGGGAGTACATAGCGGCGATAACCCACTCCAGGCTAACCTGCCCATCCTTTCATAGCTACACTACCTCAGATATAATTCCATAAAAAAAATAAAAAAAAGTACTAGACTCATACCCTATATTGAAGGTCTATGCAGTGTCAGAGTTCCAGTTTACTAATTGAACCTACTATATTTGTGTGTACTTTAGTCTAATCATTCTGAGATGGGTTGTCGAGGAATGCATTAGTTGGGAAAATTGCTCTATATATTGTATGTTGAGAGGCGAGCTGCGCTTAAAATAATTTTTATTTCCCCTTTTTTTTCTCTTCAGCTTTAATATCCTAGACACTAATCATCCAAATCGTGTACATTCTTTTTCTTGACCTTTTGGGTTGATATTATGTGCGAAACTGTCTTTAACAGACCTCACCTGTGGGCTCACAGGTGGAGAACACATGACTGCACAGCTTTAAGGGCGCGCGCAGCTCGGTTCATCTATCGCTGGACATGTAATGTATGGAACTGTCTTATATGCTCAGTAGTACGTTACGATGCTTTTCTGGCTGATAACACAATCCAGATAGGATAGGGTATAATTTACTGATATGTTGTTGTACAAATTTTCAAAGTAAGCCGTCTTACTAAATGTATGCTTGTGAGACCCAAAGCCACGTTAAGGAAACATGAGTGTATCCTCCCCCCAAGGTACTGTCTACAGATACCAAACTTCATCTTTGTATATACTTTCTTTCAGTTTTCCCCAGTTTTCTCCACCCCTCCAATACAACCCTGACTACAAAACGATAGAGCGCTCTACTCTAAACCTTAACCCACCTATGAACTCACTGAGACCTATGCACCTCAGATCATGGTACGATAATGCTCTACTAATTAATACAACAAAGTATGAAAATGTATTTGCATAATGTAAGGGGGTTGAATACCCCACATAAACGTAGACTTCTTTTGGAAAGACTTAAGCGAAACAAAATAGATATTGCTTGTTTGCAAGAAACGCATTTTGTGCATGGGAAAGTCCCTGGATTTGGAATCCAGGATTTTCAAATACAGTACCATGTGACATATTCATCTAAAACTAGAGGAGTGACCTTCCTGTTTCACAAGAGTCTCATTTTTGAATTATTATCTATTAAACGGGATGTGCAAGGTAGATTTCTAATCATACATTGTCAAATCAACAACGCCATCTACATGCTGGTGGGGGCATATGGCCCTAACTCGAATCAGAGAAATTTTTTACATAAATTATTGAGTAAAACCAAACATTCAGGAATGGCCTCCCTCATTATCTGTGGAGACATGAACCATGTATTGCAACCAGAAATAGATTCAACCATCTCCCTCATAGCTCCAAGATTTAGGCCTCTAATATCCCAATGCAAAGCCATTACTAAACTTTTAATAGACAATGACTTATTTGATGCTTGGCGGACGACACATCCAACTGAGAGAAATTACACTTTTCATTCTAGAGTACATGGAACACACTCCAGAATCGATACCATCTTGGTATCTAGGGGCTTGCTCCCCTCGGTCGTATGTTGCAAAATATGGGACATGGTATGGTCAGACCATGCCCCGGTAGTTCACATGACTCATGATGCTTATAAACATAGAGGAAGGGCCCCATGGCGCCTCAATAATAATCTCCTAAATGATGAGACCTTTAAAGATTCCTTACAATCCGAGTTAATCCAGTATTTTCGGCTCAATGTCTGACCGGACATTGATCCGACTCTGAGCTGGCAAGCTCATAAGGCAGTTTGACGGGGGCAGCTCATTAGCAGGGCGGCCCACCTTAGGCGTACTCACCAGCACCATTATCTCACTTTATTGACCAAATTGAGGGACCTGACAGCGACACAGTTTGACCTTGTCAGGAAAGAACTGAACGACCTTTCACTACAACGTACGGTACGCATGATGCAAATTCTTAAAATGAAAACCTATTCCCAAGGGAACAAAGCCGGTAAAAAATTAGCATCTGTACTGAAACACCAATTAACACAATCCAAAATCCCATATCTACTCACTAAAATGGGTGAAAAAATATATAACCCAATAGATATCAATGCAGAAACTGCACTTTACTACCAGACCTTATATAACTTAAAAGATGACCCGACCACGTACCAACCTTCTCATAAAGAAATATATAATTTCTTACAACAAATTCACTTAAATAAACTAACTAATGACCAAAAATACCTCCTGAACGAACCTATCACATTAGAGGAATTACGACACATCATACGAACGCTCCCTTCGGGGAAATCACCGGGTCCGGATGGTTTTACAAATGAGTATTATAAAATGTTCGTTGACACACTAGGGCCCATCTTGGTGGACACCTTAAATCACATTATTCAAAAGGGGGAAATGCCGGAGGAAATGCTCTTGGCACACATTGTTACCTTGCCCAAACCTGGGAAACCACCTAATCAGTCCAAAAACATACGGCCTATTTCGCTGTTGAATACGGACACTAAAATTTTAGCCAAAATTTATGCAAATAGGGTGGCCACCCTTCTCCCGTTTCTTATACATCCGGACCAGGTGGGATTTGTGAAGGGACGACAGGGGGCGGACGGCACTAGGAAATTGCATAATCTATTTTATAATCGGGGGCCTTCCGGCGGACCCAGGGTCTTCATGTCCCTGGAAGCCGAGAAGGCCTTCGACAGACTCAATTGGACCTTCTTACAGAAAGTATTACAAAAGTTTGAGTTCCCGAGGGCCTTCTTGGCTCTGATCTTGGCAATATACTCTAAACCAGCAGCACGGGTGACGAATGGAGGCTTTGTCTCCAACACCTTTTCTATTACAAACGGCACAAGGCAGGGCTGTCCGCTCTCCCCAGCACTTTACATACTTGCACTGGAACCGCTAGCCCAAGCTATTAGAGATAACTCCTTAATTCAAGGGGTGACACCCAAACGTAAGGCTTATAAACTGACTATGTTCGCAGATGACGTTATGCTATCTTTGTCCAACCCCTCTGTATCTATCCCAGAACTACAATCCTTATTGAAGCAATATAGCCAATGTTCTTATTACAAGTTAAATACCTTGAAAACACAAGTTATGTGTTTAGATACACCCTTATCAGTATACAACAGTTTAAAACAAGCACATAACTATGAATGGCGCCAAAATCACCTTACTTTTTTAGGAATTAAGTTTACAAAATTAGAAAGCCAACTATATAGAGAAAACTACATTAATTTACTTACTACGATAAAAAACAAAAACTGTGGACCTGGAAAGGGAAATATCTATCCTGGATGGGCAGGATAGCAGCTGTTAAGATGATGGTTTTACCGCAGTTTCAATATTTATTTCGCACTCTCCAAATTAACCTGCCTAATAAATTTTTCCGAGAAGCTCAAGCTTCTCAACCATGTATCTAGCATACAGACAGGGGGGAATGGGATTACCATGCTTACTCACATACTATAGGGCAGCAATCATAGCCTCAACACTTACCGAACTACATCAATGTCACCATGTTTCACCCTGGGTGACTTTAGAGGCAGAATTCACAGAGGGACAACGGTTAACACACTTAGCCTGGTTACCCCCACACATCAGGAAAAAATACAAGGACATGATGCAACTCACAGCTACCTCTCTGCGGGAGTGGGACAGATTCCAGTCTAAACAGGGATCATTTAAAATGATCTCTCCGGTATTACTTTTAAACTCTTTTTGCGGATTAATACCCTCACTGTCCTTGGCTACTTGGAATGCTAAAGGCATAACACACTTAAAGCAGATATAGGACCGCGGGGAGCTGATACCTTTTCAATCACTTCAACATATTTACCATTTACCTAACTCAAAAAATTATTAAATTATTAAAAGTGCTTATAGCACATCCACAAATCACAACACCTAACTCAATTATTTCTGACATTATCAAAACCATTTCCACCCAATTCATACATGTAGGCAGTGCAGAACAACATGATAAAGGGTACAGGCACTTTTTCATTCCTAGCAAAAATCTCCACTTCATCAAACCTGCATTTTGGTCTTGAGTAAAACAATATATATAAAATTTTAAAATGACTGTAGATTTAGTACCGGTTCATTAAAACTGCCGATCCTCCTGCGAATCCTGTAGTGGTGTATTAGCTTACAGGAAATGTTTCTCAAGTATCCAGAAATAGTTCATGCTTTCACACTAAAATCTAATCATTCTCAGATATAAAGTCATTAAGATGAACTGCTACTACCTCCAGGACAGGCACATATTAGTAAGAAGTCAATCACATCCATAAATGGCAAAGAGAAAAAACTCGAAAGCATGGAACATTAATTACATAAACTGGATACATCACTTGGAAATTATTTTGAAGTTTACAGAAAAGCAGCTCTTTTCACAGCAAAAAGAGGGCCATGTCAAAAAGAAATACACCATGAAGAACCGGCTACGTTTCTATCAAAATTACACTAAATTAGCAAAATGAACAGAAAGTAACTTGATGAAAATACACTGCTAGATTCCGTTTGAATCATATATTTTACAGTATTCATTAGCAGTTATAAATATTTGATTCCATCTTGTGTGTTAATTGACCATGTATTCCTTCCAATTGCATTTCTGTTTCTTAAGATACTGCTAAACTAGATTAGCTTTAATATTTCTGCAACAATTTACACCACAACGCAAAGCAATAATCACACGGGCTCTCTGGGAGCATATTGGGTAATTACATTCTATAGTGGATTATTGAAACCATTGATTCAGTGAGGGTTAACAAAACTTTGTATTATATAAATGTACACAAACCATGAAAACAATAACTGTAAAAAAAATATTTTATGGACACGGCAGACAATATATCTGTCGGCAAAATAGACACAATCAAATAAGCAAAGAAATAAAACAAAAAATAACCTCTTCTTACTTCATCTCCACAGTACCAACAGCCAGGAGCAGAGAAACCTTTGAAGACAAAGTAAATAACAACTGGGGCTGTTTCTGACATTATTATGCAATAAAGAAGCACTGACTTTATTGTGCATTGTTTGCAAGGATTAAACCAGCTGCTTCCATTGATTCCCATACTCATAGGGAGCTTGTGTTGCCTGCAATAATCTTTGTCTGCATTAATCCCTGTAGATGAATATTTCCTAACAGGTGGTCTGTACGTTTTGAACTCTTCTTTACATACACTATATTACATGGTACTGAATGTCATGTCTGCGTCCACAAAATCCACATATATACGTGATGACTGGAAAGAAAAACTGATATTTGGAGTCTAGACAGGCTGAGTGAATTTCATTTTCACAACAGGGTTCAGCTTAGGCACAAAACATACAAAACCAAAAAAAAAAAAACCCTCAGTCAAACAAAATAAAGTAATGCTGTCATGGAAAACGCTATCAAGTACTCATTATTAAAATGTTTTTATTTCTTTTAGTTTTTTTCCACTTAAACAATGCAGAACAATTCACGGTAAAAATGTCCTATTAGTTTAATAGGTCTAATTGAAAGACACTTAGAAAGTTATTTCAGATACATAGAGGGAATCTCTAGCACACAAATAACCATGACTTTTCATACAGAATTCTTTAAAGTGAAGCATATTTCATGTAATTATAGGTAATTTTATATTAGACTTTATTAGCAATGATTAAAGCTCAGAATGGGGTAAGTGTCATGGACTGGTTTAGACAGGAATAATTGTTTATTCAAAGTAATTCTGTCAGCCCTGACTACCATATTACATATTGATTGTCCCTTTTAAGGTGCTGCAGTTACCTTTTCCTCATTTTCTCTACTTTTGTGGCCACTATTTTCGTATATACACTTTTTAGTTATGTGAGATATTCTTTTTGCTTTATAGTATAGAGCTTACCCCTATTATAACTGTAATCATTGAAGCTGGATTATTAAAGGGGAATTTTGTACTCAAAGTGATTGCTGCACAAAACCCTTTAAATACCGCAGCGGAACGATCCTGTCCAGTGCTCCCAGCCTGCTTCTTAAAAACTGGACCTCAGGCATCTTTCGATACCTGAGGGACCCCACTGTCAGCTGGGTCCACAGTTAGTGGCCCTAGAATGATAGAAGAGATATAAGCAACACTCAACGTAACTTAAATGATTTAAATGCACGGTAGCCTTCCACTCTTCACCTCCTGTGTCAGGGGTCCAACAGAGACAATTCCTTCCATAAGATGAGGCGAGTATGAAGAGAAGAGAAGAAAAATCATTGGTAATACAACTCTTTTTTCATCAATGAAATCATGAAGTTCATAGTCACCTAATGTCACATGGTCTTTGAAGATGATGTACTATTTCTTTAATATAATGATTGATCTTGTCATTTTAGTTATTTGGGCTCATCAGGAAAAACTGGGCCCGGGGCAGCTGCCCCTTTTGCCCTGTGTTAAAGACAGCCCTGCCAAGATATAGAGGTGGGGGATATATCCATCACTTACCTATTACATTATTAGACCATAATACTAACTAGAATGGCAAATTTGTCCTAGGGAAGGTCTATTAAATGGTGGGTCAAGCTCTTGTGGTTACCTTGCCTTAACTGGACCTCACTTGCTAATATACCTTTTCCTGCACACCCTACTACTACTTTTAAGTATCACCACTACTTTGAATGTGAGGAAAATGGAAAGGTCCAGTCAGTGAGTGTCATAGTACCACACCTCTATGTACTCCTATCAGGTAATTTTGACTTTCCACCTGGTTTTATGATGTTACAAGCATCTGCTTTAGGGATCATCCCCCAATTACAATTCACTTCATCCATATTACTTCTGATAATTCAGTTTACACTCACCATAAGATGCCCAACTATTGCACATTCTATGCTCCTTTGACCCTTACTATTCTATCTTTTAATCCCCAACTCTTTTTGAAATTATATGCACACATATAGAACCTACCCAACACTTGTTGGCCACCATGTACTTGACCCTCACAACCATCCCTGAAACAACCTCACCATATTTTATTAGGCAATGGTAATCAGATCTGAATATAACTTTCTTTAACAATGAGTGGTTGAAAATCTGTCTACTGCACTCTGCTCTCTTACATCTAAATTTCAGGAATCTGCTTATAAAATACTTACCAGTTGGTAACAGACACCAGTGAAACTTAATTCAATTTTCCCACATATGACCAATAAGTGTTGGAGGAACTTTATTTGATGGAGTCTCTAGTAGCACATCCTCTTGGGGCCAGGGCATGCCTGTCCCTAGCACTCACTGGTACACTCCTCTCCTAACCTTCTTAACTAGCAGGCAGACGTTTCTATTTTACAGTCTGGGACAGAGATAAAGTGTATGTAGTGAGTGTGATAGAAAGGGCACATGCCACAGTGTTAGAGAGACTGAAGCAGCAAAAGCATTTGCATAGTGCACAAAGTCAACTTTACCTTAACTAATTTCATTGTCAGCCAGTCCACACCAGTTTAATTCCCCTACATACTTTTAAGTTTTCATATTTAAGGAATAGCATGTGAAGAGCAGTAAAAAAAAAAATCTAATTCATGGACCTGGAGTGGCAGCTCCATCAGCCCCTATGTTAATCCGGCCCTGGGTTAACTTTTCAAATATTTTTTTCACACTTTATCGATCTGTCTTTGCATTTTATTTTTTGTTACTGTCCCTCTTATTGTATTTCAAAAATTGCAATGCTCTACTTGAGCTCTTCTGTACTTTTGGGCTTTTTTATGTTACTACTCTTTTGATTGCTCATACATACAGGTAGTTGAAGACTTCTTTACTATCCAAATTATATTCCTTATTCAGTGTAGAAAAATCTTTTAAATTATTATTCACTAAGTTACTTATTTTTAGACCACCTATAATCCATTTTTTTTTATATTTAAATCATCTATATCAGTGTTCCCCAACCCAGTCCTCATTGCCCACCAACAATCCAGGTTTGTCAGTATCTCCATTGGAATAAAACAGGGAAATACATAAATACTGGATTGTTGGTGGGCCATGATGATTGAGTTGGGGAACACGGATCTGCATTATTAGATATATAGCAAAGAGGGAGGCAAGGGATTACTTTGTTTTGCATCAATAACCCTTTTTTAATTTTCTCCCATTGTTTTATTATATTTTCAAGAACCCTACTATCAAGTTTCAAAGTGGAGGACTTCACTGTTTACTGTTTATTTGCCAAAAAGCATACTGAGATGCATTTTATGCTGTTCTGTCTGGATCAGGGATTGTTCAATGTTGTACGCATTATTGACCCCGGCTTCCTGACTCGTTTATTCTGACTTCTGGCATCCCTTGACTTCGGCTACTCCTCGTTGTTCCTGTCCTCTGGCATCCTTTGACCTCGGCTATCCCTCGACCATCCTGCTGGTTCAGTCCTTGCCTGTCCTGCGTATTGGTACTGCATCCTGCACAGCCCCCGTGCACAGACCCACAGGCCAGGTGAATTCTTACCTGACCACCTCGGCCTGTGGCTATCTGCAAGGGTGAGCATCATATCTGCGCTACAGACTCCCAACTCAGGTAAGACCCTGACAAGTGCTCCCATTTTGACCTTTAGTGTCAAACAGTTAGCGCTAATACAAGGACGCTTCCCCATTCAAACATAGATGTTTATATGAGACTTTGCAAGAACCATCCAACTGCCTGGGCATGCTGTAGGTACTATTTGGAGTAAATAGATTCACTTTGGCAGAATGTAAGATCTGACCGTGTTGATTCTCCCCGACAATGAAACCTCAGTGTTTCTCCATTCCCTCATCTTTCTCCCGTTTTCCTTTAATAATGACAAGAAGTTAAGTTCCATTATTTTTGAAGGGTCACTCACAATCTCAACACCCAGACAGCTAAATGATTCCCAAACAGTGAGGCTAAAAACCTGCTTTAAACCTTTGACAACATCTCGGGGCAAGTTAATTGGCAGTGCAACCAATTTATTTAAATTCAGTTTGTAACCTTAAAGGTCTGAAAACTCCTTCAAAAGGTGTATCAGTTCCCTCATGGAATTTATTGGATCACTGAGAGTAGGCACAATGTCGTCTGCATACATAGTTAATTTGACACTATAATAACCTTAATAACTCGTCTCGCTATTGCCAGAGGCTCTATGGCAACAAGATATAGAAGTGGTGAGTGCGGGTACCCCTGTCTGGTCCCATCAGAGAAAAACCCTCTACCGACCACCTTGGCCATCAGAAAGGTGAATAAGGCCATTATAAAATGGCTAATATCGCCACTTAAACCAAAAGCTTGTAATGTAGCATCAAGGAAGTCCCACCTGACTCTGTTGAAGGTGTTTTCAGCATCTAATGACAGAACCAGGAGGGACACTCCTTTTTTTACAGGTCAAATCCACCACATCCACCAGTCTTCTGATGTTATAGACTGGAAATCAGCTTGCCAGAAATTGTAGATTATGCTAACGTAGTGTACCTATAATCTTAATTTTAGTAATGACAGGAGGCGAGTATTTTGCATAAACTTTCTTTACTTAAGCCTCCATCTGCACAAGTCAATCAATCAAAACTTTAAACCAATCATAGTCCAGCATATCCTTTATATAAATCCTTGCTGGGTATGTCATTTCCTCTTTCTTTGATGTGAAAATTCCTGAAACGTCAGGGATATGATGATACTTCTATATAACTTGAACGACCATAACTTGGATCGAAACTTGAAGGGATCCTGTTAATCCGATTCCCGAATCATGTTATGCTGAAAAGATCAGAAATAGGTGAAATGTTGTGGAAATTAACTAGTGTCCACATGTAAACTTACTGATATGTATCTAAAATTCAATATACAGCTGAATGTGACTAATCTATTGAGATAAATACTATGTCTCATATTTACAACTTAAATATATCACGTCTATGATACTGTCTCTTAAGTAATATGCAGGCTAATGTCTGCAATGCGATTCTTTTAAGTATACAATTTAAGAATTGTTATCGATAGAAATCAAGCTAGACCAATAGCAATAATAATAATAATGGCAAATTGATAATAACAAACGATAAACATAATAAAAACCTAAGAGTATATGGGTGGGAAAAAACCAAAGGGAGGGAAAATACTCGCCTCCTGTCAGTACTAAAATTAAGATTATAGGTACTCTACGTTAGCATAATCTACAATTTTACCACATGACAGGAGGCTTCCTATTTTGCATTTTTAACGCTGCGATAACAATGAAAAAGATGCATGTGATGTCTGTTGGAAATAAAAAACCCTGAAGGTATTTTCCCTAGTCCAATCCGCTGAGCGCAGTATATCCACTAACGATGCCTCCGCCGAATATGCATGTGATGCCACCGCTCCGCGTATCGAGTGGGCCCCCGAAAACCGACTCTACGCCTGCCAGGGATAAGAGCCAATGTACCCATCTAGCTAACGTGGTTGTGGTTACAGGTTTGTATGGTTTGGTAAATGATAACAGTAGCTGGCCCGATCTAGAAAAACGGAGTGGATTAGTTACTTCTACTTATCAAAGTAAAGTGTTCACGACGCATAGACGGGGAATCATTGGGAAAAAGGGGGTAGGACACAGATGTAGAGTCCATTTTAGTCTTGCGAGACACTGTGAATGTAACCCCATCTGGAGTTATTGAAAAACCATCCACG
The DNA here is from genome assembly GCA_933207985.1 of Pelobates cultripes. NCBI lineage: Eukaryota > Metazoa > Chordata > Amphibia > Anura > Pelobatidae > Pelobates > Pelobates cultripes. The sequence goes on from OW240923.1 coordinate 44,075,192, forward strand.
TCGAAGGCTCTAATGTCTGACACGTGGCGAAAGGAAACTAGACATAATAGTAGCGTCAGTTTGGCTGTTAATTGTCTTAGTAATAAGGCCGAGTTATCCGGCCAGTCTTGAAGAAAATGGATAACCAAATCCACATCCCATAGCCTGTTATATTTCGGGGCCGAAGGTCTGGACAATTTGATGCCCCGAAGTAAACGGCATATCAGATTATCCTGTCCCACTGGTATACCGTGTATCAGAATGTGAGCTGCCGAGATGGCAGAGCGAATAACATTAAGAGAGCGATATGATTTCCCTTCGGAAAAGAGGCCGGATAAAATTTTTTGTATGGATGGAACAGGTGCTGTAAAGGGATCGAGGTCCCTCTCCATGCACCAGCGATTCCATGTTTTCCATGCTGATATGTAGCTACCAGTCAAAGGTTACCTCCTTTTACAGAGGAGTGTGTATAAAAGAGTGGTCTAGACAATAGAGGTGATTTACAGGCAGCTCAATACACTTGTGTGGAAATATCCTCTGTTCCACAAGACAAAATTGTAGTTGTAAGTGCGGTTTAAGTAACAGAAAGACTTATACCAATAAGTGGAGTGCTCCAACACATATACAGCTTACCAAATGATATTTCACTCAATGGTAAAGTATAGGGTACATGTAAAGGAAAAAAATACAAGAAAGAACAATATAGTGTAGACGGTATTTCCAATGTCAATTTAACTGTGATAGTAGTATTAAAATGAATTGAACACTCACATTTTAAGGAGCCTGTATATAAAAAACACTGGCTCCGTATTATGGCTAGTGATGTCGCGAACCCGAAATTTTCGGTTCGTGAACGGCGAACGCAAACTTACGCAAATGTTTGCGAAACGCCCGAAACGCCATTGACTTCAATGGGCAGGCGAATTTTAAAACACACAGGGACTCTTTCTGGCCACAATAGTGATGGAAAAGTTGTTTCAAGGGGACTAACACCTGGACTGTGGCATGCCGGAGGGGGATCCATGGCAAAACTCCCATGGAAAATTACACAGTTGATACAGAGTCTGGTTTTAATCCATAAAGGGCAGAAATCACCTAACATTCCTAAATCCCAATGAATATGGATTGACACCTGACATATGACATATTGACACCTTGACATATGGATTGACACCTGTCCTCAGAGCCCCTGATGCACACGGACATAGAGCAGAATAGAGACTGGTCCCCCTACATAGGGTCACTTGGCAGATATGGATTGACACCTGTCCTAAGGATCCCTGATACACACTGACACAGAGCAGAATAGGGAATGTTACCCCAACATAGGGTCACTTGGCAGATATGTATTGACACCTGTCCTCAGAGCCCCTGATACACACTGACACAGATCAGAATAGGGAATGTTACCCCAACATCGGGTCACTTGGCAGATATGGATTGACACCTGTCCTAAGGATCCCTGATACACACTGACACAGAGCAGAATAGGGAATGTTACCCCAACATCGGGTCACTTGGCAGATATGGATTGACACCTGTCCTGAGGATCCCTGATACACACTGACACAGAGCAGAATAGGGAATGTTACCCCAACATCGGGTCACTTGGCAGATATGGATTGACACCTGTCCTAAGGATCCCTGATACACACTGACACAGAGCAGAATAGGGGCTGTTCCCCCTACATCGGGTCACTTGGCAGATATGGATTGACACCTGTCCTAAGGTTCCCTGATACACACTGACACAGAGCAGAATAGGGACTGGTCCCCCTACATGGGGTCACTTGGCAGATATGGATTGACACCTTGTTACAAACTGCTATTTGTAACGGGCCCTTTAAATGGCAAATTGCCCTGCTTCCCTGGGTTGTGGAGAAGTCTATTTGCCAGCCTCCTCCCGCATGACTATGGCCCCTGGAGATTGTGAAAATGTATGCACTTTTATTTGGTGTGTATGGCCTTTAAGACTGTCAGTGGGCATATTGGGGCTTATGGACTCTTTATGTGACTGGTGCTGGCCCTTTAAACACCTTTTTTGGGACATCAGGAAGATTGGGACACTGCCCCTTTAAGGCTGTGTCCCCAGACTTGTTGGGGACACTGCCCCTTTAAAACGGTGTCCCCTGTGTCCCCAGACCTGGTGCAAACCCTTTGTGCCTGCCTGGCTAATTCCCACTTGGTTCAGTAAATGGGGCTTACTGAACCAAGTACCACACAGGCAGACCACCCAGAAGTGGAAATGTGCAGTCAATTTACCTCCCAGAAGCTGCGGTTAACCGCAGCTTAATTGACAATGCTGGGAGGTCTTTGTTCGTTTGCCGAACACGTGGCGGCGGCCATCTTTGATCATTCGACGAGGTCAGCGGTATGTGTAGCCAAATTCATGGAACTAAAATCGGCTACACATTTCCGCGAACACCGCTGAGCTCTACCTTCTACCCTACTGGTTTTACAGCTGCAGAGCCTAAGTCCCATTCGGCGATGGGACTTAGTCTTTTTTTCAGCCGTTTTTTTCAGCCTTATTTCAGCTGCAGAGACTAAGTCCCATTCGCCATGGGACTTAGTCGTTTTTTCAGCCTGAAATAGACCGACCTCACAGCCCAAATCTATGGAACTGTTTTGGGCAGGAAAATGTGCTTGCGGTCGGTCATAAAAGGACCTCCAGCTAACTTTTTAACCCCTGGATGTATTTGGCTGATTTTTGGTTATGTTTATGTTTTAAGTGTGCTGATTCCAAATATGTAATTATGAAGATGGGATGTGTAGTTTTAAAGTTACAGTGTATGGCTAAAAAAACTCAGCTTCTTTACTGCCTGTGTTTAATTATGTTAATCTCTTCCCAAACGTCATTTCGTTCAAAGTGGAGAGAATGTTAAAAATATATTTTTGTTCGGAGTGTGAGAAATGCTTTTCAGCCGCTTCTAATCTTAAGCATCATTTGAGGAGCCATACAGGAGAGAAACCTTATTTGTGGTGTGTTTAGTATTGTTCTGATCAGTTTAATACCTTCCGCCTCTCCTATCAGTGGACGTGTATATGGCAGCCATTTTAGGAACCGTACACCTGGGACCCGAGCAAGGTCACCTCGTTCAACAGGCTTGCAGCGTATCCTCCAGGAAGAAGAGCCTGAACCCTTACCG
>OW240923.1:44078416-44119386 GCA_933207985.1 Pelobates cultripes
TGGTGAATTCGTGTGTTTCCTGTTCGGGAGTTGGTGAATTAGTGTGTTTCCTGTTCGGGAGTTTGAGTATTCATGTGTTTGCAATTCGGGAGATTGGTGCTTGCAGCAGCTGTTCGTTTATTTGCAAGAGGAATATCGCCCAAACAGATTTTAACCCCTTGTGTGCTGAAACGGTTGGTTACAACGCACAACTCAGGCTGCTTTATCATCTTATTGGGACAGATAGGACCGACCCCTATAACGATAGTTAATGTATATTCACAGAATCGTAGACGATGTGCCTCCTTTAGGCACATCCTGCATAAGAGCCAAGCAAATGCAGCAGATGAATTACTCATTGGAGGCGACTTTAATATGTGCTTAGACACCATGAAAGACAGCTCAGCCCCCAAATCTCCATATATAGATGCCTCTAGGGCACAAATGTCATGCCTACTCCACCAAAACCAACTGTTAGATTGTTGGAGGATACTTAACCCATCCACAAAAGACTATACGTTTTACTCTAGACCCAACTCCACGTGCAAATTGACCTGTTTCTTACATCCCATAGAGCTCTAAGCTTAGTGAAATCTTCCAAGATTGGTAGCATATCCTGGCCAGATTAAGCTCCAGTATTCCGAACATTATCCATCCCCAACCTACCCACAAAAACTTGCCAGTGGAAACTAAACCCCAACATTATTTTGCACCAACAAACACGAGACAATATCTCGAAGAGCATTCAACAATATTTTAGAGAGAACAGCATTCAGTGCATTTCACTACTTTTACAAAGGGAAGCACACAAATGTGTTCTAAGAGGGGAACTAATCAAATGGGGAACACAGCTCAAAAGAGAGAGAGAGCTAAAGAACAGTCACAACCTTGAATTGAAACACAAAAACACCTCCTCTGAAAGGGACTATGAAAACTGTGTAGCCTTAAGGACAGATCTTTGCATTCTCTTAAATTACCACGTGAAGAAAACACTTTTGTAGACTAGACAACAATATTTGACCTATGGCAACAAAAGGGGTAGACTCCTAGCGAATGCTTTAAAACAATGACAACAACTGACCTATATCCCTAAAATTAGCAACACTAGCAATGTCCTAATACACAAAACGGAAGAAATAGCAGAAGCCTTTAGGGACTACTATACCTCCCTTTACAATCTATGACCCCAACCACCAAATCAACTTGACATACAGAATTACTTAGCTAAACAGGTAAGCGTGACCCTACCACCCGCACTCTCTGAATGTTTAGATGAACCCTTCACGGAGGAAGAACTAGCTTTGGCCATCAAAAACTCCCCCCAGGGCAAATGTCCAGGACCGGACGGCTTTCCCGCAGTCTACTATAAAACATTCGTTAATGAGCTAGACCCCCACCTACTAAAAACTGTAAATTTGCTTTCTCCCACTTCCCACTTCCCCCTTCCCTGACACTAGCCTGGAGCCAGAAAGAACCCTCATCCCTAAACCAGAAAAAGATGCAGAGGCCTGCGGCAGCTTCCGCTTCATTTCCCTAATCAATGTAGACAAACATTTTCACTAAAATGCTGGCCTCCAGGTTGAGGTCGCACTTGGGGGGACTGGTCCACCCTGATCAGGCAGGTTTCGTGTCTTCTAGAGAGGCCAAAGAGAATACCACCAAAATAATAGACTTAATGTACTGGTGGGACAGAGGAAGATTCCCACTATACTTCTGTCGATTGATGCAGAAAAGGCCTTTGACAGGGTGGACTGGTCCTTTCTTGAGACGACATTAGAACATTTAAGATTCGGCCTCAGATGGATACATTGGATTTGATCCATCTACTCGAGACCAACCGCTAAATTGAAAATGAATGGACAGCTTTAAAAGCCCTTTAAAGTATCGAATGGCACGCGTCAGGGTTGTCCCCTGTCCCCCTTACTCTTCATACTAATCCTGAAACCCCTCTTGCAGGCAGTGAGGAATAATAACGCAGTAAGAGGAATGCAAATTGGAGATCGGGAGCTCAAGGTCTCGGCCTTTGCCGATGACCTGTTGTTAACCATAACTAATCCTACCACATCTCTCCTCCCATTTATTGCAGAGCTAGACACATATAGTGCACTCTCCAATTTTAAAGTGAATATGGGAAAAAGCAAAATATTAAATCTATCAGTATCAGTTAGGGACAAAACACGCATGCAATCCAAATTCCACCTGCTACAAATTGCTCCAAACTGCCATGCACTCAAAATTGCATAATTTTTACCCAGTCATGGAATAAAACATACCCTTCACCCCCAACAGATAGGGAATGGGATAAAATATTCACGATAACTTTCAATGTCCATATCAGTGTACCCCTACAGGAAGCTAACTGTAAACTAGTCTCCAGATGGTACAACACACCAGCTAAGCTCCACAAGTTCAGACAGTCTATCTCCCCAACCTGTTGGAGATGCGGACAGAAAAAGGGCACATTAGAACACATCTGGTGGTCATGTCCCTTTAAACATACATTCTGGGAACAAGTAGTGACTAAGATTCACACAATAACAGGCTATAAACTTACATGTAAACCTAAAACGGTACTGATACATCTCACAGATAAACCACTGAAAAAATACAAACACTCCCTGAATTACTTACTCCTCACGGTGGCCAAGGCAGTGGTGGCCAGAGCATGGAAGAGCACACAACCCCCTTCCCTGGCTAGCAAAGCTGGAACAATACAGAGTAGGCATGTGCATGGGGAAAATTTTCGGTTCGGTTCAGCATTCCGAAATTCGGGACCTTCGCAATTTGGGACTTTGGCAATTCAGCACTTCAACACTTGGGAACTTTGGCAACTTGGGAAATTCGGCAACTTCGGCACTTCGAGACTTTGGAACTTCGAAACTTCGGCATTTCGGAATTTTGGGACTTCAGCACTTCGGGACTTCTCTTGCAGCCACTTAGTAGATAACTCCCTAATTCCTACGGTATTAGGGAGTTATCTACCAAAAGGCTGAAAGACCTAAATTGGTCTTTCAGCCAAATTTACTAATACTAAGTAAAAATTAACTAATACATGTCTAGTAAACAGTGAGCAGCCTGTGGTTGGTCACTGTTAAAAAAAAATTAAAAAAAATAATGTCCTCCCCCCTGGCCCCCACCCCTGAGCAGTGGGTGGGGGCCCTAAATACTAAAAAAGGGGGGGACATAATGTCATCCCCTCTGGTTCCCACCCCAGAGCGGCAGGTGGGGGCCCTATATACTAATAAGGGGGGGACCTAATGTCCTCCCCCCAGCCCTAAATAATTATAAGGGGGGACCTAATGTCCTCCCCCCTGGCCCCCACCCCTGAGCAGCGGGTGGGGGCCCTACAGTAAAATAAGGGGGGACCTAATGTCCTCCCCCCTGGCCCCCACCCCTGAGCAGAGGGTGGGGGCCCTAAATACTAAAAAAGGGGGGGACATAATGTCATCCCCTCTGGTTCCCACCCCAGAGCGGCAGGTGGGGGCCCTATATACTAATAAGGGGGGGACCTAATGTCCTCCCCTCTGGCCCCCACCCCAAAGTGGCAGGTGGGGGTCCTACAGTAAAATAAGGGGGGACCTAATGTCCTCCCACCTGGCCCCCACCCCTGAGCAGTGGGTGGGGGCCCTAAATACTAAAAAAGGGGGGGACATAATGTCCTCCCCTCTGGTTCCCACCCCAGAGCGGCGGGTGGGGACCCTAAATTGGAATAAGGGGGGGTACCTAATGTCCTCCCCCGTGGCCCCCACCCTGAAGCGGTGGGTGGGGGCCTTATATACTAATAAGGGGGGGGCCTAATGTCCTCCCCTCTGGCCCCCACCCCTGAGCAGCGGGTGGGGGCCCTAAATACTAATAAGGTACCTGAGCGGTGGGTGGGGGCTCTAAATACTAATAAAGGGGGGACCTAATGACCTCCCTCCGGCCCCCACCCCTGAGCGGCCCCCATCCCTGAAAAAAAAAAACGTAGTCACCCCCCCAAAAAAAATTAACTCCCTACCTACCCCCCTCACCCAAACATAATGGAGGGGGGGACCTTTAACTAAGTACCTGTACAAAACATAAAACTTACCATTCAATGTTTTCTTTCTTATAAAATCTTCTTTACTTAATCCACCAATCAGAGAGTTATAAGTCAAATTACACAGCGTGGGAAAATTCCAAAGAACTTTCCCACGCTGTGTAAAATGACACAGAGCACTCTGATTGGTGGATTTCAAGCCAACCAGAGTGCTGTGACAGGTAAATGCAGAGACTTACCTGTCAGTCTCTTCATTTACCTGTCAGAACACTCTGATTGGATGACTTAAACCCACCAATCAGAGTGCTCTGAGCCTAATTGCAGGGTGGGGCAAGGATTTATAAGCCTTCCCGTGCCCTGCAGAGCTCAGTCTGCGCTGAGCCCTCGCCGGGTGAAGATGGATTTTTTTTTTTGCGCTCATTTTTTGGGGCTGAAAAAATAAGATTTTAGAAGAAAGAAAACATCGAATTGTAAGTTTTATTTTTTTTTACAGGTACTTAGTTTATATTCCCCCCCCCATTATTTTTAGGGTGAGGGGGCTAGGTAGGGGTTATTTTTTTTGGCGGGGGGTGACTAGGGGCTTGGGGACCCCTAGTCACCGGGGGCGGGTTATTTTTTATTTAGGGCCCCCATCCGCCGCTCAGGGCTGGGGGCCGGGGGGAAGACAGTAGGTCCCCCCTATTTTATTTAGGGCCCCCACCCGCCACTCAGGGGTGTGGGCCAAGGGGGAGGACATTAGGTATTTAGTGCCCCCACCCACCTCTAAACATTTATCTACAGAAATTTGCATTCAGCTGTGCAATCTAGAACTGTAAATATAAAACTACTTTTGCATTTGAATAATCAGGACTGTCTTTTATTGTTTTTATCTATTTGATTTTTGGATCACTAAAGCCAGAGGCCAGCCTTAGGGGTGGCCGACACAGCTCGCACGCGGCCGGTGTCAGGGGAGCTAAAACAGGTAACCGGTGGAGGATTAATTATTCTCCACCCGGGTCTATTAAAAAAAAAAACACTGAGGCAATGGTGGTGGGGTGGGGCTTAACGAGCGGCGGGGCCAGTGCTTGATGAGCGACGGAGCTAATAAATACCAGAAGCCCCCTGGTAAATGCTGCACAGGAACTGCATCCACTTCTCCTTCCAGCCATAATGGAAAGAGGTAAGTGTGTGTGTGTGTGTGTGTGTGTGTGTGTGTGACTGCCTGCCCTCTGTGTGTGTGTGTGACTGCCTGCCTGTGTGTGACTGTTTGCCTGTTTGTGTCACTGCCTGCCTCTGTGTGTGTGTGTCTGTGTGACTGTCTGCCTGTGTGACTGCTTGCCTCTGTTTGTGTGTGTGTGTGTGTGTGACTGCCTGCCTGCCTGTGTGTGACTGTTTGCCTGTTTGTGTGACTGCCTGCCTGCTTGTGTGTGATGGTCTGTCTGTGTGACTGCCTGTGTGTGCGCGCGTGTGTGTGTGTGACTGTCTGCCTGCCTGTGACTGTCTGTCTGTGTGACTGCCTGTGTGTGTGTGACTGCCTGCCTGCCTGTGTGACTGTCTGTCTGTCTGTGTGTGTGTGACACTGTCTGCCTGCCTGTGTGTGTAACTCACTGCCTGACTGCCTGTGTGTGTATGACTGCCTGCCTGTGCGTGTGTGTGACTGCCTACCTGTGTGTGTGTGACTGCCTGCCTGCGTGTGTGTGACTGCCTGCCTCTGTGTGTGTGTGTGTGTGTGTGTGTGTGTGTCTGCCTGCCTGCTTGTGTGTGACGGTCTGTCTGTGTGACTGCCAGTGTGTGTGTGACTGTCTGCCTTCCTGCCTGTGACTGTGTCTGTGTGACTGCCTGCCTGTGTGTGTGACTGTGTGACTGTGTGTGTGTGTGTGTGACTGTCTGCCTGTGTGTTTGTGTGTGTGTGTGATTGTCTGTGTGACTGTCTGCCTGTGTGTGTGACTTTCTGCCTGTGTGTGCATAACTGCCTGTCTGTGTGACTGTCTGCCTGTGTGTGTGACTTTCTGCCTGTGTGTGCGTGACTGCCTCCTGTGTGTGTGTGACTTTCTGCATGTGTGTGACTGTAATTGTGTGTGACTCCAATTGTGTGTGTCGCTGTAGCTGTGCTGTTGTGTGTGCCTGTATGTGTGACTATCTGCCTTTAACTGAGTGTGTCTGACTGTCTGCCTGTGCCTGTTTGTGTGACTGTATACCGGAAACTTGGTGGGCGGGGGGGGCGCCGTGAAGACCTTTCGCACATGGCGCCTAATGGCCTAAGGCCGGCCCTGACTAAAGCATCTCTGTAAATATCATGGATCCCAATTCCTATACTGGTCCTTGACAACTTCCTTTTTTTTTTTTTTTAGGGGAATCATGAATCCTCAATGTGCCATCTATGTATTATACCACCTACCTTGCTGCCTCTGATTGCATGCATTCATCAATAATTTAATAATATGATTTCATAGGGACACTTTTAAAGGGACACTCAACTGCCCAAATACAAAATAAAATTCTTCAGGAGATAAATCAGTAGTATGTCTAAAACAGCTTGCAAAATCTGCAATTCTCATATCTGCTGCCTTTGCAGACCCTCCCCTTCTAATTCCACCCAGACTGTCTGTGTGTAACGAGAATATACCCCTACACGCAGGATCCAGCTAAACAGAGGCAAATACAGAGGAGAGATACGTCTACCGGACCTTAGAATGGCCGGACTCGACGTATATGAGAGGAGACAGAGCCAGGAACAAACCGAGGTCAAGGGCACAGAGAGACAGCGTAAACTAGGACAAGCCGGGGTCTGGTACACGGAAAACAGCAAGCCGGCAAACAGTACAGATAAGGATAAAGCGAAAACGAAGTCAGAATACGAAGCCAAAGTCAATACGAGAAAACACAACTGAACACCACAAGCGCTAAAGGGAACTGAAACAGAAACCACGATAGGGCAACGAGCTAAGGGAAAAAGGTAAGTTTAAATAGCTTTAAAACGAAAGTGATTGGCTCCTGTCACTTCCACACCCCCTATAGGTAATTGTACAGGGAGTGTGGTATGACAGGAGCCAATGGGAGCCTTTTGGCAATTAGGCTCCCACTGTCTCTTTAAGAGCGCGCCCGAGACTCGCGGCGCGCTCTTAGTTTCAGGCGGGACACGTGACCGCCTCACGCGGTCACTGCCCGCCTTCCATCCAAAGCAGTTGGATGAGCCGCGCGCGGCTCGTGCAGCCGCAGGACCGCGCGCGGCTTGAAGAGAGGACCGCGACCGGCCCCCGGTTAAGGTAAGTAACGCTACAGTACCCCCCCCTGAGGACACGCCCCCCGGGCGGGTAGGACCAGGCCTGGCAGGAAAACGAGAATGGAAAGAGCGCACAAGACGGGGAGCATGGACAGCATCAGCCGAAATCCAACTGTGCTCCTCAGGCCCATAACCCTTCCAATGTACCAAGTACTGAAGTCGACCCCTAAGGAAACGAGAGTCAAGAACAGCAGACACTTCAAACTCCTCATGACCCTCCACCGAGATAGGAGGGGGAGGAGGAGTATGCCGGGTATAGCGGTTGCGTACGAAAGGTTTCAACAATGAGGTGTGAAAAACATTAGGAATACGTAGATTCTTAGGCAGGCCTAAGGCATAAGAAACAGGATTAACCTTATGTATAATACGATAAGGTCCAATGAAGCGGGGAGCCAATTTCATAGAAGGCACCCGGAGACGAATATTCCGCGTGGAAAGCAAAACCCTGTCCCCCACAACATAGGACGGAGCTGCTCTGCGATGCTTGTCAGCCTGAGCCTTCTGGCGAGTAGCAGAGTCCACCAAAGAACGCTGAACCTGCTCCCAAGTATTACGCAAACCAGCCAAATGCTCATCCAGAACTGGCATGCCCTGTGAGGAGAATGCAGCCGGAAGAACAACGGGATGCTGGCCATAGACAACGTAAAAAGGGCTCTTGCCGGAAGAATCATGAGTGGCGTTATTCCGAGCAAATTCAGCCCAAGGAAGCAGGTCAGACCAATTGTCCTGATGGTGAGACTCAAAACAACGGAGGTATTGCTCCAGAGACTGGTTGGCACGTTCAGCAGCCCCATTAGACTGGGGATGATAAGCGGAAGAAAATGAGAGAGAAATACCCATTTCTGAACAAAAGGCCCTCCAGAACCTGGAAATAAATTGGCTACCCCTATCGGATACAATAGATACGGGAATCCCATGTAATCGAAATACTTCTCTAGCGAAGATATATAAACCCTCTGCAAGTCTTAGAGTCCCCTCCATACCTAGGAGGAGGTGTTAAATGGGCCGAAGTATTAGGCAAAGTAGATACTTCAGGGAGAAGGGGCGTAGGAGGGTTAGGTGTAGTTGCTGGAACGGTTCTAGCTAGGAGCGTCTGGAGAGCCTGAGCTATTTGATCCATACGGTGATCCTGCTCTACAAATCTTGCCTCATGGGGCGCCATCTGTTGAGCTAAATCTGCGGGGTCCATGGCCCTATCGTAATGTAACGAGAATATACCCCTACACGCAGGATCCAGCTAAACAGAGGCAAATACAGAGGAGAGATACGTCTACCGGACCTTAGAATGGCCGGACTCGACGTATATGAGAGGAGACAGAGCCAGGAACAAACCGAGGTCAAGGGCACAGAGAGACAGCGTAAACTAGGACAAGCCGGGGTCTGGTACACGGAAAACAGCAAGCCGGCAAACAGTACAGATAAGGATAAAGCGAAAACGAAGTCAGAATACGAAGCCAAAGTCAATACGAGAAAACACAACTGAACACCACAAGCGCTAAAGGGAACTGAAACAGAAACCACGATAGGGCAACGAGCTAAGGGAAAAAGGTAAGTTTAAATAGCTTTAAAACGAAAGTGATTGGCTCCTGTCACTTCCACACCCCCTATAGGTAATTGTACAGGGAGTGTGGTATGACAGGAGCCAATGGGAGCCTTTTGGCAATTAGGCTCCCACTGTCTCTTTAAGAGCGCGCCCGAGACTCGCGGCGCGCTCTTAGTTTCAGGCGGGACACGTGACCGCCTCACGCGGTCACTGCCCGCCTTCCATCCAAAGCAGTTGGATGAGCCGCGCGCGGCTCGTGCAGCCGCAGGACCGCGCGCGGCTTGAAGAGAGGACCGCGACCGGCCCCCGGTTAAGGTAAGTAACGCTACACTGTGGGACATTGCAAGGCAGATGCTCTGAGTAATTGTTGCCTCTTGAGTTTAACTCCACTGATCCAATCAAACCAGGAAGTAACATTACCTGATAAAAGTGTCAATTTCTATTAAAATCGTCACTTTTTGCAAAATGAAAAAAAAACAAGGACACACTCTTCACAGATAAAGCTTTTCAGCAAGCTAAAGTGCTTTAGGGATCTGGATTGTCCCTTTAATATCCCAAAATATTTAGAGCTATTGCCTATTCTTAAAACCTTGCAAATGCTGTTACTTATTTCCATAGTGGTTTAACAGCAAATGGGAAAATGATGCAAAAAAAATTATCCATCCTTTATCTATCTGACTGTATTTAAGACTAAAAATTTAAATAAACATAAAACTGTTAATAACAGTATCTCTATGTATAACCCACAAGATGTAATGATGTAATGGATCTGTTTGTCCTCATACTTAGCACATTTGACACTTATTGTTTCCAGCCCGGAACATTTTGTCATTGCATGTTAGCTCTGTTTAATATCTGTTAATGAAACAGCTATAGCTATAATAAACAACGGGATCTTGGGAATGCCACAGCACGCTTAAATTATTACCACTAATTAGTAAAATCAAATATGACTACAGAACATATTACTAGAGAAATAAAAGAAAGTAAATCCACCTGCATAGCAGTGTCAGGAAAAATGTTTTCAAACATCCAATTAGTAATCGACCTTTCAGATGGATAGGCCACTAGCTGAAGAGTGGGATGTATTCATTAAAGCAACATCCTAATTAAAATGTAAAGCTTGCTGATCACTTCATAATTAAACAATGTGGGAACTTCATTTACCCATGATAAAAATTAAAAGTTAATATACTTAACCCATTGAGGATACAAAAAGCCACAATGCCTTGCAAATCAGTTGACTGGTAACTTTCTTAATCCCTCAAGAGGTTAATGTCTCTGCTTCTACAATTAATGACTGTACAGAGCTAGAATATGCATTCTGACAAGATATGGCTGTTACACAACATATAGCTGTTGCAGACATAATTTGCTCTAAAGGGGTTTGTTTCAAAAGGGAAAAAGAATTGCATTGTTTTATTGTTTAATTTTTTTTCTTCAAAGTTATTTATTTCTATACAGCAGCAGACTTGTGGTAATTAGTCTGATAAAATCCACAATTGCCTCATACTTATTTTTACTTACGTAAAAAAAAAGGGAATTGATCATTGTTGTGCTTTAACTTTCCACAGAAGTTACTAGAACAATAAAAATAAATGTTCAGAATGTAACACCTCTCGAATCTCTATTGCTTTTAAGTGTTTTATTTAATAGTTGTATGACAAGACTTTTTTTTACCATTTATTGTTTAATACTGAAAATAATATTTATACTATTTCTTTCTCTTTTTTTTTCTGTTTAGCTGATGGTAATACTACACTATTAAACAAATTAAAAAATATAAACAAACATAATAGTGTCAGTGTACAAAAGAATGTTGGATACCTCAAAAACTGAAATACAAAAAGATCATTGCATTTTTGAACATGCCTCTCAGCCAGGGGAGCTCAGAACATTTTTCACCTTGCATATTTAGGCCTAAAATGTTAAAATTCTTTATTAATTATCTATATTATTAGTATACACACCCTAGCTTTAAAACCCTCAAAATCAATCTGATCAAGTTGTTCATATGTTTAGAAACTTTACTTGCTTAATTTTCAAAGCTTATCTTGCTTTATTTTTGTTTGTATATTTGTTTAATAGTGTTTGCTTGTTGGTTTAAAAAAAAACGTATCGTGTTATTGTAGCGGAACGCCAATAATAAATCCACGAATTCCGCTGGTTCAGAAACGAATCCACAGTCAAGCGCTGAAACAACAAGGCAATATCCCCAACCTCCCAATAACCGGACGAGACACAGTTTTGGGAGTCAACTGAAATCCTTTTAATCGGCAGGACAATTTATACAAGTCCCCATGCAAGGGGTTTCCTGAGTCCCTCTCCAGGGGCACTCCCAGAGGGGACTATATGGGGGACTTACATGACAACATATTTCTCCCATCAGGCACCGCTGCACGAGAGGGATCATTCTCCCAGAATGCACCGTTAAGAGGATTATCCCCTCGTGCAGCAGAACCGACAATTTAAACAAAAATACATAACTTGTGAAATACACGGTGGATTTACACGAATGGACGTTCGGTAGATAGCTGGGGTCTGAGCGCATCATTCGTGAGATTACCGCTCAGATCCCAGCTAAAATAACCGAACGCCGCACGAAAAACACATTTCTTTTAAAACATACGAAAAGGACCGATGGTTTTAGTGAACACGATCCTGAAACTCCCGAACGTCCTGGAGGCTCAGCGGTGTTCGTGCCGTCGAATAGCTATTGGTAATACTATGCGTTCGACAACTCGGTCCCCCTGAGGAACAAAGGATCCAAGATGGCCGACCGCCGCATGGTCGGTAGTCGAACGACGGCCACCCAGGAGAGCCTCTAATAACCGATTGCAACAATGTTGCAATCGGTTAACTAGCGCCACACGCCTCTAAGTGTGTGGGCTATTAGGGGGTATCGCGTTCGGTTCACGAACGGCTTTCTAAAGTGCCGTTCGTGAAACGAAAGAAAATCCCCATACAAAACCGCCATTTGCATTCGGCGGAAACAGCAGTACAGGCAATACAGAAAATACATTAACATCTACATAAGTGTAAAGCGCATATCTCGCCCGACCTATTGGCAACCCTTAAAGGCACAGTCTCTAGTTATTGTCCAAGTGGCTAGGTTTGCCACAGTTATGTATGTCCCTTTAAGTTTAGTTCCGCTAATATAATCCAGCACTATGAGAGAAAAATAAAAAAATGCCCTATTTTATTTTCATATCCTTTATTTTATTTATTTAGTTTATAGTAAATGGTGGTTAAACTAGTTAGTGGCTTTACTTTACAAGCACTATATTTTTTGCTCCATTTCCTTAGGGATTTTTAAAAGTGATGCGTATCTCCTCTAAGGAAAAACTCTAAGTGTATAAATGCAAAAATGAGTAATAAAATATTATTACTCATTTTTGCATTTATACACAGAGTTTTTCCTTAGAGGAGATACGCATCAACTGTGGTGCTTATAATCTATTTGGTCTATTAGTGTTTTATTTTTATTTTCCACTATTTAATAAGGGTAATTTCTTTACATTTATATATCTTATATATTATATACCTGCATATATCAGCTTCCTGGTTCTTGCAACATCCCACACGGGGATTATACCACCCAGGCCTTCTATCACTACAGCAAGTTCTTCTCTAGAAAGTCTAAGAAAAAAATACTTATTTTAATATTTGATTTGCACCTACCTACTACACTATTGGAGTTTTTCTTTTTGTCTCCACATATTTTGTTGGCATTACTTAACTTGGAGAATGTTTGCCATCTGGATCTACATATATCCGAAAACAGGCATTACAACGTCCATGCGCAATTCAGCGAAGCTCTAAGATAGCTCTTAAAAATGAGCACTCTATATAAATTTTACCAAAACCTGCATGTTGCCAAAATATACTGCACTGTTATTTCTGTATTTTTTTATTTATTTTTTTAGGTTAATTAACTTGGAGCAACCCTATTTGTCCTCCAGGAGGCATAACCACCTAGCAAAGCTGGTGGGTATTTGGCAGCCTCCCTGTATCAAATGCCAGAGTTGAAAAACACTTGCGCTGTTCCCCTGCACAGGAACAGGGTTTCACACAATCAGGTAACTAGGATTACCTCAGATTTTTAAAATGGCATTATTGATGGAGGACTCCATATCTGTGTCTGCCACAAATATTGTGGATGCCTCTCCAAGAAACAGTCCCAGAAATAGTTAGAAAGCTCCATAAGAGAGCTTTCCTTGCCAGGGATCTATCCTCCTCATCTTCTGAGGAGGTTATGGTCCAAGTTTAAGGTAAAAAGAATAAAGAAAGACGGCTGGTCTCTTCTGCCAGTTCCTCGTCTGAGTATAATTTTTCTGCTTCTCCTTCCCCTATGTAAGGAAACCAAGTATATTTAAACCTCATTTGGTAGTTTCCTCCCAAACCGCCAGATCCTTAGTGATTATAGCCCTCCGTTCAGTAGATAGGGTAGACGAATCCTATAGCAATTCCAATAGCTTCACCAGATAATTCCCTTAGTGAAACACAGGAATCCCCAAACATCAGCCGAAGTCAAGAAGAAGGGTACAAAATGAACTGTCCTTTAATGGGTACACACAGCTTTTATGCAAGTCCCCATGCAAGGGGAAAGCCCTCAGGGAGGGACAAACAATAACCAATCACAGGCAGCAAAACGTTAACACACACCCACAATTCCCTACCCTAGCCCAGGAGTTAATTCAGTCTGATAAAATAGTAACTTAATTATCTCCGGGTTGGAAAATCACTTTTTTCCCCAACATCCAGAACACCCCTTCATACTGGGGGTATCCCCATAAATTATATGTCCCCTGATAGCCCTGATCTGGGTGACCAACATATTCGAATTTCACCCAGATCGGTTCAGGGGTTCGCAAAATCTATGGAAGTCTATTGTGACCGGCTCACCCTGGGCTGCATGCCCAAAACAGTTCCATGAATTTGGTGGGTTTTGCCAGTCACTTTTGAAAAAGCATAAAAACAAATAAAAATACAGAATGGATCCCTCTGGCTCCTAGCAGCCTTCATGCCCCTCTGTCGAATGCACCAAAGTACCGAATGGCGCTCTTCTAGCTATTCGGTAAATAGAGTTCCAGCGTTCGTCTGTTTGGGACTGATGTTCGGGAAGTCGAGTGTCCGTTTTCAGTTCCATGCACTCGACGACCAGGTCCTGCTGCCTTTGTTCGCATGAACAAAGATGGCTGTGGTTTTCTCTGCCACGTGGCGTTCGACTAACGAACGCTGGCCACACAGACAGAGGTAGCAATTTCACCCAAACTTTGATGTTTAATGAGCCAGAGGGGTGGCCTTTGTTCGGTAGTTCCATCTACCGAATGCAATAGGCAGAAATGGAGATAAAAAGGGAATGCAAACAGGGGAATAGGGGGTTTCTTCACACCCTCATACTCGTTTGAGTAAGCACAAACCCTTTTCAGAGCTCAAAAAGTCCTTTCCTGGCTACAAGTAGTCCTTTCAGACAGAGGGTTGCCCCTATTTGGCTGCAGGTGCATCCTGAGAAGCTTCTCACTAAGTCCAGTAACAGCACTAGAGTGGAAAACACAAGCTCCCAGGCGGTGACAGAGTAGCTCATACCAGAGGTGGCCCAGCTTCCAAGAGAAAATCTATGCATTCAAGTAAGTGTGCTTCCTCACATGTCACTAATTTGGAAGGATATTTCAATTTCCCCTTTTAAAGTTCTCAGTTCAGAGGTTTGCCCCTGGCAGAGAGGTGAACCCAGTGCTAGATGCCCCCCTTTCTCTAACTTTAAATCAAGGGAAGATAGAGTTGGCAGACATGTCTATCACAGGATGGGTCAGTCCGTTGTTCCCCATCCCAAGATCAGACGGTTCCTGGAGACCGGTTCTAAATGTGAGGCCTCGGAATGCTTTCATCAAGAGAAAAAGGTTCAGGATGGATGTTTATCAGATATTCCAGGCTGAGTACAGAAAAAAAATTCTGCATCAAGTTAGACCTAAAAGATGCCTTCCATTCAGTCCCTATAGCCAAGAAACGCAGGCATTTCCTTAGGTTTCTGTGGAAAGGAAAGGTTTGAAGTTGACTGCCATGGTGTTTGGTCTATACAATTAACCATACACATTCTCCAGAATAATGAAATCAGCGATAGCCCATGTCAGACTAAGAGGTTGCATGTGTCTATACTAGCTAGACAACATCCTGCTAAAGCACCCAGATGGGGAAGTCCTTGCTTCTCTTTTACAAAACCTAGGAACCTAGGATTTGTAGTGAATTTACAGAAATTAGTCCTAATTCCCACTCAAAGCATTCTCTTTCTGGGTTTTGTACTAAACACCAGGACTATGTCACTAGGAATCCCTCAGGACAAATGGGACAAATTATTGGTACATCTGATCTCATCTCTCAGGCACCAGAGTTGGTCCATGAGGGATCTGGCAAAAAGTATCTGGAAATGAATAGCTTTACCACCAGCTTGCGACAATTCCCCTTTACTTTGCAGAAGTCAGCTGGTTTTAGGGAATTGATTAAGAAAAGGTGGCCATTGGGAATCAAAATAATTTCTCCCCAAGAAGATCAGAGAAGAGTTGAAGTCTATTCTGGGCTTTGAAATCCCACTCCCTTGTCCCTGTTAAAGCAGCTGTTTGCGGTTACTCTGACGTCAGATGCCTTAAATTGCAGTTGGGGTGCTTTTAGAGCCCAAAACGCAATAAGAGGAATTTGGTCTGACCAAGAGAGACTCCTTGATATAAACATTTGGAGTTAAGAGCAATAAAATTAGCTCTCCAGGGCTTAGTTCCGCTAAACCAGTTACCAGCGTTAGTAAAAGTCCAACAGGACAGCAGTGGCTTATATAAACTACAGAGGGGGCACGAGAAGGGGTCTTTGTTTTGGAAGCTCTAGATCTTTGGTCTTGGGCCTTAGCAAACAAAGTTTGGGTTTACGTAGAATACATTCCAGGAGAGGCGAACAAGCTTGCAAATTCTCTCTCTCACTAGAATTTGTCTCTGGCAACGGTTCAATTAAAAATTGCTCTATTCCAATGGATATAAAGCAATTTTGGACAAAGACAAGTAGATCTGTTTGTGTCCCAAACTTCTGCACAAACTCCCAGGTTTGTCTCCAGAGTTTAGTTCTCATTTAGCTAGTATGGACCTCCAGACCCTGGTACCCCTTGATCTATCAGTTAGTCAAGGCGAACCAAGATCCAATTGGGCTTGACTGTGGACTGTTTTCCGGGAACCAGCTTTTTATATTTCTCAAGCATCTGCAGCTCATGTGGATTGCAGCCCTGGTAGGCTGTTAATGCATTCCTTTTTATCAGATCAGGTCCTGGACATCATTAATTCATCTTTAATATGAAGAATTAGGGAAGATATAGAAAGATGATTGCGGAATTCAAAGAATGAGAGGTTTGTTTTCTATATACTTCTCATCGATCTGACACCATTCCATTGGCTTTAGAATTTCTTACCCATTCTGGTTTAGCAGTCAGTACCATCAAGACCTATGGACCTGCTTTAAATTTTCTTATCCCTAACCTTACTCAGGATGCCCGGTATTTGAGATTACTGAAAGGGTTATCAGTCTGCCACCTATATACTCCATGTTACACATCTACTTGGGAAGTAGACCTCTTAATAAATTTCCTTAATTCTCTGGATAATGCTAAAATTGATTTAAAGGACCACTATAGTGCCAGGAAAACATACTCGTTTTCCTGGCACTATAGTGCCCTGAGGGTGCCCCCACCCTCAGGGACCCCCTCCCGCCTGGCTCTGGAAAGGGGAAAGGGGGTAAAACTTACCTTTTTCCAGCGCTGGGCGGGGAGCTCTCTGCCTCCTTCCACCCTTCGCGATGTAAGAGCTGGCGCAACATTCAGCGGTTCATAGGAAAGCATTCATAATGCTTCCTATGGACGCTGATGTGCTCTCACTGTGAAAATCACAGTGAGAAGCACAAGCGCCTCTAGTGGCTGTCAATGAGACAGCCACTAGAGGATTAGGAAGGAACCTATTCATAATTATAGCAGTTTCTCTGAAACTGCTATAATTATGAAAAAATGGGTTAACCCTAGAAGGACCTGGCACCCAGACCACTTCATTAAGCTGAAGTGGTCTGGGTGCCTAGAGTGGTCCTTTAAGATGGATTGCTATTAAGTTGGCTTCTCTGCTGTCTTTGGCCTTGGCAGCTAAAGGAGCTGAGGAATCCCTTTCGTACAGCCAAGGTCAATACAATTAGAGGTTGGATACTTTCCACCATTTCTTCGGCTGGTATACATGTTTCTGTTTTCCAAGGCCACTCAATTAGGGGCAACTCGGCTACTAAAGGAGCAGCAAATGGTCTTCCCCTTCCTATTATCTTGAAAGTTGTAAGGTGGTTGTCCAGTAAAACCTTTGTTAGATTTTACTGGATGCCATCAGAAGTTGAACAAGTTCAGTTTCTTAGGACCACCACCACGTGTGTGCTATTCTACCCACTAGCTTTACTAGGTGGTTATGCCTCCCAGAGGACAAATCAGAGTTTGCAGGAATCTATGATCTGAAAACTTTCTTTGTCTTAGGGATGAGCATAACCACCTAGCAATAGCGCCCGTCCCACCCTCCCCTACTGTAAAGGGTTTTGCCTGCTGGTGGTAGTTTGTTTTTCTTTACAGATGTTATCTTTTGGTTATTGGTCTATTTCTAACTGCTTTTTATCTTTTACAGATTATAACCATACTCCAAGACAAGACCAACAAACCAAGGATCCACCTAAGTAGGAATATTGGTAGTATCTAGTAGTATCTACAAAATGTCTCATGCACTCCTTGCATAAAGAATCTACTCTCAGAGATGTGTTACAACATTTTGTCTATTTTTACAGAACTCATTTTGCCATTTATGATGTTCCATCTTACATATAGTTGCCTTATCAGTTTAGCTGTGTGCAGTATGCAAAAGTTTTCAATTCCATCTCATATGTCTTACGTCTCAAATATTTTCTTGATTCCCTTTACTATTGAAAATACGTTTTCTCTTCCCTTTGGACGCTGTTACTGGTTGACTACTTTTTGGTATATTTTACCCATGTTTTGGGTTATATATATACTCAGTGTTTTGTGGGATGAGCTAACCAATCGCAGTTTCCCAATTTTAAAAATCTGAGGTAAAACCTAACTGGCTGAAATGCTGTTGCTGTGCAGGAGCACAGCACAGCACACGTGTTTTTCAGCTCTGGCATTTGACTCTGGGAGGTTGCCGCATATCAACTAGCTTTGCTAGGTGGTTATGCTCATCCCTAAAACAAAGAAAGTTTGCAGATCATAGATTCCTGCAAACTCTGATAGGTTCATGTATTATCAATTGTACATTAAGGTTACCTTTGGTCTGTTTGATATACAAAGTTTGTGAATCCTTGAGTGACTTACTGCAGCTTGCACCTCTATATTATAGTGAGCACCTATAATACTTTTCTTAGTATTATTACTGAGCAGAGTTAGATCATGTCATGGAGGAGGAGCTTGCTCTTTCTACTAATGCTATAGGGGTTAGCATTGGTAGAGAAGGGTGATAAATGATTATTCTTGTACAAATAATAAACAGATTCAACAGATTCAGCTAAATACACTGTCTCCATGCAAAACAGAACATAGTGACAAATAGAAACACAGCACTACAACAGGTTATGGGAGTCCAACCTCCAATGATTAATACCATTTCTTTTTGTAAACCACATGGGCATTTTAGCAAACATAATTCGTTTGTTCACTTCTTTTCAAATACTTTTTATTGAAAAGTTTTAAATTGTTTTATAACAATCTATGCAGTAAATCATTATTACATAGGATATTTAGTCATATATTTTCATATAAGCAAAGTAATATTATAATGATAGAAACATAGAATGTGACGGCAGATAAGAACCATTCGGCCCATCTAGTCTGCCCAATTTTCTAAATACTTTCATTAGTCCCTAGTCTTATCTTATAGTTAGGATAGCCTTATGCCTATCCCACGCATGCTTAAACTCCTTTACTGTGTTAACCTCTACCACTTCAGCTGGAAGGCTATTCCATGCATCCACTACCCTCTCAGTAAAGTAATACTTCCTGATATTATTTTTAAACCTTTGTCCCTCTAATTTAAGACTATGTCCTCTTGTTGTGGTAGTTTTTCTTCTTTTAAATATAGTCTCCTCCTTTACTGTGTTGATTCCCTTTATATATTTAAATGTTTCTATCATATCCCCCCTGTCTCGTCTTTCCTCCAAGCTATACATGTTAAGATCCTTTAACCTTTCCTGGTAAGTTTTATCCCGCAATCCATGAACCAGTTTAGTAGCCCTTCTCTGAACCCTCTCTAAGGTATCAATATCCTTCTGAAGATACGGTCTCCAGTACTGTGTACAATACTCCAAGTGAGGTCTCACCAGTGTTCTGTACAATGGCATGAGCACTTCCCTCTTTCTACTGCTAATACCTCTCCCTATACAACCAAGCATTCTGCTAGCATTTCCTGCTGCTCTATTACATTGTCTGCCTACCTTTAAGTCATCAGAAATAATCACCCCTAAATCCCTTTCCTCATATGTTGAGGTTAGGACTCTATCAAATATTCTGTACTCTGCCCTTGGGTTTTTACGTCCAAGATGCATTATCTTGCACTTATCCACATTAAATGTCAGTTGCCACAATTCTGACCATTTTTCTAGTTTACCTAAATCATTTGTCATTTGGCTTATCCCTCCTGGAACATCAACCCTGTTACATATCTTAGTATCATCAGCAAAAAGACATACCTTACCATCAAGACCTTCTGCAATATCACTAATAAAAATATTAAAGAGAATGGGTCCAAGTACAGATCCCTGAGGTACCCCACTGGTGACAAGTCCAAGCTTCGAATATATGCCATTAACTACAACCCTCTGTTGCCTGTCACTCAGCCACTGCCTTACCCATTCAACAATATTTGAATCCAAACTTAAAGATTGCAGTTTATTGATAAGCCTTCTATGTGCAACAGTGTCAAAAGCCTTACTGAAATCTAGGTAAGCAATGTCTACTGCACCACCCTGATCTATAATTTTATTTACCCAATCAAAAAAATCAATAAGATTAGTTTGGCATGATCTCCCTGAAGTAAACCCATGTTGTCTCTGATCTTGAAATCCATGTGTTTTACATGTTCATCAATCCTATCCTTTAACATGGTTTCCATCACTTTCCCCACTACTGAAGTAAGGCTTACTGGCCTATAGTTGCCCGACTGATGTAATTATGATGATGTAATTATATTATTATTACTGTATCTGTTTTTTGATAATTTTTTCTATTTATCAATGAACCTTGTATGGGTGGGGGGGTAAAGAAAACGTCTTTATGAAACATTAGTAAAGGGGAAAGAAGATCAGGAAAGGAGGGGGAAGGAGTGTGGTAAACCACTTAAAGGTAATATTTGTTCACTTCTGTAAAGCTATTGAAACCCCTAGAAAATCTAACTCTGAAAAACCGTACTTTTATCAAAGGTCTAGCAAATTGTCTATTGTCAATACTTCATGTATGTATTGTAATTAGATATTATAGAGGGAAGTTTATTTAACACTGCACTTGCACTGTGCAATATCTCAGACAATAATAACGAAGTCTTCTTGGACAGCCTTAGGATAACATATCAATGACTGTCTGGAAAAGATATGAAATTGAGTTTCCGTTGGATTTTCTTCTTTCTTTTGCTTCTGGCACCTTAGAAAGCCATTATTACGAATACAAAAATAATAAAATATATCTTTTTTTTGTCCACTATGAAAGAAATCTCATGTTAATCAAAGATTTTTATGTAAAGTTCATTCACAGTCTTTAAAAACAATAAACAGAAAGGCAACGAACTGGAAACCGATCCTCTTGGCACTGAATGTGTTAACTTTATCTTTCTGTAAGTAAGTGACAAGTTTTATTACATTAAGTTATCTTTATTCACTTGCATTATCTCTTGAGAGTGTTAGAAGACATGAAGGGTATTGAATATGTTGTGAACAAAATGTAATCTTCTTTGTAAAGAGAATGATATATTCATTAGATAGTATGTGACCTTGGCACCAAGTTAAAAAGGTTTTTTGTGCTGTGTATAAATGGGATGCATTATGGAGTTTCTGTCCACTCTCCATGGGAGACACTGAGTCTTGTCATATTTTCCCTGTAGGGTCAGCTACCAAAGGATGTTTGATTTCCATTCTTTTATAATTATCGTAGTGGCTAAACAGTGAGATATGTTCACAGCTCTATACTTGCTTAGTTAGTAATTAGAGTTGACCGAACATTACGATTTTTTGACCCCGAACCCGAGCCCAGACATTTCAGTAACAGTTCGGGTTCAAGTTCGGTGTTCGCCGATTTAATGGCGCGTTTTGAAAAGGGGGGAGGACCTATTGTCCTCCCCCCCAGACCCCACCACCGAGTGGTGGGTGGGGCCCTGAAGTAAAATATGGGTAGGGACCTATTGTCCTCCCCCGGCTCCCACCTCTGAGCGGCAGGTGGGGGCCCTAAATACCAATAAGGGGGGACCTATTGTCCTCCCCCTGGCCCCCACCCCTGAGCGGCAGGTGGGGGCCTTAAATTAAAATAAGGTGGGGGGACCTATTGTCCTACCCCCTGGCCCCCACCCCTGAGGTAGTTTTATTTTATTTTTACAGGTACTTAGTTAAAGGTCCCCCCTCATTATTTTTAGGGTGAGAGGGGCAGGTAGGGGTTAATATTTTGGGGGAGGGGGTGACTAGGGGTTTGGGGACCCCTAGTCACCTGGGGGGGTTACATTTTTATTTAGGGCCCCCACCCGCCGCTCAGGGGTGGGGACCAGGGGGGGACAATAGGTCTCCCCTAATTGGTATTTAGGGACCCCATCCACCGCTCAGAGGTGGGGGCCAGGGGGAGGACATTAGGTCCCCCCAATTGGTATTTAGGGCCCCCACCCATCGCTCAGGAATGGGGGCCAGGGGAAGGACATTAGGTCCCCCCTAATTTGTATTTAGGGCCCCCACCGCTCACAGGTGGGGCCCAGGGGGAGGACATTAGGTCCCCCCAATTTTTATTTAGGGCCCCCACCCACCGCTCATGGGTGGGGGCCAGGGGAGAAGGACATTAGGTCCCCCCAATTGGTATTTAGGGCCCCCACCGCTAAGGGGTGGGGGACAGGGGGGAAGACAGTAGGTCCCCCAATTGGTATTTAGGGCCCCCACCCACTGCTCAGGGGTGGGGTCAGGGGGAGGACATTAGGTCCCCCCTAATTGGTATTTAGAGCCCCCACCACTCAGGGGTGGGGGCCAGGGGGAGGACATAGGGTCCCCCCCAATTTTTATTTAGGGCCCCTACCCACCACTCACAGGTGGGGGCCAGGGGGAGGATATTAGGTCCCCCCTTATTCTAATTTAGGGCCCCCACCTGCTGCTCAGGGGTGGGGGCTGGGGGGAGGACAATAGGTCCCCCCTTATTCGAATTTAGGGCCCTCACCCACTGCCCATGGGTGGGGGCCGGGTGGGGTCAGGGGGAGGACAACAGGTCCCCCCCTATTTTACTTTAGGGCCCCTAACCGCCCTTTAGGGTTGGAGGCTCAGGTGGGGGGAACCTTTTTTTGTTTGTTTAATAGACATACCACTACTCGGTATAGCGAGTAGGGGCATAATTTACTAATACTTTACTTAGTATTAGTAAATTTGGCTGAAAGACCAATTCAGGTAGGTAGCTCCCTAATACCGTGGGAATTAGGGAGTTATCTACTTATTCATTCCTGTCATTACATTGACTGGCCAAGTAACTTACATTTTATATGAATGTGTGTTCCTTGATTGTTATAAGTGTTGCAAATGCTTACAGCTGAATCCTGGCTAGGATTGTATACTTTTTATTTAAAATTGTATACAGTGTTACATTCTTCTTCTTCCACTTGGTAAGTATATTAATACTTAGGCAATACATTTTACTTCCTTTTGCAGCCCTCTAGCCCTTTCCAGGACTTTTTAAGGGCCATTTTAGTGCCCAAAAGTTCTGGTCCCCATTGACTTCAATGGGGTTCCGGTTCGGGTTCAAGTTCGGGGCAACTTTTTGCCGAAGTTTGGCCGAACCCGAACATCCAGGTGTCCGTTCAACTCTATTAGTAACTACAGATCAGTCTGTGCAACCAAAAAGAGGAATTATAGAGTACCTCTTTTTGAAAACAATGCTTTATATTTGTCCTTGTTTCTGATTACCATCATATAGCTCTCCAGCATATCCTACAGAAATCAATGTGCTCAAAAAGTTTGTAAAAGATATGCAACTATAAAAAGGGAATTGCCTAAGTATTCTGCATTACCATTCATTTCATTTTGTCTTCTAACTTTGGAAATGTTAGCAATCATTGTGTAGTCATAATGTGCGGAGCTATCCGACCACTGTCTCACTTCTTCATATCAAAACAGAGTGAGTCGACTGAGAAAAAAGTTGACTATTGTTCTTGCTTTTGTTCTAAAGACTGATAATCATAACTGCTTGGAAGTGCTTGGAAGACATTTGTCTTCTGTGTAAATTAATATTATCCATGTAGTAAAAGTGTACAAATCTGCAGTAGTAACTGAGTCCAACCTGCATGCTAGAATCCATAACAAACCAGTCAAAGAAAGCTGGGGTTCTACTGGTTCCCTCATACTTACGAACATGAAACAATTGCAATAAACTGTAAAAAAATTATTTTAGAATGTAGTGGTGTTAGTAATTTGTTTGTTACAAAAGGGAATTTCAACGTATGTAGCTGAACTGAAAGTATTGCTGACTAAGATAATTTTTGCAGTTCACCAAAGAACACAAAGAAAAGCGTAAGGCCTTACTGGTGTTTCCACCTATTAGGTCCTCAGTTTTTAAAGAGTGCAGTGCTATATTATAATGTGAGGTGAAAATGTGTTTTTTAATAATTCAAAAAACACTTACCCTCTACAATGATCTCAGGATGGTATATACATAAAAAGAAACAAAAATACAAATATACAGATAATAGTGCAACATGTTACAAATTGAGGTAAAGCAATATGTAAGTGCCAAATGTGTCTAAACTCACATTTTTTAGAGCCTTTTCTAGTCTATAGGCTCTAAACTTCCAAGCGTCTTGTGTCTTTTTGGGTAGATCACACGACCCCTCTCTCCAGGTAAAGGTGTGTTCCTCTCCACAGCATGTATGGAAAACACAGATATATCACACTAAGTGTAGTATCTCCAGTGATGGTAATATTTAAAATATAGAATTTTAAAGTGCTCACCTTTTTTAGAGCCTTTTGATAACTGGCTCTAAGTATACCGGCTTAGTGTCAATTTATGGGGTGACACTACCCCTTCCCTGGAATTATTTGCAGGATCCAGTGAATGATGAAAAAAAGGGGGATGTTTATTATTATTCAATGTATAAAAATATATATATATATATAGAGAGAGAGAGAAATAACTTTAAAAGTACATTAATAGAGGGGGGGCGGGGCCTGACTGTGATGGCGGCTGGATGCATTTTCAGAGAGCTCCTGGAAAATCAGTGAAACTAAGCCGCTTACCCGTAGTCCTGGTGCTCTCTCTAAGACAGCCTGCGAAGCTTGAACGTCAGGTGAAAGGTGACGGGCTTTGAACGGTTAACAGCAGCCGTCCAGACTAAGCCCTCAACGGGCTGGACTGAGGCCTAGCAAGCATAGTGGAAGGGAGAGGCGGCCGCTCTCCCAGCCAAGCTCAGGCGGACCTACATCCAAATCTTGATGGTGCCCTGCTACCCCCCCCTATGGACCGGCGGGGGAGATCCCGGTCCCCACCCTGGAGGCTCACTCACTTTACTGGGGCTGTGCGAATCTGACTCAGACGGCAATGATACCACACATGGTAGACCTAATATGGCGGATGCCGAGGACCCCACGCCTGGCTATGGAGGTGTGATGTCCAGAACGCTGTCCTTCCTGGACAAACTTCTTTCTGACTTTTGGGGGACACTGTCCCTCCGACAACCGGTACCCGACCTACAAACCACGCAGGATCACCCACCTAAACCCGGTCTCCGGCATCCTCAAACTTGGCGTGGCACAAAGACAGTGCGAAAATGGCGGAGAAGACCAGGTCGGCGGAGCATGGAAGGCGGGAAGCGCAGGCCTGCATCAGCAAGGGGTCCCTATAGAGCCGGCAGCTGGAAAATCAAGCAGGATAAACCAGGGAGAGGAGAGCAGGGGATATCGAAGAAGAAACCTTATAACATGGACTCTGTATCGATTTTGTCTGGGTCAATATGCCTCCTGATCCACCCCATTACCTGGTATTGTACCCTGCCCATGACGGGCATAGTCTGAGTGCACAGAGGGCCATCTAACTCACACTCACATCACACACAGCCAGGAGAAATCATCCCTTCTTCACCTAACTGTATGCTAAGATTGACATTTCTGCTGAACGTGTACTTTAACTGCTGTCTGGGCCAGTTGTCCCAAATATCTTCACACTAGCACATGCTACTAAATTTCACTCAGGGTGGCATACCTCGCTTGTACTACTCTTACAGTAAACCTCACAGTATTTACCTACTACCTGTGCATACTCTGCAATAGCAATGCTTAAATCTCTAGTGCTAAATGTATGCTATTATGCTCTGTCTAATCTCGTATCTTACCTTTCCTTTTAAGCAGAATAGAAAAAATTCCTTGACAAGCAACATTAATATATAAAAAATGTGCAGTAACCGCTAATGCCTCACTCATGTAATACCATGTTAACAAAAATGCTTACCCTAGCTGTTGTGGCATTGTAAGCCTGATGTGATTGTTATATGCACAAATAAAATAAAGAATTAAAAAAAAAGTACATTAATAGAAAATAACAAATAAAAAATAAATAAAAAAGGTTCTTTAAAAGACAAAATTATAGAATATGGGTAGTACAAAAAGTATTGAGTCCACTTTAAGCCAAAACGCGTTTCGCCGATTTTCTCGGCTTCCTCAGTCAGCTTTACAGGTCTTCTATTGTCTCTGTGTTTAAATAAGAACGTATTCCCGCCGAAATCCTCGTGATTCTACGTCGTTCGTGATGCGCTTAACTTGCCGTCGCGTCACTTCCGGTATTTTCGGCACTACAAGGTCCATCATCCTTTTCGCTTCGTGCGTAACTTCCGGTCCGCGTATTAAGCCCCACAGCGAAAAGGGCTCCTTATTTCAAAGTATACATTCGAGCCATATCGGCTCATAATGATATGGCACACATAAAAGAAAAAAATACAATAATTGACCATACATTTCTGTTGTTCTTATAATCTAGGGATTAAGTGTGTAAACAGCACCATTTTCATAGATACAAGTAGAAATAGATTTCCCTTATTTATCAATTAATCTTTACTATTAAGTAACCGATGATAAACTTAATGATTAAATAAATGGTGTTAAAAAAATCAATTTAGATAATATTAACAAGGGGTTGTAAAAAATATTAAATAAAAAACAAAATCATAAATCAAGAAATGGAAATTAATTAAAAATGTTAATGTTATAAAGTGCATCTTAGTGATATATAGATATTATAGATAAAAAAAGAGATGAAGATAATAATAAAAATAAAATTAAAAAGATAAGTAAATAAATAAATCTAAAAATAAAATAATGTAACTAAATTGAAATTAAATAATAATCAATGAAAATGAAAATATAAAATTAAAATAAAACATAAGAAATCAAAATAAATATAATTATAAATAAAAAAAATAATAAGAATAATAAATAAAAATGAAAATGAAAAGGAAAATAAAAATAAAAATAAATAATAAAAAATAAAAAATAATAATAAAATATAAAAAAATAATAAAATAAAATAAAAAAGTAAATAATAATAAAAATAAATGAAAATATAAATATATAAAGTTAAATAATAAAAAAAAATGAATAATAGAAATAATTGATAATAAATGAAAATACAAATAAAAAATAAAAAAAAATAATAAAAATTAAGGATAGATCTATAAAATTAATATGTATAGTAGTAAATAAATGGCATTGTGGTCATAAAAAATAATAATAATAAAGATTAAGTGATGGTTAGTAAAAAATACATAAACAAGAAGTAAAAAACAATGTTGATCCTGATGGTAAAAGTGTCTCTTTGTTTTATATTTTATATTTTATAAAAAATTACATAACTCAAAATCTGCATTTAGTCCTAGATATAATAAATATCCCACTTTTGATAAAGGAGAGGAAGAGTTTATGGAGGAATGGCAGGAGATGCTAGAAAATTTCTCCTTTACAACAATGCAAATGATTATCAAAAGAAGTAAAATTACCTTGTCAAAACTGGATAAAGATATAAATGAGACCCAAAACCTACTCCTAAATAACACATCCTCGGAGGAATATGAAACAATTACAAAAATTATTCAAAAACAGGTAGAGAAAACGGAAACAGAAACCATTAATATAAAAAAGAAAAAGTATAAAAGAGATAGATATGATTATGACAATAATCAGGTTACTACTTATGCTGCTAAAAATAAATATATAAATACACAGAGACAACAGAATTCAAGACAACATCATACAGGTGATCATTTACAACATCATCAAACAATGAGTTATGCAAATGCAGTAAAATATGATGACCGACATAGGATACACTCACGTCCAAGACAAGGAGAATCACCATATGGGAGGTATCATACACACACTAGATCACCTCATACAAGATTTTCCACACAACTATTAAGACCCAAAAGAACTGTACAGACACAAAATCACAATAGAAATAATTTAGGAAGAAGAGAAAGAGATAGATCACTTTCCCCTATAAGACACACGAAGGAGATTCAAAAAACCTATATCCCTACTACAAACAGATTTGAGGTTCTATCTGATAGACATAAAGAGGACAACAATTTTTTTCAGGAGGGACGCCAAAAAGGCAAATACAAAGCTGGCCAATCCCCCCAGGATGTATCCTTACCTCTACATACTCCTCCAAAAAGACAAAGGAATTTAAGAGGAGAGGAACCCGGGGAGGAAAGATGCTTAAAAAGATAAAAAAAAGCCATCACTCAAACTAAGTCTATTATTTTTAATCTGACAGGAAATTCAATACCACAGACACATCAAAATATCCTAAATAAAGGATTAAAATTTGTACCCACAAAACCTTTAAATAAATTTGATGTATTTATAGACCTAAATAAATACAAAAGACAATTATGTCTAAAAAAATGCTTTATGAGAACTGAAAAACCAGCACTTCAAAACATTGCTCCTAAATATGTCCATACAGATCTTAAAAATAAATCTACTTTTTTTCCTACAAATTTCATATCTAAAGAAATGATTGCTTTTGAAAAATCAGTAATGCAAGACATAAATCAGATTAAAATTAAAAATAAGAAAAATATGAATCTAAGTAAAAAAGAATGGCTAGCCTTGAAAACCCTCCAAAAAGATAAAAATATAGTCATCAAACCAGCGGATAAAGGGGGTGGAATTGTCATTATGAAAACTGATGATTATTTACAAGAAGGCCTCAGACTGGTGAATGATATTATAACGTATCAAAAATGATCTGGAGACCCTACAATCAATATAAAAACAAAATTTGACAAGTTATTACTCAAAGGGAAAGAATTGGAAGTATTAAATGAAAAAGAATATAGATATCTTAACATTACCAAACCAAAAATCCCTGTTTTTTTATCACCTTCCTAAAATCCATAAGAACCCTACTAAACCTCCGGGTAGACCAATAGTCTCAGGAATTGATTCCATATCCAGTAGACTATCGGAATACCTTGATAAATGTTTACAACCCATTGTCCAACAAACACCAAATTACCTTAAAGATACACTAAACGTAATACAGGTACTACAAGATATACAATGGAAACCCAATTACATTTTAGTAACGGCAGATGTCAATTCCCTCTATACCATCATTTCTCACACGAAAGGTTTGGAGGCAGTTAAATTTTTTCTCACAGAAAACAACACTTATCCAGAGGAACAATCAAATTTTATCATGGAAGGAATAGAACTCATTTTACAAAACAATTATTTTTGGTTCAATGATGATTTCTTTTTACAAAAGGTCGGTACCGATATGGGAACGAGGTTCGCTCCAAGTTATGCAAACTTATTTATGGCATACTGGGAAACGAAATACATTAACAATAATCAAGAGTGGGGAGCGAACCTCGTTACCTATAAACGATACATAGATGATATATTTCTAATTTGGGATGGCTCAGAGGACCTTCTAAAAATGTTTTTAAACTTTTTAAATACGAACGATTGGGGGGTCATCTTAACTACAGAATACAGTATGGACAGTGTGAATTTTTTAGATTTAACAATTATTATAGAAAATAATCACATTAAAACAAAAACTTATTTCAAATCGGTAGATGTTAATAATTACATCTACCTAAACAGTTGTCATTTTTCACCGTGGTTAAAAAATATACCAAAGGCACAATTTATGAGAATTCGTAGAAATTGCACAGATGTAAGCACTTTTGAAATTCAAGCAACCAGGATCAAAAAGGACTTTATAAATAAGGGATATGGAGAAATATCCCTTTTGGACACCATAAAAGAAGTAACAACAATGGAGAGATCTACTCTATTAAAATAAAAATTAAAAAATAAAAATGAAGACAATAATATACCGTTTATCTGCAATTTTAATCAAGAGAGCCATAAAATCAAAAAAATTATAAATAAACATTGGCCTATATTAAGGAATGATCCGATGTTATATTCTATATTACCAGAGAAACCTAGATTAATCTATAGAGGAGCCCCGAGTTTAAAACAAAAATTGGTTCATAATCATATAAAAGACAATACGTCTACTCCTTTTTTTCAAAAAGAAGGTTTTTTTGGTTGTGGGCAGTGTCTAGCCTGCAGAAGCACGAAAAGCATCAAAAGACATGTTACAGAATTTTATGACCAAAAGGGAGAAAATAAGTATAAAATACGTCAAATGACTACATGTTTTTCGAAAAGGGTAATATACATACTAAAATGTACATGCAATCTCCTCTATGTAGGCAGAACTAAACGTCCTTTACAAGTAAGAATAAATGAACACATAAATATAAAAAAGGCTATGACAAACATAGCGTTTCAGAACATTTTAGTTTAATACATAATAAAGATCCCCAATATTTAGATTTTATGGCAATTCAAAAAGTTACATTGAACTGGCGAGGGGAGGATTAGATTAAAAAAACTAGGTAAAATTGAAACAAAATGGATTTTTGACTTAAACACCTTAGCCCCTCTAGGACTAAATGCAGATTTTGAGTTAAGTCATTTTTTTATAAAATATAAAATATAAAACAAAGAGACACTTTTACCATCAGGATCAACATTGTTTTTTACTTCTTGTTTATGTATTTTTTACTAACCATCACTTAATCTTTATTATTATTTTTTATGACCACGATGCCATTTATTTACTACTATACATATTAATTTTATAGATCTATCCTTATTTTTTATAATTTTTTTATTTTTTATTTGTATTTTCATTTATCAATTATTTCTATTCATTTTTTTATTATTTAACTTTATTTATATTTTCATTTATTTTTATTATTTACTTTATTTTATTTTATTATTTTTTTATATTTTATTATTATTTTTTATTATTTATTTTTATTTTTATTTTCCTTTTCATTTTCATTTTTATTTATTATTCTTATTATTTTTTATTTATAATTATTATATTTATTTTGATTTCTTATGTTTTATTTTAATTTTATATTTATTTTCATTTTCATTGATTATTTAATTTCAATTTAGTTACATTATTTTATTTTTTAGATTTATTTATTTACTTATCTTTTTAATTTTATTTTTATTATCTTCATCTCTTTTTTTATCTATAATATCTATATATCACATTAACATTTTTAATTAATTTCCATTTCTTGATTTATGATTTTGTTTTTTATTTAATATTTTTTACAACCCCTTGTTAATATTATCTAAATTGATTTTTTAACACCATTTATTTAATCATTAAGTTTATCATCGGTTACTTAATAGTAAAGATTAATTGATAAATAAGGGAAATCTATTTCTACTTGTATCTATGAAAATGGTGCTGTTTACACACTTAATCCCTAGATTATAAGAACAACAGAAATGTATGGTCAATTATTGTATTTTTTTCATTTATGTGTGCCATATCATTATGAGCCGATATGGCTCGAATGTATACTTTGAAATAAGGAGCCTTTTTCCCTGTGGGGCTTAATACGCGGACCGGAAGTTACGCACGAAGCGCAAAGGATGATGGACCTTGTAGTGCCGAAAATACCGGAAGTGACGCAATGGCAAGTTAAGCGCGTCACGAATGACGTAGAATCACGAGGATTTCGGTGGGAATACGTTCTTATTTAAACACAGAGACAATAGAAGACCTGTAAAGCTGACTGAGGAAGCCGAGAAAATCGGCGAAACGCGTTTTGGCTTAAAGTGGACTCAATATTTTTTGTACCACCCATATTCTATAATTTTGTCTTCTAAAGAACCTTTTTTATTTATTCTTTATTTGTTATTTTCTATAAATGTACTTTTAAAGTTATTTCTCACTATATATATATTTTTTTTTATACATTGAATAATAATAAACATCCCCCTTTTTTTCATCATTCACTGGATCCTGCAAATAATTCCAGGGAAGGGGCAGTGTCACCCCATAAATTGACACTAAGCCGGTATACTTAGAGCCAGTTATCAAAAGGCTCTAAAAAAGGTGAGCACTTTAAAATTTTATATTTTAAATATTACCATCACTGGAGATACTACACTTAGTGTGATATATCTGTGTTTTCCATACGTGCTGTGGAGAGGAACACACCTTTACCTGGAGAGAGGGGTCGTGTGATCTACCCAAAAAGACACAAGACGCTTGGAAGTTTAGAGCCTATAAACTAGAAAAGGCTCTAAAAAATGTGAGTTTAGACACATTTGGCACTTACATATTGCTTTACCTCAATTTGTAACATATTGCACTATTATCTGTATATTTGTATTTTTGTTTCTTTTTATGTATATACCATCCTGAGATCATTGTAGAGGGTAAGTGTTTTTTGAATTATTAAAAAACACATTTTCACCTCACATTATAATATAGCGCTGCACTCTTTAAAAACTGAGGACCTAATAGGTGGAAACACCAGTAAGGCCTTAAGTTTTTCTTTGTGTTCTTTGGTGTTTATGTATGGTGGGTTTTGAGGAGTACCCACAGAGTGTATATAGCAGCTAATACTCACTAATCTATATCACGTATTATACAGCGCCACTTATTCCACACCCTTTTGTATATACATTTTTGCAGTTCAGCTATTTTAAACTCAAATTTGAAATTAATTTAACATTCTCAATGTTGTTAATAATCCTGCATATATTTCACTTAAAAAGATATAGTTGAGGGAACACTCCAGGAACAAGAAACACTTAATCATTTTGTGGTGGTTATGGTGCCAGGTGTGCCCTGGTTCCATCCCACAATAAGATGTCAAACCATTTTAGCCCAGTGGGCACCCGCTTCTGGTCTTCTCAGAGTAGGAGAAGTCACATGTCATGAAGAAAGGTTGCCTGAACAGTATGGAACCATCAAATGCAACAGGGACCCAGTTCCTCTCCAATTCCCACACCTGCTTCTTCTTCCTCTTTTTGTCAGAAGGACCAAGTAACCAAAAGACTGAGGTGGTTCCAGGCAACACTTCCCCAAGAATCACCCAGAAAAAGACAGCGACCCATAGAGGAAGAAGAAGAAGGAGAAGAACAAGTGTGCAGAGAGAAACAGAAGAGGCAAATATAGATGGAATTTTCACTATAGAGTAGAAGGAAATCCTAAAGCAAGGTCTCAAGTTTGCACCAACATCTGATTTTAACATAATCAATTTTTTTTGTTGATGTGAACCACTTCATTAGGCGTTTATGTCTGAAAAAATTATTCTACGGAAAGGAAGAGCCAATAATACCTGAACACAGTGGAGAATATATACAAACAGAATTAAGGAAAAAGTCAATTTTCTTTCCTAAACATATGATCTCGGACCAAATGAAAACATTCGAGATCATGGTTGTGAAAGAGGTTGACAAGATAAAAAAGGTAAATGGTTATCAACATAACTTATCAAGAACAGAAAAGAAATCATTAGAATGTATGAGAAAATACAAAAATACAATAATTAAACCAGCAGACAAAGGGGGTCACATTTAGCAGAGAAAAATACATAAAGGAGGCAGAGAGGCTCCTCTCAGATTCCCACACCTATCAACAATTCCCATTTAACCCTATGGGAGAGATGCAAGAGAAATTTAAAACATTTCTGGAAAGAGGAAAGGAATTACAAATCATAAATGAAAAAGAAGCTCAATACCTATCTATGACCAACCCAAGAATACCAGTCTTCTATCACCTACCAAAGATACATAAAGATCTAAGCAATGCACCGGGCAGACCCATAATATCAGGAATAGACTCAGTATAAACTATAGAATACATAGATATTAAGTTACAACTGCTGGTAGTTAAAAATCCATATTACTTGAAAGTCACCATTCATATGTTACAAGTGTTAGAACAAGCACAATGGCAGGAAGGCTACACACTGGTTACATGTGATGTTAGTTAATTTTACAGTATCATCCCGCATGGAAAGGGTATTGAATCAGTTAAATATTTTTTAGAACAATCATCTTTTAAGAAAGAACAGATAGATTTTATATTGGAGGGGATTTTACTCATCTTAACTAATAACTTTTTTTGGTTTCAAGAACAATTTTACTTACGGATCTGTGGCACAGTGATGGACACCAAGTTTGCCCCCAGCTATGCCAGCTTATACATGTCATACTTGGAGGAACCTTTTATCTCACGTGGACATGGCTGGATGGCAAACTTAGTGTCCTACCGCAGATACATAGACAATATATTTTTTATCTGGATAGGCAGCAACACAGAATAAGATGATTTTTACAGTTCCTTAACAATAATGATTGGGGAATAAATTGACTTGCAATAGAAGTAATGTGGAGATTAACTTCCTAGACTTAAATATTTATATCAAGGATTCCACTATTAAAACCAAAAATTATTTCAAGCCAGTAGATACAAACAGTTACATAAACAGGACCAGCTGTCACCACAAACCCTGGCTTACGAATGCTCCAAGAGGACAATTCCTGAGAATAAGAAGGAACTGCACAGAGGATGAAGACTACATGCAACAAGCAAAACATTTAAAACAACAATTCTTAGAGAGAGGATATGAAGAAAAATATGGAAGAAGTTAAACTTCTATCAAGGAGTCAACTCCTCACATACAAACAGAAAAACAAATCTCAAAGAAGGAATGAGATCCCATTTATATGCAATTTTAATGGTAACACCAGAAAGATACAACAGGCCATAAGAAAACACTGGCATATTCTAAAATATGTTCCCATTATTAACAACCTCTTACTCCCTAATCCCAGAATAATATATAGGGGAACTAACAACGTGAAGAATATTCTAGTTAAGAGTAGTTTGAAAACCACAACAAGAGCTTTTGGGGTTCCATGGATGTGGGAGCTGCCTACCATGTAGGGAAACAAAAAGCCAGAAAAGACACCTCATAGAGATGTGATTTGATAGGAAAATCTCATGTTATAAAAGATCATCTAACATGTCACTCAAAAGGTGTCATAAATGTTCTGAAACATCCATGCAACCTTCGATACATAGGGAGAACCATTCGACCACTCCACGTTAGAATCACAGAACATATACAAAATATTAAAAAAGGGCCTAGAAACACACAGTGTTTCCCAACATTTTAAAACAAAACACAACCAAGATCCCAAAAGCTAGTTTTTCTGTGCATTCAAATTGGTGAAAAAAGATTGGAGATGAGGAGACTTTATTAATAAATTAGGTAAAGAAGAAATTAAATTCATTTTTAACTTTAATTCCCTCATCCCACATGGGCTCAATCTAGACTTCGAAATATGCAATTTTTTAAAATAATAAAATAAAATATGCATTTCAATCATAATTATAGCATAAATGTATATAACCAAATTTATGGGTTATATACATTGAAATAAGTATAGCACTTCCATATTTTTATTCACTTCTATTAAGAAAATTTAATTTATAATTTATATTTTAGGATTGGTACCTCCAATTTTATCTATTTTTCATTTATATATATTTTTATCTCCCATATCATATATATATTTTTATGATGTCAATTATTTAAGGGTGTCTACTATAGTACTCATCCTGATCCAGAAATCAAGGTTTTAAAATGTAAGCACTTAATACCTTTTTGTCCACCTTACATGGACCACGTACTGTTTATGACTATAATTGATTATATATAGGCACAAAAGCATATCCTTAAGTTTTTATATATTTTTTAATTTTTGTTTACAATAGAGCTTAATTGCAACTGTATCTAACATCCACTCATTCATTTATTGATTTTCCCTATGTCTGATCTTATTTTCCACATATTCAATATGTTTATATGTGAAAAAGCGCAAGAACCAAGACTTAACTATAATAAAGCTGTGGGAATAGTTGGAACATGGATGCGTTCCAAAACCAGAACAACTGTCTGTACAGCACGAACTATTGACGGATGACGTCATAAGAAAATGAAGGAAATTAGAGAAAACGAAACCGTTCTCTCAATTTCCAATTACAGACCATATATAAGAAGCCATCCATCCGGGAAGACTACAAGCAACTGAGGAAGCCTATTTGAAAGGCGAAACGCATATTGCCAGGATTTTTATTTATTTTTATTTGTATATGTTTTATTATACTTCAATTAAAAGGATTTTTGAACCTTATTACTGCCTAAGTGGATCCTTTAGGAGAACCAGAGGACGAAACAGCAGCTGTTACACTAACAGGGAGTGGGATCCCTTCTGATTTTCCCACAGACGTTCATATTGAGCCTAGTTTTACTGGCTCTTTCCTTGTGAGTACAAGATCATAAGATCATTCATTTACCATCTAATTGTACCTTATAATATTGTACTAGGGGCCTGTTATTCCATTTGATTTCACAGTGTATCCCATTTTCAATCTCCATACCATCCAATACTCCCTACCCAAGAACCAACTACACTCCGCCTATTGAGTATGTATGTTTAAGAAGTCACATGTCAGATTTTTCAATACAGTAACTCAATACATTCATTGATTGGGAGCGCTCAGTTGACTCTCTCAACCAATAAATAAATGCCTGCATCAGTACCTGGCTTCTCCTGCTTGAGAACAGTTTTATTGTGTGGTCGAAATCAAGTATGTTTTATCCTGAGCTAAGATAGTTTGACTATTTACACAGGGTTGGCACCAGGGCGTTCCGGGCACAATAACTGCACTGGGCTGTGGTGGTTTTGTGCTTGAAGTGTTCCTTATGTTTACATTACATCTGTCCAGAAAAGCATGGTGAGCCTGGTAATCTTAGATATTACATTAAAAGATTGGAAATAGTACAGTTTCCTTGCTACTTATCTGAAAGTATGATATATCCCAGCTGGGTGTATACTGTACACAGCCATGTAATTTATTTTTACATACTGGCTAAGTAATTTACTTTGTGGGAAACTGTCAGTTATAGACATTACATAGTTACATAGCTGAAAAGAGATGTGTGCAAATCAAGTTCAGCTATTCTCACATTTGTTTTTGCTGTTGATACAAAAGAAGTAAAAAAAATAAAAAATAATAATAATAATAATAATAACAGTTTGAAGCGCTTCCAATTTTGCAGCAAACTAGGAAAAAATTCTTCTTGACTCCAGAATGGCAGGGAGATCTTGCATTGGGTCGAGAAGCCATTACATCAAAAATTTTAAATTATATCACTGAATATTATGCTTTTGCACATATTTATCCAATCGCTGTATGAAATATATAGACTCTGATAAAACCACCTCTTCAGGTGGAGAATTACACATCTTTATTGTTCTCACTGTAAAAAACATTTCCTTTGCCTGAGACTAAACCTCTTTTCTTCCAGATCTCGTATATTATGTATAATCCTGATTAGGAGAAGATTTCCAGACAATGGTTTTTATTGGCCCCCAAATATATTTGTATAATGCCATCATATCCCCTCTGAGGTGCTGTTTTTCTAAACTAAAGAGGTTTGAATTTTTTAACCTCTCTTCATAACTAAAATGTTCCATTGCTTTATTAATTTTGTAGCCCAACTCTGCACTTTTTCTAATGCCATAATAGCCTTCTTTAGAACAGGTGTCCAAAATTGCACAGCATATTCAAGGTGTGGTATTACCAGTGATTTATAAAAAGGCAAAATTATATTCTCATACTTTTATACATTCTCATACTTTTATACATGACAATACCTTTAGCCACTGTTGATTGACATTGCATATTGTTGCCTAGTTAGTTGTCTATAACAAATTCTTCTTGTGTGTTGTTATCCCTAATTCCGGGCCGGGGTGTAAGTTGCTTGTTCGTTCTTTACCCTGAAGTTACTTTGCATTTTTCTACATTAAATTTCATCTGCTATTTGAGTGCCCAGTACCCAAACTATCTAAATTCCTCTGCAGCAAAGTAATATCTTGCTCACATTAATTACTTTACAGAGTTTTGTGTCATCTGCAAACACTGAACCATGACTTTTGATGCTTATTTATAAATATGTTAAAGAGAAGCGGTCCCAGAACAAAATCCTGAGGCACACCATTTATGA
Organism: Pelobates cultripes; assembly: GCA_933207985.1. Classification (NCBI taxonomy): domain Eukaryota; kingdom Metazoa; phylum Chordata; class Amphibia; order Anura; family Pelobatidae; genus Pelobates; species Pelobates cultripes. The sequence continues at coordinate 44,115,919 of OW240923.1, forward strand.
CTTTTGTCCAGCTTGAAAATGTTCAAATTCATGTTGACTCTTTGTACTCTATTTTTAAGCCAATGTTCTACCCAAGAACAAGTATTTTCATCTAGACAAATTTCTTTTAGTTTGAACACTAACCTATTGTGTGGAACCGTATGAAACACCTTGGTTAAATCCAAGTACATCACATTCAATGCAACACCCTGACCTTTACTTCTTACTTCTTCGTAGAATGCAATTAAGTTAGTTTGAAATGACCTATTTTTCATAAAAAACATGCTAATAACAATGTTCTCAATAAATTCCTAATAACCTTTCAAATACTTCCCCAGCCAAAGAAATTGAGCTCACATGTCTATAATTTCCAGGCAAGAATTTTGAACCCTTTTTGACAAAAGGAACCACATCTGCCTTCCTCCAATCCTCTGGTACAATTCCTAAAAGAAAAGAACCTATAGAGATCAAAAACAGAGGTTCATTTATTTCCATACTTAGCTTCTTAAGTAATCATGGGTGAATACCATCATGCTCTGGAGCTTTGTTTATATTAACTTTATTTAGTTGCTTCAGCACCTCGTCTTGAGTCATCCAATCACAATTTTTCTTCAATTTTTTTGCAGCAATCATTTGCCTAATAGGTTCTTCCTTATTATATACTGAGGAGAAATAGTTATTTAAAATGTCTCTTTGGCTATCACTTTCTCATTTTGTAGTTTGGCAAATCTGATTGTTTGGGGGTTTTTTTTTGCATACCTCTGATTTGTCTAATTTAAAAACTTATTTAAAATTCCCTCCTCTTATTTTAAATTTCTTGATTTACTTCCCCACTAAGTCACATTGGTTTAAATTTGTTTCTCTTGTATTTATTACCCAATGGTACATATTTAGAAATGTACATTTCTAATATTTGTTCTAAAATACTCCAGCTATCCTCACTGCTTTTTTCACTAAAGAGTTTATGCCAGTCAGTATATTGTAAAGCTGTGCTTACCTTATTAAAATTAGCCTTTTTTTAAAGTATATGTTTTAGTATACCCCATGTACATTTGTTTTTTTTAATTTATTTCAATGGACACTATATTGTGATCACGATTTCCCAAATGATCCCCTACTTGAATGTTGGTCAAAACATCAACATTGATTGTTGTAACTAGATTCAGACAACTGTCCTTTCTAATTGGTTCTAGTTGTAACATGAAGGTTTCACTTAACAGGTTCAAAAACCTGACTACTTTTGCTAAACTACTGGTCTCTCTATCCAAATTTAAATCTGGGTAATTAAAATTTCCAATAAGTAATGTGTAACGCAGATGTGCAGCTTTCCCAGTTTGTGTAAAACAGCTGTTCTTCCTCATCAATATTAACAATAGGTGGTTTAGAACATATCCCAACCAATAACTGATTATCCTTCCTTTGCCCCAAGCAGATATCAAACCATAAAGCTTCCACATTTCCTCATCACATTCCACTTGCTTGAGATTTGGCTTTAACTCATGGTTGGCATATAAACATACCCCATTCTTCCTGTTTTTTTCCCATCCTTCCTAAATAATGTGTTATGATTTAAGTTAGCTGCCCAGTCATGTGTCTCATCCCACCACGTTTCCGTTATGTCTGTTATGTTATATTGCTTAGTGTATTCTATTGCCTCTTGTTACCCCATTTTGTTATTTAGGCTCCTTGCAATAGTAAGCATACATTTAATATTGTATAACATAATTTTCCTGGTGGAGAAAAACATCCCCAATGAGCCAAGGTCTGCTTTCCCACCTAAGCACAAAGAAAACTGTTAAGTCATTGTACTCCATGCTTCCAAAGTTCCAAATGCCTGTCAACCAGGGAGATGGAATCAGGTAACCCTGACAGAGGCTGGCATGTTATTTGATGAGGCAGTGAAAAGCCACAATAACAAATAACAATATAATGTTAGCATATTTCAACTTGAGGTCTTTAGAAAAGCATAATGTGAAATGTCATACATGTGCTAGTTTAATATTTTAAGAAATACATTTTTATTGCAAGCATGTGCAGATCTATTTTTGTGTTCTGAGCACAACACAGTTTTTGTTTTCTTGCATTTGTTTTAAACATGTAAGGATACATGTTCTTGCGCTTCACCACTCACATGGTGCCCCTATCTTGTAGGCTCCATATCTTTTCATACTGTCAGACACCTCTACCAGAAACTAGTATTTTGACCATTCTCTTGTCTGTTCCAGTGTTTTATGCCCGGTCACCCTAAGGACTGGTAATACCCCCTACTATCCTATCCTTTTTTTTAATAGGTTAGATCTTGGTTCAAGTACTGTGTGTTGGGTCACCTCCCTATCGTGAAATTACACTTACTTATATGGTCATTTAAAAATAGCGCTCTTAATCTGTTTCATTTTGCTTGGCTTGTGACAATGGTTCAAAGTAAGTAATCTTTCCTGTTTAGTCTTCATGTGTTTAGGCAATATTCCTTTTCCTATAAGCAGGGCCGGTGCAAGGATTTTTGCCGCCCTAGGCAAAAGTAAAGTTTGACGCCCCCCTCCTCCCCCCCGTGACATCGCAATGCCCCACCCATATGACCTGCCATGTTAACTAACGCTAGTGCTGCAGTGCCGCTGTGTTTACATTAAAAGGCCTGCAGGGACAGGCTATAGACACCAGGACCACTACATTAAGGTGCAGTGGTTCTGGGGACTATAGTGTTTCTTTAATGTGAGGTAAATTAGAGATTAGTGCCACGAATAATATACTAGATTACCTACTTACAAGCAGATGAGGATGATGATGGGCTCTAGCTGCAGTCTGGCTCCACTGGTCTGGTGTATAACAGGATCTCTGGAGGCTGTTTGTAACTGTGGTCACACAAATCAATGTTCTGGGAGAACGAGAAGCAGCTCCATTTTTTGGGGGCCCTTTACACAGCTCAAGGTCTGGGTCCCAGGGTCCACCTTCATTTTCCACCAATGAGTTTGTTCACAGGGGATGGAGTGTGTAGGGAATGTCCTGATTTGTGTGTAAGGAATGCATTTTGTGAATCTGTGTTTGTATGTGTAAGGGCTGCAAGGTGTGTTTCTGTGTATGTAAGGGATGAAGTGTGTGAGTCTGTAAGGGGTGCATTGAGTGTGTGTAAGGAATGCATTGTGTGTTTCTGTGTGTGCAAGGGATGCATTCTGTGTAAGGGTTGCATTGCGTGTGTGTGTAATGCATTGTGTGTGTAATGCATTGTGTGTTTTTCTGTGTGCAAGGGGTTCATTGTCTTTGTGTGTAAGGGGTGCATTGTGTGTGATTGTGATTGTGTGTGTGTGTGTGTGATGGATGTCAATCTCTCCCCCCTCCCTTGTCACTCTCTTCTCCCCCCCTCCCTTGTTACTCTCATTCCCCCTCCCTCCCCTGTCACTCCCCCCTCCCTGTCAATTTCTCTCTCCCCGTCAATTCCCCTCCCTGTCAATGTCTCCCCCCCGTTAGTTTCTTTCCCCCCCCACCTCCCTGTTA